>VDFB02193867.1:310950431-311325282 GCA_007258455.2 Sequoia sempervirens
ATCATACTTAATGTTTTGGTACTTGAATGTGTTGGTACTTGAATCATGTTTTGGTACTTAATGTTATGTTTTTTAAGAGGAAGCATTTTCTCTTTCTATTACCATAACGATTATTCTTGTTTTTGTAACTTGGTATTTCTATTTGTAGATTTTCAACTTTTTATTATGTAAATCATTCTTTGATACCCAAGTAGTTTAAAAGTTTTCTTGAATCTTATTTAGTTTTTAGATTTAAGTGCTTTCTCATTGTCTAATTTCTTAATCAAATCTAAACATTGTTCGATCCTTATTTCCTTCTAATACCAAAATCATCCTCTTTTCCTAACTATAAGAAGTCATAGTTCAATCCCACCATGGTTGTGAATCAAGCTAAAATTGGTATGATTGGGAATATGCATGATACTAAATTTATCATAATGGAGAAGAATCATTTGACCATGAGGCCCTTGTTGAGAAAATGGTAATCAAGATATAGCTTTGATGCACACAACCTTTCTTTGGATCTTGCAAATTTGGCTAGTAATATTAACCCTAGTACAATGATTGATCTCCTTCATATACTATGTTGATTAATAAGCCATGTGGAAAGAAAGTACTTAAAGTTAAATAGGTAAAAGGATAAGCTCAACAATCCCTTTGAGTGATGTGCCATTTTCCCTCCATCCCAAACTTCTTCTTCATGTATTCCTCCTTATTGTTTTACTCCTATCTATCTTATGCAATTTATTTCTCCTTCCACCAAATCTCCCCAAATTTATCCTCTCCTTTTTCCTAGATCTCATCTCATGCTTACTTATTATGATGCACATAGTTCTCTTGTCTCCACATTAGTTCTCATTAGTTTTGTTTACACTTCCCATGTTCCCCTCACTGTGATATTCCTACATAAGTCTTTGTCACTCCACACTCATTTATTATGTCACGACAAATTTATACACCACCTTCCATTTCTCATCTTGCCACTTTCATTCATGTTCTTAATCCTAGTGTGCCTCTATCTACCCTTGACATTAATGTTTAAAGGCTTGTTGAGATGAAAAGTAATGTTGATTCCTTACCTAATGGAAACAAAAAGACATACATATAAAAATCAAACACAATTCAATTTCTATTGAAAATTTTACATATCCATTTTTTGTTGGATTTTTGGATCCTAGATTTGGGATGCACAATGTTAAAGGAGATCCCATGACACATTCAAGGTTCTTTAGTGCTACATATTTGGATTTTGTGTATGATGATAAGTTATTGGCTAAGTTCTTCCCATGAAATTTAATAGTATTATCTTCCATTTGGGTCTATTTTTTAATATTGAAATTGGCCAATGCAAATATTAGGAATGTTAGATTGAAGTTTATTATTTTAGATTTTTTGACTGTAAACAAGGATCTACAAAGTATATACATTCTTAACATTTTCATGTGCAAGTGAGATGAATATTAAGAACTAAAGTTGTTAGAGGCTACCGCACTTAATTATGGATCTTCTAATGCTTCATCTACATCATCCTACCCTTGTAAATTTGAAAAGAAAAATTATTTCCAAAAGGATAGTAAAAAATAATGGAAATGACCATTGTACAAACTATACATTATAAATGTTTCTAATATTATGACTCTAAAACCTCCAACTTTTTCCTTTGTAAAATGTGCTTCAAAATTTACTTAGTGCAAACATGATTACACTTCCTCCTATTAGGCCATTAGATAAATCTAAGGTTATTCCCAAAAGATATAATGAGAAAGAATTTTGTTATTAAATTGTAGAGTTAATTGTAATTATACTCAACATTTATGGGATTAAGGAATAATTGATTAAGGATTTGATTGATAAAAAAAATTAGGTTGAGGGGGTTAATATTGGGGTCAATCCTTCAATTGTTCCTCCTAATGAAAATTTAAATATTTTATACTAAATAAATCTAATAAAATGGTTTTATATGAGGGTCATGAGATTGAGGTACATATACATGTTGTGAGCTTGCAATCATTGATTCACACCTATGTATATGAGGAATGATAATTTATTAATTATTAATAAAATTATAAAAAATTACTTATTCTTCTTCTTATGTACTAGTGATTGACTTTTATAGAAATTTCTATGGACTAACTAGTATTCAAACTTAGGACCTCCCATTTGGTGTTAGGATGCTCTACTATTGAGCTAATGGCTCACATTGTGATGAGTCTTTTATGGCTTAAGGTGTGTATCATTTCTCCAACACACTCCCTTGAGCCACAACATAGGTGTCAAATGCACCCTCTTGGCTCTAATACCATGTTGAAATTTCCATGAACTAGTTAGGATGCAAATCTCCACCACTAAGCTACCCACCCACTTTATGACAAGTCAATTTACGATTTAGGTATGCTAATTTTTTTGACACCTTTTTCACATTGTGAGATATTACCAAATAATTATAATGGTCATTTGGTTTTGTGTGGATCATGAACCATGTAAGGGTGTGTTTATTGATCTTACTCACCAATAAAATGCATGCATTGAATAATTTTTGTTTTATCATCATTTTATCAACAAGCATATGCATATTTGAGGGTTTATTTAAAATTGACTAATGATATGTTGATTGAAACTATAGGATACATTATTTTATAATTTTTTGGTCTAAAAGATGAGGGAAGTTCTTATTCTATGTCATATTCTTTCTTCTTTAGATGTATCTCATATTTTATTTGGGTATCCATGGATAAAGCAATATCAAGCAACATCATCTATGTCATGCCATCAAGGTATCAAATATGTTTGAACACTAGTAAAGAGGTTACAATTGCAAGAGATCCATATATGCCTTTATTTTAGATTAAGTCATTTAACCTTAAATAATTTTAAGAACATACATAAGGATCCTCTATATAAGTGCAAGGATTCTTTGCCTAATTTGTAAAAATTTCAAAGGAATAACAATGGTGGGAAAATCAAGACAAGATGCAACAATTTAGAATTCCTAAAGGGTTTACAATTATTAGAGCCAAAGTAGGTTATATGTAGGTTTTATATTATAAAATGATTCAAGAATCTATAAGGCCAAAAGAACCATAAGCATTGCAAAATTTAGTTTAGAAGCATAAGGGATTGGATATTTTCATTCCTAAACATGGTTTTCATAAAAAAAATTACTCATGTAGCAAGCACACTATAGAATTCACAAAGAAGGTTAGGGTTTTTAGCTTCATTTGTTATATGGAGATATTTTATTGTAATGTACATAATCAATGATATGATTCTTGATTTTTTATAAGATTTAATATTATGACACCTTAACAAACCAAGCTATGACTTTCATGGTTCACTCCTACATGTATGAAATTTACATTTTCATCTACAAGTTTGACCCTAAATTTGTAGTTTTAAAATTATTTTGTGACCTTGACCCCTACACTTCTAGTCTTTAGGAATTTATTTATCTCCATTTTTTAGACTATGTTGAGAGCCATTATAATGTTTTTTTGCACTAACTTTGGGAGGAAACTCATTTTTCCTTACTCAAACCCTTGGATTATGCAAAACGGGGAGCACAATACTATACTGAAAATGCTTTAAAAACTTTCAAACAAGTGCAATTTGAATTCAACAAATTTTTAAAAAATTGCATTTAGGGTTTCGAAATTAAACAAATACATGCATTTTGAACTCTAAAAAAATTGAATTTTAAATACCTCGTGCTCAATAATGGTCGATATGTGAATTGGAATGATGAACTTTGAAGAGAGGAATGGAAATTTGCTTTCGCCGGTGAGAGAAACTTTGTTTGGTCGCCGTCACGGACTCTGTTCGCCGCGCGCACCAGGGAGATAGTGACTGGTAAAAGAACACAGTAAAAGTGTGAAAATGAAACCTTTTTTTTTGTTTTTGTCATATTGAAGGGGTTTGGTCGAACCCAAGTTCGGCCAAACCCAATGGTTTGACCGAACCAATAAAATGGTTTGGTCGAACCATTGGGTTCGGCCGAACCCATTTGGTTTGAGGAATGGAAAAAAGCCAAATTTTCCTTCCTCTTAGAAAGTGTAAACCACTATTCTAAGGTGACCCATGAACACCAGATATACGTGGGAAAACCCTTACGGGAGAAAAACCCACCACACCAAGAGAAATCACTTTGTATTACGGTAATGAAATTACATACAAATTCTAGACTTATCTTTCTAGTGTCATTATACAACAGCATTCACCATTAACATTCTTGTATAGGAATCTTCACATTACAGTCCATAGAATTCATCCACTGATACAATCACTCAACAACCTATCGATTCAACCAACAACCAATTGATAATCCAACCTAATCACAATCTACAATCTCAGAGTATATCCATGGTGTTCCCTGTCTGTCGAACTTCCTCACAGAACCATCACAGCCGATTGTCTTCCAACTGTTCAGTTTCGGCTTCTCCTATTGGTTCACGAGACTCCACATAGGATGGTCAAACGGTCAACAAAATTCACTTTGTGTTGGCATCTCAGTGAGACACTAACAGTGTCTCACCGATGCCACATAGACTTCATATCGATGTCGCCAAGAGACTCTGTTATCGCTAAGACATTCTATCGAGCTCCATGAGTTACACCGAATCACCAAGCAGTCGCCTAGACCTATCGCATTCGCCAGGAGACCATAGCGAGTCACCAAAGGTATACCAAAGACACAAGTCATATCGAGCTCCAAAGGATAGTCGGCAAGACATACCAATATCGCCAAGAGGTTTCTCCAAGAATAAAGGTTACCCCAAAGTGTTCACATGTCGCCAAGACATTTCCCTTCACTGAGAGAACATACTGATCTCCATATGTTACCCCGAAGACTCTTCATCATCGACAAGACTCATCATGGTCACTGGGACTTCTTACCGAGACCTCTGTTTTCCACCGATGACAAACATTCGCCAAGAGCTACACCGAAGACTTCAAAAGATATTCTTGTCGGTGAGACCTTCAATGTTCACTAAGACGTCTTCCCGAGATCCTTGAGTTACCCTGATAGCCATCGGCTATCGGCAAGACAACCTTTAGTCACTAAGACGTTTCTTTGACCATTTTTAAGTTACTCCAAAGAACGTATGAATGTTTCCCAGTTGGTGTGACCTTCTCCGTTCGCTGGGACTTCTTAGCGAGAACCCTTAGCTACCCCGAAGCCCATGGTCGCCAAGAGTCTCCCTGAAATACGATTGAATGGCCTGTCGGCCAAAGGTCTCCCGAGCACTATGAGGTCATAACGAATACACTATGTCACAACAATAGAATCCACAATGCAACCTTTCAGCAAGACATTTGTAAGGTCACATCGACCTATACAAACCAGAATGAATCAAGCTACTAGTCGGCCAGACAATGAAGATGTCACACCGACTTATCTCTAATGAAGGTTTCAGCCTGTATAGTTTGAGGCACATATTTCCAACACTCTTGCCCCAGCGTGACACCCTTTCTTGATCCCAACTTGGCAGAATGTAAGAGAAATGTAAGGTGGGTTGGGTGTTGTGTTGTTCGTAGGGGTACCCCTAAGTCAATAAAAAAAGAAAAACAAAAAGTCATGGGTATGCTCTACATGGTCTTAGCTTTGACTTCGAGGTCTAGGTTTATCTGATGCACGTGGGTTATGGGTTGTTATGTACATCTTCAAAGGACTACTCTTGCCACAATGTGACACCCCTCCTAACCCCAACTTGGCAGAATGTAAGACCAAGGTAAGGTGGGTTTGGCATTGTCTTGGGTCATAGGGGCATCCCCGAGTCAATAAAAAATAGAAAGGAAAGTCATGGGTATGCTCAACATGGTCTTAGGTTTGACTTCGAGGTGTGGGTTTATCCGATGCATGTGGCTTATTGATTGTTATATACATCCTCAAGGGACTAATCTTGCCCCAGCGTGGCACCCCTTCTCTACCCCAACTTGGTAGAATGTGATACCAAGGTAAGGTGGGTTGTGTGTTGTGTTGGTCATAGGGGTACCCCAGAGTCAATAAAAAAGAAAAAAGAAAGGTTATTGGTATGCTCTGCATGGTCTTAGGTTTGACTTCGATGTCTAGGTTTATCTGATGCATGTGGGTTATGGGTTGTTACATACATCTCCAATGGACTACTCTTGCCCCGATGTGGCACCCCTTCCTAACTCCAACTTGGCAGAATATAAGAGCAAGGTAAGGTGGGTTGGGGGTTGTGTTGGGTCGTAGGGGTAACCTTGAGTAAATAAAAAAACAAAATGAAAAGTCATGGGTATGCTCGACATGGTTTTAGGTTTGAGTTCAAGGTCTAGGTTTATCCGATGCATGTGGCTTATTGATTGTTATATGCATCCTCAAGGGACTACTCTTTCCCTAGCGTGACACCCCTTGTTGACTCCAAATTGGCAGAATGTAAGACCAAGGTAAGGTGGGTTGGGAATTTTTTTGGTCGTAGGGGTGCCCCTGAGTCAATAAAAAAGAAGAAGTCATGGGTGTTCTCTGCATGGTTTTAGGTTTGACTTCGAGGTCTAGGTTTATCCGATTCACGTGGGTTAGGGTTTGTTACATACATTTTCAAGGGACTACTCTTGCCCCAATGTGACACCCCTTCCTGACCCCAACTTGGTAGAATGTAAGACCAAGGTAAGTCGGGTTAGGCATTGTGTTGGGTCGTAGGGGTACCACCGAGTCAATAAAAATACAAAAAGAAAGTCATGGGTATGCTCGGCATGGTGATGCAGAGGATCTTCATCAAAAATTGAAGTTCCTCAATTCTCTCCAGAATCAACAACATTAGGAAGTGGCTGAAATTCTGACTCCAACACAACTTGAACGAAGTTAAACGGAGCTACGAAGTCCAAGATATACCCAGTCAAACCTTGGTCAACCCTAGAGCTAGGTCAAAGAAACAAAGGGCCAATAATTGACACTATCAAAAGTGGTCAAAATCAATACCATCGCAAAGAGCTCGTCGAGATCTTTTTGATGACTTTCATTTCACGTGAATCAAAGTTTGTTTGCCCAAGTTACAAGCAACCAAAGATTGTGCAGAGAAGGTTGATCTTGACCGTACGGATGCTAATGTCATCATGCTAATGTGGCATTTCTTATGGTATAGATAGTGACATGGACCATCGAGAATCTGACACTTGGCATACATGTCAGCACTATATGGACCAATCACATGAGGACATGTCTCATCCGTACACACGCTAGCATCCCAGTCAGCGCATAGTCAGTGACACATCAACGTACAGTCGGCAGACAGGTCATCGGCATCAATAAATGAGCGCTTGTCATGTGGCACTCTCTTGGCATGACATGTGGCTCCCCTATCTCCTCATCGACAATCAGTTGTATTCGATTGAATTTGTTAGCAAAGTTTTTGAACGGCCCGCATGAGGCTTGAACCGCCCACCTCATGCATACAAGCCTCAATCTCCACCGTTGGGGTGCAATATTTGTGCTTAACCACTATATGCGTTGGTTTTGTTTTGTTATGGATGCAGTTAAGAATGGGAGGTTAAAATGCCAACCACCGGGAGTTGAACCCGAAATCGCCGGGGTGCTAAAATATTAAGCCACCAATAAGCCATTCGATGGCTTTAGAATATATGTGGCATCGGTTATTTTTGTTGAAAACTTCTAAATTGAATGCCTTGAAATATAACAATTCCCTCAACATTTTAAAATAATAATCCTTTTTAAGGATTAGTTAAACCCTACCGAAACAATAAAAGCCCAAATGTAATATGTGACAGGGCATAAAAACCATTTAATTGTTTTATTAGGGGATTTGTTTAATAAAGGAGATTTTATGGTTTTACCCCCCATATGGCAAACGTAATGGTGTAAAAAGGGGGAGTGTGTAGGAGGGAAGGGAAGTGAATTTTTGTGAACTAAGTTTTGTACCTAGGAGAATTGTGAGAAGATTTCCAAGTGAGAATTAGGACTTTTTGATAATGAATTTTATCCTTATGCATTTGAAGCTTAGTGAAGCTTGTTGCATGTGGAAGGATTTTCTTATGTAATTCATTATCGTCCGAGGAGACAAAAATATTGAATTAGGTGGAAGATCTTGTAATCATTTTCTGGAGATTAATCGGATCGGTCACTCTTTGGAGAGGAACCAGAGACGCCATTTTCAACGATGAACTCCATTATCAACTCTATTTGCAATTCTCTCCTTTCTCTTGTTCTGAATCACTTTGTTATTTCTGTTAATTTAATTGTGTTAGTGTTTTCACTTAATTAATTTGGATTTTAAAATTTTTAAACATTAAGCATTCGAATGCAATTGTCATAGATCCTAAATCAGATCAAATTGGTATCAAAGTTGTGTTTTTACTAGCATTGCAGAATTGAATGCTTACATGCTCTCAGCTTCAACAATGCAAAGGCAAGCTTGAAGACTATAATCCAGAGATTGGAAGACGAAAAGCTCATCCATGAACACAGATGAAAAATCCAAACAATGGACAAAGTTCAAAGCTTGATGAGAAGGGTTTTCAAAAGGCTTTTCTTGACATGAAGGCCATGGTCGAAGTCTTATTCCAGGAGAGGCAAGAAAAGAGGCAGAGACATGAAGCTCGTGCAAGCAAAGGAAAGAAATCAAGAGATGATCCTGAGCCTCCGAAGACACCTCCCTCTTCTCCTTCTCCTCCCTCTTCTTCATCTTCTTCTTCTTCTACTCATTCTTCACCTTTTAATCCTTTTAAGGGTGCACATAAGCTCCAAATTAAATTGGATGTAAAATTTGATCTAACAAAGTATTGTGGGGAACTAGATGTTGAAAAACTAGATGATTGGATTCAGCAGGTTGAAGTCTATTGCAGAGTCCAAGACCTCATAGATGATGTTGATAGGATCTAGCTTGCTACTCTTCAGTTAGGGAGTACAGCTCTAACCTGGTGGGAGAGTAGGACTAGGATAGAAGTTTCCCAACATGGTAAAGTCAACTTGTCTTGGACAAAATTTGTAAGTGCTCTTAAAAAAAAATTATATCCCTTAGGCTACATGCAACAATTAATGATGAACTGGAAAATGTTTAGGCAAGGGAAAGGTCAGCCCGTTCAAGAGTACACTCATGAATTTTGTAAAAGGGCTATTGCATTAGATGTTCCTTTGTACACCCAAGATACTTTGTTGAAGTACATAGGGGGTCTTCATTCCTACCTTAGACATTCAATTTTGGTTTTGAATCCCAATAACCTAGACAAAGTTTGTGTCCAAGCTACCCACTTAGAGTCTAGAGGTAAGGGATCTTTTATTGATAGGTTTGATAATGATAACTCTTTAAAGAAATCATCTAAGGTTGCAGAGATAGGAAAAGGAAAGAAGAAAACTACAGTTAAGAAGGATGTCCAACTTTCTTGCTCTCATTGTGACAAGAAGGGTCATGATGAAGATCACTGTTGGAAGTTGCATCCCGAATTGAAGCCTAAGTGGGCTTAGAAACAAAATCAGAAACATAAAGGTAAGGAGAAAGCCACAAATGTTGTTATGGATCTTGGTTATGATTCTAATGATGAAACTAAGATAACAACTATGGGTTTGAAAGGTAAAGCTCCTATTTCTAGTGTTTCCTTTGATAGTTGTGCTTTACTTCTAAAGTTAATGATGTCTCTAAAGATAAGAAAATGAATGAGTTGTTTCATTTAAGGGTTGTTGCTAAGAACATTAAAATTGGTGCACTCATAGATAGTGGTTCTCAAGTTATTGTAAGGAACTTGGGATTGAAAACTACACAACATAAGAGACCTTATCCACTAGGCTAGATTTGCGAGAATGATAAATTGCAAGTAACAAGACAATGCACTTTGAGATTTGCAATCACTAGTAAGTTTGTGGATGAAGTACAATTTGATGTGGTTCCACTAGATATATGTGGGATAGGTCTGGGTAGCCCTTATTTATATGATCGAAAAGCTATTTTCTACAGGGAAATGAATCATTATCATTTGTTTAAAGATGGCATACAGTATATTGTACATTCTCACAAGATTAAGACTAATTGTTCTTTTGCAAACACAGGGAAACTAAAGAGGGTAATTAATGCAAGTAAAGATTTGACTCTTATGTCAGTCAATTCAGATGTTTCTAAGTAGGGCATTGAGGTAGCCAAGGCTATTAATGAACAATTTTCGCATGACACATCGGCAGGACAACTTGTGGAGACGGAGAATGAAAGCATTGATGGTCCAAATATTTCACTTGTGGTTGAAAGTATGGAGGTGCCCTTGGGTAAAACTATTTTTGTTGTGAAAGATCGATATGTTGTTGATTTATTCTCTTTCATATATGCATTATTGTTCAGCTTGATACTAGTCAATGGTTGTTGGTTAGTGGTTACGACACTCGATGTAGATGCTTATGGAAGTGATAGAATAATGTTTTTGTTCAACCATGTTGTTGCAGTCTTAATTATGGTTGTGAGCTAGGTATACAGATGTACAGATGATACAAGACAAGTGGGGAGGACAAGTCCTCACTTAATGTCTGAATAGATGTCACTTTTGGAGGTCCAAAAGTTCTCCAGTGGGGAGGACTGATCCAGAGGATCTTCGTAAAAGATTGAAGTTCCTCAATTCTCTCTAGAATTAGTAACATCAAGAAGTGGTCGAAATTCTAACTCCAACACAACTTGAACAGAGTGAAATAGAGCTACGGAGTCCAAGATATGCCTAGTCAAACCTTGGTCAACCCTAGAGCTAGGTCAGAGAAAAAAGGGCCAAAAATTGACATCGTCAAAAGTGGTAGAAATTAGTACCATCACGAAGAGCTCGTCGAGAGCTTTTTGACGATCATTTTGCGCAAATCGGAGTTTGTTTTCCTAAGTTACGAGTAGCCAAAGATCGTGCAGAGAAGGTTGACCTTGACCATATGGATGCTGACATCAGCATGTTGATGTGGCATTCCGTACAGTATGGATAGTGACGTGGACCATCTAGAATCTAACACATGACATACACGTCAGCACTATACATGTGGCATTCCATACGGTATGGATAGTGACGTGGACCATCTAGAATCTGACACATGACATACACGTCAGCACTGTACAGACCAATCACATGAGGACACATGTCATTTGTACACATGTTAGCGTCCCAGTCAGCACATAGTTAGTGACACATCAATGTACAATCGGCGGACATGTCATCAACATCAACGAATGAGTGCTTTCCATGTGGCACCCTCCTGGCGTGACATGTGGCTCCCCTATCTACTTGTCGGTGGTCAGTTGTATTCGGTTGAATTTGTTAGCAAAATTTTTGAACAACCTACATGGGGCTCGAACCACCCACCTCATGCATACAAGCTTCAATCTCCACCGTTGGGGCACGATATTCGTGCTTAACCACTATATGTGTCGATTTTGTTTTGTTATGAATGTAGTTAAGAATGGGAGGTTAAAATGCCAACCGCCAAGAGTTGAGCCCAAAATCACCAGGGTGCTAAAATATTAAGCCACCAACAAGCCATTCAATGGCTTTAGAATATATGTGGCATTGATTATTTTTGTGGAAGACTTCTAAACCGAATTCCTTGAAATATAATAATTCCCTCAATATTTTAAAACAATAATCCTTTTTAAGGATTAGTTAAACCCTATTGAAACAATAAAAGCCTGAATGTAATATGTGACAAGGCATAAAAATCCATTTAATTGTTTTATTAGGGGATTTGTTTGATAAAGGAGATTTTATAGTTTTACCCCCCATATGGAAAATGTAATGGTATAAAAAGGGGGAGTGTGTAGGAGGGAAGGGAAGTGAATTTTTGTGAACTAAGTTTTGTACCTGGGAGAATTGTGAGAAGATTTCCAAGTGAGAATTAGGACTTTTTGATAGTGAATTTTATCCTTATGCATTTGAAGCTTAGTGAAGCTTGTTGCATGTGGAAGGATTTTCTTATGTAATTCATTATCATCCGAGGAGAGGAAAATCTTGAATTATGCTGTCACAATAGTGGTTTACAATTCTTGAGAGGAATGAATTTTAGATGAAATTACTTATTTTTAGAAAATATAATGATTTAAGCCTTAAAAAGTTCCATTTTAAGGATTCCAATTGAAGAGGGTTTGATCAAATCACCTTAGATCAAACCTCCTTGGATAGAACCTCGCTAGTTTTAAACCATACCTATAAATGCATCTCCTTTACACCTATCAAAATGCTGATAAAAAATCACTTTTGATTTAGCTTTTGGGGGATCAAATGAATTCATTTAAAATTTATTTCAAATGATTATGGTATTCCTCAGAACAAGCTATCCAATGAATATAATTTTAATATGTTTTGGTTTTGTTATGTATTTGTTTTTAAGTTTTATTAAACATAGGTTTTCATGAAAATGAATTTCTTTGTTCTTCACATGTGGAAAAATAGAAGATTATCAAAAAAAAATTGAAAAATATGAGTGCACCAGATATTGAAGTCCTTGATCCAACAAAAAAAATTAAATTAAATTTTGACATATACAAAAAAGTTACGCGTTATACTGTATTTGTGTCTGAATTGTAATTAGTTTGACTTTGAAACTTGTTTAAGGAAAAAATGTTCAATAAAAAACTATCTAACCAAGTGGAAGCACTAGATATCAGAGTTATAAATCTAAATTTGAAAGAATTAGAATTTTGTCCTTCATGGAAAAAAAGTTATGCATTATATGTCGTTTAAAAATGTTGTTTTCTGAAAAAATCAATTTTGTGGGAGATGGAAAAGAAGTGCAATTTGATTCCAAAAATTTTGAAAAAAATATTTTTAGAATCTACAAACAAAATTTGATGAGACTCTAGTTTGCACCATCTTCAAATTCCTCACGGTTTAGCCGCTATAGGTGCCCGAATGTGAATATTTAGTTAAAAATAATAATTTCAGTGTCCAGTTTGGCCAAAAATTGTAAACCACTATTATGGGATCACCTGTCACGGAAGATCTTGTAATCATTTTCTGGAGATTAATCGGATAGGTTTCTCTTTGGAAAGGACCCAGAGATGTAGTCGTTTTCAACGGCGAACTTCGTTATCAACTCTGTTTGCAATTCTCTCCTCTCTCTTATTCTGAATCACTTTGTTATTTATGTTAATTTAATTGTGTTAGTGTTTTCACTTAAGTAATTTGGATTTTAAAATTTGTAAACGTTAAGCATTCAAATGCAATCATCATAGATCCTAAATTAGATCACATGGTCTTAGGTTTCACTTTGAGATGCAGGTTTATTCGATGCATGTGGCTTATCGATTGTTATATACATCCTCAACGAACTACTCTTGCCCCAGTGGGGCACCCCTTATCGACCCCAACTTGGTAGAATGTAATGTTGATGTTTAGCAACTTCGGGCTCAATTCTTCCAACATCGAATGAAGACATATATGGAAACATGTAATCTCTAAAAATGTCTGACCTTCCTTGTAATCAATATTTATTATTTGTAATTTTTGGTGGCCAACCTATCTTTTATTTGTAATTATATTTTCTTTTGGTGGCCAACCTTCTCCTTGAAGAGGTGCGACCTCTCTTGCACAATGTATTTATAGAAGTTCATTCTTCCTCATTCAATCATCAATCAAGTTCGATCTCCTTATTCATTCAAGTGTGAACTCTTCAAGAGAGAAGTGTGAATTCTTCTAAGTGCATGTTGTGAAGTTTCTAAGTGTAGATTAAAGGTCAAGTAAGAGCAGATTACTAGTTTGTTATTATAGCCATTGCTGGTGCTAAATATTGGCCTTGTGTGTGGCCTCATTGTAAAGAGACTTGTTGCCATTACATATATATAAGAGATATATTTGTTACTGGGTTTTTCTCCCTCAAGAGGAGGGTTTTCCCAGGGTATCTACTGTGTTATTGTGTCCGATTTTGAATTAATTTTTCTGTGCACTACATCTAATCATAAAATTAACATGTAAGACCAAGGTAAGGTGGGTTGGGCATTGTGTTGGTCATAGGGGTACTCTCGACTCAATAAAAAAGATAAAAGGACACATACATATTCAAAGCACTACTCTTGCCCCAGTGTGACACCCCTTCCTAACCCCAACTTAGTAGAATGTAAGACCAAGATAAGGCAGGTTGGGTGTTGTGTTGGGTCATAGGGGTACCCTGAGTCAATAAAAAAAAAAAGAAAGAAAAGTCATGGGTATGATTGGCATGGTCTTAGGTTTGACAATGGGGTCTAGGTTTATCTGATGCATGTGGCTTATCGATTGTTATATACATCCTCAAGGAACTACTCTTGCCATAGCGTGGAACCCCTTCTCAACCCCAACTTGGTAGAATGTAATACCAAGGCAAAGTGAGTTGGGCATTGTGTTGGTCGTAGGGGTACCTTTGAGTCAATAAAAAAGAAAAAGGAAAAGTCATGGGTATGCTTTGCATTGTCTTAGGTTTGACTTTGAGGTATAGGTTTATCCGATGCACGTGGGTTATGGTTTGTTACATACATCTTCAAGGTACTCTTACCTCGATGTGACACCCCTTCCTGACCCCAACTTGGGAGAATGTAAGACGAAGGTAAGGCGGGTTGGGCATTGTGTTGGGTCATAACGGTATCCCCAAGTCAATAAAAAATAGAAATAAAAATCATGGGTATGCTCGGCATGGTCTTAGGTTTGACTTCGAGGTTTGGGTTTATCCGATGCATGTGGTTTATGAATTGATATATACATCCTTAAGGCACTACTCTTTCCACAGCGTGGCACTCCTTCTCGACTCCAATTTGGTAGAATATAAGACCAAGGTAAGGTGGGTTGGGCGTTGTGTTGGCCATAGGGGTACCATTGAGTTAATAAAAAAGAAAAAAAGAAAAGTCATGGGTATGCTTTGCATGGTCTTAGGTTTGAATTTGAGGTCTAGGTTTATCTAATTGACGTGGGTTATGGGTTGTTACATACATCTTCAAGGAACTACTCTTGCCCTGATGTGACACCCCTTCTTGACTCCAACTTGGCAGAATGTAAGACCAAGGTAAGGCAGGTTGGGCATTGTGTTGGGTCATAGGGGTATGCCTGAGTCAATAAAATAATAGAAAGAAAACTCATGGGTATGCTCAACATGGTCTTAGGTTTGAATTCAAGATTTGGGTTTATTCGATGTATGTGGCTTATCGATTGTTATATACATCCTCAATGGACTACTCTTGCCCCAACATGCCACCCCTTCTCGACCCCAACTTGGCAGAATGTAAAGACCAATGTAAGGTTGGTTGGGTGTTGTGCTGGTCATAGGGGTACCCCTGTGTCAATAAAAAAGAAAAAAGAAAAGTCATGGGTATGATTTTCATGGTCTTAGGTTTTGAGGTCTAGCTTTATCTGATGCACGTGGGTTATGGGTTGTTACATACATCTTTAAACGACTATGCTTGCCTCGATATGACACCCCTTCCTAACCCCAACTTGGAAAAATGTAAGACCAAGGTAAGGTGGGTTGGGCGTTGTGTTGGGTCATAGGGGTACCCCCGAGTTAATAAAAAAATAGAAAGAAAGTCATGGGTATGTTCGGCATGGTCTTAGGTTTGACTTCGAGGTTTGGGTTTATCTAATTCATGTGGCTTATCGATTGTTATATACATCCTCAAGGGACTACTCTTGCCCCAGCATGTCACCCCTTCTCTACCCCAACTTGGTAGAATATAATACCAAGGTAAGGTGGGTTGGGCATTGTGTTTGTCACAGGGGTACCCCTGAGTCAATAAAAAAGAAAAAGGAAAAGTCATGGGTATGCTCTACATGGTCTTAGATTTTGAGGTCTATGTTTATCCGATGTACGTGGGTTATGGGTTGTTATATACATCTTCAAAGGACTACTCTTGGCCCGATGTGACACCCCTTCCTGACCCCAACTTGGTAGAATGTAAGACCAAGGTAAGGTGAGTTGGGAATTTTGTTGGGTATTCAAGGTAACCCCAAGTCAATAAAAAAAAGAAAGAAAAGTCATGGGTATGCTTGGCATGGTCTTAGGTTTGACTTTGAGGTCTGGGTTTATCCGATGCATGTGGTTTAACAATTGTTATATACATCCTCAAGGGACTACTCTAGCCCCAGTGTGGAACCCATTCTCAAACCCTACTTGGCAGAATTTAAGACCAAGGTAAGGTGGGTTGGGCATTGTATTGGTTGTAGGGGTTACCCCTGAGTCAATAAAAAACAAAAACTAAAAGTCGTGGGTATGCTCTGCATGGTCTGAGGTTTGACTTTCAGGTCTAGGTTTATTTGAAGCATGTGGGTTATGGGTTGTTACAAACAACTTCAAGGGACTACTCTTGCCCCAATGTGACACTCCTTCCTGAAATGAACTTGGAAGAATGTAAGATCGAGGTAAAGCGGGTTGGGCATTGTATTGGGTCGTAGGGGTACCCCCAAGTCAATAAAAAAATAGAAAAAAAGTCATGGGTATACATGCTTGGGGTGGTCTTAGGTTTGACTTCAAGGTCTGGGTTTATCTAATGCATGGGGCTTATCGATTGTTATATACATCCTCAAGGGACTACTCTTGCCCCAGCGTGACACCCCTTCTCGACACCAACTTGGCAGAATGGAAGAGCAAGGTAAGGTGGGTTGGGTGTTGTGTTGTTCGTAGGGGTACCCCTGAGTCAATAAAAAAAATAAAAAAAATGTCATGGGTATGCTTTTCATGGACTTAGGTTTCACTTCGAGGTCTAGGTTTATCTGATGCACGTGGGTTATGGGTTGTTACATACATCTTCAAATGACTACTCTTGCCCCAATGTGATACCCCTTTCTGACCTCAACTTGGAAAAATATAAGACCAAGGTAAGGTGGGTTTGGCATTGTGTTGGGTCATAGGGGTACCCCTGAGTCAATAAAAAGAATAGAAGGTAAAGTCATGGGTATGCTCGGCATGGTCTTAGGTTTGACTTTGAGGTCTAGGTTTATCCAATTCATGAGGTTTATCGATTGCTATATATATCCTCAAGGGACTACTCTTGCCCCAACGTGGCACCCCTTCTCAACCCCAACTTGGCAGAATGTAAGACTAAGGTAAGGTGGGTTGGCCATTTTGTTGATCGTAGGGGTGCCCCTGATTCAATAAAATAGAAAAAAAATGTCATGGGTATGCTTTGCATGGTCTTAGGTATGACTTCGAGGTCTAGATTTATCCAATGCACGTGGTTTATGGGTTGTTACATACATCTTCAAGGGACTACTCTTGCCCCGATGTGACACCCCTTCCTGACCCCAACTTGGCAGAATGTAAGACCAATGTAAGGTAGGTTGGGAATTGCTTTGGGTCATAGGGGTACCTCCAATTCAATAAAAAAATAGAAAGAAAAGTTATGGGTATGCTCTTCATGGTCTTAGGTTTGAATTTGAGGTTTGGGTTTATTTGATGCATGTGGCTTATCGATTGTTATATACATCGTCAAGGGACTACTCTTGTCCAAATGTGGCACTCCTTCTCGACCCCAATTTGGAAAAATTTAAGATCAAGGTAAGGTGGGTTGGGTGTTGTGTTTGTTGTAGTGGTACCCCTGAGTCAATTAAAAAGAAAAAAGAAAAGTCATGGGTATGCTTTTCATGGTCTTAGGTTTGAATTCAAGGTCTAGGTTTATCCGATGCACATGGGTTATGGGTTACATACATATTCAAGGGACTACTCTTTCCCTAACATGACACCCCTCCTAACCCCAACTTGGAAAAATGTAAGACTAAGGTAAGGCGGGTTGGGTGTTGTGTTGGGTCGTAGGGGTACCCCCGAGTCAATAAAAAAATAGAAAGAAAAAGTCACTAGTATGACTTGCATGGTCTTAGATTTTTCTTTGATGTCTAGGTTTATCTGATGCATGTGGCTTATCAATTGTTATATACATCCTCAAGGGACTACTCTTTCCCTAGTGTGACACCCCTTCTTGACACCAACTTGGAAGAATGTAAGATCAAGGTAATGTGGGTTGGGCATTGTGTTGGTCGTAGGGGTACCCCTGAGTCAATAAAAAAGAAAAAAAGAAAATTCATGGGTATGCTCTGCATGGTCTTAGGTTTGACTTCGAGGTCTAAGTTTATTCGATGCACATGGGTTATGGGTTGTTACACACATCTTCAAGGGACTACTCTTGCCCTGATGTGACACTCCTTCCTGACTCCAACTTGGAAAAATGTAAGACCAAGGATAGATGGGTTAGGCGTTGTGTTGGATAGTAGGGGTAGCCCTGAGTCAATAAAAAAATAGAAAGAAAAGTCATGGGTATGCTCGGCATGGTCTTAGGTTTGACTTTGAGGTCTGGGTTTATTCGATGCATCTAGCTTATCAATTGTTATATACATCCTCAATGGACTACTCTTTTCCCCAGTGTGGCACCCTTTCTCGACCCCAACTTGGTAGAATGTAAGACCAAGGTAAGGTGGGTTGGTCATTTTGTTGGTCGTAGGGGTACCCTTATGTAAATAAGAAAGAAAAATGAAAATTCATGTGTATGCTCTGCATGGTCTTAGGTTTGACTTCAAGGTCTAGGTTTATTTGATGCACGTGGTTTGGGCATTGTGTTGGATTGTAGGGGTACCCCCATGTCAATAAAAAAATAGAAAGAAAAGTCATAGGTATGTTTGACATGCTCTTAGGTTTCACTTTAAGGTCTACATTTATCTGATCCATGTGGCTTATCGATTGTTATATACATCCTCAATGGACTACTCTTGCCCCAACGTGGCACCCCTTCTCAACCCCAACTTGGCAGAATGTAGGACAAAGTTAATGTGGGTTGAGCATTGTGTTGGTCGTAGGGGTACCCCTGAGTCAGTAAAAAAGAAAAAAGAAAATTCATGAGTATGTTGTGCATGGTCTAAGGTTTGACTTCGAGGTCTAGGTTTATCTGATGCACTTGGGTTATGGGTTGCTACATACATCTTCAAGGGACTACTCTTGCCCCAATGTGACACCCTTTGTTGACCCCAACTTGGAAAAATGTAAGACCAAGGTAAGGCGGGTTGGGCGTTGTGTTGGGTTGTAGGGGTACCCGCAAGACAATAAAAAAATAGAAAGAAAATTCATGGGTATGATCGGCATGGTCATAGGTTTGAATTCAAGGTCTGGGTTTATCTGATTCATGTGGCTTATTGATTGTTATATACGTCCTCAAGGGACTACTCTTGCCCGAACGTCGCACCCCTTCTCGACCCTGACTTGGTAGAATTTAAGACCAAGGTAAGGTGGGTTGGGCATTGTGTTGGTCGTAGGGGTACCCTCGACTCAATAAAAAATAAAAAAGAAAATTCATGGGTATGCTCTACATGGTCTTAGGTTTGACTTCGAGGTCCGGGTTTTTTCGATGCACATGGGTTATGGGTTGTTACATACATCTTTAAGGGACTACTCTTACCGCGATGTGACACCCCTTCTTGACCCCAACTTGGAAGAATGTAAGACCAAGGTAAGGCAGGTTGGCCGCTTTGTTGGGTCGTAGGGGTACCCCCAGGTCAATAAAAAAACAAAAAGAAAAGTCATGGGTATGATCGGCATGGTCTTAGGTTTGACTTCTAGGTCTGGATTTTATCCAATGCATGTGGCTTATCAATTGTTATATACATCCTCAAGGGACTACTCTTGCCACAATGTGGCACCCCTTCTCGAACCCAACTTGGAAAAATATAAGACCAAGGTAAGGTGGGTTGGGCGTTGTGTTGGTTGTAAGGGTACCCGTGAGTCAATAAAAAAGAAAAAAAAAGTCATGGGTATGCTCTGCATGGTCTTAGGTTTTACTTCAAGGTCTAGGTTTATTTGATGCACGTGGGTTATGGGTTGTTACGTACATCTTCAAGGGACTACTCTTGCCCCAATGTGAGACCCCTTCCTAACCCCAACTTGGTCGAATGCAAGATGAAGGTAAGGCGGGTTGGGCGTTGTGTTGGTTCATAGAGGTAACCCCAAGTCAATAAAAAATAGAAAGAAAAGTCATGGGTATGCTCTACATGGTTTTAGGTTTCACTTCGAGGTCTAGGTTTATCTGATGCGCATGGGTTATGGGTTGTTACATACATCTTCAAGGGACTACTCTTGCCCCAATGTGACACCCCTTCTTGACCTCAACTTGATAGAATGTAAGACCAAGCTAAGACGGGTTAGGCATTGTGTTGGGTTGTAAGGGTACCCCCAAGTCAATAAAAAATAGAAAGAAAAGTCACGGGTATGCTTGGCATGGTCTTAGGTTTGACTTCTAGGTCTAGGTTTATTCGATGCATGTAGCTTATCGATTGTTATATATATCCTCAAAGGAGTACTCTATCCTTAGCGTGACACCCCTTCTCAAACCCAACTTCGTAGAATGTAAGACCAAGGTAAGGTGGGTAGGGCATTGTGTTGGTCGTAGGGGTACCCGTGAGTCAATAAAAAAGAATAAAACAAGTCATGGGTATGCTCTGCATGGTCTTAGGTTTGACTTTGAGGTCTAGGTTTATCTGATGCACGTGGGTTATGGGCTGTTACGTACATCTTCAAGGGACTACTCTTGCCTCAATGTGACACCCCTTCCTGACCCCAACTTGGCAGAATGTAAGACCAAGGTAAGGTAGGTTGGGCATTGTGTTGGGTCGTAGACGTTACCCCCGAGTCAATAAAAAAATAGAAAGAAAAGTCAGGGGTATGCTCTACATGGTATTAGGTTGGACTTCGAGGTCTAGGTTTATTCGATGCACATGGGTTATGGGTTGTTGCATACATCTTCAAAGGGCTACTCTTACCCCGATGTGACACCCCTTCCTGACCCCAACTTGGGAGAATGTAATACCAAGGTAAGGAAATTTGGGCATTATGTTGGGTCATAAGGGTACCTCTAAGTCAATAAAAAAATAGAAAGAAAAGTCATGGTTATGCTCAGCATGGTCTTAGGTTTGATTTCAAGGTCTGGGTTTATTTGATGCATGTGGTTTATCGATTGTTATATACATCCACAAGAGACTACTCTTGCCTCAGTGTGGCACCCCTTCTTGACCCCAACTTGGCAGAATGTAAGACCAAGGTAAGGTGGGTTAGGTGTCGTGTTGTTCGTAGGGTTACCCCTGAGTCAATAAAAAAGAAAAAAAATGTCATGGGTATGCTCTACATAGCATCTTAGGTTTGACTTCGATGTCTAGGTTTATTCGATGCACATGCGTTATGGGTTGTTACATACATCTTGAAGGGACTACTCTTGCCCTAATGTGACATCCCTTCCTAACCCCAACTTGGAAAAATGTAAAACCAAGGTAAGGCGGGTTGGGTATTGTGTTGGGTCATAGGGGTACCCCTGAGTCAATAAAAAAATAGAAAGAAAAGTTATGGCTATGCTCGGCATGGTCTTAGGTTTAACTTCAAGGTTTGGGTTTATCTGATGCATGTGGCTTATCGATTGTTATATACATCCTCTAGGGACTACTCTTTCCCTAGTGTGGCACCCCTTCTTGACCCCAACTTGGCAAAATGTAAGACCAAGTTAAGGTGGGTTGGGTGTTGTGTTGGTCGTAGGGGTACCCCTGAGTCAATAAAAAAGAAAAAGGAAAAGTCATTGGTATGCTTTGCATGGTCTTAGGTTTGACATTGAGGTCTAGGTTTATCCAATGCACGTGGGTTATGGGTTGTTACATATATTTTCAAAGGAATACTCTTACCCCAATGTGACACCCCATCTTGACACAAACTTTGCAGAATGTAAGACCAAGGTAAGGCGGGTTGGGCATTGTGTTGGGTCGTAGGGATACCCTCAAGTCAATAAAAAAATAGAAAGAAAAGTCATGGGTATGCTCAGTATGATCTTAAGTTTGACATCGAGGTTTGGGTTTATCCGATGCATGTTGCTTATCGATTGTTATATACATCTTCAAAGGAGTACTCTTTCCCCAACGTGAATGTAAGACCAAGATAAGGTGGGTTGCGCATTGTGTTTGTTCGTAGGGGTACCTCTAAGTCAATAAAAAAGAAAAAAAGAAAACTCATGAGTATGCTCTCCATGGTCTTAGGTTTATTCGAGGAACATTGGTTAAGGGTTGTTACATATATTTTCAAGGGACTATTATTCCCCCGATGTGAGACCCTTCCTGACCCCAACTTAGAAAAATGTAAGAACAAGGCAAGGTGGGTTGGGTGTTGTGTTGGGTAGTAGTGGTACCCTTGAATCAATAAAAAAATAGAAAGAAAAGTCACGGGTATGCTCGGCATGGTCCGAGATTTGACTTCAAAGTCTGGTTTTATTCGATGCATGAGGGTTATCAATTGTTATATACATCCTCTCAAGGGACTGCTCTTACCCCAATGTGGCACCCCTTCTTGACCTCAACTTGATAGAATGTAAGACCAATTTAAGGTGGGTTGGGCATTGTGTTGGTCGTACGGGTACCCCTGAGTCAATAAAAAATAGAAAAGAAAAGTCATGGGTATGCTCTACATGGTATTAGGTTTGACTTTGAGGTCTAGGTTTATCTGATGCATGTGGGTTATTGGTTGTTACATACATCTTCAAGGGACAACTCTTGCCCCAATGTCACACTCTTTCCTAACCCGAACTTGGCAGAATGTAAGACTAAGGTAAGATGGGTTGGGCGTTGTGTTGTGTCGTAGGGGTACCCCCATGTCAATAAAAAAATAGAAAGAAAAGTCATGGGTATGCTTGGCATGGTCTTAGGTTTGAATTCAATGTTTGGGTTTATTCAATGCATGTGACTTATCAATTGTTATATACATCCTTAATGGACTACTTTTTCCTTAGCATAGCACCCCTTGTCAACCCCAACTTGGCAGAATGTAAGAATAAGGTAAGGTGGGTTGCGCGTTGTGTTGGTCGTAAGGGTACCCCCGAGTCAATGAAAAAGAAAAAGGAAAAGTCATGGATATGCTCTGCATGGTCTTAGGTTTGACTTCGAGGTCTAGGTTTATCCGATGCACATGGGTTATGGGTTGTTACATACATCTTCAAGGGACTACTCTTGCCCTGATGTGACACCCCTTCCTGACCCCAAATTGGCAGAATGTAAGACCAAGGTAAGGTAGGTTGGGCATTGTGTTGGGTCATAGGGGTACACTTGAGTCAATAAAAAAATAGAAAGAAAAGTCATGTGTATGCTCGACATGTTCTTAGGTTTGACTTTGAGGTCTAGGTTTATCTGATGCATGTGGTTTCTCGATTGTTAAATACATCCTGAAGGGACTACTCTTGCCCCAGTGTGGCACCCCTTCTTGAACCCAACTTGGCAGAATGTAAGAACAACATAAGGTGGGTTGGGCATTGTGTTGGTCGTAGGGGTACCCCTGAGTCAATAAAAAAGAAAAAAAAATTACAGGTATGCTCTACATGGACTTAGGTTTGACTTCGAAGTCTGGGTTTATCCGATGCATGTGGCTTATCAATTTTTATATACATCCTCAAGGGACTAATCTTGCCCTAGTGTAGCACCCCTTCTCTACCCCAACTTGGCAGAATGTAAGACTAAGGTAAGGTGGGTTGGGTGTTGTGTTGGTCGTAGGGGTACCCTGATTCAATAAAAAATAAAAAATAAAAGTCATGGGCATGCTCTGTATGGTCTTAGGTTTGACTTCAAGGTCTGGGTTTATCCAGTGCACGTGGGTTATGGGTTGTTACATACATTTTCAAGGGACTATTTTTTCCCCGATGTGACACCCCTTCCCAACCATAACTTGGCAGAACGTAAGACCAAGGTAAGATGGGTTGGGCGTTATGTTGGGTCGTAGCGGTACCCACGAGTCAATAAAAAATAGAAAGAAAAGTCATGGGTATGCTCGGCATGGTCTTAGGTTTGATTTTGAAGTTTTGGTTTATTCGATGCATGTGGCTTATCGATTGTTATATACATCCTCAAGGGACTACTCTCGCCCCAATGTCGCACCCCTTCTCGACCCCAACTTGGGAGAATGTAAGACCAACGTAATGTGTGTTAAGCATTGTGTTGGTCGTAGGGGTACCCCTGGGTCAATAAAAAAGAAAAAAGAAAAGTCATTGGTATGCTTTGCATGGTATTAGGTTTGAATTTGAGGTCTAGATTTATCCGATGCACATGGGTTGTGGGTTGTTACATACATCTTCAAGGGACTACTCTTGCCCTGATATGACACCCCTTCCTGACCCCAACTTGGTAGAATGTAAGACCAAGGTAACATGGGTTGGGCATTGTGTTGGGTCGTAGGGGTACCCTCGAGTCAATAAAAAAAAAGAAAAGAAAAGTCATGGGTATGCTCGACATGGTCTTAGGTTTGACTTTGAAGTCTGGGTTTATCTGATGCATGTGGTTTATCGATTGTTATATAAATCCTCAAAGGACTACTCTTGCCCCAACATGGCACCCCTTCTCGATCCCAACTTGGCAGAATGTAAGACCAAGGTAAGGTTGGTTGATCATTGTGTTGGTCATAGGGGTACCCTTGAGTCAATAAAAAAGAAAAAAGAAAAGTCATGGGTATGCTTCTCATGGTCTTAGGTTTGACTTTGAGTACTAGGTTTATCCAATGCATGTGAATTATGGTTTGTTAAATACATCTTCTAGGGACTACTCTTGCCCCGATGAGACACCCCTTCTTGACCCCAACTTGGCAGAATGTAAGACCAAGGTAAGGTGCGTCGGGTGTTGTGTTGGTTCATAGGGGTACCCACGAGTCAATAAAAAAATATAAAGAAAAGTCATGGGTATGCTTGGCATGGTCTTAGGATTGACTATGAGGTCTAGGTTTATCTGATGCATGTGGCTTATAGATTGTTATTTACATCATCAAGGGACTACTCTTTCCCTAGCGTGGCACCCCTTCTCAACCCCAACTGGGCAGAATGTAAGACCAAGGTAAGGTGAGTTGGGTGTTGTGTGTCGTAGGGGTACCCTTGAGTCAATAGAAAAGAGAGAAAAAAGTCATGGGTATGCTCTGCATGGTTTTAGGTTTTACTTCGAGGTCTTTGTTTATCCAATGCATGTGGGTTATGGGTTGTTACATACATCTTTAAGGGACTACTCTTGCCCTGATGAGACACCCCTTCCTAACCCCAACTTAGCAGAATGTAAGATGAAGGTAATGCAGGTTGGGCATTGTGTTGGGTTATAGGGGTACCCCCAAGTCAATAAAAAATAGAAATAAGTCATGGGTATGCTCGGTATGGTATTAGGTTTGAATTTGAAGTCTGGGTTTATCTGATGAATGTGGCTTATTGATTGTTATATAAATCCTCAACTTGCCAGAATGTAAGACCAAGCTAAGGTGGGTTGGGCATTGTGTTGGTCATAGGGGTACCCCTGAGTGAATAAAAAATAAAAAGGAAAAGTGATGGGTATGCTTTGCATGGTATTAGGTTTGACTTCAAGGTCTAGGTTTATCCGATGCATGTGGGTTATGGGTTGTTACATACATCTTCAAGGGACTACTCTTTCCCCGATGTGACACCCCTTCCTGACCCCAACTTTGCAAAATGTAAGACCAAGGTAAGGAAGGTTGGGCATTGTGTTGGGTCATAAGGGTACCCCCGAGTCAATAAAAAATTAAAAAGAAAAGTCATGAGTATGCTCAGCATGGTCTTAGGTTTGAATTCGAGGTATGTGTTTATTTGATGTATGTGGTTTATCGATTGTTATATATATCCTCAAGGGACTACTCTTTCCCTAGCGTGGCACCCCTTCTGGACCCTAACTTGGAAAAATGTAAGACCAAGGTAAGGTGGGTTGGGCATTGTGTTGGTCATAGGGGTACTCCTGAGTCCATAAAAAAGAAAAAAGAAAAGTCATGGTTATGTTTTGCATGGTCTTAGATTTGACTTTGAGGTCTAGGTTTATCCGATGCACATGGGTTATGGGTTGTTACATACATCTTCAAGGGACTACTCCCTCCCCGATGTGACACCCCTTCCTGACCCCAACTTGGTAGAATGTAAGACCAAGGAAAAGTAGGTTGGGCATTTTGTTGGGTCGTAGGGGTATCCCGAGGCAAGAAAAAAACAAAAAGAAAACTCATGGGTATGCTCAGCATGGTCTTAGGTTTGACTTCGAGGTTTGGGTTTATTCGATGCATGTGGCTTATTGATTGTTATCGACATTATCAAGGGACTACTTTTTCCCCAATGTGGCACCCCTTTTCAACCCCAACTTGGCAAAATGTAAGACAAAGGTAAGGAGGGTTGGGCATTGTGTTGGTTGTAGGAGTACCCCTGAGTCAATAAAAAAGAAAAAAAAAGTTGTGGGTATGCTCTGCATGATCTTAGGTTTGACTTCAAGGTCTAGGTTTATCTGATGCGCGTGGTTTATGGGTTGTTACATACATCTTCAAGGGACTACTCTTAACCCGATGTGACACCCCTTCCTACCCCAACTTGGTAGAATGTAAGACCAAGGTAAGGAAGCTTGGGCATTGTGTTGGGTCATAGGGGTACCCCCACGTCAATAAAAAAATAAAAAGAAAAGTCATGGGTATGATCGGCATGGTCTTAGGTTTGACTTCAAGGTCTGGGTTTATTCAATGCATGTGGCTTATCAATTGTTATATACATCCTCAAGGGACTACTTTTTCCCCAGCGTGGCACCCTTCTCAACCCCAACTTGGTAGAATCTAAGACCAAG
Organism: Sequoia sempervirens; assembly: GCA_007258455.2. Lineage (NCBI taxonomy): Eukaryota > Viridiplantae > Streptophyta > Pinopsida > Cupressales > Cupressaceae > Sequoia > Sequoia sempervirens. The sequence continues at coordinate 310,976,925 of VDFB02193867.1, forward strand.
GTAAGGTGGGTTGGGTGTTGTGTTGGTCGTAGGGGTACCTCTGAGTCAATAAAAAAGAAAAAAAAAGTTTTGGGTATGCTCTGCATGGTCTTAGGTTTGACTTCAAAGTCTAGGTTTATCCGATGCACATGGGTTATGGGTTGTTACATACATCTTCAAGGGACTACTCTTGCCCCGATGTGACACCCCTTCTTGACGCCAACTTCGCAGAATGTAAGACCAAGGTAAGGTGGGTTGGGCATTGTGTTGGGTCTTAGGGGTACACCTGAGTTAATAAAAAAATAGAAAGAAAACTCATGGGTATGCTCAACATGGTCTTTGGTTTGACTTTGAGGTCTAGGTTTATTTGATGCATGTGGATTATAAATTGTTATATACATCCTTAAGGGACTACTCTTTCCCCAGTGTGGCAGCCCTTCTCAACCCCAACTTGGTAGAATGTAAGACCAAGGTAAGGTAGGTTGGGTGTTGTGTTGGTCGTAGGGATACCCCTGAGTCAACAAAAAAGAAAAAAGAAAAGTCATGGGTATGCTCTACATGGTCTTAGGTTTAGTATCGAGGTCTAGGTTTATCCGATGCACGTGGGTTATGGGTTGTTACATACATTTTCAAGGGACTACTCTTTCCTATGTCTAACACCCCTTTCTGACCCCAACTTGATAGAATGTAAGACTAAGGTAAGGCAGGTTGGGGTTGTGTTGGGTCGTATGGGTACCCCTGAGTCAATAAAAAAATAGAAAGAAAAGACATGGGTATGCTTGACATGGTCTTAGATTTGACTTCGAGGTTTGTGTTTATCAGATGCATGTGGCTTATTGATTGTTATATACATCCTGAATGGACTACTCTTGCCATAGTGTGGCACCCCTTCTCAACCCCAACTCGGCAGAATGTAAGACCAAGGTAATGTAGGTTGGGTGTTGTGTTGGTCGTAGGGGTACCCTTGAGTCAATAAAAAAGAAAAAGGAAAAGTCATGGGTATGCTCTATGTGGTCTTAGGTTTCGAGGTGTAGGTTTATCCGATGCATGTGGGTTATGGGTTGTTACATACATCTTCAAAAGACTACTCTTTCCCCCATGTGACATCGCTTCCTGACCCCAACTTGGTAGAATGTAAGACCAAGGTAAGGTGGGTTGGGCATTGTGTTGGGTCGTAGGGGTACCACCATGTCAATGAAAAAATAGAAAGAAAATTCATGGGTATGGATGCTCAACATGGTCTTAGGTAAGCCTTTGAGGTATGGGTTTATCCGAAGCATGTGGCTTATTGATTGTTATATAAATCCTCAAGGGACTACTCCTTCCCCAACATCGCACCCCTTCTCGACCCTAACTTGACAGAATTTAAGACTAAGGTAAAGTGAGTTGGGCATTGTGTTGGTCTTAGGGTTACCCCTGAGTCAATAAAAAAGAAAAATTAAAAGTCATGGGTATGCTCTGCATGGTCTTAGGTTTGACTTCGAGGTCTAGGTTTATCTGATGCACACGAGTTATGGGTTGTTACAATACATCCTCAAGGGACTACTCTTGCCCCAATGTGACCACTTTTTGACCCCAACTTGGTAGAATGTAAGACCAAGGTAAGGTGGGTTGGGAATTGTGTTTGGTCGTAGGGGTACACCCAAGTCATTATAAAACATAAAGAAAATATATGGGTATACTTAGCATGGTCTTAGGTTTGACTTCAAGGTCTTGGTTTATCTGATGCATGTGGATTATCAATTCTTATATACATCCTCAAGGGACTTCTCTTTCCCCAGTGTGGCACCCCTTCTTGACCCTAGCTTGGTAGAATGTAAGACCAAGGTAAGGTGAGTCCAGTGTTGTGTTGGTCCTAGGGGTACCCGAAAGTCAATAAATAAGAAAAAAGAAAAGTCATTGGTATGCTCTGCATGGTCTTAGGTTTGACTTTGAAGTCTAGGTTTATCTGATGCACGTGGGTTATGGGTTGTTACATACATCTTCAAAGGACTACTCTTTCCTCGATGTGACACCCCTTCTTGACCCCAACTTGGTAGAATGGTAAGACGAGTTGGGAATTGTGTTGGGTCGTAGGGGTACCCCTGTGTCAATAAAAAAATAGAAAGAAAAGTCATGGGTATGCTCGGCATGGTCTTAGATTTTACATCGAGGTCTGGGTTTATACGATGCATGTGGCTTATTGATTGTTATTTACATCCTCAAGGGACTACTCTTTCTAGAGCATGGCACCCCTTTTCGACACCAACTTGGTAGAATGTAAGATCAACGTAAAGTGGGTTGGGCGTTGTGTTGGTAGTAGGGGTACCCTTGAGTCAATTAAAAAGAAAAAAGAAAAGTCATGGGTATGCTCTGCATGGTCTTAGGTTTGACTTCAAGGTCTAGGTTTATTTGATGCATGTGGGCTATGGGTTGTTACATATATCTTCAAGGGACTACTCTTGCCCTGATGTGACACCCATTCTAGACCCCAACTTTGCACAATGTAAGACCAAGGTAAGGCGGGTTGGACGTTGTGTTGGATCGTAGGGGTACCCATGAGTCAATTAAAAAATAGAAAGAAAAGTAATGGGTATGCTCGACATGGTCTTAGGTTTGACTTCGAGGTCTAGGTTTATCCGATGCATGTGGCTTATCGATTGTTGTATACATAGTCAAGGGACTACTCTTGCCCTAACATGGCATCCCTTCTCGACCCCAACTTGGTAGAATGTAAGACCAAGGTAAGGTGGGTTGGGCTTTGTGTTGGTCGTAGGAGTACCCCTGAGTCAATAAAAAAGAAAAATGAAAAGTTATGGGTATGCTCTACATGGTCTTAGGTTTGCCTTCGAAGTCTAGGTTTATCAGATGCACGTGGGTTATGGGTTGTTACATACATTTTCAAGGGACTACTTTTGCCTCGATGTGACACCCCTTCCTGACTCCAACTTGGCAGAATGTAAGACCAAGGTAAGGCGGGTTGGGGGTTTTGTTTGGTTGTAGGAATACCCTCGAGTCAATAACAAAATAGAAAGAAAAGTCACGGGTATGCTTGACATGGTCTTAGGTTTTACTTCGAGTTTCGTGTTTATCCGATGCATATGGCTTATCAATTGTTATATACATCCTCAAGGGACTACTCTTGCCCCAATGTGGAACCCCTTCTCGACCCCAAATTGGTAGAATGTAAGACCAAGGTAAGGTGGGTTGGGTGTTGTGTTGGTCGTAAGGGTACCCCTGAGTTAATAAAAAAGAAAAAAGAAAAATCATGGGTATGCTCTGCATGGTCTTAGGTTTGACTTTGAGGTTTAGGTTTATCTGATGCACGTGGGTTATGGGTTGTTACATTCATCTTCAATGGACTACTCTTTCCTCGATGTGACACCCCTTCCTAACCCCAACTTGGAAAAATGTAATACCAAGGTAAGGCGGGTTGGGCATTGTGTTGGATCGTAGGGGTACCCCTGAGTCAATAAAAAAACAAAAAGAAAAGTCATGGATATGCTCGACATGGTCTTAGGTTTGAATTCGAGGTCTGGATTTATCCAATGCACATGGCTTGTGGGTTGTTACATACATCCTCAAGGGACTACTCTTTCCCTAGTGTGGCACCCTTTCTTGACCCCAACTTGGTAGAATGTAAGACCAAGGTAAGGTGGGTTGGACATTTTGTTGGGTCAAAGGGCTACCCTTGAGTCAATAAAAAAAATAGAAAGAAAAGTTATGGTTATGTTCTACATGGTCTTAGGTTTGACTTCTAGGTCTAGCTTTATTTGATGCACATGGCTTATGGGTTGTTACATACATCCTCATGGGGCTACTCTTTGTTTGGCATGCCACCCTTTTCTGACCCCAACTTGGTAGAATGTTACATACATCCTTAAGGGACTACTCTTGCCTTGGTGTGGCACCACTTCTCGACCCCAACTTGATAGAGTGTAATAGCAAGGTAAGGTGGGTTGGGCATTGTGGTGGATCGTAGGGGTATTCCTGAATCAATAAAAAAATAGAAAGAAAATTCATGGGTATGCTCTGCATGGTCTTAGATTTTACTTTGAGGTCTAGGTTTATCCAATGCACATGGCTTATGGGTTGTTACATACATCTTCAAGGACTAATTTTTCCCTAGTGTGGCACCCCTTCCTGACCCCAACTTGGCAGAATGTAAGACCAAGGTAAGGTAGTTTGGGCATTGTGTTGGGTTGTAGGGGTACCTTTGTGTTAATAAAAAAACATAAAGAAAATTCATGGGTATGCTTTGCATGGTCTTAGGTTTGAATTCGAGGTCTAGGTTTATCTGATGCACGTGGCTTATGGGTTGTTACATACATCATCGAGGGACTACTCTTGCTCTAGCTTGTCACCCCTTCCCAATCCTAGCTTGGGGGAATATAAGACCAAGGTAAGGCAGGTTGGGCGTTGGGATGGGTTGTAGGGATACCCTTGAGTCAATAAAAAAATAAAGATAATTTGTGGGTCATAGGGATACCCCTGGTCAATAAAAAATAAGAAGAAAGAAGAGTTCATACTTTTTATCATTTTTGAAAGGGTTTTGGATTGGAATATTTTGATTAATTGAAAGTCAATTTATGAAATAATCATAATACGATTTTAGTATACCTGTTGATTGATGCACCAATAATCCATTCACATTAAGTAACATGGCATCTTTCTTCTCCATCCTTTGAATCAAAGGTGATTTAGAAGAAGTTTTATCTCTGTAATCCAGCTCACCCCTTTTTGACCCCAACTTGGAAAAATGTAAGACTAAGGTAACATAGTTTGGACATTGGGTTGGGTCGTGAGGATACCCTTGAGTTAGAAAAAAAAAGAGAAGTGCATACTTTTTTTTCCTTTGAAATGGGTTTGGATTGTAATATTTTGATTAATTGAAGGTTGATTTACAAAAAAAATCATAATGTGATTTTAGTGTAATTATTGATTGACACACCAACAATATTTTTGTATTAAGTAACATAGCATCCTTCTCCTTTGCCTTTTGGATCAAAGGTATTTCTATCCTCCTTCATAACATTTACATAACACTATTACAAAGGGGATCATAGGTGTATTATAAAATCAACCCAAAACTAAAGAGGAATGGAAAACAATGAATCAAAATACATAAAACCAAGGAATTATTTTTCATGGGATTGAAATCTAAAAACCATGGCTTCACCAATCAAAATTATTTCTTTATTTTCTCTCTCCATATCTTTCTATCTTTTACTTGTTATGTATTTTTTGCATTCTCTCAATTATCTTTCTTTGTCTGCCTATCTTTCTTTCCCATTTCTATATTTTCACATTTTTATATATATTTTAGTTTCTTTTTCTTTATTCTCTCCCTCACTTGCTCAGTCACTCTATTTGTTTTATTCTCTTCATCTATTTTTTTTATCTTTCTCTGGTTTCATTTCTTTGTCACTTTTTTAATCTTTGTATGTAAATTTGTCATTTCTCTCCCTCTATTTATTGTTTTTTTTTTTGTCGGTTTCTTTTTTCTATAACCTTTTGCTTGTTGTATGAGGTTGATTGAACATCTCTTGTAGGTCACATAATTTTTAATTACTTTTTGGTGTAGGGGCACCCAGGGGTTCTCATGCCTCCATGAGGCCTTTGTCTTGTTGGTTTTTGTTTTTCAATATATCCTTGATGTAATGAGGTCCAATGGACCATTTGTAATAGGTTGTAATAGGTGTCAAAGTCCAACTGTAAACTTGGTGCAACTAGTAATGATATTGATGTAATTTCAAAAAAAGGTTGTAAACACACTAACCAATAGTCCCCTCATTCAAAAAATAGTTGAGGACATTTGGAAGAGGTTGATTCATGTTTAGAAAGCCTCCATGTGGTCGAGGCAAGGTTGATGATGGGAATTTTGAAGGATTGAATGAAAAAGAACTATGTTTTTCTTTGTTTTCTAGTGTTTTTCTCTATTTTTTTGCTTGGTACGGACTATGACATCATTGTACGGGCTCAAAACACCCATGGACTGATAGAGGAGAGAGTTACCTTTCTTTTGGTGGTGATTTGAAGCAATTTCATCAAGGAATAAGAAAGTTACATATGTTTTTCTAGAAGTGGGTCTGAAACCCTACCACACCAGGGTTTGAACACAAAAATGCTTATATCTTCCCATTCCACAACGAGAGAAATATAATTCTTGGTGGAATGGTAGGGTTAGGATTACTCTTCATGTTGAAAGTGGTTTCAGGGAGAGAAATGGGGTTTGGTGTGAGATCCATGATGTCCTAGGCCTGACATCTCTATGTGACAGGCCTAGAATTGATCTTTGAAGTGAGTATCTTGCAGATTGTTGAATGTTTGTGCAAGCATGATGTATGAAATGTGTCAGTTGGCTTTCAGAGTCGTAAGGAACCTATTGGTGGCATTAGGGGTGTTTGGGTGTGCCTAGATAGGTTAGTTCCTTCAGTAAATTGGAGTAAATCCTTTCAGTGTCTTATCTTGTGAGTTTGGGGACTTGGGGTCCTTAAGGGATGTATAATTCCAGTTTCGTATCCCTCGTTTTGAGCCTTAGAAAACTTTTATTTTGACTGTCCCAGTTGGACAAGGCTACAAGGATGTATAGGCTTATATGGGAGCGATTCGTAGTTGGGAGTTTCTAAGCACAAAGTTAGGTTGTGTGGTCATAACCTATGATGTTGAGTGTGTCCAATCCTCCTCCAAGCCCTTTGGTCATGTCTGGATGTGAGAGCCCAAGTTGGGTGATTGGGTTGCTTTGGTGAAGGAATTGGAATTGGTATGTCCACTTAGAGTATTTGAGAGAAGCTTTCTAACAAAGTTCTTGCCTTCCCTGCATGCTTTGCATCACTTTTGGATTATATTTATTTATCTCATTCTATTAATTTATTTTTTTATCTTGAATTTTAATATTACCTCTAGTTTTTCCTATTTTACTTTTTTATTCATATATTTTATATCTCATTTGTTTCTCTCTTAATTATTTTCCCTATTTTCTATTTGTCTCTTATTTTGTGTGTCTCTCTCTTACCTTTCCCATGCACATTTCACTTTATTACTTTTTTGATTTACTTTATTTTTCGTCTTTCATTAAAATTATATTTTTCTTTCTACCATTTTAAATTTCTCTTCAACTCCTTTTTTAATTAATTTCACCATGTAATTCTTTGTTTTACATGATTGTTTCTCGCTCTCTTTCTTCTTTGACATTCAACATTTCTTCTTCACCATGTAATTTTTCATCTTTACATGATTGTTTCTCTCTCTTATATCTTTCTTATTTGACATTCAATGTTTTTTTATTCTCTCTTTCTTTCTTTTTTTCTTTATTTTTATTTTCTTTCTCTTATGATTGTTTCTATTTCTACTCCATTTTTGTTTCCTATTTATTTCTATCTTCAATTGCTTTTTTAGTTACCTTCATTATTTATTTTTACACCATTTTCTCATTTATTTGTTTTTGTTTATTTTTTATTTCACTTTCCCACTCTTTCCTTTTTATTTCTCTTTTCTTTTCTATGATTTATTGTTTCTTTCACTTAATATTTTAATTCATCCTATTGTTTTTCTCTTTCACAAATTACATTTTATGTATTAATTTTTTTTGTTCTCTTTCAATTTCATTTACTCATTTTTTCTTCTCTCTCATACTTGGATTATTCTTTCTCCCCTTTTTTTTTGTCTCTACTTTATATTGTTATTTTTTTTAATAAATTTATCTCATTCCTTATCTATATACCATTCTTTTTTTGCCTACATTTTTAATATTTTCTATCATTTTCTCTATATTACTCTTTTCATTTGTGTATTTTATATTAAATTAATTTCTCATTTTGTATTTATGTTTTTTGTTAAATCCTTGATTATTTTCTCTCTTTTTTTAACCTATCATTTATTTTGTAGTTTTATCATTTTGTCACATTAACACTCTCTCATTATCTATCGTTTTTTATTTCTTAAGTTTTCTTAGTTTGTGTCTCTCTTTCTATTTGTATTTATTCTTTGCATATCTCTTTTAAAGATTCTTTGTTTCTTCACCAATATTTCTCTATTTTTGTTTTCCTCTTTTTATTTGTCATTTCCCCAAACACTTTTGGTAAATCTTTATCTCTATATTTAGAATTCTTTATTTATGTCTTTTATGTGTTTCTAAATTTGTTTATTATATATTCAAAATTGCTTACGTGAGTATATCTTTGTTGTCTCTCCATCTTAATTCTCTCTCTTTATATTTTTTGGTCATTCATTCTTTATTTTTATTTCTTTAACTATTATCCTGTTTTGATATTTCTATTGTTTTTGTCTACTTTTTGTCTTTTGACTTTCTTTCACAACCTTTCCTTTCTTATTTTACCATGTCCCTACCTCTTTCTCTCTATTTATTTCTTTTATTTTCTCTTTTTACCCTTTATCTTTCACTTCTCATTCTATTTATTTTATATCTAGATCTATTTTCCTATTATCTTCCCTTGTATCTAATTTATCAAGCCCATTCCTCCCCTTCATATTTTCTCTTTATCTTTCTCTTTCTCCTTCAATTTTTAATATATAACATATTTTCAATCATTTGACGATACTAAAGACATAGATATTAATTCACTTATTTATGCTAAAATTAAATTTAAAAACCGATCTCCACACCCTCATTCTCTACTAGGAAGGCATATAAATCGAGTTCATCTCAGAGACCACACAAATAATAGAGGAGGCTTAAGTCTTAATTTTGAGTTTACTCGATGTATGTGGCTTGTAGGTTGTTACATCCATCCCCAATGGACTACTCTTTTCCCAGCATGACACCCCTTCTCAACCCAAGACAAAATTAAGGTGAGTTAAGTGTTGGGATGGGTCATAGAGATACACCCGAGTCAATAAAAAAAATAAAGAGAAGTTCATATCTTTTTATCATCTTTGAAAAGGGTTTGTATTGGAATATTTTGATTAACTGGAGGTCAATTTACAAAAAATTCATAATGTGATTTTAGTGTACCTATTGACTGATACACCAACAATCCATTTGCATAACATTGCATCCATCTTTTTTGCCCTTTGAATCAAAAGTGACAGAAGAATTTATATCCCTATGGCCCAACTCACCCCTTTTCGACCCCAACTTGGAAGAATGTAAAACCAAGGTAAGTTTGGACGTTGGGTTGAGTCGTGGGATATCCTTGAATCAACAAAAAAAAAGAGAGAGAAGTCCATAGCTTTTTGTCTTTGAAAGGGGTCTAGATTGGAATATTTTGATTAATTGGAGGCTGATTTACAAAATCATAATATGATTTTAGTGTACCTATTGATTTATACACCAACAATCCATTTGTATTAACATAGCATCCTTCTCCTTTTCCCTTTGGATCAAAGGTGCCTTAGAAAAAATTATATCCTCCATGACATTTGCATAACACTATTACAAAGCGGAAGATAGGTGTATTGCAAAACAAACCCAAAACTAAAGAGGGATGGAAAGTAATGAACCAAAATAGGTAAAACCAAGGAATTATTTGTCATAGAATTGAAACCTAGAAACCATGGCTTCACCAATCAAAGTTACTTCTTTATTTTCTCTCCCTATATATTTTTATCTTTTATTTGTTATCTATTTTTTTCATCCTCTCAGTTATCTCTCTTTGTCTATATATCTTTCTTGCACATTTTTATATTTTCACATTTTTATGTTTTTTTCTTAGTTTCTTTCTCTTTATTCTCTCTCTCGCTTGCTTTCTCACTCACTCTCTATTTGTTTTACTCTCTCCATCCAACTTTTATATTACTCTTTTTTTTTATTTCTTTGTCATTTTTTGTTTTTATCTTTGTATTTAGATTTGTCATTCTCTCCCTTCCTCTATTTATCATATTTTTTCTCTTTTTGTTAGTCTCTTTTTTTATAACCTTTTGCTTATTAGATAAGGTTGATTGAACATATCTTGTAGGTCACATAATTTTCATTTACTTCTTCACATGGGGTGCAAGTAGAGAGATTGGTGTTTTGGACATATTCATGGAGACTAGGTCTTTGTAGTATAACCTTTATTCATGAAATAATGCATTGTGTGAATAGTTTTGGAGGCTTGGTTTTTCCCTCATGCAATTTTTTCTACAATATATCTTGTGTCATCTTATTTGTATGTTTGTCTATTCTTTTGCATATTGTCACTCATGAAGTTTTGTGGAAATAGTTTTATATTGATGTAAAGTTTTTTTTTTTGGTATCAAATGCTGGTTGTTAGGTTGTGGGAAAAAATCACCTTAATATTGTTAACACTTGGAAGGAGTAGATTTTTTTTTGCATAATTAATTCCATGATTTGTATGAAATTAATAAAGGAATTTCAAAAATAATTCTATACGATTGAAAATTTTTATGTATAAGATTATATTTGGTGATAAAAGAATGACTATACATATTCTAGTAGAAGGCTTTTGGAGACCAAGCCTTGGCCCGAAGACCAAATGAATGGGTGGTCACAACCAACATGTGGAGATTAGTGCATTGTTCATTGAGGTGGGTGAACGAAAACTATTCATAAGGCCACAAAACAATTTATTGAGAGCCAATGAAAATACAACATATGGTTCTTTTGTTGAAAGAATGAAGAAGGGACCCTTTTAATGTGATGTCATTGATGGCAACATTGATTGTTGACAGTTTTTCAAATTTGGTGAAAAGAATGGAGACATCTTAATCTGGTAATTATTGGTTTGGAATTGCTTGTGTAATAAGATCGGCTTATGAGGTTACAATATGTTATTCTTGACTACCAAGTGCATCTATGATCAATATTTTAGCAGTTTTGGATAAACATGTTGAAAGTTACAAGTAACAGTAGTTCGACATGTAGTTCTTGGCTTTATACAGTGCAAATGGGTATGTGTAATCTAGTCCGTATTCCTCCAATAATTGAATTCAGACAAATTTTTTGGGAGATTGTTTATAGGTGTCAGTACATAATATATTCCTAATGGTGCATGTTTATATGATCAGATGGATCATTAGTGATTGATTAGTTGGCTTATTTTGTGATTAGGTCTAATTCCTGGCTAACCTAATACTTGATATGTGTTGTGGAGACTAAATGTGTATTATGGGTGTTAGTGGGATCTATTTTAGGTCCATGCCAACCTAAATCAAGTGTTGAACATTTGATTTGAGCATGAAGAAGTATTTGAATCAAGCATGGAGCTGAAAAGGTAATTTTGAATTACAATAGGGATACATTTAATTAGGCTGACCTAATTTATGTATGTGGATGTATTGAGTATATATGTAAGAAATTTTTGAGATTGTAGAGGTAATTAGATGTGTGAGAGATATGATATTGTGCAAATATGTGAATGTGTATGTCGGTGATTCAAATAAGAGAAGAATTGTTATGAATGTTGAGTGACTGCAAAGTAGAGTAGAGTTTTGTATTCAAAGCTTCAAAGGAACTGAATTCAGTACAATGAAGGTACACTTTGTATTAGTTCACATTTTAGTTGTGTAGCCATTTTTGTTTTTGTATCTATTTCTAGTTGTGATCCTTATTGGACAGTGTGTCCTAGCAGTGAGCCTCTATAATATCTTATAACCAATTATAATATATTGTGAGCTAATCCTCATTGTAGTTTTTCTTTTTTTGGGTTTTCCACATAAAAATCTTAGTGTTCATGTGTCATATGATTTTGTGGTTGTTTTATGCTTTTATTCATAGTTGCAATTAAACATGTTTTATTAATTGATGGTTTATTATTAAATGGTTTGTTAGAATATTGATTCACCCCCCTCTCAATATTTTGGGTGTTCAACAATTGGTATAAGATCTTGGTTCCTTTTAAGAAGTCTAACAATTTGAGGAAGATCTTGGAGGTTGAACATATGGCTAATATAAAGTATCCCATTCCTCTGAAATAATTTTCTACAATTGAATACATTGAAGATGATTGCATGATTGACAAAGAATAAATTAATGCTACTTTGAAGATATTGACAATGTTGAAGGTGGGAAAAAAGTCTAAAGGAAAACCTAGATGAAGCAAATGAATGCATCAACAAATTGAAAGAAAAAATCAAGAAGTTTAGAGTAATACATAGAGAAGTCAATGAACAGTTCAAGCAAGAAAATGAGGACATCACAAAATTGAAAGTGCAAGTGGAAGAAAAGAAAAGAATTCAAGATTGTTTGAATGTAATGGTACAAAGAAAGACTGATGAATGCATAAGACTTGAACAAGAAGTTGTATCTCTGAGATTAGATCTAGAAAAAGCTAAAGCTCATGAGGAAAAAATCAAAGCAAGTACTACAATGCTTGGCGAACTAATTGTAGGATAGAAACCATCTAAAAATAAAGGTGGCTTGGGACTTGAAGAAGGAGAAAGCTCAAAATCCAATCAGAGCCCTAACAAGGTTGAAAATAAAAAGTAGACTCAAGGAAATGGCAAATAGATTAGAAATTAAAGAAGCAATGCTAGTGTTGTCAATCAGATTGTACTTGAATGCTTGAATGGTTAAATTCAACAATCTATTGAAACATGGGAACCATCTTCAGGTTGTGGGTATTCCTATGGCGAAGATAGACCTCCAAATTCTAGGCTAGTTCCTATATGATGATCAATTAGGTACTTGAATGATTTGTTTTGAGAAAAGGGTAAGAAGGATTGAATTGAATGCATGAACTAACATTAAAACCTTGGTGATGCACCTAAATGATGGTAAAATTGCAGAATAAGAATGTTCCACAACTTATATCTTCAAGAAAAACTGTTTACACAGTCTAATTTGAACACTTCAAACACATGAATAATTCATTAAAAGGTTGCATCTATTCTTTTCCTACTAAGGAAAACTGAGTTTTCACAAATTAGAGGAAAAATAAAACAACTTTTGAGCATAATTAATGACCTGTGAAGAACTGCAATTGTGTATATGCATGCATAAACAAGACAAAAATTTGAAGGTTTCAAAAATGAAACTCATCAAAATTGCATCAAATTATTTAGACAATACGAAACACCTGAAATTGGAAAGGTGAACTCTATTTCAATTAATATCATGAAGGAAAAACTCTGCAAAAATGATAACTTATGTAACCTTTAAAGCTGTAAAACTGTATTAAATCTAAATTGTTGAGTTACAAGATAGTCTTCTTTGCATAACACAAAGTTAGAAAATAAGAACTAGAGGAAAAAGATTAAATTTTTCCAATATATACAAAAGGCATGCACAAAGCAGCCACTAATAGAACTAAATGAGAACTGAAGTGAAAAACTGTATCTCCAATGTGAAATCTGAGCAGAAGATAAAATTATGATAAAAATAGCCCAAAACTGAATGAAATTGCACTCTGTGCCTAGAAAACTTCACCTCTCCATGCGCTTGACCAAAACACCTCGTGGATTGATGTGGAATTGAAAGAGAAACCTCAATACTTGCATGATTTGAATAACTGAAATTGAAGCTCCACTTTGTGCATGAGCAAATTTTTTTTTTAGTATTTTTAATAGTTCCCTCCTCCATGCACAATCTAAAATAAGCATTTTACATGCATCTCCAACTTGAGGCTATAGTCAAACTCCAACTTCATGCTTTGTTGATCATGCATGATTAAAGATTAACTGCATGTTTATGTTTGCATTCAAACTTCATGTTTATGTTTGCATTCAAAAGAGTCTAATTAATTAAATGATTTATAAACTATCATTTAATTAATTGACTTTACAAAAATAATATCATGCAAACATATTATTAGAGATTAAAAATACTAATCCTCAATTCTATACCTAAAATAATGCAATAAAATGAATAAGTCCTTTAAACTCATGGGCTCCATATACATTATTAAGTTCATTGACTTTACAAGTCAAGACCACAGTGGTATTATGAATGATTTTAATTTTAAAAAGAAAACAAGAGTAAAAAATACTCATTATGCAATGAGTAAAAGCTACAAACCCTAATCATCCTTCTTATTTTCACTTTGCAACCTTCTGGAAAATATAGAGTGCTGCCATGGTTGAGGGTTTGATGCTGGCCGCCACCGAATGGAGTCTCTATGAGCTCAATTATCCACCATTTTGTATTGTTTATGAGAGATTTCTAAAGATTTCATTTTTGTTGATGCATTATGTCTTCATTTTTTACGCCATTTGTTCATTCTGAGGCTACCATGGAGCTTTTGGGGTGAAATTTTTGTTAAGGTGCCTAAATCTTCATCAAATATGCAAGGTAAACTAAAAGTTGACCTTTCTCATGCTTTTATGTCTACTTATGAATCTTTCAGGCTGCCATAGAAAGCTTGATTTACAAATTTATGAGTTTTAAAAAAAAAACCCTTTAATGGCTACGGCTGCCATATCGTTGCTGAGTTTTTCTTTATATTTGTATTAGCTAGAAACTCCTGTATCTAAGATTTCATACAAACCCCAAGTGAGTTCCATTATTTGTGAGATACAAAACCATCTCTGGCTGTGGCTATAACATTTCTCCATTTGGGTATTCAATTTTCCTTGATACTAAAGCTCTGTAAATCTTATGTTTCTTTTTGAAAGAAGCTCAAAAATGAGCTCGATGAATGGAATAATGGCGAATGTATTTACTTCTCTTGGCTTTTGAAGCTTCAAAACTATAGGTTGTGGCTGCAAAAAACATTTTGGGTATTTCTTATTTTTGTATATGAAACAAGACATCTCAAACCTCTTCTTCATTTGCAAATTCAACTGATAGTATTAATGATGATTGGTTGTTATATGCACATGCTTGTCTTCCCATGTTATTGTTACTAATGAAAGCCTCAAAATGCTTTAGGAATGCATTTTGTTGTTCTCTTCATGGGCTAAATTTCTCACTTTGAAGTTCACCTACTATGTTGTCCAATTTGTGCTTTATTACTAGTGTAAACAACTACTCAACATGCCCATTCTGTGTTAGAAACAAAAAATCATTTTTACTGTACCTTCAAGTTTTAGCCACTCTGTACAAAGTTTATGACCTTTATGAAATTGAATGTTCTTGGAAACTGTAATGATAGTGATTGTTAGAGACTGTCATGACATATTTTCATGCTTTGTAACTTTGTCCTTTCATTACTGTGACTTGTAGCTATCATCATTCTTCATACTGGAATACATTTTTGGGATCACCGTCTCCTTTTCACTTCTCAATTGATATGGTGAATTCAATGTGTATCCTTGTTCTTTTCAAAACACAATAGCTGTCCCTTGAGGACTGCATGGGGTATTTTTCTTTGTTTGATACATGCCCATGAATGAACAACATTTGATGTTCCTCATGCATATATGATCGTGGTATTCTACTCATATGTTGTATCTTTGATCATGAATGAAGAATTTCCTTGGTACCGTGACTACACTTTCAGAACCTTGTCATGCTACATTATCTTTCAAAATTATGCTTGAAACTTTTAGTGACTTATCTATGTCCGCATGAAACAAGGTACTTTTCATACAAATGATGGTCTACTCTTGCATTATACTGCCCTGTTTACTGTCAAGGATGCTTTCCCAGTCTTTAATGACTATCATAAACTTTAGTGATTGTATTTTAGTTCTGATCTTCATATAAATTAAGGTTGCTCCTCCATGAAATGATTATCAATGGCTTGTATTGGCTCCCCAAAAGTGACTCATGCTTGTATATATGCATCTCTTGAATGATGAGCGAAAGGATGATTTGCTCAATCTATTTTTGCCATAATGGATCAAAGGCTGCTCTTGTTAATTCCTCTTGTTACAACAATCCTTTCTTGATGACTGTAATTGAATATCTGATATTTCTCAAATAATGATGTGAATGAGAGGTGTCCTTTCGATATGCCGGTCTCAACCCTTGTGGGAGCCCGTTTTGCTCCACATATCTGATGAAAATAATCACGAACATAATGAACCTATTCCTACACATTTAAACAAACAAGTTAGTAAAAATAATCGAAGCTGAAAGCTTCATTTTGAACTTTGTATTCCTTGATTATCAGCCTTTTATAATTTAATCATCTCGTGAATGCCTGATTGGATATATATTACATTCCTGTTGATAGTGTAGGCATAAAGTAGGATGTAATTTATCATTTCTCTAACACCATTCTTTCACAATCTTGCAGAATCATGGAGCGTGGAATCGAAACTGCTACAACTTGGAGACACAACGACTAAAGACATTGAGTAAAAATGATTCATCAACACAAGCAATGATGAATTGCTCCCCTCCTTTGTGTTTACATTATCTTCAGTAATGTAGTATTTCATTCCACTTGTACTCATTATTTGATTAAAATAATCAAATTCAGCTACTCCCACGACTTGTGTGGGATTTTAGTTTTTACAAATATGAATAAAACAACATTCTTTTATGCAAATTTATGAGTTCTTCTTTTACAAAAATTTGCATAATCAAATTTTGGAATTTAATGAATACTTTTAGCATAAAATTTTCACCTTTCTGTGATGAATGCAATTCAGCTCTACCTATTTTTAGCTAAAGCTAAAAATAGGTAACAACTAGAAGACTCCCTATCAGACAACCAAATGCTCAAAGGTACCCATATTTCAATGGTATTTGTTTTTCATGCAATCAATTTGGACATATGGCTAAAGAATGTGTTAAAATAGATTTTTTATTACATCATTAATAATAATAATACAACTAATTTTATAGTTATGATTAGTTGATAAGGTATGCCTAATTAGGTTGGTTATCTACCAACCTTTCAATGTATTTATTGATGCTTCCATGCTTAATCAAATCACTCAATTGCTCTCTTGATTTCATCGTGGTATTAGAGCATTATACATCTTGATTCTATGCATCAATTTGGGGTAGTTAAAAAATTCTTTTGAAGACATGCATGTTGGTAATAGTGTTGAAGAGTCTTTAAGATGCTGACATTAAATCTTGATTGCCGCCTGGAGGAATGAAAAGAAATCTTGATCACCGCCTGCAAGACAAGACCCTTATGAGATGTGATCATTGTATGAGGAGAATCTATTGAGCATTGACAAGAGGTTTCTATCTGTAAGTGTATTGATGGGAGGTATTCTTTCTATAAAAGACATGGACAAATTTATGCTAAAAAAAGACATCGAGGCTTTCTTCTATCGAAAAAAATTAATTTTGAACTCATTCTTAAAGAGGCATTAGAAACAAAGTTTGAATGCCTAAAAAAAAATCTAGCTTGTGAGAATGTGAAAGAAATAGAGAATAAAAAGAAAAAAGAAAACTCTGATTGTGTGAAGGAAAAATATAGTCACTTGGATGGGTTTTCATCTGTGCCATAGGTGTTGTTGTTGGTGATGTAATAGCTTGGAAGAGTTTTTTCATTCATGACATGGGTGTTGTTTCTGTAATAGCCTGGACAAGTTTTTTATCTATGGCGTGGGTGTTGTTGCTATATAATCCATCCAAAGAAATGAAAGTTACAGAGACAATTCATTTATAAAAGGCACAAACATCTTTTCTTCTATAGTTTTTTGGTTTTAAGCAATAAACATATTGTGATTTTTTCATTTAAGATTTAGAGAATTTGTAGAAAATTTGTAGAAGTTTATAGTTCAATAAGAGTTATAAGGATAATTCAAAAAAAATCAAAATGGTTCCTAGTGCACCAAAATTCCTCCTACCTAATTCCCAATTCTTGAAGGATGAAAACTATGCTGCCCAGAAAACCAAAGTCCAAATGCACTTAGAACTTGAAGAAATTTGGGATATTATTTCAGGAAACACAACCAAACCAACTACAACTGGTGATGATCAATATAAGTTTGACAAGGCCAACAAAAAAACCAAATTAATCATCCTTTTTAGTGTGTCAGATGAGGCTCAACCTCACATTCACATTACACCTCTGCAAAAGATGCCTAGGACTGCCTCAAAACTATCTATGAGGTAAAAAAAAACCAAATCCTTCATCTGTAGCGATAGTTACATTGTCTCCAAATGCAAAATGGTGAAAAGGTAGAATCTTTCTTTAGAAGATTTTTTGAATTGAGAACTACACTTCAAGTGTTAGGGGAATAAGTCACATATGACTCTCTTGTACCAGTTATCCTGAGTGCACTGTCCCTTTATTTAGAGTGTTTTTTACATGTTTAAATGTGGCACATAAAACACCCTCATTTGAAGAACTGGTCAACCTTCTTCGATAGGGAGAAGCAATGTTTGGTGAGACTGAAACTCAAGACAATCAACCCCTTGCAGCAAAACAAAAGGGAAAACAACTTGATCGTTGAAGTGGTCTATTAGGACAGTCAAATCAAAGTCAAGACAACTATTCCAATAAGAAAAATAAATTCCTTATTCATGGTAGAAAGGGTCATGAACTCAAAGTGATGTAGGAGCACCGTGCTCCTACCCTTCCTTGGCTAATGTTGTTCCCTCATCCCCATAACTGTAGCTCATCAGCGAGAGATTGTTATCTGTTTTCAACAACTAAATGATGGGTTGGCATATTGGAGTTCATCGGTGAGAGGTCGATGTATTAGCAAGACATCAACCTTTGTCCCAATGATGGTCTGATCGTCTGATAGTCCAATGGTATGATAGTCTGATAGTCCGATGGTCTGATAGTTCAATAGTCTGAAGCTTGACAATGGCATTAATAACTTGCTCATTCAATGAAAATAAACACTCAAGCTCAGGTAAGCTCCAATTTGATTCATACCTTGATTTTTCTCCATTGTTTCTACAAATTAAAGCTTATTTCAAGCTCCACCTAGTGGAAAAATGGTGGAAAAAAATAGTTTCTCCTCTATATTCATGCCCTTCCTATAGAAAATGGGTACTACTATAGAATCTCGAGCTCTACTTTCTCAAAAACCTCTGTATATTTCAAGGGTTTTCTTTGTATTTGATGAAAACATTTTCTTAGCTGTGGCTATAAGATCCCACCATGTATTTTACTCATATGTATTTTGCCTCTTGCTTGTTAAGAAAAGAACTTTATTTGAATTTGATTCAAGCTTGTTTCAAAACAAGCAAAAAGAAAAATCTTGTTAAGAAAAGATTTTTTTACAAAACCATCTATGGCTACATTCATCTATGTATTTTTGGATTTTATTTTGCAAATATAGAAACCTCTCACTGAATTTGTGATTATGCCCTCTACTTTCATTTATTTCATTATGATTGTATTGAATCTCGAGGGTTTGGAAACAAAAATAGAGGCCATGGCTATATTCTTTGCTTCTCTAAAAATGACCGTGTATTTTCCCTCAAAAGATACTTCGAGGGTTTGCTTAGAAGATATCTACATTTTACCTTTGTTTGAAATAGCCATAACTCTAAATCTCCATTCACACCATATGCTCAATGCCATTTTGCTCAGATGAGTGTTTCATGTTCTTGTGACGTGTTTTGAGATAAAATGCTTTCATTTACTATTCTAGGTTTTTCTTTCACAATTTCCTCACTGCGATCAAACTGGATGTATTCTTTTGTAAATTTAATGACACTACTGCAACATATTACTCCATCAAAAGTATATAACATTCTTAAGTTTCTCGTGGTAAAATGTTTTCTATCTATGAAGACTTGGTTTTTTGATATTCTGCATTCTTTGTTCTCATTAGCACATTGATGAATCCATATTTTTGAACTTCATGGTCACTATCCTTTCTTCATGACACTGAACTTCTCTTTGCTATGAATGTGGTTGTCCATTGATTATTGTCATTTTGATGACCTGAAGCTTTGTGATGACTATTTTGCACTACTCCCATAATGGGATTATCACTGGTCTCCATCATTTCCAACCATCTACACATAGTTGTATGCCCATGGATCGAATGTCCTCGTTGTAGGGAGTCCAAATACCTTGCTAAGAAAAGTGATTATATCACTTATATCTTTCTTAAAGTTACTCAAGTGTAAGAGTGTTTGGTATTTTAGAGGTTGGCTTCAACTTCTTATCATCTAGCATCCAAGTTGAGTGCATAATCTTCCTATAGAAGTCTTCATATGCATTATGTTCTTTCAGATTCAATATCTTTGTAATACCATCTAGAGTCAAATTTGTGTAAATTATTCCTTCTTTTACCATTATTCTTCTATCCATGTGGTAGTAATGAGTGCACTCCAAGAACAACTTTGGTTCCTCTACAACCATGGGAAAACCAACTGCCATGTGAAGTCGTCTCACTATTTTCTTTGCAAAGGTTCCTACTTCCCAAGAAGTTAGCTTCTTATAAAATTCATTAGCATCAAAATATACTAGGTGAGTATCTGATATGGTTTCATATGTAGGCCAAATATGGGATGGAAGGAGTGGTCCCTAGAACTCTTAGTTTTTTTAAACCTTTGACTCATGTTTCCTACAATCATGTTAGCAAAATATCTACAATTACCTATTTTCTTAAAGCTAGGGCTTCACTAATTTACACTAGGTTAGGGTTTCGATTTTACTAAATTACTCAATGTAAATAAAATTTATTAGGACTGATTTTTTTTCGAATCCCATATTTGAAAAGAAATCTATAGATTTTTTTTGTAAAGTAATGCTATTTCAATTCAAGGGAATTCATTAAAATTAACTCATAATCGTATCTAATTTTATCTTTAAAAAATGATTCAAACCTTTTGAAATATATTTTGTTGTGTCTTCTTTCTCCAACTTACTTATTAAATGGACTCTTATTATTGTTCACACAATTTTTTCTCTCATTCAGGAAATCACTCTCGCACTTGTTCAAATTTTTCTTTTGTGATCAAATAAGATAAAATAATGCTCTATAATGTTAAAAAAATTGAAAAGCTAAATGCAATTAATGCACAATCTTTTGTAGGTAAGAATTAATGGTTGAAGTTGGGAATTTCAATTTTCCAACTATCTTTTCAATTTAAAATTATCATGTTAGGGTAGAGGACCCAGTAGTTGAGCATGTTTTAGTAGTTGTGATAGTATTAGTTTATATAATGCCCAATAGTTGTGATAGTAGTAGTTTATATAATGCCCAATAGTTGTGATAATAGTTGTTTATATAATGCCCAATTGTTGTGACTTGACTACCCATAATGTATTCCTTTGATCTAAAAAGCAACCAATCATGTGATGCCACATTAGCACTCAACTACCCATGATGTGAATGCACAAGTATTGATCTCATTTTTTTTTTAGCCTTTTTGGACACCTTGAAAAAAAGCATGCTGATGTGGCCCTGAAACAAAAGTTGTAAGCAAGGGACTTTCCAAGTAAGTTGTAAAAAATTGGGAGTGATTTGAAAATTCCACGTAGGATAATTAGAAGCATGAAGTTAGGGTGCACCTGGTCCTCTCCCCTAGTACTAGCTGATTTACTTGTAATTCACTTTCATTATACAATAGGGGAATTTTCAAGTTGAAATTCAACTTCTAATGTCTAGATTTTTTTCATCATCATTGGTCTAATTGAAGTCCATCTTACCTTCTTAGCAGGAAATTCACATGTTACTAGAAGTAGGAAGTCTTAATGGATGTGGAAACACCCTATTATATATTGGGCTCAATTGAAAATCCTCAACAATTCAGAAATCATATGGTTGTAGGAATTTGAAAGTGAACTAGAGATTAGAATTTGGTTCAATAATGACTTGGAATTTCATCAAAGATTTATTTTTTCTATATTAACATTTTAGTTTGGCTTGATATGATGTATCAACTTAATAAACTTTACACATTAGGTTTTATAATGAAATAAATTCCTGGTTAATGGGGATATTCATTGCTACAAGACATTGCGGGGATTTTTAAGTGAGCTTCATATTAAAATTTTAAAGTTTTGGTTCACTTAGAGTTGGATTCTTGCTATAAAATATTTTTAGATTGATAAACATGTTGATTCTAGATAAAGAAAAAAATTAAGATTTTGAAAACTCATGATGGACATATCTTCCATAGTTGCAAGAATTCCATACAATAGTGGAAATAACACACTTTAAAGTGAACTAGAAATTATCAACTAAAATATTCAATTCACTTAGGTTTCAATTTTCCACTAAACATTAGTTATATTTTATAATTTTTTTAATCTAATTAATGCAATAATCCCTTTTTGTGGGGAATCTTAATAGAACCAAAATTTGTGGGTAACTTAATATGAACCAAAAATTCATTCCAATAAGGCTCAAAACACCCGCTTAAACATAACATACTTCTCTCAATGAATTTAATAATTTTCCAAAAGAAACCTATGCTAATTTTTGGTGTTCTACCTATTTAGGCTGATACTTGAATAAATTAAGGGACTAAATTTAGAGGTTTTCAGACTTCAAGAGTTTTTCCTTTACCACCAACACAAACGAAAAATAAAATTAAAAGAGAGGTCCCCATTTTTCTAGTAGCAAAATGAGGCATGTTGTGAAATTGTAAGGAAGCTAAGGTAGCAGAACAACTTCCTACACTAATCTTGAGAGGAGAATAATGCAAAAATTTTATAGATCTTTAAATTTTATAGAAACTTAAATAGAAATAAACACAAATATCATGCATACCACAACACAATGATTTATGTGGGGAAAACCCTTTCGAGAGAAAAACCCCACACTCCAAAGCTGCCCAATATATTATTCAACAATCACAAAGATTACAATATACTTGCAAAGCAAGCTTCTCATAGGAGTATCACCACTCAGAGATCCAAAGACAACACGGTCGCTATCAGACTCTTAGAATACATTGCAATACCTAGCCGTAATATAGTGTCCTCATAAAATAGGGTTTCCTTCTAGGGAAAATCAAGCTAATATAAAATATCGGTCGTCGGATATGAGACATAATTACGAATGGTCCAGATTTATAATAATAAAATATAAATAAAATTTTCCTTTTAAGGGCACAACCCCTGATCCATCACCAGGGCACACTGCCCCTAGACCCTAGCTAGGGGGATGATCTCCCTAGACCCCTTGTGAGGGGGATACCCCCCATGCCCCCCCGTTGTAACCGACTAAATAGTACAACAATACCTTAGGTAATTGCAAGGTTGAGACACATTTTTTCAACAAATCTCCCACTTGTCGAACACCTTGCAAGGAAAATAGAAGGGAGTCATCATCATCTCTTAATTTCCAGGGGCTGAAAGGCCCATAGTCTTTAAACACCATCTGAATTTCTCTATGCTCGCAGGCTTAGTTAAAGAATCAAAAACATTCATCAAAGTCTCTACCTTAACTAGATTCACCCTACCATCTTTGACCATATCTCTACAAAATGATACTGCACATCAATGTGCTTGGTCCTAGCATGAAATGTTGAATTCTTGGCTAGACATATTGCACTCTAACTATCACAATAAATTGTCACTACACCTTATCTTATTCCAATATCTGAACACAATCTCTTAAGCCAAATGGCTTCTTTGCAAGCATGAGTAGCTACCATGTACTCTACTTTAGTTGTGGACAAAGCAACCACAACCCATCACTTACTCATCCAACTAATTGCACCACCAAATAAACACATAAGCACTGGTGTATCTTCTGCTATCAACATCACCTACCCAATTTGAATCCATATAACCATGAATATCGAGGGAAATCTTGTCTTTAGTCATATTACTATGATAACATAAGGAATAATTTGAAGTACCGCACAAATATCTAAAGACTCTTTTAACTACATTCCAATGAACTCTACTACGATTAAACATATATCTGGAAAGAACTCCCACTGCTTGGGAAATTTCTGGTCTAGTACAAACCATAGCATACATCAAACTCCCAACTGCACTATGGTAAGGCACTTTGCTCATGTCCTCCATCTACGATGGGGATGTTGGACAATTTGAAATAGATAACTTTGTTCCAACTAAAACAAGAACACACAATGGTCTACAATCATGCATATCAAACCTCTATAAAATTGAATTGACATACTTACTTTGGCCAAGCAATAGCTTTCTATTCACTCTATCTCTTATAATTTCCATCCCAAGAATGTGTTTAGCTGCACCAAGATCTATCATTTCAAGCTTACTAGCAAGTTGAGATTTTAGTTCTGAAATCATACCTTTCCCTTTACCAATAAATAACATATCATCAACATATAATGCAATAAATAGGAAATGACCACCATTAGTTTATAATAAACACAATGATTTGATTTAGAATGCTCAAATCCAACACTCAACACATATGTATCAAATTTTTGGTACCACATCCTAGGATTCTATTTTAAACCATACAAATATTTCTTCAATTTGCAAACCAACTTACTTTTACCTTTCACCACGTAGTGCTCTGGCCGTGTCATATAAATATCCTCCTCCAATTCACCATGAAGGAAAGTAGTTTTCACATCCATTTTCTCAACCTCCAAATCATAAGCAGTAGCAATAGAAAGCAAAAATCTAATGGATGTCATTTTTGCAACAGGAGAAAATACCTCACCATAGTCAATGCCCTCAACTTGAGAGTAACATTTTGCAACCAACTTGCTTTGTACTTCTCAATACCTCCATCTAAACCAATCTTTTTCTTGAACACCCATTTGCAACCAACAAGTTTTCGTCCTTCAGAAAATGGTGCAAGATCCCATGTATCATTCTTTTTCAAGGATGCCATTTCTTCATGCATAGCAATTTTCTAGGATTCTGCATCATTCATACCTAGTGCCTCTTCTACAAATCAAGGTTCATCCATGTTAGTATTCAAATAAAAAATACATCTACAATCATTAGGTGAATACCTTTCAGGTGGTTGTCTATGTCTTGTAGACCTACAAACAAGTTGAGTTGGAGTTTCTTCCTCCTCTTCTGAAGATCCAGAGCTAGATGAGCTCTCCTCAACTTCTTGTCTATCCTTGGGCCTCAATTCAACTTTCTCAGGTGTAGAAGGAAATTGAATCACATCTTCCTTTTACTTTGTTCTAGCTTCAATGTAATAGAAGAAGGCTTAGTTTCTCTAAAAATAACACTTCTACTATGTATTACCTTTTGTGCAACAGGATCCCAAAGCTTGTATCCTTTCACACCATAACTATATCCAATTAAGATACATTTCACAACCTTTTTCTATAACTTTCTTCGCTTCTCCTTTGGTACATGTGCATATGCCTCACAACCAAAAACTCTAAGATGTCTTAATGAAGGCTTGTGACCTGACCATGCCTCTATAGGTGTCTTAGCAACAAGAGATGATGTAGGAGACCTATTAATCAGTTAACAAATAGTGGCAACAACTTCAGCCCAAAACCTTTGTTCTAGACTAGCACCACTCAACATACTCCTAGCCTTCTTGATCTATGTCCTGTTCATTCTTTCTGCAACTCCATTCTGTTGTGGAGAATACAGAGTTTTATTCTATCTATGAATACCACAATCTTTAAAAAATCTATCAAAATCATTAGAGAAAATTTCACTGCCATTATCATTCCTCAAACATTGTATTTTCTTTCCAATTTTCAACTCAACCATTGCTTTAAATTATTTAAATCGCTTGAAAAATTCAGATTTACTCTAATTTGGCCAAGTCTTTGGTGCCATAACATAGATTTCTCAGTAGGTAACTTTGTTTCAGAAGAAAGAGCACCATTGGGTACCCAAAATCCATGACCATTTGCTGAAGGTGAAACCCTCACTTCTTCCATATACTTTCTTTTTTAAGAAGTACTATTGCACTCAACAATGCATGCATCAAGATTATACAATGTGCCATATTTGAAACCTCTAGAAATTACCATAGCACCTTAGACCATCTTGCATCCTGCATCATATTATACTACCTGCACACTTACATTTATTAGTTTGTTCACAAATAAATTTTGTGCTAAACTAGGGATATGCAACACACCATTAATCCTTATTCTACCATCAGGAAACATGATTTTAGCTTTACCACAACCAACAATGCCTAAATGAGAATCATCACCCAAGTACACCTTACCTCCATCAAATTGTTCATATTCAAAAAACCAATCTCTATTAAAGGTTATATGGAAAGATGCACCTGAGTCAATTAACCATGCATCATTACCTACATGAGTTGCCAAAGATGCAATGAATGTGTCACCATCTTCCTTCTCAAACTTAGAATCAGAATCAAATTTCTTCTTTTCTTCTTTGCATTCCTTATGAACATGTCCAAGCTTACCACAATTCCAACAAATATCTTCAGACTTTCCAAGAGACTTAGATCTCCCCTTGGACTTGGATTTTTCACGCTTCTCTTTCTTCTTTCCTTTTTTTTGAGGTCTTCCATGAACATTTAGGACCTCCTTGGAATTGATGGATACCTTCCTCCTCATCTTTTCAGAAATCAAAGAACCCACCACATCTTTAGTCTTCAATATAACATAAGTTCTCTCAATAGCCATAACAAGAGAATCCTGCGAATTAGGCAAAGAACAAAGAAATATTTGACATTTCTCTTCCTCATCCATTTTGACACCAACTGATGCCAACTGAGCCACCAACATATTGAATTCTTCCAAGTGGTATGCAATTCATCCACCCCCTTCCATTGTTCACTAAAAAATTGGCTTGATACATCTCACTAAGTTTCTTCCATAGTTTTTGTGCAGAGGTCTCTTCATGGACATTGATTAAAATAGAGTTTGTCAGGCACAATCTGATTAGACCCTTGGCTTTATGATCCATAACATCATATTGAGTAGCCTAAGTAGGATCTATAAGCCTTGAAAGATTCTCATCAACAACATCCCACAGATCTCGATCTATCAATGGATCCTCCATCTTCAGCTTCCACATTTCAAAATTATTTTTAGAAAATTTATCCACCTCTATTCTCGGTGATGAACTTGCCATCTGAAAATTTCTGCAACAAGAAGACAAAGTATCTTCTACACAAGTTCCCACTTAAATCTAGATTAGTTCAAAAAACCCAATAACCCACAACTAAAACCAAAGGTGATCAGGCTCTGATACCACTTGTAAGGAAGCTAAGGTAGCAGAACAACTTCCCACACTAATCTTGAGAGGAGAATAATGAAAAAAAATTACAAATCTTTAACTGCTACAAAAACTTAAACATAAATAAACAAAAATATCATGCATACCACAACACAATGATTTATGTGGGGAAAACCCTTTTGGGAGAAAAACCCCACACTCCAAAAGCTGCCCAATATATTATTCAGCAATCACAAAGACTACAATATACTTGTAGAGCAAGCTTCTCATAGGAGTATCACCACTCAAAGATCCAAAGACAACATGACTGCTATCAAAATCTCAGAATACATCGCAATACCCAACCGTAATACAATGCCTTCATAAAATAGGGTTTCCTTCTAGGGAAAATCAGGCTAATAAAATATTGGTTGTAAGATATGAGACATAATGATGAAAAGTCTAGATTTACAACAATAAAATATAAATAAAATTTTCCTTTTGGGGACAATGCCCCAAGCCATCGCTAGGGCACACTGCTCCTGGACCCTAGCCGAGGGGATGATTCCCTTGGATCTCGCCAAGCCCCCCCCAGTCATCATCGACTGAACAATACTTTATGTATCAATAGTAGCTTATGTAATTGCAAGGTTGAGACACATTTTCTCAACATAGACTTCACAACCATACTTCTTTAGCAACATCATCTTCAAGGGGGATTTTTAGTCCTTTTCAATTTATTTTCTCTCTTTTGGGGGGAGCTTTTTGACACTAGGTTTTCTCCACTCTCCCATTTATGAGAGATTACATTATACATGGACACCTCATTAGTCTTAGTTGTTGAGACCTAATTTTATTTTCCTCACATAAGCTATGTTTAAGGGGGTGTTAGTGTATATATTATTTCATACATTATGCACATGGATATTTACACATGGTGTTACTCTTACTTAAGTGTCCTAGATTTTGATTAGATAAGCAAGGCTTTGAAAGGGCCCTAACCCTTGTACAATAGAAAGATAGAATATGAATCCCAACCATCAACAACAAACAATAAAAAAAATAGACAACCGAAGAAAAAATAAGACTCACAGACCTACCAACCCACCAAAATCATGGTGGTTTAAAAAAGTGTTCTAAAGAGATTTGTTTTAACTCAAAAAAAGGGTTCTCCTCAAAACTAACTCTTTTGGAATAAGGAATGCAAACATGACCATCCCCTATCTTCAATGCATTCATAGAAGAGCACTCTTTAAGATCAACTTTCATCACTTCTTGGCAGTCCTCGGTTGAAAGTTGATTATCCAAATTCTTCCCCTTAGGAGTAAAAGAGTCAT
This sequence comes from Sequoia sempervirens, assembly GCA_007258455.2. Lineage (NCBI taxonomy): Eukaryota > Viridiplantae > Streptophyta > Pinopsida > Cupressales > Cupressaceae > Sequoia > Sequoia sempervirens. Next base: position 311,005,012 of record VDFB02193867.1, read on the forward strand.
CCTTAGCAACTGATTGATTTTATTTCTTCTTCCAAACAAAGTGATATTTCTTATTCTTGTGACAAGTAGTGGAAGAATGATCCACTTTACCACAAGAAAGACAGATAACGTGAGATTCTTCAAATTCCAATTGTTGAACCCATACACCAAATTTAGAGGACAAGGTAACTTGAGTGGGAAAATTCTGATTTTCTCCACAAACACACAAAATACAGCATATAATAACCACTTTTTAAACTTAGTGATATTATCAGTAGCACTGTATTACTCGAAAGAGTTAGCAATAAGCATGAAAATCTTTTCATTCTAGAATTCCAAGGGCAGCCTATGTAAATATACCCAAACAAGAAACTTGAAGGATTCAATCAAAGGATTGAAACTTGGTGACTAGCTTTGAAGACTTAAACCATTTAACCCCAAAACCAAGGGCCATCAGTCAAGATCTTAGAACAATCCTCTTGAAAAGAAAAGGAAAAAAGGAAAAATCCATTCAACATTGCAAAAACCTCTACCTTGCCACAAAGCTTCCAAATTCATGAAATACATCTATGAACAGTGTCAATGTTGGGGAAATTTCCACAAAATATCCCAACAAGCAAGCACCTTAACTATTCAATAGTCTCTTCAAGAAGAGAATCAAGAATCTTGAAGGTAATCTCCCTAGCTTCTAGATTGTGTAGGTTGTTGAAGCTCTCATTAGAGAAACTATCCTTCACCCTACTAGCGGTAGGAACATGATCAACAACCACGGGAACAATAGGTTTAGAACTAGCAACAAATAGAGGAATAGATTCATCCACTAACAACTGAGTCTTGCACACATCAAGAGAAACAACAACTAGAGAATCATCCACCAACTTCTCAGAGCTACACTCCACCAAATCAAGAGAATGAGGAAGAGTAGAACCCAAACTATCCTTCATGTAGGGTAGGTCATCTTTAAAAGGGAAAAGGAAACCTTTCCTCAAACCCAAAAAATAAGCATCATCAATGGCTTTAGACATAGGAACCTTAACAATATTTTTAGCCTTTTTATGAGCCTCCAATAAAATATCCATGAGGAACTCCTCCTCTTCATTAGGATAATCCCCCTCATAAGGCAGGGTAGGAGGGGAAAGTGGGTCTTCAACCTCCCACCCAACATCCAAATCCTCACAATCTAAATTTGACAAGGAAAAGAGAACAAAGATAGGGGAAAACTTCATACCTCCCTCATAAGCATTGGAAACCTCATCTCCAACACTGTATTGAACATCTTTAGAGCAAGTAGAATAAGCAAGGTTCTATCATCGGGATTGTGAACAACTAGAACCAAAAGGCACTCCTTTTGTATCTGTAGCAGCATCCATCATAGCAACTATTCTATTTGTAGCTTCTTCATTAACCACATAACAACTGTCACCACCAATAGGCCCTCTAGAGGTAGTAAGGGAAAGAGGGCGACAAAAAGTATCTTCCTCCAAAACCTCTATGCCAACTTCTTCATCATCCATGACATCTTCAGCAACACAAGCAACAAAAAGGGGAAATTTCCACTTAAAGGAACATCCCTTTCTCATGCCCTTCCTACCATTGTGTCCAACTCCACAACAAGGGAGGGATGCACATATATCAATAGTCAAAAGCCTTGAATCCTAATCCTCATCATCTCCACCCTAATCAGCCTCCTCAGATTTGAAATTGCCTCCTTCATGTCTTCTCTTGCCCACTCTTGTGCACTCCATCTATTTCTAATTGCCAATAATCAATCTGAGATTTTTATGAGAATTAGCTTGCCACATTTTTCAAGTCATCAAGGAGTTAACTTTTCATTTATTTTAGTTAATGGGAGTTCACTACACAAATAGCTCCACTCTTCAAAATAAAAATTTATCATAACGTTCTCAAATTAATTTTATGCAATCTTATTTATGTTACTATATACAATATTTTTTAATAGATAAACAAGAATTAAGATAAAATAAATAATAATAATAATTAAATGAACCATGAATTAAATATTCAAAAAAGATCATGTTTTAAACAATTACCAATTACCCTAAAACTAAGTGTGAATAACTTAGAAATGTGGCAACCAATCAAGGGAAAAAAAAGAGTTTAAAAGTCATGTTTCTAAGAATTCCAAAATAAAACCTTCCTCATCAAACTTCACTCCCTCACCACCTCACATAGTTAACTAAAATTTCTTGGTCATTGTGGCTTAACACTCATAGTCGTGGCATTTAGTGGAAGTGAATCTGAGAGTGTAAATTCCATGGACCAACTACCAAGGAGTTGCATGTGGGGGAGGTTTCTTCCATGCCACCAAGGAAGACTTTTTTAACTTTAGATCTAACCACATTGCAAAAATATCCCACTCTTTAGCAACTTAAAGGAAGGAGAATACACCATTAAATAAACTGATCCACTCCACACAAGGCTTTCAGAACATTAGAATGTTTCTGATAGGAGGAATTTAGAAGTGGATAATCTATTTAGAGGTGACTACAAGAGAAAAGGCTAATAGCATCCCATCTCAACAAATCATCATTTACAGGTGTGGAGATCAACTCTCTTTCCCATTGTTCAATCTGTTTGTATTATGGTCATTTGAATGAAACTTGGCATCACCAAAAATGATAAGGTTTTTTTATTGTTAGACTAAGAAGAACTCCTATTAATTGGTTTTACACGAAATTTTTATAACTTTTTGATAGAAGTCCATTTTGTGCACAATTGCTTTTCATTTCATAAAATTCCTTGGGAGATATTCATGTGTCTTGTCTTTGCTTCCTCTTTTTTCCTACCCACCAAGCTTGATAGTTAAGTTGCATCATCTAACAATATCCCTCAATCCTTCACATTTTAATAAAATTTTACATGCTTTCCTTGAGATTCTATTTTTCATGCAAAGAGGGAGTTAGCAAATGTTGAGAATCTGGGTTCACATTTACCAATCACTTTTACATAGTTTTTTATTGATAGAATTGATCAATGACAACATCCCATTTGACTCGACTATCATTCCTCATTTGTTAAAGTTATTTCAAAAAATTTAAATCATCTCTACAATCTATACATTACAATCTTATTACAAAACCATTCAAATAATATATCTTATATGCCTTTGTCATTACAATGTTCATCTTGGATTTAATACTAATGGAAAACCCTTATGAATGTTTTAGAGGTTATAGTCCCATTTTAGCAAATCCTTATCATACTTTTTTTTTCAATAAACATCTAGCAATATACATCAATTGATTGAAAGAAATAAGAAAATAATGTATATTTAAAAAGGTAAAGATTTGATTGGTTTAGGTTGCAATTAATCATTGTCCAAATGTACATATTATTTTATGTTTTCAATCATATATAAAAATACATTTGATTATGTACTGTTAATTTTCTTAATGTTTAATTGATTAAAGGTTGCTTATTACATAGTTATGTTCCTTGTTAGCACTTTAAAATTTAAACCCTACAATGCCATCTTATAATTCAATACAATACCTATGGATAAAATGCTTATAGTACTTAGAATAATTTGCAAAGCTTACCTCAGTATGTTCAGATTTAGATGTTTAAATGTATCAAACCTAGACATTAACTATAGATACTACATTATTTTTTTATAAAATTTAGCTATTTTAAAAGATTAGGATACTTAAGTTATGAAATGGTAAAAATGAATATTAGATTTAAGGCTTGTAAGAATCTACACTTGAGAGGCTAGTATTTTTTTATTAAGGCTCAAAATGCTTAATATATTATTTCTTTCTAGAATTATGACAATGATCTTAGTGAGCATATGGAATTTCAGTTGAGCAATTAGATTCTGGATATCTAACTTAGTTAAGTTATATAAATTATCATGCTAGTTACGTATGGCAAAAATACGAGATTTGTGAGTAGTTATTGACAGGTTGTCATTAGGTCCTATTGCTTTAATTGAAAAATGCATCAACTATATCAATCGGGTAGTGTTCAGAGGCTATATGCAATAGGAAACATCTTGACCAACTCTCTCAGATTTTTTGAATGTTTGGAACAGTTGAAAACAAAACTTAAACTAAAAGGCCATTATACTAGAGAGCGTAAATTTTTCTAAACTAGAAATCGTGAAATTATTAAGCTAGAAAGCATAAAATGATTAAACTAGAGAGCATAAAATGTTAAACTATAAGGAACGTAAATTACTTTGGAAAGAAATTCTCACAAAAAAACCATAAAGTTTAAATGACAACAACCATTAACTAACATCTAACTGCTAATAGAAAGCAATCTTAACAATATACAATTGATAACCAGAGTGGGTGCTCCGAAATTTTAGATAAGCAGAACTAAAGATAATAAACTACAACTACAACCTATAGGAATAACTTAACAGAGCTCAACACATACAAATAGCATCCACTCACACTTATCATGTACATAATAAAAATAATAGAAGTGAAAATGAAAATACTTATCTATCTACTCTACGTTTCCCTCGAGTGGCTAGCTCTCGGGTACTACTACTCTTAACTCAGATCACATGAAATTTTGTATCTTCAAAATTAACCCATCCAAGATAATTCCATCACATAGTACTAATAACTCAAAATAAGACTGGAAAAGCTTGTTTTATTCATGTCAGAAAAAGTGTAACACAGAGACAGTTGTAAAAACACATTATGATAGCATAACAATATCCACTATGCATTATTTCTGGTGGTTACTGTAAGAGAGGGGGACCACCCACATTAAGGCTCTAGGTAATGGAGAGCTGAGAGCAGAGGGATTCACTAACTTACCTCACTCTAAAGGGGTGTTTCAGATAGAGGTCGAGAATGATGACTATAAAGTACCGCAATCACTCTTTAGACCCGAAATCCAAGTTTAGGCTAGGTGAGCTGGTTTTCAGAGTCAATATTGTACCTTAGACAAATCTATGTCCAAGGATGAAAGTGTAGTTTTGGGACAACAACATGGCATGATAGCATCTCTTAGGTGCTTTGGTATTCGTATGGCCAGAGGATAGAAAGTACAATAAAAACTACCAGAAAACAATCTAACAGCCTAGCTAACTATTCTTAAATGAGCAAAACAAAACAATAAAATATGAAAAGTATGAATGAAGATGATAAAGTAGATAGATGAAGGCTAAAGTAATGAAGATGATCTCACTAAAGCACTAGTTCACCAACTAGCTCCAAATGTGCGTCCACTTACACACAAGAAAGAGGGGAAAATTGTTGGGGCTGTATAGGGGTTTGTGTCAGTTAGACCCCCGTTTTGGTGTTTTCACCTCCACAGATAGCCAAATAACAATGAGAGAGAAATATGTGATAAAGAAGTAAAGAAGGTAGAAGATGCAATAAACACTAAAAAAAAGTAAAGTTTTACTCAACCAAATCACAAAGGAGAGGAGTGAAATGTTACCACCTCCACCCAAAAGCTCACTAGCCAATGGAGGAGAAAGCAGACTTGGCAAGGTCACCACAACCTTGATTGTGATGGAAGGAGGTCTTGCAAGACTCCAAGATCATGTTTCTATGGCTTGCTTCACACTTGTTTTGTGGAGTTGATGGAGTATTGTTGTTGCAATGGAGTGTTGAAGAGCTACTAAAGAGTGAAGAGAAGGTTGGAAGTGCTTGAGCATGTGAAAGAAGGATGCAAGAGCTTGTGAAGATATTGCAAGAGGATGAAATGAGATGAAGATAGATGAATTTGAAGAAGTGGGAAGAATCTACCATTTTCAGGGTCGGTTGGTTGAAAAGGGATATTACAAATCGACCCCAATCGAAAGTGTAATGCCTCTACCAACTTCAGATGTAGGAATCTGTCAGGGATGTAAGCATGCCACATAGACATCTGCATGCCACACATACATCAGTGCACCGTGTGTGCATCTACAAAAAATATTATCTCACTAACACAAGAGACAAATGCCAATTGGAAGGAAGGTAGTTGGGTGATGTGGAATTTCACCTTCGGATTTGATTTTCTAAGGTGAAGGGTTGTGAAAGGAAAATTTGTGTAAGGCCCGTGCAAATTCGCTCCTATACATTTTTCCCCCACTTTAGCGAGCACAAGTACTGATGAGTTCTTTAGTAAAGTAGATCGAAGAGTTAGTGGAGTTAGAGATGTATACCTAAACCGTTGAGGAAGAAGATCATGATCTGGTGAGCTCGAAAGCATAGGCTAGAACAAAAGACTCCATAGCCTCGCAGAACTATGAAGTTGGACAAGGTACACCAAAGGCCCTCAGACCAATGATGGATAAATCCCATAGGATGAAAGCATCTCATAGGCCCACATACCTACAAGGAGATACACCCCAAGATCTCTTGCATGAAGGAAGCCTCGTGAAGTATGCACCTTATAGGCCCACAGACTTGCAAGAAGGTATTCCCCAAGATCTCTCACATGAAGGAAACCCAAATGAAAGTGTCTTATAGGCCTGCAGACTTGCAAGGAGACATCCCCAAAGATCTCTTTGATGAAGGAAACCCAAAGGAGGAGACTTCGTAGAGTCCAATTGGAAAGTAGCTTCACAAGCACACCTGTAAAGTGACATGTTTACCCACAGATAAAGCATGTCCAAAACAAAGTGGCCACATAGGAAATAAAGTGGAAAATCACGCAGACCGTTAGCAAATTGGAAGGCTTGCAAAGGGGTCCCTCAAGAACTCGGCGTAAGAAGAGGGTCCACCCAAGGGATGCACTATTTGAAAGTACAAAGAGACATTTTTTCTTAGATCAACTCATCATCAAGGAATCCTTTCGAAAGATGTTCACTTCATCAAGGAATTTGAAAGGAATAAAATGTCCCCTTGTGAGGGGAAGGTAAAGGTTGCTCCCTCAAAGGAAAGTTCTCAAGTTCTTTCTTTGAGAACCCATGATGAAGGAAACATGTTCCATTAGGGAACCTAGTTATGAATATGGTTTTGAAAAGGAAATGTTCATGAGGATTTTCGAGAAAATATTTGTTGGCAATGAATGCATTTTCTAAAAATCATAGCATCATAGAAATGGCGTCGTCACACATGAAAGGGACAACTCAAGCAAAGAAGAGAAAAATATAAGAAGGAGAAATAAATGTAAATGAAGGGTATAGGGGTGATCTGATATTTCAGGGTTAGAACCACTCATAAATATATATAAGTATAATAATAGTTTTTAAATGAATTGTCATCAACCCCCTACTATATCAGACCATGTGAAGAATGCATGAGAAGACAGTAAAAATAAAAAAAATTGGGTCAACATGGAAGGGAAGCCTAAATGCCAGCAACACTTTGCATCGTCCCCAATTTTCCAAAAATTAAAACACATAACAGAGGAAGAATGATGATACACATAGAAGAAGGTTTGTGACATAAAAAATCACTCATGTATCCAAGCACCAAGAAGGGTGACCAGGGTCATTTGGGAACACATAACACAAGTATGAGGGAATACATCACAACACACACACCTAATCTAAAGAGAGAGGAGGATGTAGCATAAGGACCTGAAGTAGGAACACATCAGGATCTAGAAGAAATACGAGGCTTGGTTGAATAGAAGCATAGGGGAGGAGAGAAGAGGATGTAGCATAAGGCCTTGAAGCAGGGGCAGTCATCTCCTCTTCCTTCCTCTACAAGGCGGCTTGCTTAGCTGCAAAATCCTTTCACTAACACTTGCACCCACACATAAGATAGTTTTTGTGACTCTTCAGGCTAGAGACTGAAGGTTGTAAAGGATTAGAAGACTCTTGCTCAGTCATGGGAGTGTTCACCACAACTATTTCTACTAGAGGTACAAGCTCTTGAACATGAGTAGGAAGAGCAGGTTGAGAAACAATGGGGGGAGTCAGCTCCAGTGCCTCAGCAGTGGGCCTCTTCCTATTTAATGCATTTGGAGTAGGAGTGATAGGAGGCTATGAAGGTTAGGACATAGAAGATTCCCCATGGGGACCTTTCTTTCTACCATATCGAACGGGCCTAGGCTTCGTGTGTAGAACACGAAGCTCAATCGCGAGATGCTTAGGTTTTCGCCAAGCGAGTACCATAGGATTCTCTAGCAAACATGAAATAGAATCTAATAGTGCCACAATGGGGCGAGCGGGAGCGTTAGGCTGAACAATGAAAGAGGAAGAAAAAGGATCTTAGGTGCGCTTCTCTTCTTCCCTTCTATGTGTCTTAGCGGCATCAATGTCAGCTTTTAAGCAATCCCTATGTGAAACAGCATAAGGTGATGGAGGGTATCTCACTCTCGGTGTTAAGCACCCTTTCTTGTACTTTTGATAAGTTTGGTACATGAGGTCCTTCCTAGGTGGAAGAGGACCAATGGGTGTAGGCCAAAAGTAATCTAAAGAATAACTACCACATTCAACCAATAGTCTATATCCAGTGTCATGGATCACATGTACGGAACCCTCATGCATGAATTTCAAACACTTATGCACAAATGAGGGAACTGTGTTCATAGCTACTAACTAGGGTATACCCAACTTCACTCTGAAGATTCTAGACCCCAGAATATTATCGAACAAAATATTTATGGATTTAGGTCCAACGAGAACTGATAAAACAATACCACTAAGAGGATTAATGGAAAGTTTGTTGTGAGTGTGAATGGTGTTCACAAGTGCATCGTACCCATCTTTATGTATAAATTTAATTAGCATGATATCCTTAGTTATGATATTCACTTGAGATGTTGAATAAACAAGAACACCTGCTACAGTGTTCTTGTTGATTCGTGTAGGGATGTAGAGAGGATATGGTTCCCTATTAAAGCCCATTGACAAATCCTACGGGTTGAAGGTTATACCTATACCACTGCTCACAAGCTGCACAAAGGGGATATGTTGATGCAAAAAAGAGGCCATCATGTGCACTAAATGATACTCTCACAAGGCCCTCCAAAGGTTGTATAATAGGACAGTGACCCAATCAAGGTTTCATTATGCAACACTTATGAAACCTTCCAACTATGCCTACTAGGGGTCATAGTTTGGGTTCCGAGGTGAAAATCCCCATAACACTCACACCTACAACACTCCTAGAACATGAGGAAAGGAGCTTTTAGTATTACAAGATGAAACTAAAATGGTCCATGTCGGGTTCACCAAAATTGTAAGAGAGGAGGACCACCCACATCAAGGCTATAGATCATTGAGAGCTGAGACCGGAGGGATTCCCTAACTTACCTCACTCTAAAGGGGTGTTTCAGATAGAGGTCAAGAATGATGAGGATTATAAAGTAATTCCATCACTCTTTAGACCCGAAATCCAAGTTAAGGCTAGGTGAGCTGGTTTTTGAAGTCAATACTATACCTCAAACAACTCTCTATTTGAGGAAGAAAGAATAGTTTTGGGATGACAACGCGATGCACTAGCGTCTCTTAGGCACGCTAGCATTTGTATGGCTAGAGGACAAAATGTACAATAAAAACTACCAAAAAATGAACTAATGGCCTAGCTAACTATTTTAGAATCAGCAAAATAGAAAAATAAAATATGAAAAGTACGAACGAAGATGATAAACTAGATAGATGAAGGCTAAAGTAATGAAGATGATCTCACTAAGGTGCTAGTTTTCCAACTAGCTCGAAATGCACTTCCACCTACACACAAGAAAGAGAAATTTTTTTTTGGGGCTGTATAGGGGTCCGCCTTAGTTAGACCCTCATTTTGGTGTTTCCACCGCCATAGACAACCAAATAGCAATGAGAGAGAAATATGTGATAAAGAAGTAAAGAAAGTAGAAGATGCAATAAACACTACAAAATAGTAAGTGCTATCACAAAGGAGAGGAGTGAAATATTACCACCTCCACTCAAAATTTCACTATCCAATGGAGGAGAAAGTAGACTTGGAAAGGTCACCACAACCTTGGCTATGATGGAAGGTCTCGCAAGAATCCAAGCTCACACTGCTATGGCTTGCTTCACACTTGCTTTGCAGAGTTGATGGAGTATTTTTGCTCAGTGCTGCTAAAGAGTGAAGAGAATGTTGGAAGTGCTTGAGAATGTGAAAGAAGGATGCAAGATCTTGTGAAGAGATTGCAAGAGGATGAAATGAGATGAAGATAGATGAATTTGAAGGAGAAGTGGGAAGAATCTGCCATTTTTAAGGGTTAGTTGGTCAAAGAGGGACGTTAAAAATAGATTCCAATCAAAAGTGTAATGCCTCTACCAACTTCAAATGTTGGAATCCGTCGAGGACATAAGCGCAATGCGCGGATGTTTGCACGTTGCACACGTGTCTTCGAAAAATACTCTCTCCCCAACACAAGAGACAAACACCAAGTGGAAGGAAGGTAGTTGGGTGATGTGGAATTTTTCCTTCGGATTTGATTTTCTAAGGTGAAGGTATGTGAAAGGGGAATTTGCGTAAGGGGTGCAAATTCGCTCCTATATAGTTACATATTTATACAAAATTGCTAACAAAATCCTAGATCTTAGATGGTGAAGATCACAATTGAAAAATTCTTCAATAGAATTCAACCAACCAAAAGACTTAGGTCCATAACATAAAGCATTTAAAAGGCTCAGAGTGAGCAATAAAGTTTGTAAACATAAAATAATAGAAAGCATTAAAATACTCAATCCACTTCGCACTTCCTAAAATTTAGGTGCCTATAATTTTTACGCTTGTCTTCAACTACCTTGAAGTCTGCTTTAAAATCCACTTGGCTGAGCATAATGACCGACTATGCATAATGACCTGTACAATACTAAAAACTATATCATTATGTTAGCACTGGTCAACTTATTTCAATCAATTTCAGGAAATGAGGATTGTACATTTTCTCAAAAAAGGTAAGCAATTACTAATCCTAAAGATAAATAATTGGCAGGGTAAAAGTGATTGGGAAAAATAAGGAAGGGTATTTGGCTTATTATATTTATGATTTTATTTTTACCTCATCACTTCTCCCCCTCCTAGGCTTGAGCAGGCCCCCTTCTCTTTGCTATGTTTCTTGCCTTCAATTTCCCCTGTTCTTGTTTAACCCCTCATACTTAGCATCAAGATCATATAAATTGTTTGCTTTTCTATCCAAATCTTCAGGATTTCTAAGGAAACCTTCATTGATTCTAACCCTTTCTTTCCATGACTAAAAATTCTCAGAGTTCTAATCTGTAGTTGTTGGGTATTCCATCATTTACTCCACGTAGATAGTTTGTTTTATTTGTTTGTGTCATCTTGTAAACATATGTTGTTTGTTAGAACAACTTAGTATATTGGTTATACATATGTTGTTTGTTAGAACAACTTAGTATATTGGTTATTATTTTCTAAACCCGTGAGTGCTATTTTAGAGCACATGGATGCCTATATTTCTCCTATATATTTGTAAACTCAACGGGAGAATAGTGAGTTGAATAATATTATTAATTATATTCTATGATATGGTATTAGAGCAATAACACGTCCTATGCCTGATCTTTAGAGGGACATAAGCAAGTGAATCCTAGGTCCACTCATGCCGAACATGAGGATTGTGTTCTTTTAGCAAGTGGATTATTTTCTACCAATGATGATTCATTTCATTTTGGCATGTCAATTACCAATTTCCTGGATGGTATTTCTTTCCAGCATTTAGGTTTTCCCAATGTGGTGATTGATCTCCTTCATATTTGGTGATCAAACTATTGGTAGCCGGAGTACTTTAAAGATGCTATAATTCTATTCATAGTTCATGTAGAGCATTAGTGTGATTAGATATGGACCACTATTTATTCTTACTCAGCCTTTCGACGCATTCGCTTGTGAGGAGCAAGCTAGACCACTATTGACTACATTTTTTTTGCATAGCTTACAATGTCTTCTAAGGGATCTTTGTTTTCATGATTGAGAGAATTGGTGATCTCATCATCCATATGTTGTGGTTTGTATATTTCCCTTGACATGACATTTGCAATTTGAATGGTCAGAGATTTCATGTTGGGTGGCTATGTTCTCTTCTAGCCCGCATTTTCATATTGTGTTTGATATCAATGAAGGTGTTGGTGTTTTTCCAATACACCTAAGGAATCTCTAAAGAATGGCGAATTCTTATGTTCAAGACCCTTATAGTGAATGACCAACTAACAAGATTTAATCGAGGACTAGAATCTTCTACACTTTAGGCTCTGTAGGACTAAGGAGGGTGTTCCTAAGGGATATTTAACTTGACACTCTCAATGAATGACAAATTACACCACAAATTAGTTCCTACATATGATAATCAACATCATTCACTCAAAGGATGGATAATCTTCAAGCAAATGTTTGTTAGTTTACCAAGAACAAGGGAAATACTTCACACACATGTCTCATTATAATTATAATTGAATTTTAAAATGAATTTGCATTCTAATTTCAAGTTGGTCACTGAATAGGAAAATTGACATACCCTTTAGGTGAATATTTGAAAATAGACTAGTGTCTTGTTAGATAGGGCATCAAAGTCACATATACAAAGATTTGTAACACAAAAATGATTTTAAATCTAATGAAATGGACTACTCTCACAACGAATTTGTCATTATGGAGCTCACAACTTCTAGTATATGGATTCTTATCAAATCCTTTGTAAATAATTGCAAATTCATGACCCCATTTAGGCATTTTAATTGATTACTTGAATCAAAGAAAAAAATAGAGACGCATTCAAAAAAATGTCTGAAGATGAATGAAGGCATCATTAATATTCCATTCAAAATTCACACACATTTACACTAGGAGAGCACATATATCAGAATTCTACATTTTTTCTATGTATCATTCATTTCAATAAAACTATTTAAGATAATCACATATGTTCTTTAGAGCTCAAAACAAGATACCTATTTAATTTACTACTATTATGCCTAATGTTCTACTCGGACAAGCACCTGACTCAAAAATTGATCATAATTCAATCCACTGCAAATGAGCCCTGAAATCCCTTTTATAGGATAAGGGAGTGAACAAGCTACTAGATCAAATGCAATTTCAATACAAAAATTTCATTTCATCTTACATTTTAGCTACAATTCAAAATTCCACATGATAATTCTGTTGAGCATGAGAAAAGCCAAAATTTCCATAGTCACCATGAGGAAGAAACAAAGTGTTTCCAAAATATTCCTCCACCACCAAGCAAGCAATGACACCAACACCCATACCGCCACGAGGGCACACAATCAACCTTCAATGCCCCAATATTATTCCAAACACATAGAATGAGAAAGCGATGACCATATAAATCATTTATCAACACAAAAATTTATTAACCACCACCTTTTCACAAACCAAAAGACCTCTTACTAGCAACACACACGCCCCGGTACACATGGACACTCCGTGTAGTGGCAAGGGTTGGGGATGAGACTTAAACCCCTTCCTCAACCTTAGCCTTTGATATTCTTCAATATGGAAATTATTTCCCACATTTTGAGAAACAATTGAGGGCATATTACCATGCACTACATTTTCCATAATGTTTATCCAATCCACTACTTGATCAAGGCTATGAGGCTTCTGATCCTCAGACCACTAACTTGATCCTGATATGTATGCTTCACAAAACAAATTAATACACATTAAGTCACTAGGTCTGAAGCTCTTGGGTATCTCCATCATGGAGTCCAAGAATCTTGAAAATAAGTCACATGGTGACTCATTTACATGCCTTTTAATTTCATGTAGCTTCCTGACAGAAAGAACTAAATCAGACCTTCCCATCCTTGGTTGATGTGAATTTGATGCTTGCTCACATTATGCATTTCTTTGGAGTAAAGTAGATATGACATCTATGACTCCCTTTCTTGGCAAACCTTTTTACCTCCTAATCTGCTTGGTTCAATAAATTGAATACTGCTAGAACTATTGCTAGCAATTAGAGGTCCTCTCATGATTGAGTATTTCAATTTTTTCTCGATGTTCATGGCCTCTTGATAAGCTTGCTATAAAGTGGAAAGTTATTTATCTCTTAACAGTAAGCTCATCTTTCTATCAAATGTACCCAGATATACAACCAAACACTTTGCATCATTTGGTCTTATTTGCTCAAGGATTTCCCTTATGACCTTTTCAAATCTAAGGTTAAAAGTAGGGACCAATTCCCCTTTTTCCTTAGAGATTTCCATGAAATTATTTCTTGCAACACTTGGGTTTATCCTTTCACCAAATTGGTCCATTAAGGTTGCCTTAATTTCATTCCAACTGTGTATAGAGGAAATAGGAAGAAAAGAGAACCAATCTCTTGCATCTCCTTTCAGGAATTGAACAAATATCTTCATAACTACATCTTTAGGGTCTATTTCATAATCACCCATCACATCAAAAAATTCTTGAATGTGCTTCCTTGTTGATTATGAATTGTCACCATTGAATTTTGGTAATTTTTCCCTGACCTTGGGTGGTACCACATTTGGGTAACCACAAATGTTTTCAAATCTAATAGCCTTGTACCTATCAATACTAAAATTTATTTGGTGAGACAATGACTATTCACCTTGCATACTATTTTCCATATTTATACCAAATGGTATGAATTGACAACTTACTTCTAATTCTTAAAAAGGAATTGAGAATATACTCAACAATTATAAAACATCACTTCAATCCCTTTGAAAAATTTGACCCTAAGATCTCGGCATATGTATTTCTCACAAATGCTACCTAGGATCTAACAATTTAACATGCTCTTTTCATCATAACACGGGAATTTAACTTATACACAAAAGCATGCTAAAATATTGCTATCATTCCCTCAACCAATGCTAATTCACTCATTAGGGAATCATTTACATCTCAAGTATGGGAAAATTTATCTTGATTTATCAATAATACTTTTTTATTCCTTCAAGTTCTATGAAAATACTTGGTAATTTGTCGTGGATGACTGTCCTTTGCCCTTTAAATTGTAGATCCAACCAATTGATGTAAAATTTAACTGGTCCTTTGAGTCAGAGTCGCCACCTACTTCCAGAGGAATAAACTTCCAATGGTATGAAGTTCCTTTACAAATATTATGATTCTGGGCTATCTTCCATAGCAGAGTCACTTGGATCCTTCAATCTTTGTCACACTCAAAATATTTGCCAGGTTCAAGAATTTGTCATTATCTAATCAAGACGTCCAGGTTCACTTTTACCCTTTGACTCTACACTTTGTATCTGCACTTGGAGAATGATAACTTTCCCTAGCAAAGTCGCCATTTTGTTGGTGTTTTTCCAATACACCTAAGGAATCTCTAAAGAATAGCCAATTCTTATGTTCAAGACCATTACAGTGAATGGCCAATTGACAAGATTTAGTCAAGGACTAGAATCTTCTACACTTTAGGCTCTATGGGACCAAGGAGGGTATTCCTAAGGGATATTTAAGTTGACACTCTCAATGAATGACAAATTACACCACAAATTAGTTCCTACATATGATAAAAAAACATCATTCACTCAAAGGTTGGCTAATCTTCAAGAAAATATCCTTTAATTTACCAGGAACAAGGGAAATACTTCACACACATGTCTCATTGTAATTATAATTGAATTTTAAAATGAATTTTCTTTCTGATTTCAAGTCAGTCACTGAATAGGAAAATTGATATACCCTTTAGGTGAATATTTGAAAATAGACTAGTGTCTTGTTAGATAGGGAATTGAAGTCACATATACAAAGATCTGTAACACAAATAATTTTAAATCTGATGAAATGGGCTACTCTCATAATGACTTTGCATTATGGAGCTCACAACTTCTAGTATATGGCTTCTTATCAAATCCTTTGTAAATAATTGCAAATACATGACCCCATTTAGGCATTTTAATTGATTACTTGAATCAAAGCGAAAAAAGAGACACACATTCAAACAAATGTCTTAAGATGAACGTAGGCATCATTAATATTCCATTGAAAATTCACATAGATTTACACTAGGAGAGCACATATATCAAAATTTTGCATTTGTTCTATGTATCAGCCATTTCTGTAAAACTATTGAAGACAATTACATATGTTTTTCAAAGCTCAAAACAAGATACCTATTTAATTTACTACTATTATGCCTAATGTTCTACCCAGACAAGCACCTGACTAAAAAATTGATCAAAATTCAATCCCCTACAAATGAACTCTAAATTCCTTTTTATGGAATAAGGGAGTGAACAAACTACTGGATCAAATGCAATTTCAATACAAAAATTTCATTTCGTCTTACATTTTAGCTGCATTTCAAAATCCCACATGATCATTCT
The DNA here is from genome assembly GCA_007258455.2 of Sequoia sempervirens. Classification (NCBI taxonomy): domain Eukaryota; kingdom Viridiplantae; phylum Streptophyta; class Pinopsida; order Cupressales; family Cupressaceae; genus Sequoia; species Sequoia sempervirens. The sequence goes on from VDFB02193867.1 coordinate 311,021,192, forward strand.
GTTGAGCACGGGAAAATTTGAAATTGCCATAGCCACCATGAGGAAGAAACAAAGTGCTACCAAAATCTTCCTCCACCTCCAGGCAAGCAATGACACCAGCACCCATACCACCACGAGGGTACATAGTCAACCTTCAACGCCCCAAAATTGTGCCACACACGTAGAAAGAGAAAGCAACGACCATAGAAATCATTTATCAACAAAAAAATTTATTGACCACCACCTTTTCACAAACCAAAATACCTCTTACTAGCAACACACACACCCCGGTACACATGGCTGCTCCGTGTAGTGGCAAGGGTTGGGGATGAGACTTCAACACAAGTTCCTTGACCTTATCTTCTTTCATCATAACAACATCCCTCCCACTCGAAGTCCTGATAGCCAAAGGAGGGATAGACAACACCTCCACCTTAGGGGATAGAGCTCGACCCAAGGTTGCCAGATACCAACGGTAACTAGAATCAATCTCCATCTCAGTTTTCGACGAGTTGTCAATAACGTCAATAGGAGAATTCTATCAACCAAATGAGTTGTGACCATATCAAAGTTTCTGACAACTTCTACTAGAGGTCCTGATAGCTTCTTCCTTTTTTGTTCCTGCCTTCTCCAAGCTCTTGACCTGGTCTTTCAATTGGTGGCTGCATCTAGCAATCATCAATGAAGATTCCTTCTCCTAGGTATCCTCGTGAGAACATTATTTCTGTCCTAGGTCTCCATTGTGGGGCTTCTATGACTGGAGCCAAGAAGACCTTCGTACCAGAATTGATGAGGAACCAGGCTTGCTCATTTTACAACTAGAAAACATACACTCTCAATCTCCACTCTCTGCTACAACTTGAGGACTTGACAACTTAATTGCTATGGCGAATATAGCAACTCATCACTTCTATTTATTGAGCAAGCTTATGTTATCGATTACCAATGCTAAATGAAAAAACACACGCAAAAAGTGGGCAATTCGTTGGCATGTGTATTGTCACTGTTTAATTCTCAAGTGCATGGAAATTTTCAAATTGCACTTCATGATTGCCAACAATTAAATCTCCACATGCACGGAGATCAATTTGATCACACCCACAGAGAGTATATCATCAATACCCACTAGTTGCAGAGTGAAAACGGCTATCACATGCTTTTTTATCAACTTTTAATATAGGTCGTTGATTTCACACCGAGATGGCGATTCAAACAACTCCATTTAGGTTGACTAGGCTTAAATTCCAGTGATGCTTAGTTGATATGTCCTCGGCCAATGGTGTTAATCCACCTCAGATGGCAACTCCTCTATCTGTAGGCTCCACCCATCTCACAAACTGAGAGATTGGTCCACGTGTCGAGATCTCACTAATCTCGCTACTTTTAATGGGCATTCACCTTTTTCTAGCGAACTAGTAGAGAACGGTGGAGATCATTCCCAAGATTTGATCTCATCCATTTATTTAATGCTTCAAATGACTGGCATGGCATTGGATACTAGGCCCCATGATCATACAAGGAAATGTGTCCTCATTTTTCTATCCTCGCGTCTTTTAACCTGTTGACATTTAACGTCTACGAGCTGGCAGGGTATGGCCAGAATTTCTTCCCACAACCTCGAATCTTAAAACCTGCACACAAGGAAATGTTAGCATTTAATAAAGGGCCTTGGTTAGGCCAATGGTGACATGACCTTTAAGGATGAATGAATTAAGCTCCAAGTCATCAGGAAAATCAAGACCCGACTTTGGAAAAGGCTAAGGTCGATGGTAGAATTGGTGACCGGTGCTTTTAACCAAAGGGGTCAGTAATAGATGTGCACAATGGCTTAAAAGATGACTTAAGGAACTAGAGACTGGTACTGCAAGTCAACGTGTGATTAGAATACTTGAGTATTTTCACAAGCAAAAACCTACTCACTCATGGGGACAAGGGTTTTAAAACGCAGACTAAGCCCATGGGGAATGAGAAAATTCTTCAAAATTTTAGAAGCTCCATCAGCGGCTCATGCTCAAGGATGCATACCCCTAGTGGGTATAGCGAGAAACAAAATCTCAGGTTGAAGCAGACTAGGGTAGACGACCAACACCCAAAAGCATGCCCACACAAGGCAAGTAGACACAACAGAAAGCAAACAAACTAGACCAACATATGTACATTATTTACAAAATATACATTATGAATCATTTCCACAAGGTGGAGGCCCCAGGCCCCTGAAATTCAAGGACAACTCTTCCCTCTATCAAATACTTTGGCTTGTTTTACTTGCAGTGAGTCTATATGAACATTATGCAATTTTAGGTGATCAACATCATCATAGTCAACATTGCCTATAACACTTGAAGCAACATTACCACACTTATCCCTTTCTATTATAGACTCATCAAATTGAACCAGGAAGGTTAATCCCTCATATTTTACATTGTCATGAGGTGTACAATCATATTCCACTTTTTCATCAAACTTAAAATCCTCATAGATACTTTGGCCCACATTTGGCCAATCTTTTGTGAATTCGGGAAAGAAAACATGATCAAGCCTATTGTCAACCTGTTTACCACAAGTGTTAACTTCATGAGGTGAAATAAGTTCCATGATTAGGTTAATAAGATAAGGAGTATCTACAAAGAACTCTACTACAACTTCATACTAACTTGTATCATTCCCATGGTTATCTATTTCTTTGGACTACTCCTCACATGGATGCAATAGTGTTGTAATATTTACATACTTTGAAAAATCATCAAATACCTTCTTTTCAACATCAAATAATGTTTCCTGAGTATCCATGCAATCATCTCATGGAACATGAAAAGTCATGGGTATGCTCAGCATGGTCTTAGGTTTGACTTCGAGGTCTGTGTTTATCCGATGCAAATGACTTGTGGGTTGTTACATACGTCCTTAAGGGACTACTCTTTCCCTAGCATGGCACCCTTTCTCGACCCCAACTTGGTAGAATGTAAGACCAAGGTAAGGTGGGTTGGACGTTGTGTTGGGTCAAAGTGCAACCCTTGAGTCAATAAAAAAATAGAAAGAAAATTCATGGTTATGTTCTACATGGTCTTAGGTTTGACTTTGAGGTCTAGGTTTATTTGATGCACATGGCTTATGGGTTGTTACATACATCCTCATGGGACTACTCTTGCCCTGGCATGACACCCTTTTCTGAACCCAACTTGGCAGAATGTAAGACCAAGGTAAGGCAGGTTGGGCATTGTGTTGGGTCATAGGGGTACCCCTTAGTCAATAAAAAACAAAAAAAAAAGTCATAGGTATGCTCCACATGGTCTTACATTTGACTTCAAGGTCTGGGTTTATCCAATGCACGTGGATTATGGGTTGTTACATATATCCTCAAGGGACTAATCTTGGCCTGACGTGGCACCCCTTCTCAACCCCAACTTGGAAAAATGTAAGACCAAGGTAGGGCGGGTTGGGCGTTGTGTTGGATCGTAGGGGTACCTCTGATTAAATAAAATAATGGAAAGAAAATTCATAGGTATGTTCTACATGGTCTTAGGTTTTACTTTGAGGTCTAGATTGATCTGATGCACGTAGCTTATTGGTTGTTACATACATCCTCAAGGGATTAATCTTGCCCCGGTGTGGCATCCCTTCCTGACCCCAACTTGACAGTGTACGAGCAAGCTAAGGCGGGTTGGGCCTTGTGTTGGATCGTAGGGATATCCATGAGTCAATAAAAAAAATAGAAATAAAATTCATGGGTATGCTTTGCATGGGCTTAAGTTTTACTTTGAGGTCTGGGTTTATCCGACACATGTGGCTTATGGGTTGTTACATACATCTTCAAGGGACTAATTTTTCCCCAGTGTTGCACCCCTTCCCGACCCTAACTTGGAAAAATGTAAGACCAAGGTAAGGCGGTTTGGGCATTGTGTTGGGTTGTAGGGGTGCCTCTGTGTTAATAAAAAACAAAAAGAAAAGTCATTGGTATGCTCTATATGGTCTTAGGTTTGAATTCGAGGTCCCCGTTTATCTGATGCACGTGGCTTATGGGTTGTTACATACATCATCAAGGGACTACTCTTGCCCTAGCCTGGCACCCCTTCCCAATCCCAACTTGGCAGAATGTAAGACCAAGGTAAGGCGGGTTGGGAATTGGGTTGGGTTGTAGGGATACCCTTGAGTCAATAAAAAAAAGAAAGAGAATTCGTGGGTATGCTCCCCATAGTCTTTGGTTTGAATTCAAGGTTTGGGTTTACTCAATGCATGTGGCTTACGGGATGTTGCATACATCCTTGGGGGACTACTCTTGTTCCAACATGACACCCTTTTCTGACCCCAACTTGGTAGAATGTAAGACTAAGTTAAGGCGAGTTGGTTGTTGGGTTTGGTCGTAGAGACACCCCTTCCTCTTTTATTTATTTTATATCTAGATTTAATTTTCTATTATATTTCCTTGAATCTAATTTATCAAGTCCATTTCTTCCCTTCATGTTTTCTCTCTTTCTCTCTTTCAATTTTCAATACATAACATGTTTTCAATCATTTGACGAGGCTAGAGATAGATAGTAATTGGCTTATCTATGCTAAAATTGAATTAAAAAATTGATCTCCATACTCTCATTCTCTCTCTTAAGAAGGAATAGAAGTCGGGTTTGTCCCAAAGCCCACACAAATAACAGAGGAGGCTTAAGTCGTGGGTATGCTCCCCATGGTCTTGGATTTGATTTTGGGGTCTAGGTTTACTTGATGCATGTGGCTTATGAGTTGTTGCATACATCCCCAAGTGACTACTCTTGCGCCAACATGACACCCCTTTCTGACCCCAACTTGGTAGAATGTAAGACCAAGGTAAGGCGGTTTGGGCATTTGGGTTGGGTCATAGGGATACCCCTAGTTAATAAAAAATAAGAAGAAAGAAAAGTTCATACTTTTTTATCATTTTTGAAATGGGTTTGGATTGGAATATTTTAATTAATTGAAAGTCTATTTACAAAATAATCATAATATGATTTTAGTATACCTATTGATTGATGCACCAATAATCCATTCACATTAAGTAACATTGCATCTTTCTCCTCTACCCTTTGAATCAAAGGTGATTTAAAAGAAGTTTTATCCCTATAACCTAACTCACCCCGTTTTGATCCCAACTTGGCAAAATGTAAGACTAAGGTAAGACAGTTTGGACATTAAGTTGGGTCATGAGGATACCCTTGAGTCAACAAAAAAAAAGAGAAGTCCATACCTTTTTTCCTTTGAAAGGGATTTGGATTGTAATAATTTGATTAATTGAAGGTTGATTTACACAAAAAATCATAATGTGATTTTAGTGTAATTATTGATTGACACACCAACAATCTTTTTGTATTAACATAGCATCCTTCTCCTTTTCCCTTTGGATCAAAGGTGCCTTAGAAGAATTTCTATCCTCCTTCATAACATTTACATAACACTATTACAAAGGGGATCATAGGTGTATTATAAAATCAACTCAAAACTAAAGAGGAATGGAAAACAATGAATCAAAATACGTAAAACCAAGGAATTAATTTTCATGGGATTGAAATCTAAAAACCATGGCTTCACCAATCAAAATTATTTCTTTATTTTCTCTCTCCATATATTTCTATCTTTTATTTGTTATCTATTTTTTTCATTCTCTCAATTATCTCTCTTTGTCTACCTATCTTTCTTTCCCATTTCTTAATTTTCACATTTTTATATGTTTTTTAGTTTCTTTTTCTTTATTCTCTCTCCCTCACTTGCTCAGTCACTCTATTTGTTTTATTCTCTTCATCTATTTTTTATCTTTCTCTTTTTTCATTTCTTTGTCATTTTTTTAATCTTTGTATGTAGATTTGTCATTTCTCTCCCTCTATTTATTGTTTTTTTTTGTTAGTTTCTTTTTTCTATAAATTTTTGCTTGTTGGATGAGGTTGATTGAACATCTCTTGTAGGTCACATAATTTTTAATTACTTTTTGGTGTAGGGGCACCCAGGGATTCTCATGCCTCCATGAGGCCTTTGTCTTGTTGGTTTTTATTTTTCAATATGTACTTGATGTAATAAGGTCCAATGGACCATTTGTAATAGGTTGTAATAGGTGTCAAAGTCCAACTGTAAACTTGGTGCAACCAAGTAATGATATTGATGTAATTTCAAAAAAAAGTTGTAAACACATTAACCAATAGTCCCCTCATTCAAAAAATAGTTGAGGACCATTGGAAGAGGTTGATTCATGTTTAAAAATCCTCCATGTGGTCGAGGCAAGGTTGATGATGGGAATTTTGAAGGATTGAATAAAAAAGAACTATGTTTTTCTTTGTTTTCCAGTGTTTTTCTCTATTTTTCTGCTTTTTATGGACTATGACGTCATTGTATAGGCTCAAAACACCCATGGTATGATAGAGGAGAGAGTTACCTTTATTTTGCAGGTGATTTTAAGCAATTTCGTCAAGGAATAAGAAAGTTACATACGTTTTTCTAGAAGTGGGTCTGAAACCCAACCACACCAGGGTTTGAACACAAAAATGCTTATATCTTCCCATTCCACCACAGGAGAAATGTAATTCTCAATAGAATGGTAGGGTTAGGAGTACTCTTCATGTTGCAAGTGGTTTTAGGGAGAGAAATGGGGTTTGGCGTGAGATCCATGATGTCCTAGGCCTAGCATATCTATGTGATAGGCCTAGAATTGATCTTTGAAGTGAGTATATTGCAGATTGTTGAATATTCGTGCAAGGATGATGTATGAAATATGTCAAATTGGGCTTGGGGAGTCTTAAGGAACCTGTTGGTGGAATTAGGGGTGTTGGGGTGTGCCTAGATAGGTTGTTTCCTTCACTGTGCATACCTAATTAGGCTTCTTGGTGGCATTGAAACTCAGTAAATTGGAGTAACTCCTTTCAGTGTCTTATCTTGTGAGTTTTGGGACTTGTTGGGGTCCTTAAGGGATGTCTAATTCTAGTTTCATGTCCTTGGTTTTGAGCCTTAGAAAACTTTTATTTTGATTGCCCTGGTTGGACATGGCTACAAGGATGTATAGGCTTATATGGAAGCAATTAGTAGTTGGGAGTTTCTAAGCATAAAGTTAGGTTGTGTGGTCATAACCTGTCATGTTGAGTGTGTCCAAGCCTCCTCCAAGCCCTTTGGTCATGTCTGGATGTGAGAGACCAAGTTGGGTGATTGGGTTGCTTTGGTGAAGGAATTGGAATTGGTGTGTCCACTTAGAGTATTTGAGAGAAGCTTTCTAACAAAGTTCTTTCCTTCCTTGCATGCTCTGCATCACTTTTGGATTATATCTATTTATCTCATTCTATTAATTTATTTTTTTATCTTGAATTTTAATATTACCTCTAGTTTTTCCTATTTTACTTTTTGATTCATATATTTTATATCTCATTTGTTTCTCTCTTAATTATTTTCCCTATTTTCTATTTGTCTCTTATTTTGTGTGTCTCTCTCTTACCTTTCCCATGCAAATTTCACTTTATTTCTTATTACTTTTTTTTTCAATCTATTACCTTTTTTATTTACCTTTATTTTCGTCTTTCATTAAAATTATCTTTTTCTTTCTACCATTTTTTAATTTCTCTTCAAATCCTTTTTTAATTACTTTCACCATGTAATTCTTCGTTTTACATGATTGTTTCTCCCTCTCTTTCTTCTTTGACATTCAACATTTCTTCTTCACCATGTAATTCTCTGTCTTTACATGATTGTTTCTCTCTCTCTTTTATATCTTTCTTATTTGACATTAAATGTATTTTTATTCTTTTTCTTTCTTTATTTATTTATTTTTATTTTCTTTCTCTTATGATTGTTTCTATTTCTACTCCATTTTTGTTTCCTATTTATTTCTATCTTCAATTGCTTTTTTAGTTACCTTCATTATTTATTTTTACACCATTTTCTCATTTATTTGTTTTTGTTTATTTTTTATTTCACTTTCCCACTCTTTCCTTTTTATTCCTCTTTTCTTTTCTATGATTTATTGTTTCTCTCACTTAATATTTTAATTCATCCTATTGTTTTTCTCTTTCACAAATTACATTTTATATATTAATTTTTTGTTTGTTATCTTTCAATTTCATTTACTCATTTTTTCTTTTTTCTTCTCTCTCTCATACTTGGTTTATTCTTTCTCCCCTTTTTTATCTCTACTTTATATTGTTAAATTTTTTTATAAATTTATCTAATTCCTTATCTATATACCATTCTTTTTTTGCCTACATTTTTAATATTTTCTATCATTTTCTCTATATTACTCTTTTTATTTGTGTATTTTATATTAAATTAATTTCTTATTTTGTATCTATGTTTTTTGTTAAATCCTTGATTATTATTATTATTTTTAATCTATCATTTATTTTGTAGATTTCTCATTTTGTCACATTAACACTCTCTCAATATCTATCATTTTTTATTTCTTAAGTTTTCTTAGTTTGTGTCTCTCTTTCTATTTGTATTTATTCTTTGCATATCTCTTTTAAAGATTCTTTGTTTCTTCACCAATATTTCTCTATTTTTGTTTCCTTCTTTTTATTCGTCATTTCCCCAAACACTTTTGGTAATCTTTATCTCTATATTTAGAATTATTTTTTTCTTCACTTATTTCTATGTCTTTTATGTTTTTTTCTGAATTTGTTTATTATATATTCAAATTACTTACGTGAGTATATCTTTGTTGTCTCTCCATCTTCATTCTCTCTCTTTATATTTTTTGGTCATTCATTATTTATTTATTCATCTTTATGTTATTCATTCTTTATTTTTATTTCTTTGACTTTAATTATTCTTTTTTGATATTTTTATTGTTTTTGTCTACTTTTTGTCTTTTGACTTTCTTTCACAACCTTTCCTTTCTTGTTTTACCATGTCCCTACCTCTTTCTCTCTATTTATTTCTTTTATTTTCCCTTTTTACTCTTTATCTTTCACTTCTCATTCTATTTATTTTATATCTAGATCTATTTTCCTATTATCTTCCCTTGTATCTAATTTATCAAGCCCATTCCTTCCCTTCATATTTTCTCTTTATCTTTCTATTTCTCCTTTAATTTTTAATATATAACATATTTTCAATCATTTGATGATACTAAAGACATAGATATTAATTCACTTATTTATGCTAAAATTAAATTTAAAAACCAATCTCCATACCCTCATTCTCTCCAAAGAAGGAATAGAAGTCGAGTTCGTCCTAGAGCCCACACAAATAATAGAGGAGGCTTAAGTCTTAAGTTTGAGTTTACTCGATGCATGTGGCTTGTAGGTTGTTACATCGATCCCCAAGGGACTACTCTTGTCCCAGCGTGACACCTCTTCTCAACCCAAGACAAAATTAAGGCAAGTTAAGTGTTGGGATGGGTCATAGAGATACACCCGAGTCAATAAAAAAAATAAAGAGAAGTTCATACCTTTTTATCATCTTTAAAAAGGGTTTGTATTGGAATATTTTGATTAATTGGAGGTCAATTTACAAAAAAATCATAATGTTATTTTAGTGTACCTATTGATTGATACACCAACAATCTATTTGCATAACATAGCATCCATCTTTTTTCCCCTTTGAATCAAAAGAGACAATAATTTATATCCTTATGACCCAACTCACCCCTTTTCGACCCTAACTTGGCAGAGTGTAAAACCAAGGTAAGTTTGGATGTTGGGTTGAGTCATGGGATATCCTTGAATCAACAAAAAAAGAAGAAGAGAGAAGTCCATAGATTTTTTTCTTTGAAAGGGGTTTGGATTGGAATATTTTGATTAATTGGAGGCTGATTTACAAAATCATAATATGATTTTAGTGTACCTATTGATTTATACACCAACAATCCATTTGTATTAACATAACATCCTTCTCCTTTTCCCTTTGGATCAAAGGTGCCTTAGAAAAATTTATATCCTCCATGACATTTGCATAACACTATTACATGGGGGAAGATAGGTGTATTATAAAATAAACCCAAACTAAAGAGGGATGGAAAAGAATGAACCAAAATAGGTAAAACCAAGGAATTATTTGTCAAATAATTGAAACCTAGAAACCATGGCTTCACCAATCAAAGTTACTTCTTTATTTTCTCTCCCTATATATTTTTATCTTTATTTGTTATCTATTTTTTTCATCCTCTCAGTTATCTCTCTGTGTCTATCTATCTTTTTTGCACATTTTTTATATTTTCACCCTTTTATGTTTTTTTTCTCAATTTCTTTCTCTTTATTCTCTCTCTCGCTTGCTTTCTCACTCACTCTCTATTTTTTTTACACTCTCCATCCTTTTATATTACTCATTTTTTATTTCTTTGCCATTTTTCCTTTTTATCTTTGGATTTAGATTTGTCATTCTCTCCCTCCCTCTATTTATCATATTTTTTCTCTTTCTCACTACCTATAGATACAAAGAAGAACAAAAGATCCACCACTGCAATTAAAGCACATTCATAGGATTATAGAAACCTTTAGCTTGCTATCTTCAACACACTGAAAAACTTCTATCACAACTTACACACACTTCTGATCTTATGATATGTGGCACTCTTTCATCACTTTGCATCACACTGTCATACATATTTTCACAATTTGACTTGCTTTTATACTATTCTCAACTTTAGAAACTTTCTCCAAGGTCGGCCACAATACATCGTTTCATAAATTCAAATTCAGCAACTCTAAATTCCCGCGATGGAAAGGAATAAGAGTGGACCAATAAAAACGTAAAAATAATATTCTTGAAAATTCTCCACGCTTTCTCAATTTAAATTTTATTCTTTTAATGAACTGTAAACACCAGGGCAGCCAAACCTAATGAAAACACAAATTATCAATGGTGCACAAGCTTCCCAACAAGAAGATAACACACAGATGTTGCAACATGCTTCATTATACATGAGAATATAGCTTAGAACCTTCCAAATACATTTGCAACAAAAAAAATAGACTTCAATCACTGAATTTATTTCACCAGACTACCCAGACAGTGCAATGTACAAAAATACTGAAACATGATTTCTAAATCACCAAACTTCAAACCTCTTCACCAGAGCATGGAAAAGACCTTCAAAAGACATATCCCAGATATGCACAATTTGAAACAAAACATCGAAGGATTGTGAAGCAAACATATTTCTCCCAGTCCATAGAACACTAACACTGCCAGTAGAACAAACATACCCATGGACACAACTTTCACGTACCATCTCACCAGAAGCTGAAACTCAACATATATCATCATCATATCACCATAATGAAATCTTCAGAACCGCATAGGCATAGGATCAACATAGGAGAAATGTGGAGCACATACCGGAGCACAATCTGAACACTTCTAACACTTTGATTTCTTTTCTTCATTAATTTTCTCAAAAGCACTTGGAAACTCATCAACACAACACATCTGCAACCCTATAAGATAGCTCCATGTACTCACAACATCTCACAACATCTCAACCATACATGTACAATATGTAACATATTGAAAAGTGTTGACATCAATGACAACACCACCAAGCTGGCTCATACTTGCAATAGGTTCTTAGGTTTTTAGGTGGTTGAGTCTTCAAAAAGTGTAAAATATTGGAAATTTTCTAACTGTGAAAAAAGGAAAATTGGAAAAGTTGTAAAAAGGAAGTCCAACGATCACCAAATTTAAAAAGATAGCTTGTGGAAGTTAGACAGTTGCTTTTGAGGGAAAAAAGTATAAATGTGTGGAAAACCATCGATGTAGATTGGATTTTGAAGGATTGAAAGGATCACCAATTGATATATTGTTGTTTTCAACAAATTTTCTGTTTTTTTATCATTTTCCTGCACTATATGACCCGTACAAAGGGAATTTGATCTAAATATGTTTTGAATTCTTCAAGTAGTGTGAGTTGGCTATTCATTGCACTTGATTTGAGCTCTTAACATTGTTTTGGGCAAAAGTTTGATTAGTTTCTTTGTGACTAGTTTTATACCCTATTTTAAGAGTTTGTAGCTTTTAAAATGTGAACTCGGCCCATTCCAATTTTTGTGGCTTTTGTGATTTTTGGAATGGGTCTACACAAGTAGGAAATAGATTTTTACATGTTTTTTTGTTGTATGGGAGGCAGAGAAGTGCATTGGGCATGATGCCCTAGAGTGAAAGTTTGAGTTTTCCAAGTGAAAAGGTGTAGTTTTGACATGGTAAAGTGTGAAATAGTTTGGGGCAGCATCATTTCTTGATGAATTAAGTTTGTGTAGAGGTTTTAGTCCTTTTTGAAGTGGTGGCAAGTTTAGGAAAGTCCTGCTAATGTGTTTTCCAATAAAACCCTAGTTTTGTGCTAAAAATGAGGGTTATTATTTTAGGAACCTTTAAAGGAGTGTTTTTGCAAAAAAATTGTGGATTCCTGAGTTTGAAGACCTATGGAATGTTTCCCTAGTGATTTTGAAGGTTGGTGAAAAGTTTAAAGACAAGGTTATTTGGAAAAGAGGCCTAATTGAGGCCTAGTTGGCATGAAAAATCCATTTTTGAAGGAAAGGTTGCAAAGTAACATATTGAGATTTTTTGATATGTTTTTGGAAACCTTAATGGGTCCTTGAAATGGTAGTGGTTCAGGTTTGAAAAGATCTCAAAGGGAAGATATACCTGATTGAGTGGGTTGGCTATGCTACAAGGAATAGGTTGATTTGGTGATAAGTGAAGAATTCTAATAATTGTGACTTGTGAGTTGTTGTTGCAGGTTGATTTTGTGTTGAGTTGTTTTGTAGGACCTCCCCTACTTACATCAAGTGGTATCATAGCAAGGAAGTAGTTCCTTGAAGAGGAAAGTTGCAGTTTGTGATTGGAAGGTGAAGAGGCAAGATTGTGAAGACGCCTCCAAAGGCCAGTGCAATGGAAAAGGAGATAAAGGAATTGAAGGAGTAGTTGTTTCAGAAGGAAAGGCTCTACAAAGATTCTCAAGAAGCTACCTTAGCAAGGATACCAATTCTGGAGAAGAATCAGTGAAGAGGAATGGTGAATGAAGATCAGAGTGATATAGAAGATGAAGGGGAAGAAGGAAACCCTCTAGTCCAGGATCATGAAGATGATTTAGACCCTGAAGAAAAGAGAATGATCAAGATGTTGAAGGCAGTAAGAGGTGACAACACTCCAAAAGTGAAATTTGAAGTGCCAATGTATGGAGATAAGATGGATAGTGAAGAGGTTTTGGCTTGGATTGATGCCTTAGATAACTTTTGAGTTTGAAGACATATAGGATAGTAAGAAGGTAAAATACACAAAGAAAAAATTGAAGGGCCCAACCCTCACATGGTGGAACTTTGTTTAGGAAGATAGGGTCAAGAAAGGTAAGTCCAAGATAAGCTCTTGGGATAGGATGGTAGCAAAAGTAAAGGCTTGGTTTTTACCAGCATATTATGCCATACAAATGTTTATGAAATTGCAATATTTGAAGCAAAGGGAGTTGGATGTAATGTCATATACTGAGGAATTTCATAGATTATGCATTAGGGTAGGTCACAATGAAGATGAGGTTGAAAGAGTGGCTAGGTATTTGAGTGGCTTGAGATTGAACATAAGAGATGAAATTAGTTTGAACCCTCCTAAGACAGTAGAAGAATGTTTCCAAATGGTAGTAAGGGTAGAGGATAGAATCAAGAGAAGGAAAGAAAGACAAGGAAGGGGCAGAGGTAACATGAATAGAGGAAGAGGCACAAGACAATCCAAAGAAGATCATGAAGATGCTGATAAAAGTAGAGAACAAGCACCTAAATCAAGAGGTGGATGGAGAAGTGGAAGAACAAACTTTAGGAAAAGGAGAGATTCTAATGAGTTTGTAGGTAGGTGTTACAAGTGTGGTGAGTTTGGTCACCCTTTCTACAAGTGTCCAGAGAAGTTTGGAACCACACCAAGTGGAGGAGAAAAGAAAAATGAAAGAAGAGCACAAATTGTTCAAGAGGATGAGGCTAAAAGCTCAAGCTCCAATACTCTTCATGCTACTCCTGAAGTAGGTGAGATGTTCATGATTAAAAGAAAAATGTTGAAGACCTCCAAGGAGAAAGAGTTAATTCAAAGAAGAGCCTTATTTAGGACAACCTATAGATGCAAAAATAAGGTATGCAAAATAGTAGTTGATTCAGGGTGTACTGATAATATGGTATCTAGTGACATGGTGGAAAAATTGAACTTGCAAAGAGTGCCTATTGAAAATCCCTATAAAGTGTCTTGGATTAGTGATCATCAATTAGTAGTGGTGAATTAACAAGCTATTGTTGAATTCCAAATTGGTCAGTATAGGGATCAAGTTGTTTGTGACATATTGCCCATGAATTGTTGCCACATGTTTCTAGGAAGTCCTTGATAGTTTGACAGGTTAGCTATGTACAATGGAAGACAAATCATATAATCAATTGAAAAAGATGGGAGAAAGATCATTCTAACTCCATTGGTTGAGGAGACAAAAGAAAAAGGTGAAATTATTATGATTGGGAGGAAAGAATTTGTGAATGTTGTTGAAGGTAAAAGTATGAGTTTGAAAGCCAATGCAAGGCATGACAACATTGATAGTAAGAGTGAAAACAAAAGGCAGTAAGTTGGCATAAAGAATGTTTTTGTGTGGAAGGAAAAAGTAAATGGAAGTGTATCTCGGTCTAAGACAGAGTAGTGCAAGAGTGTAGAGCTTGTGGAGAAGCAAGAAATGAGTGGAGAGATCCTTGTTGGGATAGTTAAATGCCATGTAGCTGTGAAAATAGTGAAGAGGTAGTTAAAAGGTGTTGATACAGAGATTTGTAAGGTTGATAAGACAATAGGTAAGAGGATAGAAGTTTGTGATAGGACAATGGTTTATGATGATAATGTTGGACTCAAGAAACACTGAGAGGGGGGTGAATTAGTGTTGAGCAATTTTAACTTTATTAATCTATTCTCTTTAGTACCTAAAACATTCGATCAAATGAAAGATGCATGAACATAGAAAAATAAGCCATAACACCATAACACAAGGATTTTTAACATGGAAACCTAGTTAAGGGAAAAACCACAGTGGAGGTCAATCCACAATTTTGAATACTCAAAATATAAGTGTTTTACAAAAGGGAATGCACTTGCATTCAGGAACAATGCCTAGTGCTCACTGCTCAGAATTAAGAAGGCTCACTACCTTACAAAATATTTGGATTACAACAAAAGGTTGAACTGAGAAAGTAGCATCTACAAATGCCTGATTATAGTTTCTGTTAAGCTCATAGATCAGATTTTGGGCCTTCAGTTTGATTTTGCACTTCGCTCTACTCTACCTTAATTCGCTTCACAAAATCCTCTAAAAATCTCTCAACTGCTCTTCTGGTATTCACACAAACATTAATACACATCAAACACACACACACACTCTCTCTCTTCAAATTCATTAAAATGAATTAACTGATCTCTTACTTATATCCGCTACCAAGAATTCAGTCACTTCATGTCGGCTCCAATAAAATCAAAAATATCTTCCAACTGTCAGCTCAATTTATGAACAATATTTAATGTGCATCCACCAAAGTCAACCAAAGCATAATTAGGACCTAAAACAAAATCTCCACTATGAAAATACTTCAAACAATTTCACCTTAAACATCTGCAATACCCAATATTCACTTAGTCGGCCTTCATATATTGATGAACAAAAAATCAAATAACCGGATCTCCTAACTCGTACACCACTTGATGTGACAACACAAAAATTGAGAATAAGACATTTCAGATACCCAACGACCTTCCCTGAGATCCATAACCAAAACTGGTAAACTGGTAATTCAAACCACTTGACAGATTCAACTACAATCAGATACCTTGTTCTTCACTCTATCTTCCGATAAAGTCAGATATTGCAGTGCAGATAGGATCAATGACTTAGGTTTCCATTAATGACAACACTAGAAGCCATATTCCAATAGATAAGACAGTGAACAAGATATTGGCAGGTCTGACAGAGACCATTAAAGATGATGACAAGATTGACAGTGGTAAAGGTACAGTTGAGAGGAGTAGTGGATAGGGGATAAATCATGAATGAGAAGTGGAAGTGATGGTAGTTGATAAAGATAAGTGTGCAGATGCAAAACAAGATGTAACAATAGTATTTGAAGATGAAAAAAGTGAAAGACACCCCACAATATAGAGTGGATAGTTGGAGCAAGAAACAAATGAAGACATGAACAAGAAGGACAAGGGAAGTGCAAGACAAGAGCAAGTTGAACCTGATGAAGGAGTTCAAGAGGGTCAGAGGACTGAAATTCATAAAAGAGGACAAGATGTAACAAATTTTCCAAGGGACTGGGAAAAATTCTATGTCAGGGTGTATGGTGCAGGAGCACCTTGGAACAAAAGTTGTCAATCTAGGTTGATATTGAGTAGGCTTTAGGTCTTGATGTGTTTTGTTTAATAAGGTTTTAGAGACCATTTTAATATTGTAATAAGTCTTGATTGATGGTTCCTAGGTTTTTAGGTGGTTGAATCTTCAAAAAGTGTGAAATGTTGGAAATTTACTAATTGTGCAAAACGACAAATTGGAAAAGTTGTAAAAAGGAAGTCCAAGGGTCACCAAATTTAAAAAGGCAGTTTGTGGAAGTTAGACAACTTATTTTGAGGGAAAAAAGTATAAATTTATGGAAAACCATCGATGTAGATTGGATTTTGAAGGGTTGAAAGAATCACCAATTGATATATTGTTGTTTTCAATAGATTTTTTGTGTTTTTTATCATTTTCCTGCACTGTACAACCCATACAAAGGGAATTTGATCTAAATATGTTTTGAATTCTTCAAGTAGTGTGAGTTGGCTATTCATTGCACTTGATTTGAGATCTTAACATTGTTTTGGGAAAAAATTTGATTAGTTTCTTTGTGATTGGTTTTATACCCTGTTTTAAGGGTTTGTAGCTTTTAAAATGTGAACTCGGCCCATTCCACTTTATGTGGCTTATGTGACTTGTGGAATGGGTCTGCACCAGTAGGAAATAGATGTGTACATGTTTGTTTTCTACAGGGGAGGCCGAGAAGTGCATTGGGCATGATGCCTTAGAGTGAAAGTTTGAGTTTTCCAAGTGAAAATGTGTGGTTTTGACATGGTAAAGTGTGAAATAGTTCGAGGCAGCATAATTTCTTGATGAATTAAGTTTGTACAAATTTTTTAGTCCTATTTGAAGTAGTGGAAAGTTTAGGCAAGGCCTACTAATGTGTTTTCCAATAAAACCCTAGTTTTGTGCTAAAAAGGAGGGTTATTGTTTTAGGCACCTTTGAAGGAGTGTATTTGCAAAAAAATTATGGATTCCTGAGTTTGAAGACCTATGGAATGTTTCCCTGGTGATTTTGAAGGTTGGTGAAAAGTTTAAAGGCAAGGTTCTTTGGAAAAGAGGCCTAATTGAGGCCTAGTTGGTGTGAAAAATCCATTTTTGAAGGAAAGGTTGCAAAGTAACATATTGATATTTGTTGATATGTTTTTGGACACCTTAATGGGTCCATAAAATAGTAGTGGTTTAGGTCTGAAAAGATATCAAAGGGAAGATATACCTGATTTAGTGGGTTGGCTATGCTATAGGGAATTAGTTTGATTTGGTGATAGTGAAGAATTCTAATAATTGTGACTTGTGAGTTGTTGCAAGTTTATTTTGCATTGAGTTGTGTTGCAGGAACTCCCCTGCTTACATTAGTTTTAGCCAAAAATATTTCACCATTAAATAAATAAATTTAATATATTAAAAGTGGAATCCCATCCACCAATTTTTTCTTTTTTATTTTTAATTTAAATATTCTCTTCAATTTATTAAAAAAATTCAATTGATTTTAAAAAATCAGAAACATGAACTACACTAAATGTTCTACAATTCATTAGTTTGTATCATTTAAAATTTTTAAACATACACACATATATCACTTTTAAGAGCTCCAATTTGAAAAACTATATTTGTGCTAGCAGTTTCCTTTATAAAAGTGTGATAGTTTTTAAATTTCACCTACAATATATACTTTCTCTATCACTATGCTTATACTTGACACTGTATGAACTATGTGGAAAGAATTAAAATGCACAATAGAAGTATAGTGGACCCAAAACATGTAAGTTGAGGTTTTAATTTTGGATATTACTATATGTTGAAAGTTATAGAGATAAGGTCTAAAGTATGGGGCTTGAATAGACCAAGAAGCCCAAATCATGTTGTATTTGACCAAATAGTATAGTTTAGGAATAAAAAAATTTACCAATAATTCAGAGAAATCATATGCCATAGAATGAGAAAGGATTTTTTTTGTATTAAAGATAGTTTATAAATAACAAAACAAACTTTTACATTTTTATATTAGAACTATATTTGATTATCAGTCTTTGTATTTCTACTTCTATTTTTGTAACTAATTTAAACATTAGACATCTATGAATAGTGTCGGTTTTCATTTCAAAATGAGAAAAAAGGAACAATATTGAACTACATAAGACAACTAGAAATTTTGGCTCTTGTTGCATTTGTCAATATTATAGCATCCCAAGGGGGGTCTATTTTGGAAATTTTTGAGTTAGATCTAACCACTTCAACTATTCTTTCTTTGTCTTGATTCACGTGGAATCTAGATCCCCTATCCTTTTGTATTATTTCCATCTTGTATTTTTTGTTATAATTCTTTAGAAACTTCATGAATTCCTTTCTAAAGGTTAGGCTACCTTTTATGTGAAGTGGCCAGTGTCTTATGTACTTGACTTCATCTTTCTTTATCTCCATTTTTTCCCTTGGCCATATTCTTAAACTTAGCTTTGGAAACCTCCAATGTCATTTTAACTTACATAGAAATATTGTGAAAAATTAGTCTTCTATTTGATTTAGTAAGTACTCTCACCCTGCCTTGAAATTTTACCCATTCCTAGCTTTCCATATCATCCAAAGAATTTTAGTAGATAAAATAAGCCAAAATAAATTAGTAACATTATCCATCCCTTCAATTTTACTCGCAATAATTTTATGTTTTTTAATCTATCAGTTACCCCATTCACATAATTCAACACAAAAAGTTAGCCAAATCTCTCTAGAAAAGAAACATTCAAAAAATATATGAACATTTTCAGTCTTTCTACATAACCCACACAGGTCTATATTTAAATTATAAGCAGACCAAGGTAGTTTTTTTAATAAGACATCTGAAGCAAGCCTTTTTGGGTGCCAAGACCCCATTCCAATTCCATTTAAATAGATCATTCCAATTTAATTGTGTGAGGTTGTTGTTCCAACACTTGTTAACATAATCAACAATAATATTTGAGTTACATAACATATTATACATATTTCTAGAGTTCATCTTAAAGAATTTTGTACCATCCTTCCATTTGAATTTGGTCAATTCTGCACAACAATTCTTAGTATAGAAGTTTGCATTGTCATCAACAACCAGTAATCCTTTACAGGACTCTCTCAATAGTAATGTTATCACACAAATTGCACCTGAACACTTGAATGATTAAATTCAGAAATTTGTTGAAACATTGGATCAAACTCAGGTTGTGGGTGACCTATAATGAGATAGAACCTCTGGATTCTAGGCCAACTTCCTATATGATTCTTAAATTAATAATAGGTAACTTGCTGGAAAAGGGATAGAAATGTATGATGAATGCATGTAAAACTATAAACTAGTGGTGATGCACCTAATTGAAAAAGATTTGCAATTATGATTCACAATAAACTTCTCAGTTCAATTTGCACAACTTGATTTGATAATCTAATCACTTGAATGCTTTAAACATAGGCTTTGATTTAACGCAATCTTGAGGGAAAATATGGTTTTCACGACTAAACTGATTAATCAATACATGCACACTGTATAACCAGTGAATTTAAACTAAACTACATATAAATACTTATGAAGGAGATAGAAAAATTAAAGGTTTCAAAACTGAAAACACAATAATCCTTCAATCAAATCCTACACAATAACGATGCCTAAAATCTTGAAGGAAAAACTTTGAAAATTCTAGAAAATAAAGGAATCTTCTGCTAAATAACACAATTTGAACCTGTAAACCTGTTGTTGTATTAATCTAAATATAAAAGTTGAGTTACATGATAATTCACTTTGCAGAGTGCAAAGGCTGAAAAACAAGAACTAGAGGAAAAAGATAAACTTTTTTCCAATATATACAATGAGAACGCACTCCAAAGTGCAGGAAAATAAAATTGAAAGTCAATTTCAGTATACAAATGATAACTCCAAGGAAAAACCCAAGAAAAATAAAATATCTCCAAAGAAAAATCTCAAACTTATGCAAAAATGAGCAAACTTAGTCTCAAACTCACAGTCACAATGTGTATAACTGATCTGTAACTCAAACTGAACTGGAAATCTGTAAACAGTGAGTCTAAACCTACAACAACCCCCTCGCTCTTATCAACTCACCCATGGTAACTGAAACTCCATCCTTGCATGATCAATCTTCAGTTGAGGCTATAGTTACAACTCAACTTTACATAATGTCTCTAATTTGCATTTTAAGATGCTAAATTAATTAAATGTTTTATAACATATCATTTAATTAATTAGCTTACATTGAATAATGCAAAGAATATTAAGGAATAATGTCAAATTAAAAGCTTGAGTCCCATTTGATGGCTTTCATATATTACACTTGGCATATATCTCACAATATGTATTTCCCATCAATAAACATTGGCGACCACCATGCAATATTGTAAATATTTTACAATAGTCGACCACCATGCAATTCAATCGACTTGACTTAATTCAAAACATGGCAAGGAAAAACATAATGATTTTGATAAAATCATGAGAAAAATTCAAAACCATGTCAACTTAGGCAAGTAAAACCATCGAACCCTAACTTTTAATCATTCTTCATTTTGACTTGAGCTTGGAGAAGGCTCCTTTAGCGCTCCACCATGCCTATGCTGGCAAGGGTTTGAACTGCATCTTTGGACATTTTATGAGTGATCTCTTTGAAGGTTTCTATAGGAAACTCATGGTAAAACCTGATTCATCCATAAAAACGGTTGCTTCTTATCATTTTGAAGCATTTTCTAAGCTTTGTACAGCCACGAGCTTATATTTTCCCTCATGTCTCTTGATTTTTTGTTTGCTTCTACATTGAGGATTGGTCGTGGCTGAGACTTGGCTATCACGAATGATTTATCTTTGTTTCTTGGGAATATTTTTGGCTGACATGATAGAGTGTCTTGGAACTCAGCCTACTAGTAAGTTCAATTATTCCTCTATTTCAAAACATTTTCCACTCTCCTGGGCTCGACCCTGCTGACAAACTACAAGCATATGTCTATATTTCGGCTCTAAATGTTGAAACCCCAAATGAACTTTTGAAAATTTAACTGGAAATGATATCTCAGGCCATTTCATGTCGCGGCCTCCATAAGGTATGCAAAACTTAACATGATTTTCCTCCATTTTGTGTCTTTCTTTGAAAACAAAGAAATGACTTCATTATGAGAGATTTTGTATACTTTTCTTTCATGGTAGCAGCCATGACTGTATTTATAGATTCTTCCATAACTTCTCCCATTGTGGGTGTATGATAAATGGTTCAGCCCAGTTGTGAAATTGTTGTATTTGGGATGAATTTGCATTTTCTCAAACTGGGTATTGTGTGTTTTTTCCAGGCTGCGAGCTTCATTATCTTCCATGTAATACAAAAACATTTTCTTCATCAGATTGTAAATTGTATTTGTTATTGGCTGAGGCTTATAAATCTTCATCTCGGTATTTATAAAACATTGCATTTCGTATTTTTCTAGAAATTATCATGTGAACTAATGCTAAAGATCGAACCCTACACTTATTTTGTAATTGGAAAGAAAAGAAACTTTTATTTATTTCTGTAGCCGCCATGAGGGTTTGACAAAGCACAAAAAGAGTGTAAAAACAACAATGGTTTGAGACCCTTTTGCTCACAAAAGCTCGATGTTTGGCTTCATTTTTTTAAGACTTTGGAAACATAATATAGACTTGGCCTATAGAAATGATATTCCCTACACAACTAAAATATATTCCTCCCTCAGATAATGATTTTCTAATTTGGTCTTTTATGATATTCCTTGATGATAATGCTCTTTATTCAAATGTTTTCTTGTTCCTCCTGAATTCTATCTTCTGTGCATCACATGCTTATACAATTAAATAAGTAGCCTTGCATATGTGGTTGTCCTGCATAATGATGTTGTTACAGATTACTCTGTTCTATCTCTTGATATTAATATGCAATAATGCTATCCTATTATCATGTTAATTGTCCTCCTAAATCTCTGGATGAGCTATGTATGTACTTTGGAGTTGTAAGAAACAATTGAATTGTTGAATGCTCTGCTTTCCCTTCAGTATAAAGGGGCTCAATGCCTCATCAAAATGTGAATATAAATGAAAGGAAAAGTTGAAACAAGAGATGATAAATGTAATCAATGCTCTCTTAATATATTTCTTTAATTGTTCCTTTGAATGATGAGCAAAAGATAATTTCTCAATCTATTTTACCATGCTATTATACTGCTTGATGATAGTCCTAGATGATGACTGTTTCCTTGATGCTTGATGAATCTCATATATGAACATTGAATGAGAGAATACCTTCATACCTTGTTAATATGTCGGGCTCGACCCTTGTGGGAGCCCGTTTTTCCCCACATATCTGATGAAAATGATCTCGAACATGATGAACTTGTTCCTGCACATTGAAACAAACAAGTTAGCAAAAATAATCGAAGCTGAAAGCTTCCATTGAGTTTCGTGTTCCTTGATTATCAGCCTTTGTAACTCAATCATCTGGTGAATTCGTGATTGAATGTAAATTACATTCCTATTGGTAGCATAGGAATAAATTAGAATGTAATTCATCATTGCTTAGAGTACATCTCTAACATCATCTTTTTACAATTTTGCAGGTTCATGGAGCATGAAATCAAGGCTACAACTTGGAGACACGACAACTGAAGACATCAAGCGAAAGTGATTCATCATCACAGGAAATGATGAATTTCTTCTCTTCTTTGTGCTTATGTTATCTTCAATAGTGTAGCTTTCATTGAATTTTGTATTCATTATTTGATTATCATAATCAAATTCAATTACTCTCGCTGGTTGTGCAAGATTTCAGTGTTTTTACAAAATGAATAAAAAGCATTATTATGCAAATTTCCAATTTTTTGTTTCAAATAATTGCACAATAAAACTGTAATTCAGATGTAATATGATCTTTATGATGAACAATGAATACTTTAGCAGAAAGACTTGAAAACTTTTGTACCTATCAATGATGAATTCAATTCAGCTCTACCTGTTTGAGCTTGTAGGGAAAAATAGGTAACAAATTGGTGACCTCTGCGGAGTGTTTTCCTGCTAAACATAATAGACCAGTATATAGCTTATCCATTGGGCATGGAGTCCATTTGTTGCTCTATTTTAACTCAGAAAACCGTAACTCAGCTTCAAAACACACAAACTAAAAGAAACTACTGCAACTCTGTTGAAGACAGAGTTTCAAAAACTAGGTGCAGCAACTGCACTTTATTGAAAACACAACAAAACTAAAATGAAATGTGCCAATAGGCACTTATTGAAAGCATAACTGAAACTGAAACCTATTCTACTATGTACAACTAAAAGCTTGATGCTTAATAACATTGTTTCAAGTGAATCTCGTTGACAGGGATTGGCAGTAATTCACCATCCAACTTTGAAAGCTGAAATGCATCGTGTTCCTTCTTTGTTGTAATAACGTACGGGCCATCCCACATGGTGTCAAACTTTGTATGTTTGTCGGGCCTACTTTTGAGCTCATCCCACTTGAAAACTAAATCACCTTCATTGAAGATCCTTATTGTTGCTTTCTTATTGAATGTCCTCTTCACTTGAGAATGATGAATCTGAAGCCTTCTGTAGGCTTCCTTTCTAGTTTCTTCCAACTCTGTTAATTGAGCAAGCCTTACTTGCATTAGCTGCTCCTCAAGTAACTCAAGCTCTTTTATATAACTCAAAGTTGGCAATTCAATTGAGATAGGCAATTTGGCTTCTTTTTCATAAACCAAAACATATGGTGAAAATCATGTTGATCATTTTGGTGTAACTCTATCAGCCCACAGGGCTAACTTGAGTTTGTCATGCCATGACCTCTGATTATCTTCAATAATCTTTTGTATGATCTTAATCAGATTCTTATTTTTTGATTCAACCTGTCCATTACCTTGGGGGTAATAATTGGACAAATTATTCAGATAAATATTATGCTTTACTGACCAATCTGAAACTCTTAAACCAACAAAGGCCAAAGCATTATCAGAAATAATTGAATCAAGTGTACCAAACTTGGAAACTATGTCCTAATAGAAGTTTAAAACTGATGTTTCGTTTGCATCTCTTAATGCGATTGCTTCAGTCCACTTCGTAAAGTAGTATGTGGCAATTAAAATCCATTTGTTCCCAACACTTGAGGGTGGATTGATTGGACTGATAAAATCGAGTCCCCACTTTCCAAATGGTTGCTCAACTTGAATTGGATTCAGGGGTAGGGCTGCTAACTTTTGTTTTCTTGCAAAAAGTGAACATTTACTGCATCTTTTGACATAAGCATTAGCATCTTTGAAAAGATCTTGCCAATAATATCCAACTCTCATTATTTTTAGAGTTGTAGTACGTGGTGCAAAATGACCTCCAGCAGGTCCATCATGGAATTCCTCAAGAATTCTATTAGTCTGATTTGGGTAAGCACATCTGAGGAATACTCCGTTGAAATCCTTCTTATAAAGAACACCCATTAGGGGAAATTTACATAAAAAATGGGCCTCCTAAGGATGACATCATTAGCTTTTTAAGTTATCAAAAATCAACTAAAAGATGACATCAACCTGTACGGTGACATCATCCAAAATGAAAATAAAATTATTTATTTTATAAAATAAAACTTTCTAAAATCTTATGAATTAACTCATGATGGTTAATTTAACTCTACATATCCTATTCTCTCATTCATCTTTCTAAATATAAAATATTCTTTTTGTTTTTTAGATTTATATTCTTAAGTTCTATGAAGTTCTATTATAGAAATTTTTATATTTTAAAAAAAATATTTTTATTCTTTAACAAAAAAATATAAAAAACATTTGAAAAAACATTAAAAAATCATAAAAACCATTTATGAAGTGCTGCAAAACTTAAAAAAATTCTTTAATTATTTTTAATAATTTCAAATATTCTAATATTTAAATGTTTAGCATTTACATATTCTAATATCAAAATTTTATTATTTTAAATTTCTTTAATTATTTTTAATAATTTCAAATATTCTAATATTTAAATGTTTAGCATCTAAATATTCTAATATCAAAATTTTATTATTTTAAATTTTTCGGTGACCTTTTATAAGGGTGCGCTCACTTTATGTGATGCACTCCTCCTTTTAAGGGGGAGCACATTTAGTGGGCCCCCTTATTATTATTATTATTATTTTTTAAATATATTTTAAAGTTTTAAATATATTTTTAATTTTTTTTAAAGAAACACCGTTTAAAAGATTACTTGAACTTTTTTGCTAATTTTCATTATCTTTTATTTTGCCACTTTTTAAATAATTTAAAAAAACAAATAATCAAGAAAAGAAAGTGAACTCGACTTTTTTAATAAATTATAATAGAAATATAAGTTACCAAAAATGAGTTTAAGAGTTTTTAAATAAAAAATAAATAATGAAGAAAGTGAACTTGAGTTTTTTAATAAATTATAATAGAAATATATGTTATCACTTTTAAAAAATCATGGACTTCAGTTTTTTAAGGAATTATAATAGAAACGTGTGTCCCCACTTAACTCATGTAGTTAAGTAATTTATATTTTTTATATTTAAATAATTTGTATTACATGAGATAATTTTTGTTTTTTTAGAGTTCCTTAGGAGGCCCATTTTTTATGTAAATTTCCCCTAATGATCAATTTATGCATATGGAATTGCTTGCAATCTGTAATATCTTCATTTAGATTTGTCTAAACCTTCTGGACAATCTCCAGTATGTAAGTAATGGATCATTTGATTAATCCAATCAGTTGAATGGGCTGTAACAGTAGGTTCTTCTTCATTATTCAAAACTATAGCAAACTTTTCACTGCTATTTTTTTCGTTTTCTGCAAGTTGTTCGCATAGGCCTTTTCCTCTAACAAGCTTGGTAACCTTTATGCTAATGTCATACTCCATGAATTTGGTTATCCAGCCTACTCTCTTATCATTAATGTCCTTATTCAGCAGAAACTCCTTGACTGTTGGATGAGGTACCGATAGATGTATCTTATTATTAGACAACATATGTCTGAATTTTTCCAAACTTCTCACTATAGCAAGCACATGCTTGTCAACGAATGAATACCTGGTTTCATAATCATGTAAAACTTGACTAAAGAAAGCTATAGGTTGCTCCATACCTTCACTATTTTGCTGAAAAAGCATTGTGGAGATGGTATCCACTCCTCCAAATGCGTACAGTATAAAATCCTTCTTAAAATATGGATTAATAAGAGTAGGGGTTGTTGCAAGTGCCTCTTTAATATACTCAAAACTATTATTTCCTTCTTTTGTCTAGCTGAATTGAATGTTTTTCTTCAGCATGGCTGTGAGAGGCTGCAACAATGCTGCAACATTGGGAATAAATCTCCTCACGAAGTTTATTCTGCCTAGAAAGCTCTGTAAACCCTTTTTGTGAGCGGGTAGTGGTAAAGCCAATATGGCTGCAATCCTCTTTGGATTTATAGAATGCCATCTTTAGAAACAATATAACCCAAAAGTTTACTTTCGTGAACAAAGATACTTTTTTTTGGATTTAAAGAAATTCCATATTCTCTGCATCTTTCAAAAATCTGTCTAAGATGCACAAAGTGATCATTAGCATTTCGTGAGAAAATAGTGATATCATCTAGGTAAACAAGAACAAACTTGTTTATCAAACCTTGGAGAGCCATATCCATTGCTCTCTGAAAGGTGGCTCCTATGTTTGACAATCCAAATGACATTTTTCTTTAAGCCATAGTACCCCACTTGGTGGTAAAGGTTGTCTTGTACTGGGCTTCCTCCTTAACCAAGATCTGGTTATAACTTGAATATACATCCAGCAATGAGAACCTTTCTAATCCTGAAACAACCTGCAATATTTGCTCCATTGAAGGTAGCAGGTAGTGATCTTTGATTGAAGCTCTGTTTAGATCACATAAATCAATGCACAACCTTATCTCTCTGCTCTTCTTTCTAATAGACACCAAATTTGATACCCAAGAAGTGTGCTTGATTGGAAATATTATACTACCTTCGATCAACTTTTTTAATTTTGTTTTCATCAAATGTTCTAACTTCGGATTCAAGGGCCTTTGCTTCTGTCTTACCGGTTTTGTGTTAGGTTCGAGCTCAATTGTATGTTGAGCTAACTCAGGGTTAAAACCCTTCAAATCTCCATACTGCCAGGTGAATATGTCACTAAATTCTTGGCAAAGTAAGATAAAGGCCTGTTGTTCTTCCTTTGTACAGACTTTTCCAAGCTTAAGCAGCTTGTCCTTGAATATTTCTATTGATTCGTAATGCTCCTGCTTCACTGTGATGCCTAATTTATCTCTTCTAACCTGGCCATCTGTGTTGAAGATGGATTCAAGGGTCACCAAATGCTTTGGAAACTTGTTAGACTTTAGTTGCATGATTTGATCACCATATTGCTGATCAAATTTTTGTTGATTTCCAGCAGAAAACTCTGTTTCTTCCATCAAAAAATGAATTATTTGTTCATCACTATCAAAAATCTGCCAACTTACATTATTATTAGATATTGAAGGTCTGACAACTACCTTCACATATTGTTGTACCTCCACATTGTGAATTTCATTCAAAATGTCAAACTGTGACCCTAGAGCAGCAAGTTTATTAGCTTGCTTATTCTGAAGTCTTGGTACTAATTACAGATTAAATGCGTCAAACTCCTCAATTAAGTCCCAAACACGATGCTTATATAATTTCAGCAAATCATTCTTTGTTAAATTCAGATTTCTAACTTGATTTACTATCAATTCTGAATCACCATACACTTGTAAGCACTTAATCTTTTTTTTTTCTTGATCATTCTAAGCCATGTATTAATGCTTCATACTCAACAACATTATTAGAATAGCTGAAAGCAAATCTAAAAGTTGAATAATACCTGTCTCCTTAGGAAAAATCAAAACAGCTCCTCCACCAGCACCAATTTTACTTCTGGATCCATCAAAATACAACTTCCAAAGCTGATCAATCTATTGTACTCATTGTTTTTCCTCCTTGACTAGATTTGGAATAGTTACATCGTGCTCCTGAATCATATAAATGCCCAAACCTACTTTGTCTATGAGATTGAACAGATCAACCTTGTGATTCTCGGCTACCCACTCATCTAGATTTATGTCAGGTATGCCTTCTATAGGTACAGTGGGGTCGAGGGTCACAGATTGATCCTCTTGATCATGGAAAACTAGGTTTGCATTTATGGGATTTGGAACATAAGGCTCAATATGGTCTTTAGCTTGTGATTCTAATTTAATCATGACTCTAATACCATATCTAGTTTTGAAAAATATATGTGACCAGTCTAATGACAAATAACAACCTAATTTTGTGGTGAAATATCTAGATAGGCAAATGGAAAAATAAGGTGGGAGATCAATGACATATATGTCCTGTGAAATTTGAAAGTTGGGACAGGCATGCAATGTAAGGGGCAATTTTTTAATAACTCCTACAAAATTTATGACTATACCATCCAATTGAACTACCCCTTTTGACAATGGTTCATACTCAAGTCCTAACTTATCTACTAGCTATTTAGGCATAATTGAGATGCTTGCTCCACTATCGATTATGTAATTATGCATTATGTTATCACCAATTATCAAGCTAACATAAAAAGGTGGACGCTTTATCTCTTTAGCTAGCTGCTCCTGCTTTTGATCTAAACTATTTGCAAGAACTCTTGGTTGTTCTTTACTCAAATTGGGTTCATTAGAAATTGATATCTTAGCCAGAGCCTCCTGCAAACTTTCTGTTTGTCTAAGCAGGTGTAATGCATCCAACATGGTAATACTAACAGTTGCATTTTTCATATGTTCAACAATATTGAAAGAAGAAACACCAACCTTTGGTTGTACCTTTTGAACAACAACGTTTGTTTGTACTGCTTGAGGCTGGAACTGAACTTTAGGCTGCTCCTTTGATGGTCCAGCTTGCTGTCTTGGTAAAATATGAACATTATGGGCTATTGAAGGTTGAACTTGCCCCTGTTGGGCTATAAAATCTTGATTTTTCTGTTGAACAACAGGTTGTTTGTCTACTTGTTCCTGTTGTTTATTAGGAACAACTTGTCGTCTTAGATCAAATGCTCTTTTCTTGGCCCTCGTATTGGCTGCAATAGAAGTGGCTGACTGATTTTGACTTTGCACGTGATTAACTCCGCAAAATTCACTTCCTTGCCAGTTCATCATGGAAACATCAAGGTCACTTTACTACATTTGATCATCTTGCTAATTATTGTCCTCCTTAGTTGTCTTTTCAGAAGCAACATAACTACTTTGCACCATAAGGACTTGATTAATCACCTCGTTCATGCAAGTAGCCTGATTATGAGGCTGATTGCAGGGATAGCACCACACATAATCTTGTGCTAAATTGTTATGTATTGGCATCGGCTCTTTTGAGGAGCTAGCAGCAGCTAGATTAAATGGTTGATTAGGCCTAAAGTTGAAATTCCTCCTCTATCCCTGGTAATCAGCTTGGTAAGCAGGTTTGTTTGCTTGAAATGATGACTGATTAGGCCTGAAATTCTGACCTTGATGGTTTTTAAGGCTTACTAAGTTGTTACTCACAGTTTGTAGTAACTTGGCCATTTGTTGTTGGTCATTTATTAGTTGTTGTTGAGTATCTTTAAGTCCTTGCAAGTCATAATTTGCTAGAACAACATTATTTTGTACTGTTGTTTGGAAACCTAAGGCTGGAGCAGCAAGTATAGTGGCTATAGGAGGTACTTGAATGGGCATAAAAGGTTTACCTCTGGGAAAATCAGCATAGGGGGTCTTGGGGCAATTTTACCAGTTTGTATAAGGTTGTTTTAAGCTCTAATAGCAATGTCATATGTTGTTGGTAATGTTAACCCGCCCATTGATTATATCATTAAGGCAATATCGCTATGCAATGATCTAAGGTAATACAAAAAAGCGTGGTTAGGAGTTGGCCTTATCGTTACTGGAATTTGATCCCATGTCCTTTGAAATCTGAAGTTAAAGTCCATCATCTATTCTTGTGGTGCTCTCTTTATAGTCGTCATCTGTTCGACTAGAGATAGATGATCAGACTTGTCAGAAAATTGTTTGGTCAGCTTATCTCCTAAATCATCCCATGTTGCGATGGTATTGAATGGTAAGCCACGAAACCACTAAAATTTTTTCCCCTTGAATGACGCTGCTAACAACCTCAAAGCTACATTCTCCTGAATCACGTGATGAACTCCACATAGTGAAGCTACATCTCTAATATGCTCAATGGGCATAGTCTGATCTTCACCAGTAAAAAAGGGTAGACTTTTGAGTGCTGCAACTGGTATATCATCGTGCTGAGCTAGATCCAATGGGCTGCCCCCATTAAATGGAACAAAAGCATGCGCTCTGGCCATTGGAGCTGCTGGTGTTCTGAGATTTACAACTTGTATGATCGATACAGGTGAAACTAGTACTCTATAACTTGGTGAAGCTGAATATGAAATTGGTTGCCTTGCTAATGATCTACCTCTTCTTCTTGATGTGTAGACTAATGGTTCTGCTCTTAGAACTAGAGAAACTAATTTATTTCTTGAAGGCTTACTAGGTGTTCGCTTGGTTGTCCTTCCTCTTCTCTTTGGTGAAGACAACTGCAAATATTCAAATGGAGAATAACTTCTTGTCTAAATATTTCTCATAAGCTATTTGCACTTGATTTGCTGGAAACTGAGAACGAAGTCGCCAAGTATATGAAAATAATCCTCTAAAAGGCTAAAATACTATTGTATATACCAAAACAACAACTTGAACTATAAAATTCTTGCTCTGAAAAGTGATTCAGAGTCCTACCGGGTGTGCAAAAAACTGTTATCACACAGATTACACCCGAACGCTTAAATGATTAAATTCAGCAATTGAAACATTGGATCAAACTCAAGTTGTGGGTGACCTATAATGAGATTGAACCTTTGGATTCTAGGCCAACTTCCTATATGATTCTTAAATTAATAACAGGTAACTTGTTGGAAAAGGGATAGAATTGTATGATGAATGCATGTAAAACTATAAACTAGTGGTGATGCATCTAATTGACAAAGATTTGCAATTATGATTCACAATAAACTTCTCAGTACTTCAATTTGCACAACCTGATTTGATAATCTAATCACTTGAATGCTTTAAACAAATGCTTTGATTTAACGCAATCTTAAGGGAAAACATGGTTTTCACGACTAAACTGATTAATCACTACATGCACAGTGTATAACCAGTGAATTTAAACTAAACTACATATAGATACTTATGAAGGAGATAGAAAAATTAAAGGTTTCAAAACTGAAAACACAATAATCCTTCGATCAAATCCTACACAATAACAATGCCTAAAATCTTGAAGGAAAAACTTTGAAAATGCTGGAAAATAAAGGAATCTTCTGCTAAATAACACAATTTGAACCTATAAACCTGTTGTTGTATCAATCTGAATATAAAAGCTAAGCTACATGATAATTCACTTTGCAAAGTGCAAAGGCTGAAAAACAAGAACTAGAGGAAAAAGATAAACTTTTTTCCAATATATACAATGAGAATGCACTCCAAAGTGCATGAAAATGAAATTGAAAGTCAATTTCAGTATATGAATGATAACTCCAAGGAAAAACCTGAGAAAAATAAAATATCTCCAAAGAAAAAGCTCAAACTCATGCAAAAATGAGCGAACTCAGTCTCAAACTTGCAATCACAATGTGTATAACTGATCTATAACTCAAACTGAACTGGAAATCTGTAAATAGCGAGTCTAAACCTACAACAACCCCCTCATTCTTATCAACTCGCCCATGGTAACTGAAACTCCATCCTTGCATGATCAATCTTCAGTTGAGGCTATAGTTACAACTCAACTTTACATAATGTCTCTAATTTGCATTTTAAGATGCTAAATTAATTAAATGATTTATAACATATCATTTAATTAATTAGCTTACATTGAATAGTGCAAAGAATATTAAGGAATAATGTCAAATTAAAAGCTTGAGTCCCATTTGATGGCTTTCATATATTACACTTGGCATATATCTCACAATATGTATTTCCCATCAATAAACATTGGCGACCACCATGCAATATTGTAAATATTTTACAATAGTCGACCACCATGCAATTCAATCGACTTGACTTAATTCAAAACATGGCAAGGAAAAACATAATGATTTTGATAAAATCATGAGCAAAATTCAAAACCATGTCAACTTAGGCAAGTAAAACCATCGAACCCTAACTTTTAATCATTCTTCATTTTGACTTGAGCTTGGAGAAGGCTCCTTTAGCGCGCTGCCATGCCTATGCTAGGAAGGGTTTGAATTTCATCTTTGGACATTTTCTGAGTGATCTCTTTGAAGGTTTCTACAGGAAACTCATGGTAAAACCTGATTCATCCATAAAAACAGTTGCTTCTTATCATTTTGAAGCATTTTCTAAGCTTTGTACAGCCACGAGCTTATCTTTTCCCTCATGTCTTTTGATTTTTTGTTTGCTTCTATGTTGAGGATTGGTCGTGGCTAAGACTTGGATGTCATGAATGATTTGTCTTTGTTTCTTGAGCATATTTCTGGCTGACATGATAGATTGTCTTGGAACTCAGCCTACTGGTAAGTTCAGTTATTCCTCTATTTCAAAACATTTTCCACTCTTCTGGGCTTGACCCTGCTGACAAACTACAAGCATATGTCTGTATTTCGGCTCTAAATGTTGAAACCCCAAATGAACTTTTGAAAATTTAACAGGAAATGATATCTCAGGCCATTTCATGTCACGGCCTCCATAAGGTCTGCAAAACTTAACATGTTTTTCCTCCATTTTCTGTCTTCCTGTGAAAACAAAGAAATGACTTCATTATGGGAGCTTTTGTATACTTTTCTTTCATGGTAGCAGCCGTGACTGTATTTATAGATTCTTCCATAACTTCTCCCATTGTGGGTGTATGATAAATGGCTCAGCCCAGCTGTGAAATTGTTGTATTTGGGATGAATTTGCATTTTCTCAAACTGGGTATTATGTTTTTTTTAGGCTACGAGCTTCACTATTTTCCATGTAATACAAAAACATTTTCTTCATCAAATTGTATATTGTATTTGTTACTGGCTGAGGCTTATAAATCTTCATCTCGGTATTTATGAAACATTTCATTTCATAGTTTTATGGAAATTCTCATGTGAACTGATGCTAAAGCTCGAGCCCTGCACTTATTTTGTAATTGGAAAGAAAATAAACTTTTCTTTATTTCTGTAGCTGCCATGAGGGTTTGACAAAGCACAAAAAGAGTGTAAAAACAACAATGGTTTGAGACCCTTTTTCTCACACAACCTCAATGTTTGGCTTCATTTTTTTAAGACTTTGGAAACATAATATAGACTTGGCCTGTAGAAATGATATTCCCTACACAACTGAAATATATTCCTCCCTTAGATAATGATTTTCTTATTTGGTGTTTTACGATGTCCCTTGATAATAATGCTCTTTATTCAAATGTTTTCTTGTTCCTCCTGAATTCTATCTTCTGTGCATCACATTCTTATACAATTAAATAAGCAGCGTTGCATATGTGGTTGTTCTACATAATGATGTTGTTACAGATTACTCTATTCTATCTCTTGATCTTAAGATGCAATAATGTTGTCTTGTTATCATGTTAACTGTCCTCTTGAATCTTTGGATGAACTATGTATGTACTTTGGAGTTGTAAGAAACAATTGAATTGTTGAATGCTCTGCTTTCCCTTCAGTATAAAGGGGCTCAATGCCTCATCAAAATGTGAATATAAATGAAAGGAAGAGCTGAAACAAGAGATGATAAATGCAATCAATGCTCTCTTAATATATTTCTTTAATTGTTCCTTTGAATGATGAGCAAAAGATAATTGCTCAATCTATTTTACCATGCTATTATACTGCTTGATGACAGTCCTAGATGATGACTATTCCTTTGATGCTTGATGACTCTCATGTATGAACATTGAATGAGAGAATACATTCATACCTTGTTGATATGTCGGGCTCGACCCTTGTGGGAGCTCGTTTTTCCCCACATATCTTATGAAAATGATCTTGAACATGATGAACCTATTCTTGCACATTGAAACAAACAAGTTAGCAAAAATAATCAAAGTTGAAAGCTTCCATTGAGTTTCGTGTTCCTTAATTATCAGCCTTTGTAACTCAATCATCTAGTGAATGCCTGATTGAATGTAAATTAAATTCTTTTTGGTAGCATAGGCATAAAGTAGAATGCAATTCATCATTGCTTAGAGTACATCTCTAACATCATCTTCTTACAATTTTGCAGGTTCATGGAGCGTGAAATCGAGGCTGCAGCTTGGAGACGCGACAACTGAAGACATCAAGAAAAAGTGATTCATCATCACAGGAAATGATGAATTTCTTCTCTTCTTTGTGTTTACATTATCTTCAGTAGTGTAGCTTTCATTGAATTTTGTATTCATTATTTGATTATCATAATCAAATTCAGTTACTCTCGCGGCTTGTGCAAGATTTCAGTGTTTTTACAAAATGAATAAAAAGCATTATTATGCAAATTTCCAATTTTTTGTTTCAAATACTTGCACAATAAAACTGTAATTTAGATGTAATCTGATCTTTATGATGAACAATGAATACTTTAGCAGCAAAACTTGAAAACTTATGTACCTATCAATGATGAATTTAATTCATCTCTACCTGTTTGAGCTCGTAGTGAAAAAATAGTTAACAAGTAAGTATGTTCTCCAATGGGTATGGGGGAGATCATACTTGTTACTTAGATTCACCCATGAATTAAGAGAGCCTTCACAAATAATATCTTTTAATTGAAAAATACCTTTCTTAGTCGATGTTTTGGCTGAACAACCTTGCAATAAGGCTAGGGGTTTATTCTTATGTCTTAAATTCTACCATATTGATCTATTAGGACACATTTTGTTATCATTGCTCATTATTAGGCTCCTTACTTGTTTTCATGCCTTCCAAATGGTTTTTAAAACATTTGAACCATTTGGAAGGATATGGAACATGCCTATTAAAATGTCACTAAATGGAGTATTTGTCCATTTTCTTACCTTTTTTGGGATTGCTTGTTGGATGTTAATTTTGATTAAAACTTTCCATGGTTCTTCCCCTTTCAAGGTATTGATAATCCATTTAACTGCAAGAGCCATTCCTTGTATATTTAAATCTTTTAACCCTAGTCCACTCAATTTTTTGCTCCTACAACACCAATCCCAATTGGCATCATGTTTCTTTTTTATGCCCTTTTCCATCTAACCATAGGCAATTTCTTATTTTCTTATGAACTCTTCTAGTTGATAACTATTGAACAACCAAACTGAGGAGTAGTAAATTATATATGATGATAGAATCTTTTGGCAAACTTGAATTCTCCCAGCTAATGTTAAGAAGAGTTTGTTCCAATTATCAATTTTCCTTTCAACTTTATTTTTGACCTAGTTCCACATTTCTTTTAGGTTGATGTTAATTGCAAATGAAATGGCCTGGTATCTTACTTGTTTATTTGGACCCCTATTGTATTTCATGTTTTTCAAACCAATCTAGGGGACCATCATTCTAGAGCTAGGCATTATTGATTTGGTTTTGGAAACACTGGCTCTTGAGGCATCACATAAAAGTTTCAAATTT
The DNA here is from genome assembly GCA_007258455.2 of Sequoia sempervirens. Classification (NCBI taxonomy): domain Eukaryota; kingdom Viridiplantae; phylum Streptophyta; class Pinopsida; order Cupressales; family Cupressaceae; genus Sequoia; species Sequoia sempervirens. The sequence goes on from VDFB02193867.1 coordinate 311,057,076, forward strand.
TGCATTAAGCAATCGAAGTTATCTTTATCTAAGTACACAAATAGTGCAGTGTCAACCATAAAGTGGATGTTAATCAACTCTTGATTATTAGCTATTTTTAAACCTTTAACTTTGGGGCCATTTGAAGCATCCCTAAGAATGTAGTATATGGCTTCAAATGTTATCACAAATAGGGTTGGTGCTAGAGGGCATCCTTGCCTAATCAATCTTTGGAGAGAAACGGGCTTGGATAGGTTCCCATTTACATCTATCTGGGCATTAACATCTTGAAGAAGAGTACCCACCATTATATAAAAATCCTTGAGAAACCCAAAAGCCTCAAGTGCCTCCAATATGAAGGGTCGTTCAATTATGTCATATGCCTTTTCAAAGTCCAATAGAAGCATGCCAAAATTTTGGTTAGAGACCCTAGCCCATTCCATTGCTACCCAACTTACATGATAAGGTTTTCTAGAATATGCCTCCCTTTAATGAAGCTAGTTTGAGTGTGATGGACAGTTGAGGAGAGAACATCTCTTAACCTTAAGGCTAATTTTTTTGCTAGGATCTTATAAGACACATTTAGGAGTGTTATTGGTCTCCAATTTTTTATTAATGTTTTTTTCCCATCTTTGGGAATTAATTTTATTATACCTTTGATTAGTTCTTCACCAAGGGAACCTTTAGATATAGCTCCATTGTATACAAGGAGTGAATCTTTAGAGGCCCATTGAAAATTTTTCTTATAAAATTCAATAGGTAGGTCGTCTACCCCTAGTGACTTATTAGGACTGAAGGAGTGTATTGTAAGTTCTATTTCTTATTTAGTTATTTCTTTTCTTAGTTTGATAGCCATGTCTTCCAAAAATTATTTAGGGATCAACTTTTTGCACAAGTCTCTAGCTTTAAGAGAGTGGACACCTTGTTCCTCTAGGGTAAAAAAATATTCTGATAAAAGAGGTTGAAATAATTTAGATTTTTTTCAAGGTTAGAGTATAATCTACCACCTTCCCATAAGCATTGTACTTTCTCATTTATACCTCTTTCTTTAATGTAATTAAATAAGAACTTTATACCTTTATCTCCATTATTTAGCCAATTTAGCTTTTCCCTTTTTTTAATCCTTTAATTTTCCTTGTTTGAATGCTTCTTAGAGCATTCTTACAATCTATCACATCCTCATTTACTTCTACCTTCTCAAGGTTGTCCTAAAGGTTGTTTTTCAGGTTAATCAGGATTTCTTAGAGGATATTTTCCTCTTTTCTGCAATCTATTACTCTTTTTTCCCCTATGGTTTGGAAGAAAGAAAACCAAGTTTTAAATTATTTTTTCACCTTTCAATTTGTGATCCATTTTTCAGTAACCATTTATTGATTTCTCTTAAGGTGAAAATATCATTATTACAATCTTCATCTTTTAATAAGTTTGAGTTTAAGAATAATGTCCTTCCTCTTTTGGTCTCATTAACACCTTGATTTGGTATTAATTTTTTTGAAGTAATAGGGTGATGATCTAATAACATGCAAGGATAAACCCTTTATTTTCTTCCTCTAATTTTTCAAAGAAGAGTAATTGTCTATTTGTATAGAATCTATTTAGATGTTAGTATATACCTTTTTTTCCTTTTTGGGCATTGCACTAGGTATACCAAATTGACTTGGCATCCTCTTTTTCCCATTCTAGTGGCTCATATAATTTTAACTTTGATTTCATTATTTCTCAAAAGGGTTTCTAATTACCTTTCCATTCTATCTCCATTCCACTAATTTCTTCTTGACTATTTTCTATCACACATCAATTTCCATAGGTTGATTCTTTCCCTATAGTCATTAGATGGATAGATAGAGCATATTCCAAATTTGTAGCTATACTTTTCTATGACAAGCCATGCCACCCTATTGCAAGGTTAAACACCATTCTCAATTACACATTTAGCTCACCAATTGGCTAAAAGAATATCCTCACCACCTTTGCCCTTGGCATGGCTAGTATAGAATTGGGAAACACCTTTATATAGGAATTTGAGATTTTTTCCTAGTGTAAAATTAGTATCTTTAACCTCTTGTAGGAGGAAAACATCTTTGTTTTTCTCTAGATTTAAATATTTTCTTATTAGGTATTTTCTATTTGGGGATTCTAGTCTCCTAACATTCCAACTTATGTAGTTAAGGAGCATCATCTTCCATGGTCTAAGTTATATTATGGATAAAGTTAGATCCTTTGCCTAATTATTGCTTTCAATATGCATAATTATATTTATTCATGTACTAATTAAATTATAATAAGGACTCGAATAAAAAACATAGGAATATTTACATAAATACTTAATTTACGCACAAACAATGTCATGAGACACATCAAGATGCTAGGAAAAGTTTAAATAAATTTAATAGATATTCAAAAAGATAAAAAACATATATGATTAATAAGGTAATAGATTTTTTGATCATAACTGATGAGGTAAAAATAACCTCATAAATATAATAAGCCAAATAACCTTCCTTATTTCTCCCAATCACTTTAACCCTAACAATTATTTATCTTTGGGATTAGTAATTGCTTACTTTTTATGAAAAATGTATAATCTTTATTTCCTGAAGTTGATTGAAATAAGCTGACTAGCGACATAATGGTATAGTTTTTAGTATTGTGCAGGTCATTATGCATAGTCGCTCATTATGCTCAACCAAGTGGATTTTAAAGCAGAATTCAAGGAAGTTGAAGATAAGCATCGGAAGTCTAGGTACTAAAATTTTAGGAAGTGCATAGTGGATCAAGTCTTTTAATGCTTTATATTATTTTTTATTAACAAACTTTATGGATCACTCTGAGCCTTTTAAATGCTTTATGTTACAGACCTAAGTCTATTGGTTAGTTGAATTTTTTTGAAGACTTTTTCAATGGTGATCTTCACCATATGAAATCTAGGATTTTGTTAGTAGTTTTATATAAGTATGTAACCACTAGAAACAATGCATAGTGGATATCATTATGTTGTCATAATGTGTTTTTAAAACTGTGTCTCTATGTTACACTTTTTCTGACATGAATAAAGCAAGATTTTCCTGTCTTATTTTGAGTTATTAGTATTGTGCAATGGAATTATCTTAGATGGTTTAGTTTTGAAACCCTTGGGCTTAGTCTGCATTTTAAAACCCTTGTCCCCATGAGTGAGTAGGGTTTTGCTTGTGAAAATAATCAAGTATTATAATCACACATTAACTTGAAGTATTGGTCTTTGGTTCCTTAATTCATCTTTTAAGCCACAGTGCATGTCTGTTACTGACCCCTTTGGTTAGAAGCACCGATCACCAATTGTCCCATCGACCTTAGCCTTTTCCTAAGTCAGGTCTTAATTTTCCCTGATGACTTGGAGCTTAAGTCATTCATCCTTAAAGGTCATGTCACTATTGGCCTAACCAAGGCCCTTTATTAAATGCTAACATTTCCTTGCATGCAGTTTTTAAGATTTGAGGCTATGGGAAGAAATCTTGGCTATACCCCATCATCTCACAGGCGTTAAATGTCGGTAGGTTAAAAGTCGCAAGGATAGCGAAATAAGGGTGCACATTCTTGTACGATCATGGGGCCCAGTATCCACTACCATGCCCATCATTTGAAGCATTAAACAAATGGTTGAGATCAAATCTTGGGAATGATCTCCCCCATTCCCCACTGGTTCGCTAGAAAAAGGTGAACACCCATTAAAAGCAACGAGATTAGTGAGATCTCCACACGTGGACCAATCTACTTAGTTTGTAAGATGGGTGGAGCCCACTGACAAAGGAGTTTCCATCCGAGGTGGATTAACACCATTGGCTAAGGACACATTAGCAAAGCACCATTGGATTTCAAGCCTAGTTAATCTAATAAGAGTCGTTTGATTCGCCATCTTCACATGAAATCAATGACCTATATTCAAGGTTGATAAAACAACACGTGATAGCCATTTTCACTTTGCAACTAGTGTGTATTAATGATATACTTTGTGTGGGTGTGATCAAATTAATCTCTGTGCGTGTGGAGACTTAATTGCTAGAAATCATGAAGTGCAATCTATAGATTTCCATGCACTTGAGAATTAAACGGTGACAATACGCATGCCAGTGAATTGCCCGCTTTGCACGTGTGTTTTTTCATTTAGCATTGGTAATCTATAACATCAACTTTCTTAGTAAATAGAAGAGATGAGTTATTATGTTGGCCATAGAAATTAAGTTTTCAGGTCCTCAAGTTGTTGCAGAGAGTGGAGATTGAGAGTGTGTGTTTTCTGGTTGCAAAATGAGCAAGCCTAGTTCCTCATCAATTTTGGTATGAAATTATTCTCAGCTCCAGTCATAGAAGCCCCACAATGGAGACCCAAGATAGGAACAATGCACTCACGAGGATACCCAGGAGAAGGAATCTTCACTAGTGATTGCCAGATGTAGCCACCAATTGAAAGACCAGGCTGAGAGCTTGGAGAAGGCAGGAACAAAAAGAGAAGAATCTGTTGGGCCCTCTAGCAAAACTCAGAGGAAACTTCAGTATGGTCGCAGCTCATCTGGTCGACAAAATTCTCCTATTGATGTTACTGATAGCTTGTCAAAAACTAAGAAGGAGACTTATTCCAGTTATCGTCAGTATTTGGCAACCTTGGGTCAAGCTTTATCCCTTGAGGCGGAGGTGTTTTCTATCCCTCCTTTGGCTATCAGGACTCCGAGTGAGAGGGACGCTATCATGATGAAAGAAGATAAGGCCAAGGAAGGGGTTGAAGTCTCATCCCCAACCCTTGCCAATACACGGAGTGGCCATGTGTATTGGGCTGTGTGTGTTGCTAGTAATAGGTCTTCTGGTTTGTGAAAAGGTGGAGGTCAATAAATTTTTGTGTTGATAAATGATTTTTATGATCGCTTTCTCTTTCTACATGTGTGGCACAATTTTGGGGTGTTGAAGGTTGACTGTGTGCCCTCATGGCAGTATGGGCATTGGTGTCATTACTTTCCTAGCGGTGGAGGAAGATTTTGGTGGTACGTTGTTTCTTCCTCATGGTGGCTATGGCAATTTTGGCTTTTCCTGTGCTCAATAGAATTATCATGTGGGATTTTGAAATGCAGTTGAAATGTAAGATGAAATGAAGTTTTTGTATTGAAATTGCATTCGAGCCGATATCTTGTTCACTCCCTTATCCTATAAAAGGGAATTCAGGGCTCATTTGCAGGGGATTGAATTCTAATCAATTTTTGAGTCAAGTGCTTATCCGGGTAGAACATTAGGCATAATAGCAGTAAATTGAACAGTTATCTTCTTTTGAGCTCTGAAGAACATATGTAATTGTCTTAAATAGTTTTACACAAATGACTAATACATAGAACAAATACATAATTCTAATATATGTGCTCTCCTAGTGTAAATGTGTGTGAATTTTGAATGGAAAATTAATGATGCCTTCATTCATCTTCAGACATTTGTTTGAATGTGTGTCTCTGTTTTCACTTTGATTCAAGTAATCAATTAAAATGCCTAAATGGGGTCATGAATTTGAAATTATTTACCAAAGATTTGATAAGAATCCATATACTAGAAGTTGTGAGATCCATAATGCAAAGTCATTGTGAGATTAGTCCATTTTATTAGATTTAAAATCATTTATGTGTTATAGATCTTTGTATATGTGACTTTGATGCCCTATTTAACAAGACACTGGTCTATTTTCAAATATTCACCTAAAGGGTATATCAATTTTCCTATTCAATGACCAACTTGAAATCAAAATGCAAATTCATTCTAAAATTCAATTATAATTACAATGAGACATCTGTGTGAAGTATTTCCCTTGTTCCTGGTAAATTAACAAACATTTTCTTGAATATTAGCCAACCTTTGAGTGAATGATGTTGTTTATCATATGTAGGAACTAATCTGTGGTGTAATTTGTCATTCATTATGAGTATCAAGTTAAATATCCCTTAGGAACACTCTCCTTGGTCCCACAGAGCCTAAAGTGTAGAAGATTCTAGTCCTTGACTAAATCTTGTCAGTGAGGCATTCACTGTAAGGGTCTTGAATATAATAATTGGCTATTCTTTAGAGATTCCTTAGGTGTATTGGAAAAACAACAGAATGGAAACTCTGTTAGGGAAAGTTCTCATTCTCCAAGTGCAGATACAAAGTGCAAAGTCAAAGAGTAAAAGTGAACCTGAACATCTTGATTAGATAATGACAAATTATTGAACTTGAAAAATATTTTGAGTGTGACAAAGATTGAAGGATCCAAGTGTGACTCTGCTATGGAAGATAGCCCAGAATCATAATATTTGTAAAGGAACTTCATACCACTAGAATTTCATTCCTCTAGAAGGAGGTGGTGACTCTGACTCAAAGGACTTGTTAAAGTTTACATCAATTGGCTGGATCTACAATTTAAAAGGAAAAGGATAGTCATCCACTGCAAATGACTAAGTATTTTCATAGAATTTGAAGGAATATCAAAGTATTATTGATAAATCAAGATGAATTTTTCCATACTTGAGATGTAAATGATTCCCTAATGAGTGAATTAACACTAGATGAGGGAATGATAGCAATATTTTAGCATGCTTTTGTGTATAAGTTAAATTCCCATGTTATGATGGAAAGAGCATGTTAAATTGTTAGATCCTAGGCAACATTTGTGAGAAATACATATGCCGAGATCTTAGGGTCAAATTTGTTAAAGGGATTGAAGTGATGTTTTATAATTGTTGAGTATATTCTCAATTCCTTTTTAAGAATTAGAAGTAAGTTGTCAATTCATGCCATTTGGTATAAATATGGAAAATAGTATGTAACGTGAACAATCATTGTCTCACCAAAGCAATTTTAGTACTAATAGGTACAAGACTATTAGCTTTGACAAAATTTGTGGTTACCCAAATGCGGTACCACCCAAGGTCAGGGAAAAATAACCAAAATTCAATGCTAACAATTTAGAATCAGCAAGCAAGCACATTGAAGAATTTGCTGATGTGATGGGTGATTATGAAATAAACCCTGAAGATGTAGTTATGAAGCTATTTGTTCAATCCCTAAAAGGAGATGAAAGAGATTGGTTCTCTTTTTTTCTTGTTTCCTCTGTACACAATTGGAATGAACTTAAGGCAACCTTCATGGACCAATTTGGTGAAAGAATAAACCCAAGTTTTGTAAGAAAGAATTTCATGGAAATATCTAAGGAAAAAGGGGGACTGGTCCCTACTTTTAACCTTAGATTTGCAAAGGTCATAAGGGAAATCCCTGAGCAAATAAGACCAAATGATGCAGAGTGTTTAGTTGTATATCTGGGTGCATTTGATAGAAATATGAGCTTCTTTTTAAGAGATAAAAAACTTGCCACTTTACAACAAGTTTATCAAGAGGCCATGAACATCGAGAACAATTTTAAATACTTAATCATGAGAGGGCCTATGATTGCTAGAAATAGTTCTAGCAGTATTCAATTTATTGAACCAAGCAGATTAGGAGGTAAAAAGGTTTGCCAAGAAAGGGAGCTCATAGATGTCATATCTAATTTACTCCCAAGAAATGTTGAATGTGAGAAAGCATCAACTTCACATCAAGTAAGGATGGGAAGGTCTGATTTAGTTCTTTTTATCAGGAAGCTACATGAAATTAAAAGGCATGTGAATGAGTCGCCATATGACTTTCAAGATTCTTGGACTCCCTGATGGAGATACCCAAGAGCTTCAGACCTAGTGACTTAATGTGTATTAATTTTTTTTGTGAAGCATACATATTAGGATCAAGTCAGCGATCTGAGGATCAGAAGCCTCATAGCCTTGATCAAGTAGTGGATTGGATAAACATTATGGAAAATGTAGTGCACGGTCATATTCCCTCAACTTTTTCTTAGAATGTGGGCAATAATTGCCATGTTGAAAATGATCAAAGGCTAAAGTTGACAGACCCAAGAGAAGTATCAAAATCAGAGCAATTGAAAGTTGAATGTTATTTTGCAAGCAACATAGAAGCAAGTGCATGTAGTAGTGATGAGGACAAAGAGATAGAATGTGAAAACAAGGAGGTAGTGCCTAATTACCTTCCTTGGGATGTCATAAGCTTTGAGAAAACACAAGAAGTGCAAGGTGAAACCTCACAAATCGATTCAACTAGCACCTATCATGCACCAATCAATGAGGGGAATACACCTAGCTCCAATGATATGGTACAAATGAGGAATCAAAGTGAAGAGATTGAATTTGGGAAAAAAATAATTGAATATGATTCCTCTTATGAAGTGGAGATGGAATCCCTTGCGTCTAGTAGGGGTTATGTTAATAGGCTTGAAGGTGTATGTTTCCTAGGAAGTGAGCAATTCTCCTTATGTGAAGAATTCTATGAATGTGGGTCAATCATCCTAAATACAGATGATGAGGAGGATGTTGAGAATGTTGAGAATGTTCCCCTTTGCCCCTGAAGTAACTACACTAATTTTTTTTATACTGATAACCAAAGTTGTTGGGATCCTAACATTAAAGATGATGCAATACATCCAATTATTGTATGGAAAAATACTTTGTTTGATGAATCTGCATTGGGCAATGAGGTTATAAATGATAATTCATATTGGTGCAGAAGCAATCCTCTTTTTGAGGGTATCCCTGATGAGTGTTTAGCAAGTACTACCAGTGAATGCATCGTAGATGGTACATACAAATATCGAGGTTGTATTAATATTGGAAAATTTTCATTCGAAGATGTTACCTCTGATTTTCTAGTTCCCCAACTACATGGACAGTGTGGGGATATCAATGTTAACAAACCCATCTACTAGCATGTGATTGAGAAAATTGTGCTTGATAAGTATGCCTCAGATTTCCTAGAGTCTAAATGTGACAATATCTCACATGATAATGAAGTTCAAGATGATAATGTTAGCTATGGATACAAAGTGGACATCCAAAAGGATGCAGATGATTGCATTGATTTTCCTATGGTGTCAGGTTGTGTACTTGAAAAGATAATTGAGATGTCAGCTATTCATGTTCCATCGGATGATTGCATGGATACTTAGGCAACATTATTTGATGATTTTGCAGAGTATGAAAATATTATAGCACTATTACATCCATGTGAGGAGTAGTCCAAAGAAATAGATAACCATGGGAATGATACAAGTTAGTATGAAGCTGCAGTGGAGTTCTTTGTAGATACTTGTTAGCTTATGAATGTAATCATGCAACTTCTTTCACCTCATGAAGTTAACACTTGTGGTAAACAGGTTGAAAGTAGGCCCGATCATGTTTTCTTTCCTGAATTCATAGAAGATAGGCCAAATGTGGGCCAAAGTGGACCTATGAGGCTTTTAAGTTTGATGAGCAAGTGGAATATGATTGTACACCTCATGGAAATGTAGACTATGAGGGATTCACCTGCTTGGTTCAATTTTATGAGTCTATAATAGAAAGGGATAAGTGTGGTAATGTTGCTTCAAGTGTTATAGGCAGTGTTGACTATGATGATATTGATCACCTGGAACTACATAATGTTCATATAGACTCACTGCAAGTAAAAAAAGCCAAAGTCTTTGATAGAGGAAAGAGCTTTCCCTGAATTTTTGGGGCCTAGGGCCTCCACCTTGTGGAAATGATTCACAATGTATTTTTGTAAATAGTGTACATATGTTGGTCTAGTTTGTTTGCTTTTTGTTGTGTCTGCTTGCCTTGTCTAGGCATGCTTCTGGGTGTTGGTCATCTACCCTAGTATGCTTCAACTTGAGGTTCTATTTCTTGCTATACCCACTAGGGGTATACGTCCCCGAGCATGAGTCGGTGATGGAGCTTCTAAAATTTTGAAGAATTCTCTCATTCCCCATGGGCTTAGTCTGCATTTTAAAACCCTTGTCCCCATGAGTGAGTAGGGTTTTTCTTGTGAAAATACTCAAGTATTCTAATTGCACATTGACCTGAAGTACTAGTCTCTAGTTCCTTAAGTCATCTTTTAAGCCGCAGTGCATATTTGTTACCAACCCCTTTGGTTAGAAGCACCAGTCACCAATTGTCCCATCGACCTTAGCCTTTTCCTAAGTTGGGTCTTAATTTTCCCTAATGACTTGGAGCTTAAGTCATTCATCCTTAAAGGTCATTTTACTATCGGCCTAACCAAGGCCCTTTATTAAATGCTAACATTTCCTTGTGTGCAAGTTTTAAGATTCGAGGCTATGGGAAGAAATCCTAGTCGTACCTCGCTAGCTCGTGGGCGTTAAATGTCAGCAAGTTAAAAGCTTCGAGGATAGCGAAATAAGGACGCGTGTCCTTGTACTATCATGGGGCCCAATATCCACCACCATGCCCATTGTTTGAAGCATTAAACAAATGGCCGAGATCAAATCTTGGGAATGATCTCTACCATTCCCTGCTGGTTCGCTAGAAAAAGGTGAATGCCCATTAAAAGTAGTGAGATCAACGAGATCTCAACACATGGACTGATCTACTCAGTTTGTGAGATGGGTGGGTCTCGCTGATAGAGGAATTAACATTCGAGGTGGATTAACGCCATTGGCCGAGGATAGATTAGTGAAGCACCACTAGATTTCAATCCTAGTCAACCTAAACAGAGTCGTTTGATTCACCATCTTGGCGTGAAATCAACGACCTATATTATAAGTTGATAAAATTGTAAGTGATAATAATTTTCACTCTGAAACTAGTGGGTATTAATGATATAATCTCCGTGTGTGTGATCAGATTGATCTTCGTGTGTGTGGAGACTTAATTGCTGGCAATCATGAAGTCTAATATGCATAATTCCATGCACTTGAGAATTAAACGGTGACAATACGCATGCCAATGAATTACCCACTTTGCATGTGTGTTTTTTTAATTTAGCATTGGTAATCGATAACATCAACTTGCTCAATAAATAGAAGTGATGAGTTATTATTTTTTCCATAGCAATTAAGTTGTCAAGTCCTCAAGCTATTGTAGAGAGCGGAGATTGAGAGTGTATGTTTTCTGGTTGCAAAATGAGCAAGCCTAGTTCCTCATCAATTATGGTATGAAGGTCTTCTCAGCTCCAGTCACAGAAGCCCCACAATGGAGACCTAGGGCATAAACAATGTGCTCATGAGGATACCTGGGAGAAGGAATCTTCACCGGTGATTTCCAAATGCAACTACCAATTGAAAGACCAGGTCGAGAGCTTGGAGAAGGAGGGAACAAAAAGAGAGGAAGTTGTCAAGCCCTCTAGAAGAACTCAGGGGAAACTTCAGTATGGCCATGACTTATTTGGTTGACATAATTATCCTATTGACATTACTGACAGCTCATCAGAAACTGAGATGGAGACTGATTCCAGTTACCATCGGTATTTGGAAACCTTGGGTCGAGCTCTATCCCCTGAGGTGGAGGTGTTGTCTATCCCTCCTTTAGCTGTTAGGACTCCGAGTGGGAGGGAAGCTATTGTGATGAAAGAAGATAAGTTTTAGGAAGGGGTTGAATTATCATCCCTAACCCTTGCCACTACATGAAGCGGCCATGTGTACCGGGGTGTGTGTGTTGCTAGTAAGAGTTCCATTGGTTTGTGAAAAGGTGGTGGTCAGTAAATTTTTGTGTTGATAAATGATTTCTATGGTTGTTACTTTCTCTTTCTACATGTGTGGCACAATTTTGGGGTGTTGAAGGTTGACTATGTGCCCTCGGGGTAGTATGGGCATTGGTGTCGTTGCTTGCCAGGCGATGGAGGAAGATTTTGGTGGCACTTTGTTTCTTCCTCATGGCAGCTATGGAAATTTTGGCTTTTCTCATTCTCAACAAAGTCATCATGTGGGATTTTGAAATGTAGCTGAAATGTAAGATGAAATAATTTTTTTGTATTGAAATTGCATTCAATTCGGTATCTTGTTCGCTCCCTTATCCTATAAAAGGGAACTCAGGGCTCATTTGCGTGGGATTGAATTCTAATCAATTTTTGAGTTGGGTGCTTGTCCGGGTAGAACATTAGGCATAATGGCAGTAAATTGAACAGTTATCTTGTTTTGAGCTCTGATGAACATATGTAATTGTCTTAAATAGTTTTATAGAAATGACTGATACATAGAACAAATACATAATTCTGATATATCTACTCTCCTAGTGTAAATTTGTGCGAATTTTGAAAGGAATATTAATGATTCCTTCATTCATCTTTAGACATTTGTTTGAATGTGTGTCTCTATTTTCGCTTTGATTCAAGTAATCAATTAAAATGCCTAAATGGGGTCATGAATTTTCAATTATTTACAAAGGATTTGATAAGAAGCCATATACTAGAAGTTGTGAGCTCCATAATGCAAATTCGTTATGAGAGTAGTCCATTTTATTAGATTTAAAATCATTTCTATGTTATAGATCTTTGTATATGTGACTCTAATGCCCTATATAACAAGACACTGGTCTATTTTCAAATATTCACTTAAAGGGTATATCAATTTTCCTATTCAGTGACCAACTTGAAATTAGAATGCAAATTCATTTTAAAATTCAATTATAATTACAATGAGACATGTGTGTGAAGTATTTCCCTTGTTCTTGGTAAATTAGCAAACATTTGCTTGAATATTAGCCAACCTTTGAGGGAATTATGTTGTTTATCATATGTAGGAACTAATCTGTGGTGTAATTTGTCATTCATTGAGAGTGTCAAGTTAAATATCCCTTAGGAACACCCTCCTTGGCCCCACAAAGCCTAAAGTGTAGAAGATTCTAGTCCTTGACTGAATCTTGTTAGTTGGCCATTCACTGTAAGGATCTTGAACATAAGAATTGGCTATTCTTTAGAGATTCCTTAGGTGTATTGGAAAAACACCAACAAAATGGTGACTCTGTTGGGGAAAGTTCTCATTCTCCAAGCACAAATAGAAAGTGCAGAGTCAAAGGGTAAAAGTGAACCTGAACATATTGATTAGATAATGACAAATTCTTGAACTTGGCAAATATTTTGAGTGTGACAAAGATTGAAGGATGCAAGTGTGACTCTACTATGGAAGATAGCCCAAAATCATAATATTTGTAAAGGAGCTTCATACCACTAGAAGTTCATTCCCTTGGAAGGAGGTGGTTACTCTAACTCAAAGGACCTATTAAAGTTTACATCAATTGGCTAAATCTACAATTTAAAGGGAAAAGGATGGTCATTCACTACAAATGACCAAGTATATTCATAGAATTTGAAGCAATAGCAAAGTATTATTGAGAAATCGAGATGAATTTTCCAATACTTGAGATGTACATGATTCCCTAATGAGTGAATTAGCACTGGATGAGGGAATGATAGCAATATTATAGCATGCTTTTGTGTATAAGATAAATTATTGTGTTATGAAGAAAAGAGCATGTTAAATTTTTAGATCCTAGGCAACATTTGTGAGAAATACATATGCTGAGATCTTAGGGTCAAATTTTTCAAAGGGATTGAAGTGATGTTTTATAATTGTTGAGTATATTATGAATTCCTTTTTCAAAATTAGAAGTAAGTTGTCAATTCATGTTATTTGGTATAAATATGGAAAATAGTATGCAAGGTGAACAATCATTGTCTCACCAAAGCAGTCTTAGTACTAATAGGTACAAGGCTATTAGCTTTGAAAACATTTTTGGTTACCCAAATGTGGTACCACCCAAGGTTAGGGAAAAATTACCAAAATTCAATGGTGACAATTCAGAATCAACAAGCAAGCACATTGAAGAATTTTCTGATGTAATAGGTGATTATGAAATAGACCCTAAAGATGTAGTTATGAAGCTATTTGTTTAATCCCTGAAAGGAGATGCAAGAGATTGGTTCTCTTTTCTGCCTGTTTCCTCTATACACAGTTGGAATGAACTTAAGGCATCCTTCATGGACCAATTTGGTGAAAGGATAAACCCAACTGTTGCAAGAAATAATTTCATGGAAATCTCTAAGGAAAAAGGGGAACTGGTCCCTACTTTTAACCTTAGATTTGCAAAGGTCATAAGGGAAATCCCTGAGCAAATAAGACCAAATGATGCAGAGTGTTTGGTTGTATATTTGGGTGTATTTGATAGAAAGATGAGCTTCTTGTTAAGAGATAAAGAACTTGCCACTTTATAGAAAGCTTATCAAGAGGCCATGAACATTGAGAATAATTTGAAATACTCAATCATGAGAGGACCTATGATTGCTAGTAATAGTTCTAGTAGTATTCAATTTATTGAACCAAGCAGATTAGGAGGTAAAAAGGTTTGCCAAGAAAGGGAGCTCATAGATGTCATATCTACTTTACTCCCAAGAAATGAAGAATGTGAGCAAGCATCAACTTCACATCAACTAAGGATGGGAAGGTATGATTTAGTTCTTTCTTTTAGGAAGCTACATGAAATTAAAAGGCATGTAAATGAGTCACCATATGAGTTATTTTCAAGATTCTTGGACTCCCTGATGGAGATACCCAAGAGCTTCAGACCTAGTGACTTAATGTGTATTAATTTGTTTTGTGAAGCATACATATCAAGATCAAGTCAATGGTCTAAGGATTAGAAGCCTCATAGCCTTGATCAAGTAGTGGATTGAATAAACATTATGAAAAATGTAGTGCATGGTCATATGCCCTCAATTATTTCTCAGAATGTGGGCAATAATTGCCATGTTGAAGAAGATCAAAGGCTAAGGTTGACAGACCCAAGAGAAGTATCAGAATTAGAGCAATTGACTATTGAATGTTGTTATTTTGCAAGCAACATAGAAGAAACTGCATGTAGTAGTGATGAGGACGAAGAGACAAAATGTGAAAACAAGGAGGTAGTGCCTAATTACCTTCCTTGGGATGTCATAAGCTATGAGAAAACACAAGAAATGCAAGGTGAAACCTCACAAATCGATTTTTCTAACACCTATCATGCACCAATCATTGAGGGGAATACACCTGGCTCCAATGATATGGTACAAATGAGGAATCAAAGCGAAGAGATTGAATTTGGGCAATCTTTAATTGAATATGATTCCTCTTATGAAGTGGAGATGGAATCCCTTGCTTCTAGTAGGGGATATGTTAATAGCCTTGAAGGTGTATGTTTCCTAGGCAATGAGCAATTCTCCTCATGTAAAGAATTCTCTGAATGTGGGTCAATCGTCCAAAATACAAATGATGTGGAGGATGTTGAGAATGTTTCCCTATGCCCCTCAAGTGACTATACTGATTTTGAGTCTACTGATAATCAGAGTTGTTGGGATCCTAACATTAAATATGATGCGATACATCCAATTATTGTATGGAAAAATCCTTTGTTTGATGAATCTGCATTGGACAATGAGTTTATAAATGATAATTCATATTGGTGCAGAAGCAATCCTCTTTTTGAGGGTATCCCTAATGAGTGTTTAGCAAGTACTACCAGTGAATGCGTTGTAGATGGTATATACAAAGATCAAGGTTTATTAATATTGGAAACTTTGCATTTGAAATGTTACCTTTGATTTTCTAATTCCCCAACTAAATGGACGGTGTGGGGATATCAATGTTAACGAGCCCATCTACTAGCATGCGATTGAGAAAATTGTGTTTGATAAGTATGCCTCAGATTTCCTAGAGTCTATATGTGACAGTATCTCACATATAAAGAAGTTCAAGATGATAATGTCAGCTTTGGATGCAGAGTGGACATCCAAAAGGATGCAAATGATTACATTGATTTTCCTATGGTGACAGGTTGTGTACTTGAAAAGATAATTGAGATGTCAGCTATTCATGTTCCATAGGATGATTGCATGGATACTCAGGCAACACTATTTAATGTTGAAAAGAATGAATTATTTGATGATTTTGCAAAGTATGCAAATATTACAACACTATTGCATCCATGTGAGGAGCAATCCAAAGAAATAGATAACCATGGGAATTATACAAGTCAATATGAAGTTGTAGTTGATTTATTTGCAGATAATCCTTATCTTATGAACCTAATCATGGAAATTATTTCACCTCATGAAGTTAACACTTGTGGCAAATAGGTTAAAAATAGGCTTGATCATGTTTTATTTCCTAAATTCACAAAAGATTGGCCAAATGTGGGCCAAAGTGTCTATGAGGATTTTAAGTTTGATGAGAAAGTGGAATATGATTGTACACCTCATGACAGTGTAGAATATGAGGGATTCACCTTCTTGATTCAATTTGATGAGTCTATAATAGAAAGGGATAAGTGTGATAATGTTGCTTCAAGTGTTATAGGAAATGTTGACTATGATGATGTTGATCACCTAGAACTGCATAATGTTCATATAGACTCGCTGCAAGTAAAACAAGCCAAAGTATTTGATAGAGGAAAAAGTTGTCCCTAAATTTTTGGGGCCTGGGGCTTCCACCTTGTGGAAATGATTCACAATGTATTTTTGTAAATAGTGTACATATGTTGGTCTAGTTTTTTTGCTTTCTGTTGTGTCTACTTGCCTTGTTCGGGCATGCTTCTGGGTGTTGGTCATCTACCTTGGTTTGCTTCAACCTGAGATTTTGTTTCTCGCTATACCCACTGGGGGTATACATCCCCGAGCTTGAGATGCTGATGGAGCTTCTAAAATTTTAAAGGATTTTCTCATTCCCCATGGGCTTAGTCTACATTTTAAAACCCTTGTCCCCATGAGTGAGTAGGGTTTTGCTTGTGAAAATACTCAAGTATTCTAATCGCACATTGACCTTTAGTATCAATCTATGGTTCCTTAAGTCATTTTTTAAGCCGCAATACACGTCTGTTACCGACCCCTTTGGTTAGAAGCACCAGTCACCAATTGTTCCATCGACCTTAGCCTTTTCTTAAGTCGAGTCTTAATTTTCGCTGATGACTTGGAGCCTAAGTCATTCATCCTCAAAATTCATGTCATTGTCAGCCTAACCAAGGCCGTTTATTAAATGCTAACATTGCCTTACGTGCAAGTTTTAAGATTCGTGGTTGTGGGAAGAAATACTTGTCGTAGCCCACCAGCTCACGGGTGTTAAATGCTGGCAAGTTGAAAGCCTCGAGGATAGAAAAATAAGGACGCATGTCCTTGTATGATCGTGGGGCCCAGTCTCCACTACCATGCCCATCATTTGAAGCATTAAACAAACAACTGAGATCATATATTGGGAACAATCTCCACCGTTCCCCGTTGGTTTGATAGATAAAGGTCAGCGCCCGTTAAAAGAAGTGAGATCAATGAGATCTTGACACATAGAATGATCTACTCAATTTGTGAGATGGGAGGAGCCCACTGACAGAGGAGTTGCTATACAATGTGGATTAACACCATTGGATGAGGACTAATCAACAAAGCACCGCTGGATTTCAAGCGTAGTCAACCTAAACGGAGCCGTTTGATTCACCATCTCAGTGTGAAATCAATGAACTATATTCAAAGTTGATAAAATGACACATGATAGCCATTTTCACTCTACAACCAGTGGGTATTAATGATATACTCTTTGTGGGTGTGATCAAATTGATCTTCGTGCACGTGGAGACTTAATTGTTGGCAATCATGAAGTGCAATCTGCAAATTTCCATGCACTTGAGAATTAAACAGTGACAATATGCATGCTAATGAATTGCCCACTTTGCGTGTGTTTTTTTTCATTTAGCATTGGTAATCGATAACATCAGCTTGCTCAATAAATAGAAGTGATGAGTTTTTGTTTTCCCCATAGAAATTAAGTTGTCAAGTCCTCAAGCTATTACTGGGAGTGAAGATTGAGAGTGTATGTTTTCTATTTGCAAAATGAGCAAACCTGGTTCCTCATCAATTTTGGTACGAAGGTCTTCTCAGCTCCAGTCATAGAAGCCCCACAATGGAGACCCAGGACATAAACAATGCACTCACGAGGATACTCGGGAGAAGGAATCTTCACCGGTGATTTCTAGATGCAGCCGCTAATTGAAAGACCAGGTCGAGATCTTGGAGAAGGTAGGAACAAAAAGAGAAGTTCTTAGGCCCTTTAGAAAAACTCAGTGGAAACTTTGGTATGGCCACAACTCATTTGGTTGATAGAATTCTCCGATTGACATTATTGACAGCTCATCAGAAATTGAGACAGAGATTGATTCCAGTTACCATCAGTATCTGGCAACCTTGGGTCGAGCTCTATCCCCCGAGGAAGAGGTGTTGTCTTTCCCTCCTTTGGCTGTCAAGACTCTAAGTGGGAGGGACGTTGTTGTGATGAAAGAAGATAAGGTTGAGGAAGGGGTTGAATTCTCATCCCTAACCCTTGCCACTACACAGAGCAGCCATGTGTACAGGGGTGTGTGTGTTGCTAGTAAGAGTTCTTCTGGTTTGTGAAAAGGTGGTGGTCAATAAATTTTTGTGTTGATAAGTGATTTCTATGGTCGTCGCTTTCTCTTTCTGCATGTGTGGCACAATTTTGGGGTGTTGAAGGTTGATTGTGTGCCCTTGTGGTAGTATGGGCATTGGTGTCATTGCTTTCCTGGCGGTGGAGGAAGATTTTGGTGGCACTTTGTTTCTTCCTCATGGCGGCTATGGCAATTTCAGCTTTTCCCGTGCTCAACAAAATTATCATGTGGGATTTTGAAATGCAGCTGAAATGTAAGACGAAATGATTTTTTTTTTTTAAATTGCATTTGAGCTAGTAGTTTGTTCGCTCCCTTGTCCTATAAAAGGGAATTCAAGGCTCATTTGCAAGGGATTGAATTCTGATCAATTTTTGAATCGGGTGCTTGTCCAAGGAGAACATTAGGCATAATAGCAGTAAATTGAATAGTTATCTTGTTTTGAGCTTTGAAGAACATATGTAATTGTCTTAAATAGTATTACAAAAATGACTGATACATAGAAAAAATGCAGAATTCTAATAGATGTGCTCTCATAGTGTAAATCTGTGTGAATTTTGAATGTAATATTAATGATGCCTTCATTCATCTTCAGACATTTGTTTGAATTTGTGTCTCTATTTTTGCTTTGATTCAAGTAATCAATTAAAATTCCTAAATGGGGTCATGAATTTGCAATTATTTACAAAGGATTTGATAAGAAGCCATATACTAGAAGTTGTGAGCTCCATAATCCAAAGTTGTTGTGAGAGTAGTCCATTTCATCAGATTTAAAATTATTTCTATGTTATAGATGTTTATATATGTGACTCTGATGCCCTATCTAACAAGACACTGGTCTATTCTCAAATATTCACCTAAAGGGTATATCAATTTGCCTATTCAGTGACTGACTTGAAATCAGAATGCAAATTCATTTTAAAATTCAATTATAATTACAATGAGACATGTGTATGAAGTATTTCCCTTGTTCTTGGTAAATTAACGAACATTTGCTTGAAGATTAGCCAACCTTTGAGTGAATGATGTTGTTTATCATATGTAGGAACTAATATGTGGTGTAATTTGTCATTCATTGAGAGTGTCAAGTTAAATATCCCTTAAGAACACCCTCCTTGGTCCCATAGAGCCTAAAGTGTAGAAGATTCTAGTCCTTGACTGAATCTTGTCAGTTGGCCATTCACTCTAAGGGTCTTGAACATAAGAATTGGATATTCTTTAGAGATTCCTTAGGTGTATTGGAAAAGCACCAACACTTTCGTTGATATCAAACACATGATGAAAATGCGGGCTAGAAGAGAACATAGCCACCCAATTTGAAATCTCTGACCATTCAAATTGCAAATGTTGTGTCAAGGGAAATATACAACCCACAACATATAGATGATGTGATCATCAATTCTCTCGATCATGAAAATAGAGATCCCTCATAAGACATCGTAAGCTATGTAGAAAAAAATGTAGTCAATAGTGGTCCAACCTGCTCCTCACAAGTGAATGCGTTAGAAGGCTGAGTAAGAATAAATAGTGGTCTAGATCTAATGGCACTAATGCTCTACATGAACTATGAATAGAATTATGGCATCTCTGAAGTACTCTAGCTGCCAATAGTTTGATCACCAAATATGCAGGAGATCAATCACACATTGGGAAAACCTAAATGCTGGAAAGAAATACCATCTAAGAAATTGGTAATCAACATGCCAAAATGAAGTGAATCATCATTGGAAAAAAAAAGTTGCTTGCTAAAAGAACACGATCCTCATGTTGGGCATGAGTGGACCTAAGACTCACTGGCCTGTGTCCCTCTAAAGATCAGGCACAGGATGTGTTATTGCTCTGATACCATATCAAAGAATATAATTAATAATATTATTCAACTCACTATTCTCCCATTGAGTTTACAAATATATAGGAGAAATATAGGCATCCATGTGCTCTAAAATAGCACTCACGGGTTTAGAAAATAATAACCAATATCTTAAGTTGTTGTAACAAACAACATACGTTTACAAGATGACACAAAAAAATAAAACAAACTATCTATGTGGAGCAAATGATGGAATATCCAACAACTACAAATTAGAACTTTGAGAATTTACAGTCATGGAAAGCAAGGGTCATACTCAATGAAGGTTTCCTTAGAAATCCTAAAGATTTGGACAGAGAAACAAAGAATTTATATGACCTCAGTGCTAAGTATGAGGAATTAAACAAGAATAGGGGAAATTAAAGGCAAAAAACATAGCAAAGAGCAGGGGGCCTGCTCAAGCCTAGGAGGGGGAGAAGTGATGAGGTAAAAATAACCTCATAAATATAATAAGCCAAATACCCTTCCTTATTTCTCCCAATCACTTTTACCCTGCCAATTATTTATCTTTAGGATCAGTAATTGCTTACCTTTTGTGAAAAAATGTATAATCCTCATTTCCTGAAATTGATTGAAATAAGCTGACCAACGCTAACATAATGGTATAGTTTTTAGTTTATATTATTTTATGTTTACAAACTTTATGGCTCACTCCGATCCTTTTAAATGCTTTATGTTATGGACTTAAGTCTGTTGGTTAGTTGAATTCTATTGAAGACTTTTTCAATGGTGATCTTCACCATCTAAAATCTAGGATATTGTTAGCAGTTTTGTATAAATATGTAACTGTATAGGAGAAAATTTTCACCCCTTACACAAATTCCCCTTTCACATACCTTCACCTTAGAAAATAAAATCTAAAGGAAAATTTCCACATCACCCAACTGCCTTCCTTCCACTTGGCGTATGTCTCTTGTGTTGGTGAGAACATTTTTCGGAGACACGCGTGTGACGCACAAACATCTGTGCATCGCGCTTATGTCCCCAACGGATTCTCATGTTTGAAGTTGGCATAGGCATTACACTTTCGATTAGGGTCAATTTTTAACATGCCTCTTTGACCAACTGACCCCCAAAAATGGCAGATTCTTCCCACTTCTCCTTCAAATTCATCTATCTTCATCTCATTTCATCCTCTTGCAATCTCTTCACAAGCTCTTGCATCCTTCTTTCACATTCTCAAGCACTTCCATCATTCTCTTCACTCTTTAGCAACACTTCAACACTCCATTTGAGCAACAATACTCCATCAACTTTGCAAAGCAAGAGTGAAGCAAGCCATAAGAGTGTGAGCTTGGAGTCTTGTGAGACCTTCCATCACAGTCAAGGTTGTGGTGACCTTGCCAAGTCTGCTTTCTCCTCCATTGGCTAGTGAGATTTTGAGTGGAGGAGCTCATGTTTCGCTCCTCTCCTTTGTGATTGGTTTAGTAGCACTTTACTATTTTGTAGTGTTTATTGCATCTTCTACTTTCTTTACTTCTTTATCACATATTTCTCTCTCATTGCTATTTGGCTGCCTATGGTGGTGGAAACACCAAAACGAGGGTCTAACTTAGGTAGACCCCTATACAGCCCCAAAAAATTTCCACTCTTTCTTGTGTGTAGGTCGAAGTGCATTTCAAGCTAGCTGGTGAATTGACACCTTATTGAGATCATCTTCATTACTTTAGCCTTCATCTATCTAATTTATCATCTTCGTTCGTACTTTTCATATTTTATTGTTATGTTTTGCTCATTCCAGAATAGTTAGCTAGGCCATTAGTTCATTTTTTGGTAGTTTTTATTATACTTTTTGTCCTCTAGTTGTACAAATGCCAGCATGCCTAAGAGACACCAGTGCACTGCACTATCATCCCAAAACTACATTTTCTTCCTCAAACAAAGAGTTGTCTGAGGTACAGTATTGACTCCGAAAACTAGCTCGCCTAGCCTAAACTTGGATTTCGGGTATAAAGAGTGATTGAAGTACTTTATAGTCCTCATCATTCTTGAACTCTATCAGAAACACCCCTTTAGAGTGAGGTAAGTTAGGGAAGCCCTCTGGTCTCAACTCTCCATGACCTAGAGCCTTGATGTGGGTGGTCCTCCTCTCTTACATTTTTGGTGAACCCGACATGAACCATTTTGGTTTTGTCTTGTAGAAATAAAAGCTCCTTTCCTCATGTTCTAGGAGTATTGTAGGTGTGAGTGTTGTGGAGATTTTTTCCTCGCAACCCAACCTATGACCCCTAGCAGGAGTAGTTGGAAGTTTTTGTAAATGTTGCATAATGAAACCTTGATTGGGTCACTGTCCTATTATACAACCTTTGGGGGGCCTTGTGAGAGTATCATTTAGTGCACTTGATGGCCTCTTTTTCACATCAACCTATCCCCTTTGTGTAGCTTGTGAGCAGTGGTATAGGTATAACCTTCACCTCGTAGGATCTGCTGATGGGATTTAATAGGGAACCATATCCTCTCTACATCCCTACATGAATCAACAAGAAAACTGCAGTAGGTGTTCTTGTTGATCCGACATCTCAAGTGAATATCATAATTGAGGAGATCATGCTAATTAACTTTCTACATAAAGATGGGTATGATGCACCTATGAGCACCATCCACATGCACAACAAACTTTCCATACCTCCTCTTGGTAGTATTGTTTTATCAGTTCTCGTTTGACCTAAATCCATAAATATTTTGTTTGATAATATCTTGGGGTCTGAAATCTTCAGAGTGAAGCTAGGTATCCCCTAGTTAGTAGCTATGAACATAGTTCCCTCATTTCTACATAAGTGTTTAAAATTCATGCATGAGGGTTCCGTACATATGATCCATGACACTAGATATAGACTGTTGGTTGAACGTGGTAGTTATTATTTAGATTAATTTTGGCCTACACTCGTTGGTCCTCTTCCACCTAGGAAGGACCTCTTGTACCAGACTTATCAAAAGTACAAGAAAGGGTGCTTAACCCCAAGAGTGAGATACCATCCATCTCCTTATGTTGTTTCACATAGGGCTTGCTTAAAAGTTGACAGTGATTCTGCTAAGGCACATAGAAGGGAAGAAGAGAAGTGCTCCTGAGATCCTTTTTCTTCCTCTTTTTTTGTTCAGCCTGATGCTCCCTCTTGCCCTACTATGGCACTATCAAATTCTATTTCGCGCTTGCGAGAAAATCCTATGGTGCCCGCTTGGTGAAAAGCTAAGTGTCTAGTGATCGAGCTTCATGTTCTTCCCACGAAGCGTAGGCCCATTTGATATGGTAGAAAGAAAGGTTCTCATGGGGAATCCTTTATGTCCCAACCTTCACAGCCTCCTATCGCTCCTACTCCAAATGCAATAAATAGGAAGAGGCCCACTATTGAGGCACTAGAGCTGACTCCCCTCATTGTTTCTCAACCTGCTCCTCCTACTCCCATTCAAGAGCTTATCCCTCCACTAGAAATAGCTATGGTGGACACTCCTATGGCTAAGCAGGAGTCTTCTACTCCTTTGCAACCTTTAGTCTCTAGCTCAAAGAGTCACAAAAACTATCTTGCGCGTGGGTACAAGCGTCAGCAAAAGGCTCTCACAGCTAAGTAGGATGCCTTATAGAGGAAGGAAGGGGAGATGACCACCCCTGCTTCAGAGCCATATGTTATGCCCTCCTCTCTCATCCCCTATGCTTCTATTCAAACAAGCCTCGTATTGCTTCTAACTCCTATTGTGAGTGCGCCTAACCCTAAAAAGGTCCAGGTGTTCATTGCCACTTTAGTTGAGCTACCCTTGTTGATTTCCCTTCTGGATGTCCCACCTTTTCCAAAACCTATGGATATGCCAAATACTTCAGTGGTGTCTATTACAGTTTTCTCCTCCTCCTCTTCCTCTATGCCTCTTGCCTGGTCTGTGGGGAGTTCTCATTCCCTAATGAAGAAAAACATGGAGGATGGCCCTTCCAATGATTGAGGGTGTAAGAGGATCACACCCTCTTTGAAGGGTGGTCTTGTGTTGGCTTGTTCTGTCTTAGTGACGAAACAAGCCCCAACTTCCCCTAAGTTCATCACTTCTCCCAAGTCATCAGTGAGTCTAGCAGTGGATCTTGAGCACAACCATCTCCATCCATTGAGGTACAACATGGCACTCCAGTGAAGTGCATGTTTAACTCTCTAGATGAAGTTCCAACCTTGTCAATGATCTTCAAAAAAAGTTTGACCATAGCTCCACAAGAGTCGAGTGGAGGAGACCTTGCAGGGCCTTCTTCCTTAGCCCTTGTTGCGGGAGGGTCGAAAGCTCCTCCCCTTAATATTCCAATAAGTGCATGCTCATCCTCCTTCCCCTTATGATGATATAGAGTGGGAAGTGGATGACCTATTGGTCAATGAGTGTTAGGGGGAGGCCTCTTCTTTATCTTTAGATTAGGTGTGTGTGTTGTGATGTGTTCCCCCATACTTGTGCTATGTGTTCCCGGATGACCCTTGTCACCCTTCTTGGTGCTTGGATATAGGAGTGATTTTTATGTTGCAAACCTTCTTCTATGTGTATAATCATTCTTCCTCTGCTATGTGTTTTGATTTTTGACAAATTGGGGACGATGCAAAGTGTTGGGGGCATTTAGGCTTCCCTTCCATGTTGACCCAATTTTTTATTTTTACAATCTTCTTATGCATTCTTCACATAGTCTAATATAGTAGGTGGTTGATGACAGTTTATTTATATACTATTATTATACTTATATATATTTATGAGTGGTTTTGACCCTGAAATATCATATCACCCCTATGCTCTTTGTTTATATTTATTTCTCCTTTGCTCTTTTCTTATATTTTTCTCTTCTTTGCTTGAGGTGTCCCTTTCATGTGTGACAATTCCATTTCTATGATGCTATGATTTTTAGAAAATGCATTCATTTCCAACAAACCTTTTCTTGAAAATCCTCATGAACATTTCTTTTTCAAACCTACATTCACAACAGGTCCCCTAACGGAATGTGTTTACTTCATCATGGTTTCACAAAGAAAAAACTTGAGAACTTTCCTTCGAGGAGGGAGCAACCTTTACCTTCCCCTCACAAGGGGGGATTTTCTTCCTTTCGAATTCCTTGATGAAGTGAACATCTTTCGAAAGGATTCATTGATGATGAGTTGATCTGAGAAAAAATGTCTCTGTTTGTACTTTCAAATAGTGCATCCCTTGGGTGGACCCTCTTCTTATGTTGGGTTCCTGAGGGACCCCTTTGAAAGCCTTCCAATTTTCTAATGGTCTACGTGACTGTCCACTTTATTTCCTATGTGGCCACTTTGTTTTGGACATGCTTTATCTGTGGGTAAACATGTCGCTTTACAGGTGTGCTTGTGAAGCTACTGTCCAATTGGACTCTATGGAGTCTCCTCCTTTGGGTTTCATCTGTGAAAGAGATCTTGGGGGATGCCTCCTTGCAGGTCTATAGGCCTATAAGGAACTTTCATCTAGTTTTCTTTCATGTGAGAGATCTTGGGGAATACCTTATTGCAGGTTTGTTGGCTTGTAAGGCACATACTTCATGAGGCTTCCTTCATGTAAGAGATCTTGGGGTTTATCTCCTTGCAGGTATGCGGGCCTGTGAGATTCTTTCATCCTATGGGATTTTTCCATCATTGGTCTGAGGGCCTTCGATGTACCTTGTGCAGCTTCATAGTTCTGCGAGGCTATGGAGTCTTTTGTTCTAGCCTATGCTTTTGAGCTCACCAGATCATGATATGCTTCCTCGACGATTCAGGTATACATCTCTAACCCTACTAAATTTTTGATCTACTTTTTTGAAGAACTCATCAGTACTAGTGCTCACTAAATTGGGGGAAAAATGTATAGGAGAGAATTTTCACCCCTTATGCAAATTCCCCTTTCACATACCTTCACCTTAGAAAATCAAATCCGAAGGTGAAATTCCACAATACCAAACTTCCTTCATTCCACTTGGAGTTTGTCTCTTGTGTTAGTGAGATAATATTTGTCAGAGATACACACACGGTGTGCTGATGTCTGTGCAACATGCAGATGTCTATGTGGCATGCTTACGTCCCTAATGGATTCTTTCATCTAAAGTTGGTAGAGGCATTACACTTTTGATTGGGGTCGATTTGTAACATCCCTCTTCGACCAACCGACCCCTAAAAATGGTAGATTCTTCCCACTTCTTCAAATTCATCTATCTTCATCTCATTTCATCCTCTTGCAATCTCTTCACAAGCTCTTGCATCCTTCTTTCACATTCCCCAGCACTTCCAACATTCTCTTCACTCTTTAGTAGTACTTCAACACTCCATTGCAACAACAATACTCCATCAACTCTGCAAAACAAGTGTGAAGCAAGCCATAACAACGTGGGCTTGGAGTCTTGCAAGACCTCTTTCCATCATAATCAAGGTTGTGGTGACCTTGCGAAGTCCACTTTCTCCTCCATTGGCTAGTGAGCTTTTCAATGGAGGTGGTAACGTTTTGCTCATCTCCTTTGTGATTTGGTTGAGTAGAACTTTACTATTTTGTAGTGTTTATTACATATTCTACTTTCTTTACTTCTTTCTTTCATATTTCTCTCTCATTGCTATTTGGTTGTCTGTGGAGGTGAAAATACCAAAACGGGGGTCTAACAGAGACAGACCCCTGTACAGCCCCAACAATTTTCCCCTCTTTCTTGTGTGTAAGTGGATGTGCATTTGGAGCTAGTTGGCGAACTAGTGCCTTGGTGAGATCATCTGCATTACTTTAGCTTTCATCTATCTACTTTATCATCTTCATTCATACTTTTCATATTTTATTGTTTTGTTTTGCTCATTCAAGAATATTTAGCTAGGGCGTTAGATTTTTTTCTGGTAGTTTTTATTGTACATTCTATCCTTTGGTTGTACAAATGCCAGTGCGCCTAAGAGATTCTAGCATGCCATGTTGTCATCCCAAAACTACACTTTAATCCTTGGATAGAGAGCTGTCTGAGGTATAGTATTGACTCTGAAAACTAGCTCGCCTAGTCTAAACTTGGATTTCAGGTTTGAAGAGTGATTGTAGTACTTTATAGTCCTCATCATTCTTGACCTCTATCTGAAACACCCCTTTAGAGTGAGGTAAGTTAGTGAATCCCTCTTCTCTCAGCTCTCCATTACCTGGAGCCTTGATGTGGGTGGTCCCCCTCTCTTATAGTAACCACCAGAAACAATGCATAGTGGATATTGTTATGCTATCATAATGTGTTTTTAAAAATATGTCTCTATGTTACACTTTTTCTGACATGAATAAAACAAGCTTTTCCAGTCTTATTTTGAGTTATTAGTACTATGTGATGGAATTATCTTGGATGGGTTAATTTTGAAGATACAAAAGTTCATGTGATCTGAGTTAAGCGTAGTAGTACCCGAATGTTGGCCACTCGAGGGAAACGTAGAGTAGATAGATAAGTATTTTCATTTTCACTTCTATTATTTTTATTATGTACATGATAAGTGTGAGTGGATGTTACTTGTATGTGTTGAGCTCTGTTAAGTTATTCCTATAGGTTGTAGTTTGAGTTTATTATCTTTAGTTTTGCTTATCTAAAATTTCGGAGCACCCACTCTGGTTATCCATTGTATATTGTTAAGATTTTTTTTTGTTAGCAGTTAGATGTTAGTTAATGGTTGTTGTCATTTAAAATTTATTGTTTTATTGTGAGAATTTATTTCCAAAGTATTTTTTTTTCTTTTTAAAATAAAAGTGGTTGAGCCACTGAAATCTTTTATTAATTTTAGAAAAAAATTCATACAAATTCCTGGTTTAGGAGAGCATACCAATAGGAAAGAACCAGGAGAAGAAAACCTCCAGTTATAGCTCCAAGCATAAGTACAAAATTTAAAAAATAATTACATAATAAAACCCAAGGATCAATCCAAACAGAGATCCTAGATACAACCATTCTACCCTCAGAAAGAGAAAAATAATTAAAAGACGATCAACGATGATCTTGGTCAACCCCATGCACCCATGAACTTGAGCTGGCTTCGTAATAGGATAGTGGTCATTTATGATCCAATGAGAACTTTTTCTTGGTCTTCATAGTTGATGGAGAAAATCTATTGGATCTTGCAGCAACATCGAACAGAAAGTGGAGAGTAAGGAAAATATTTTTCCCAACGGACATAAATACAAGAGAAAGCTTATCACTGAGGAGTTTGCATCTGAATAATGTTTCTTCAAAATTATCGTTCACAATCCCAGACCTGATAATCATCAAAAGATCTCCAAACCAACTGTTAGTAGCAAAATCAATTTTGGAAATAAACCCAATGATAGCAAAATTACCATTACCCAACGAGTACTTATCCAAGGCCACCTGAAGATCTAAAGCATGAAGCAACTTAGGGTGCACAAATTTGTTAGAGAGCATATTTACCAACTTTTCATCTAGAAATACATCCATAAGAATGGTAAAAAAGTGAGATAGAATCTCAGAAAGAGCAAAGTTAGAATTTTCCTGGATCCATGAATTTCCAACCACCTTGTGAATAGTAGAAGAGATGTCCTCATCATCAAGGATAAAAATCTGACCAAGTCTATCCTTTTCATTAAGGAAGGATTCCTTAATTTACCTTCCAAACTTACCACCACCTGATACCAGTTTGTCGAATGAGCCATTTTGAAAAGATACCAATCTTCCTTTGTTATTTGAACAAAACCAAATGTTCCATATTCATATATATATGAATATCGAAGTGTGAATGGAGAAGCCAACTGTAACACCACTTAGAGAAGCCAAATGAAAATCAACTATAATATAAGCCTTCTCACAGCTGACACCAGCCATGGATACCAAATTGTGAATGTAGAAGCCGACTATAAATAACACTTAGAAAAGCAAAAAGAAAGATGGAAAACCACATCTGATATAAACCTTCTCACAGCCAACATCAACCATGCAAATAAGAAGTATTTGCAATGTAAGCATAGAACCATATAAAGCAAATCTGGTGGGATAGTGAAGACATCAATAAATTATATATGGAAAAACAAAAACCCACATCAGATGTCGATATACCATGGAGTAGTGACCAAATAATAAGGCTACAAGATCCATCCCCACTATAGAGATGAAGAATAAGCACTCAGCCACAATCCTAGTAAGAAGGAAGAATACAAACTATGAAATATCATCATAAGACTTTGCAACAAAAACCAAAAGCTCATATCAAGAAACATGCTAAAAAAGGCCCCACTTTGAGATCTCATATATTCAAAGGGAGATCATCCTTCTTAAAAACTGTAAGAGATATTTCCTCATCAATAGCTTTATTTGCTAAAAATTCAGCAAAGGTATTTGCTTCCCTGTAACAATGGGATATTGAGAATGCATTGAACCATTTTAACTAAATTAGCACCTTGTCTAATAAATATTGGAGCTACCAAACATAAGTTTTTTAAAAAGAGTTGATTTGAAGGGACCTTGCAAGATCCAAGCCCATACTAAGGGCTTCAAGTTCAACCATGTTATTTGTTCCCACTGGCAACATCTTACAAGCTACTTTAACAATTTTAGCATCTGAATCTCTTATAACTATGTCGGCCCCATATTTTCTAGGGTTACCCCTTGAGGCCCCATCATATTTTAGTTTGAAACAATTCACTGGGGGAGGTATCTATTTGGCCTCTTTGTGGGCCAATATCTTATCAACTTTATTAGAAAAAGATCCATGGAAGGGTAAGGTTTTGATAAGAGGCCAATTCTTGATTATGAATCCATCCCAATTAGAGAAAGATTTTAAAGATTCAATATTCTTGAAGATGAAGGATCTAACCACTTCTGAAATTGAGGATTCCAATTTGATAAGTACCTCCTCAACAGTAGAGCACTTGCATATAATTTTTTTTATTTCTTTCATTCCAGATGCACCATAAAACTAAAGATGGTGTGGCAATCCATAGGCAGTGGAAAAAGGAAGCAAAATGAAGTAAAGGCCAGGATTGAAATTGAATAGATAAAGTGGGGCACACCATGGAAAACCAACCTAATTTTGCAAAAATCCAATACTAGCAGTGCTTTGCAAAAAGACAGTGCAGGAAAAGATGATCCACAGTTTCTAAAAAATAACCACATAAGACACATGGAAAAGCAGTCACGAGACCCAGCCTGTCTAGCCTCCCAGCAGTTGAAGCCCTACCATTGACTGCAAACTAGGCAAAAGCACCTGTTTTAGGAAGAGAAGCATCATCCCAAAAGAGAACATGTGGAAGGTCTAATTTTTTTAATCATTTTATGCTCTCTAGTTTAATCATTTTATGCTTTCTAGCTTAATAATTTCATGATTTCTAGTTTAGACAAATTTATGCTTTCTAGTTTAATGGCCTTTTAGTTTAAGTTTTGTTTTCAACTATTCCAAACATTCAAAAAAATCTAAGAGAGTTGGTCAAGATGTTTCCTATTGCATATAGCCTCCAAACACTACCCGATTGATATAGTTGATGCATTTTTCAATTAAAGCAATAGGACCTAATGACATCCTATCAATAACTACTCACAAATTTCATATTTTTTCCATATGCAACTAGCATGATAATTTACATCACTTAACTAAGTTAGATATCCAAAATCTAATTGCTCAACTGAAATTTTGTATGCTCACTAAGATCATTGTCATAATTCTAGAAAGAATTAATATATTAAGCATTTTGAGCCTTAATAAAAATATACTAGCTTCTCAAATGTAGATTCTTACAAGCCTTAAATCTACTATTCATTTTTACCATTTCATAACTTAAGGATCCTAATCTTTTAAAATGGCTAAATTTTATAAAAAAATAATGTAGTATCTATAGTTAATGTCTAGGTTTGATACATTTAAATATCTAAATCCAAACATACTAAGGTAAGGTTCGCAAATTATTCCAAGTACTATAACCATTTTCTCCATAGGTATTGTATTTGAATGATAAGATGACATTGTAGGGTTTAAATTTTAAAGTGCTAACAAGGAACATAACTACGTAATAAGCAACCTTTAACCAATTAGACATTAAGAAAATTAACAGTACAAAATCAAATTTATTTTTATATATCATTGAAAACATAAACTAATATGTACATTTGGACAATGAGTAATTGCAACCTAAACCAATCAAATATTTACCTTTTTAAATACACATTATTTTATTATTTCTTTCAATCAATTGATGTATATTGCTAGATGTTTATTGAAAAAAAAAGTATGATAAGGATTAGCTAAAATGGGACTATAACCTCTAAAACATTCATAAGGGTTGTCCATTAGTATTAAATCCAAGATGAACATTGTAATGACAAAGGCATATAAGATATATTATTTGAATGGTTTTGTAATAAGATTGTAATGTATAGATTGTAGAGATGATTTAGAATTTTTGAAATAACTTTAACAAATGAGGAATGGCAGTCGATTCAAATGGGATGTTGTCATTGATCAATTCTATGTATAAAAAATTGTGTAAAAGTGATTGGTAAATGTGAACACAGATTCTCAACATTTGCTAACTCCCTCTTTGCATGAAAAAATAGAAGCTCAAGGAAAGCATGTAAACTTTTATTAAAATGTGAAGGATTGAGGGATATTGTTAGATGATGCAAATTAACTATCAAGCTTGGTGGGTAGGAAAAAAGAGGAAGCAAAGACAAGAAACATGAATATCTCCCAAAGAATTTTATGAAATGAAAAGCAATTGTGCACAAAATGGACTTTTGTCAAAATGTTTTAAAACTTTCGTGTAAAACCAATTAATACGGGTTCCTTCTTAGTCTAATAATACAAAATCCTTATCATTTTTGGTGATGCCAAGTTTCATTCAGATGAACATAATACAAATAGATTGAACAATGGGAAAGAGAGTTGATCTCCACACCTGTAAATGATGATTTGTTGAGATGGGATGCTATCAGCCTTTGCTCTTGTAGTCACCTCTAAACAGATTATTCACTTCTAAATTCCTCCTGGCAGAAACATTCTAATGTTCCTAAAGGCTTGTGTGGAGTGGATTAGTTTATTTAATGGTGTATTCTCCTTGCTTTAAGTTGCTAAAGAGTGGGAGATTCTTACAATGTGGTTAGATCTAAAGTTAAAAAGGTCTTCCTTGGTGGCATGGAAGAAACCTCCCCCACATGCAACTCCTTGGCAGTTGGTCCATGGAATTTACACTCTCAAATTCACTTCCACTAAATGCCACGACTATGAGTGTTATGCCACAATGACCAAGAAAGTTTAGTTAACTATGCAAGGTGGTGAGACAGTGAAGTTTGATGAGGAAGGTTTTATCTTGGAATTCTTAGAAACATGACTTTTAAACTCTTGCTTTTCCCTTAACTAGTTGCCACATTTCTAATTTATTCACACTTAGTTTTAGGGTAGTTGGTAATTGTTTAAAACATGAGATTTTTTGGATATTTAATTCACAGTTCATTTAATTATTATTAATATTTATTTTATCTTAATTCTTGTTTATCTATTAAAAAATATTGTATATAGTAACATAAATAAGATTGCATAAAATTAATTTGAGAAGGTTATGATAAATTTTTATTTTGAAGAGTGGAGCTATCTGTGTAGTGAACTCCCACTAACTAAAATAAATGAAAAGTTAACTCCCTAAAGACTTGAAAAATGTGGTGAGCTAATTCTCATAAAAATCTCAAATTGGTTATTGGCAATTGGAAATAGATGGAGTGCACGAGAGTGGGCAAGAGAAGACATGGAGGTGATTTCAAATCTAAGGAGGTTGATTAGGGTGGAGACGATGAGGATTAGGATTCAAGGCTTTTGACTGTTGATATATGTGTATCTCTCCCTTTTTGTGGAGTTGGACACAATGACATGAAGGGCATGAGAAAGGGATGCTCTCTGAAGTGGAAATTTCCCCTTTGTGTTGCTTGTGTTGCTGAAGATGTCATGGATGATGAAGAAGTTGGAATAGAGGTTTTGGAGGAAGATACTTTTTGTCACCCTCTTTCCCTTACTACCTCTAAAGGGCCTATTGGTGGTGACAGTTGTTCTATGGTTAATGAAGAAGCTACATATAGTATCGTTGCTATGATGGATACTGCTACAGATGCAAAAGGAGTGCCTTTTGGTTCTAGTTGTTCATGGTACCGATGATAGAACCTTGCTCTAAAGATGTTCAATATAGTGTTGGAGATGAGGTTTTTGATGTGTATGAGGGAGGTATGGGGTTTTCCCTTGTCTCTGCTCTCTTTTCCTTGGCAGATTTAGATTGTGAGGATTTGGATGTTGGATGGGAGGCTGAAGACCCTCTTTCCCCTCCTACCCTCCCTTATGAGGGGGATTACCCTGATGAAGAGGAGGAGTTCCTCATGGATCTTTTATTGGAGGCTTGTTAGAAGGCTAAAAAGATTCTTAAGGTTCATATGTCTGAGCCCATTGATGATGCTTAGTTTTTGGGTTTGAGGAAAGATTTCGTTTTACCTTATAAAGATGACCTACTGATGCAAAGCTAGGAGGATCACAATTCAACTTAACCAATCATTCAAATAAATGATACAAAATTCTTCATAAACTGATTCATCACAAGCAATGATTAAGAGCATTCTAAATCACATTGGAAACATTGTCATGGCAGCCCACAATTTAATGCAACGAGCAGTGATTAATAACTTTCACAAAAAAATAATGGTGTAAATCACTCCAGTGATATTGAATACAATGTGCTTATATAACTTTCCTCCAATTTTTATGAAGATCCAACAGTGGAAAAGAAAGTTATTGCATTTTTCCCTAAACTACAAACCCTAGGTAGGGTTCAAACCTGCCCTCACAAAAATGGTCATAACTTATTCAAATCTTAATGAAATTTGATGAGAATTGAAGAAAATGAAAGTAGATTCGCATGGAAACAAAATAAAATTGGTTTCAGATCCAAAATATAGACTTTACAATCCGTACCATCACACTTTTTTAGACTGTAAATTCTGCACAATATTGTTAGAATAGACAGTCTCACCAAAATAGTCATATCTTTCACAAAACTCAATAAAATTCAATGAGACAAAAATAATTGGAAACTAGAAACAGATATATTTCCATCCATATATGATAATCCATTATTTAAGTCCATAACAGGCCGTACAAAGCACAACATCAGCCTGGAAACAATGTAAAAAAATCAGAAAATGCACACTAAACTTGAGGTTTCCATTCATCAAACTTCAAAAATAATGTCTCCAACCCCCAATTCGAGTTTTTGAGGGTGTATTTATACATTTCCAACCAAAACCAACCATTTTCAACTACCTTTTGATTAGTTTGTTGAAAAAACACCTTAATGAAACTTTTTGACAAGTTGCTTGACAACTTTCTTGAGCAACTTTTACAATTTTTACAATATGGAACAACTTTAAACATTATTTGACAAATGACTTAGAATATGACTTCCTAAGAATTAAACAGCTCTAAAATGGTTTGATAAACCTTATTATAAGACCCAATACACAAAATAGAGGAACTATTTACAAATGGCCTCATGGAGGCAAAAAATCAAATAGGTGCTCCTACACCACCTACCCTACATGAAGGATAGTTTGGGTTCTAATATTCCTCATTCTCTTGATTTGGTGGAGTATAGATCCAAGAACTTGGTGGATGATTCTCTAGTTTTTGTTTCTCTTGATGCATGCAAGACTCAGTTGTTAGTGGATGAATCTATTCCTCTATCTACTGCTAGTTCTGAACCTATTGTTCCCATGGTTGTTGATCATGTTCCTACCCCTAGTAGGGTGAAGGATAGTTTCTCTAATGAGAGCTCCAACAACCTACACAATCTAGAAGCTAGGGAGATTACCTTCAAGATTCTTGATTCTCTTCTTGAAGAGACTATTGAATAGTTAAGGTGCTTGCTCAAGTTGGGATATTTTGTGGCAATTGCCCGAACATTGACAATGTTCATAGATTTATTTCATGAATTTGGAAGCTTTGTGGCAAGGTAGAGGTTTCTGAAATGTTGAATGGATTTTTTCTTTTTTCTTTTTCTTTTCAAGAGGATTTTTCTAAGATCTTGACCGATGGCCCTTGATTTTGGGGTTAAATGGTTTAAGTCTTCAAAGCTAGTCACCAAGTTTCAATCCTCTGATTGAATCCTTCAAGTTTCTTGTTTGGGTCCATTTTCATTGGCTTCCCTTGGAATTTTGGAATGAAAAAAATTTCATGCTTATTGCTAACTCTTTCGAGCAATACAATGCTACTGATAATATCACAAGTTTAAAAAGTGGTTATTATATGCTAGATTTTGTGTGCTTGTGGAGAAAAATCAGAATCCTCCGACTCAAGTTACCTTGTCCTCTAAATTTGGTGTCTGGGTTCAACAATTGGACTTTGAGGAATCCATCGTTATCTGTCTTTCTTGTGGTAAAGTGGGTCATTCTTCCACTACTTGTCACAAGAATAAGAAATATCACTTTTTTTGGAAGAAGAAAGAAAATCAAACAGTTGCTAAGGATGACTCTTTTACTCCTAAGGGGAAGAATTTTGATAATCAATTTTCTACTGAGGACTACCAAGAAGTGTTGAAAGTTGATTTTAAAGAATGCTCTTTTATGAATGCATTGAAGATAGGGGATGGTCCTGTTTGCATGCCTTATTCCAAAAGAGTTAGTTTTGAGGAGAAGTACCCTTTTTTGAGTTAAAACAAATCTCTTTAGAACACTTTTTTAAACCACCATGATTTTGGTGGATTGGTAGGTCTGTGAGTCTTATTTTTTCTTCGGTTTTCTAGTTTTTTATTGTTTGTTGTTGATGGTTGGGCTTCATATTCTATCTTTCTATTGTACAAGGGTTAGGGCCCTTTCAAAACCCTTCTTATCTAATCAAAAGCTAGGACACTTAAGTAAGAGTAACACCATGTGTAAATATCCATGTGCATAATGTACAAAATAATATATACACTAACACCCCCTTAAACATAGCTTATGTGAGGAAAATAAAATTAGGTCTCAACAACTAAGCCTAATGAGGTACCCAAGTATAATGCAATCTCTCATAAATGGGAGAGTGGAGAAAACCTAGTGGCAAAAACCTCCCCCCAAAAGAGAGAAAATAAATTGAAAAGGACTAAAAATCCCCCCTTGAAGATGATGTTGCTACAAAAGTAGTGTTGTGTAGTCTTTGTTGAGAAAATGTGTCTCAACCTTGCAATTACATAAGCTACTATTGATACATAAAGTATTGTTCAGTCGATGATGACCAGGGGGCATGGGGGGATCTTGGGGAATCATCCCCTCAACTAGGGCCCAAGAGCAATGCACCCTGGTGAGGGCTTGGGGCATTTCCCTCGAAAGGAAAATTTTATTTATATTTTATTATTGTAAATCTGGACCGTTCATGATTAT
Organism: Sequoia sempervirens; assembly: GCA_007258455.2. Classification (NCBI taxonomy): domain Eukaryota; kingdom Viridiplantae; phylum Streptophyta; class Pinopsida; order Cupressales; family Cupressaceae; genus Sequoia; species Sequoia sempervirens. The sequence continues at coordinate 311,093,518 of VDFB02193867.1, forward strand.
GTCTCATATCCGACAACCAATATTCTATTAGCCTGATTTTCCATAGAAGGAAACCCTATTTTATGAGGGCATTGTATTACAGTTGGGTATTGCAAGGTATTCTGAGATTTTGATAGCGGTTGTGTTGTCTTTGGATCTCTAAGTGGTGATACTCCAATGAGAATCTTTCTCTACAAGTATATTGTAGTCTTTGTGATTGTTGAATAATATATTGCGCAGATTTTGGAGCATGGGGTTTTTCTCCCAAAATGGTTTTCCCCACATAAATCATTGTTTTATAGTATGCATGATATTTGTGTTTATTTATGTTTAAGTTTTTGTAGTAGTTAAATATTTGTAAAAGTTTTGCATTAGTCTCCTCTCAAGATTAGTGTAGGAAGTTGTTCTGCTACCTTAGCTTCCTTACAAGTGGTATCAGAGCCTGATCACCTTTGGTTTCAGTTGTGGGTTGTTGGGTATTTTGAACTAATCTAGATTTGAGTGGGAGCTTGTGTAGAAGATACTTTGTGTTCTTATTGCATAAATTTTTAGATGGCAAGTTCATCAAGGAGAATAGAGGTGGATAAATTTTCTGAAAATAATTTTGAAATGTGGAAGTTGAAGATGGAGGATCTATTGATAGATCGAGATCTGTGGGATGATGTTGATGAGAATCTTTCAAGGCCTACAAATCTTACTCAGGCTGCTCAATATGATGTTATGGATCATAAATCCAAGGTTCTAATCATATTGTGCCTGTAAAACTCTATTTTCATCAACGTCCATGAAGAGACCTCTGCATAAAAACTATGGAAGAAACCTAGTGAGATGTATCAAGCCAATTTTTTAGTGAACAAGATTTTCTTAAGGAAGAAATTGTATTCCTTGAGAATGGAAGAGGGTGGATGAATTACAGACCACCTAGAAGCATTCAATATGTTGGTGGTGTTGGCTTTCAGTTGTTTATTGTGGTTGTTTGTCCTTGATGTCAAAACATATTTTGGTGGTGTGATTTCTTCATAGACAGTTGATGTGCATGGTCTCAGATTCAGATTTTGGTACATATTGATTGGTCAGTAATATTTGGCATGACTGGTATATGAGGTTACTATACACTCTTCAGTTGGTTTTTTCATTGCATATCTTCATGGCTCTTTCACATTATCTTGGTGTCACTGGATAGGACACAGTGGTTGGTATATATGAAGTCTTCATCTGGTTCATATGCTTTAGATTGACTTGATTTCATAATCAACTTCTAAAGATGAAAGGTTTCTATGTTGATCACAAGATCATGGTTTTGTCTATTTGATGCAGTGTTAACTCTTACAGGTGATTGTGAAGGTATATTGTTGATTCAGTTCAGTCTTTGACATTCAGATTCAACGTCTTTATACATTTGGTGAATACATTTATTCACATATACTTGATAGTATTGAGCTTCAGTTTTGCACCATGAACATAGCATGAATTCACACTTCATTGTGACTCAGCACTACATGCTTTACATACTCAAGTTTCAGTGTTACATTGATTATTCATTTATACATGGTATTCATGCTTTCATTTTTAAATGCTAACACATAGCATTATCAAGAACTTTGATTACTTAGCATATTTTATAGTGCCATCGGGTTGATATACATAGTGCTTTGTATTAGTTTAAAAGTTCTTTCATAAAGCACTAAGGCCGACCACTCTATCGCATCGGGTATATTGTTCACATGTTTCTTTCCTTGGCAGCGGCGTTTTTAACATGTGACTTGGATAGTTAAACAACTCAATGATGGTTTACTTGACAACATACATGGGCAGTGATTTGGCACTTGATGACAGCATTATATTGTCATGGTCTTGGATTTCAAAATCATTATGTTTTCATTTGTGGACTTCAAATGTTTATTGGTTTTCATTATGAGCTTGAATGTGCAAAATATATTAGAGTAAACAAATAATTTTGTCTTCATTTTGTTGAAGAACAAACCCTAGCTGCCATAGAACTTACAGTGACAGTTTATTGTGTGAGTTTGAGTGGATTATTCAGCACAAATTTGAGGTATATTGGATAGTATGAGTAGAAGATTCAATTGGTGGTCTTCTTGTGAGCTGGAAACAGTGTTTTGGTGGGTTTTTGTATGCAGTTATAAAACTACCATGAAAGGTAACTTCTCTACAATTTTTCTCCTCATTTTTTCAAAGGTGAAAAAGTTAAAAAGAAAGGCATAGTGAGTAGAAAATAATGAAAGTTTCTTCCATTCTTTTTATGTAGTGAAAAATGAAAGTATTTTACTTTCATTTTTGGTTATTTTTCAAAATACATTACAGTTGTTTTTTTTTTAAAGAAAAGGAATGTCGACTAATTAGTTTCAACTGTATTTGTTAGATTTAATTCGAAACCCTAACTTGAGGGTTTGTTTCTTAACCTGAGGTTTTGCATTATGAGATAAGGGGTTTCAATTCATGCTTGGTATAAAAGAATGGATATAAGCCATTATTCAGCGGAGAGGTTTTGAAACGAATATTGATGTAAAAAGAGTCTGCAGATTTGTAAGGTTATTATTGAAATATCTTTGTATTTGAAATGGGTAAAGAGAGAATTTAAAAGGTTTATATCTCTGATTTGATTACAGAGATTTTAGTGGGCATTATTGAAAATCATGTATTATCTTTTGAGACTTTGAAAAACAGAGGAGTTGGTGCTCTAAAAATTATTGTAAATAGATTTGGATTAAGCCTATAAGGCATTTTGGAGTGGTTTTTCTTCCCTGAAAGAGTTTTCCACTTGGAAAATTTTTGTGTCTCTCTTTTGTGTGGTTTGTACTTATCGTTTTCATTCTTCCATTTGTAAAATTGGTTCATGCAATGCTCTGATACATTATTCATTGTTACAATCTGTCTAAAAGATTTCACAAATGTGGATGTTCATATTTTAGATTACTGCCTTGTTGACGCTTAATGTTATATTATCAATTAGTTCAATTACTGTAGTGAAATCAAACAATTCAAACACATACTTAATGTGTTCAATGAGTTTTTCTTGATTAAGTTGCAAACATATAAATGCATTGTTTGAGTTTAGTCTCAAAGTTGTTTTGCTAAAGGTCATTGAAACGAAGTGGTATCTGTCTCAAGGCTTTTCTCATCAAGGTTAAAATTTTAATAATATATTACTTTGATTCACCCCCCCTCTCAAAGTAATTCATCTTCCAATAGGTGGCTCAATTGGCATCAGTTGGTGTCAAAATGGATGAGGAAGAGAAATGTCATATCTTGCTTTCTTCTTTGCCTAATTCGTGGGATTCTCTTGTTATAGCTATTGGGAGAACTTATGTTATATTGAAGACTGAAGATGTGGAGGGTTCTTTGATTTCTGAAGAGATGAGATGGAAGGTATCCATCAATTCCAAGGAGGTCCTGAATGTTCATGGAAGACCTAAGGAAAAAGGAAAGAAGAATGAGAAGTGTGACAAATCCAAGTCCAAGGGGAGATCTAAGTCTCCTGGAAAGTCCAAAGTTATTTGCTGGAACTACAGTACACTTGGACATGTTCATAAGGATTACAAAGAAGAAAAGAAGAAAAAGAAGAAATTTGATTTTTATTTTGAGTCTAAGAAGGAAGATGGTGACACATTCATTGCATCTTTGGCAACTCATGCAGGTAATGATGCATGGTTAATTGACTCAAGTGAATCTTTCCATGTGACCTTTAATAGAGATTGGTTTTCTGAATATGAAGAATTTGACGGAGGTAAGGTGTACTTGGTTGATGATTCTCATTTAGAAATTGTTGGTTGTGGTAAAGTTAAAATTAGGTTTCCTAATGGTAGAATAAGAAGGATTAATGGTGTGTTGCATATCCCTAGTTTAGCACAAAATTTTCTATCTGTGAACAAACTAATAAATCTAGGTGTGCAGGTAGTATTTTCTAATGCAGGATGCAAGATGGTTAGAGGTGCTATGGTGATTGCTAGAGGTGTTAGATATGGCAGATTGTATAATCTTGATGCATGCATTATTGAGTGCAATAGTACTTCTAAAAAAAGCAAGTCTATGGAAGAAGTGAGGGTTTCACCTTCAACAAATGGTCATGGCTTTTCGGTACCCAATGGTGCTCTTTCTTTTGAAACAAAGTTGCCTACAGAGAAATCTATGTTATGGCACTAGAGACTTGGCCACATTGGAGAAAAGGGTATAAGGACCTTGAAAAATAAAAACTTTGTTGAAGGTCTTCTTGATTGTAATATTGAATTTGATTTCTATGAGCATTGTATTTGTGGACAACAAAACCACTTTCAGATTTACTTGAGTTCTCATAAATCTTGTGGTGTATTGGATCTTATTCATTATGATGTGTTTGGTCCTGTAGATGTTCCTTTGATTGGTAAATCCGCATATTATGTTTCATTTATTGATGATTATAGTAGAAGGACATTGGTATATTTTCTAAAGAGTAAATTTGAATCTTTTAGGTGATTTAAAGAATTTAAAGCAATGATTGAGTTGCAGACTGGAGAGAAAATACAATGTTTGAGGAATGATAATGGTAATGAAATTTTCTCTAACAATTTTGATAGATTATGTAAAGATTGTGGTATTCATAGATAGAAGAAAACTCTATATTCTCCACAACAAAATGGAGTCAGAAAGAATGAATAGGACACTGACGGAGAAGGCTAGGAGTATGTTGAGTGGTACTGGTCAAGAACAAAGGTTTTGGGTTGAAGTTGTTTCCATTACTTGTTACCTGATTAACAGGTCTCCTACATCATCTCTTGTTGATAAGATACCTATAGAGGCATGGTCAGGTCACAAGCCTTCATTAAGACATCTTAGAGTTTTTGGTTGTGAGGCATATGCACATGTACCAAAGGAGAAGTGAAGAAAGTTAGAGAACAAGTTTGTGAAATCTATCTTCATTGGATATAGTTATGGTGTGAAAGGATACAAGCTTTGGGATCCTTTTGCACAAAAGGTAATGCATAGTAGAAGTGTTATTTTTAGAGAAACTAAGCCTTCTTCTGTTACTTTGAAGCCAGGAACAAAGTAAAAGGAAGATGTGATTCAATTTCCTTCTACACTTGAGAAAGTTTAATTGAGGCCTAAGGATAGACAAGAAGTTGAGGAGAGCTCATCTAGCTTTGGATCTTCAGAAGAGGAGGAAGAACCTCCAACTCAACTTGTTCGTAGGTCTACAAGACATAGACAACCACCTGAAAGGTATTCACCTAATGATTGGAGATGTATTTTTTCTTTGAATACTAACATGGATGAACCCTAATTTGTAGAAGAGGCACTAGGTATGAATGATGCAGAATCCTGGAAAATTTCTATGGATGAAGAAATGTCATCTTTGAAAAACAATGATACACGGGATCTTGTACCATTTTCTGAAGGACGAAAACTTGTTGGCATCAAATGGGTGTTCAAGAAAAAGATTGGTTCAGATGGAGGTATTGAGAAGTACAAAGCAAAGTTGGTTGCAAAAGGTTACTCTCAAGTTGAGGGTGTTGACTATGGTGAGATATTTTCTCCTATTGCAAAAATTACATCCATTAGATTTTTGCTTTCTATTGTTACTGCTTATGATTTGGAGGTTGAGCAACTAGATGTGAAAACTACTTTCCTTCATGGTGAATTGGAGGAGGATATTTATATGACACAACCATAGCACTACGTGGTGAAAGGTAAAAGTAAGTTGGTTTGCAAATTGAAGAAATCTTTGTATGGTTTAAAACAAAGTCCTAGGATGTGGTACCAAAAATTTGATACATATGTGTTGAGTTTGGGATTTGAGCATTCTAAATCAAATCATTGTGTTTATTATAAACTGATGGTGATCATTTCCTATTTATTGAATTATATGTTGATGATATGTTATTCATTGGTAAAGGGAAAGGTATGATTTTAGATCCAAAATTTCAACTTGCTACTAAGTTTGAAATGAAAGATCTTGGTGCACCTAAACACATTCTTGGGATGGAAATTAGAAGAGATAGAGTGAATAGAAAGCTATTGCTTGGCCAATGTAAGTATTCCAATTCAATTTTATAGAGGTTTGATATGCATGATTGTAGACCATTGTGTGTTCCTATTTTAGTTGGAACAAAGTTCTCTATTTCAAATTGTCCAACATCCCCATCATAGATGGAGGACATGAGCAAAGTTCCTTACCAGAGTGCAGTTGGGAGTTTGATGTATGCTATGGTTGTACTAGACTAGACATTTCCCAAGCAGTGGGAGTTCTTTCTAAATATATGTTTAATCCTGGTAGAGTTCATTGGAATGAAGTTAAAAGAGTCTTTAGATATTTGCATGGTACTTCAAATTATTCCTTATGTTATCACAGTAATATGACTAAAGACAAGATTTCCCTTGATATTCATGGTTATATAGATTTAGACCAGGTAGGTGATGTTGATAGTAGAAGATCTACCAGTGCTTATGTGTTTACTTTATTTGGTGGTGCAATTAGCTAGATGAGTAAGCGACAGGTTGTGGTTGCTTTGTCCACAACTAAAGAAAATTGCATGGTAGCTACTCATTCTTGTAAAGAAGCCATTTGGCTTAAGAGATTGTGTTCAGATATTGGAATAAGACAAGGTATAGTGACAATTTATTGTGATAGTTAGAGTGCAATATGTCTAGCCAAGAATTCAACATTTCATGCTAGGACCAAGCACATTGATGTGCAGTATCATTTTGTTAGAGATATGGTCAAAGATGGTAGGGTGAATTTGGTTAAGGTAGAGACTTTGATGAATGTTGTTGATTCTTTAACTAAGCCTATGAGCACAAAGAAATTTAGATCGTGTTAAAGACTATGGGCCTTTCAGCCCTTGGAAATTAAGAGATGATGATGACTCCCTTCTATTTTCCTTACAAGGTGTTCGATAAGTGGGAGATTTGTTGAGAAAATGTGTCTCAACCTTGCAATTACATAAGGTATTTTTGATACATAAAGTATTGTTCAATCGATGACAATGAGGGGGCATGGGGGGATTCCCCTCACGAGGGGTCTGGGGGGATCATCCCCCCAACTAGGGTTTAGGGGCAGTGTGCCCTGGCGGGGGCTTGAGGGAAGCGCCCTCAAAAGAAAAATTTTATTTATATTTTATTATTGTAAATCTAGACTCTTCATAATTATGTCTCATATCTAATGACTGATATTTTATATTAGTTTGATTTTCCCTAGAAGGAAACCCTATTTTATGAGGACACTGTATTATGGCTAGGTATTGCTATGTATTCTGAGAGTCTGATAGTGACTGTGTTGTCTCTGGATCTCTGAGTGGTGATACTCCTATGAGAAGCTTGCTCTGCAAGTATATTGTAATCTTTGTGATTGTTGAATAATATATTGGGCGGATTTGGAGTGTGGAGTTTTTCTCCCAAAAGGGTTTTCCTAATGTAAATCATTGTGCTATGGTATGCATGATATTTGTGTTTATTTCTATTTAAGTTTCTATAAAATTTAAAGATCTGTAAATTTTTTGCATTATTCTCCTCTCAAGATTGGTGTAGGAAGTTGTTTCGCTACCTTAGCTTCCGTACAATTTCACAACATGCCTCATTTTGCTCCTAGAAAAATGAGGACCTCTCTTTTAATTTTTATTTTCGTTTGTGTTGGTGGTAAAGGAAAAACTCTTGAAGTCTGAAAACCTCTAAATTTAGTCCCTTAGTTTATTCAAGTATCAGCCTAAATAGATAGATCGCCAAAAATTAGACTAGGTTTCATAAAATTCATTGAGAGAAGCAAGTTATGTTTAAGTGGGTGTTTTGAGCCTTATTGGAATGAATTTCTAGTTCATATTAAGTTTCCCACAAATTTTGGTTCTATTAACATTTCCCACAGAAAGGAATTATTGCATTAATTGGATTAAAAACATTATAAAATATAACTAATGTTTAGTGGAAAATTAAAACATAAGTGAATTGAATATTTTAGTTGATAATTTCTAGTTCACTTTAAAGTGTGCTATTTCTAGTATTGTATGGAATCCTCGCAATTATAGAAGATATGATGATTACTGAATATGTCCATCATGAGTTTTCAAAATATTAATTTTTTTCTTTATCTAGAATTAACATGTTTATCAATATAAAAATATTTTATAGCATGAATCCAACTCTAAGTGAACCAAAAATTTAAAAATTTAATATGAAGTTCACTTAAAAATCCTCATAATGTCTTGTAGCAATGAACATCCCCATTAAGCAGGAATTTCTTTCATTATAAAACCTAATGTGTAAATTTTATTAAGTTGATACATCATATCAAGCAAAATTAAAAGGTTAATATAGAAAAAATAAATCTTTGATGAAATTCCAAGTCATTATTGAACCGGATTCTAATTTCTAGTTAACTTGCAAATTACTACAACCATATGATTTATGAATCACCGAGGATTTTCAATTGAACCCAATATATAATAGGGTGTTCCCACATCCATTAAGATTTCCTAATTCCAATAACATGTGAATTTCCTGCTAAGAAGGTAAGATGGAATTCAATTACACCAATGATGATGAAAAAAATATAGCCATTAGAAGTTGAATTTCAACTTGAAAATTCCCCTATTGTATATGAAAAGTAAATTACAAGTTAATCAACTATTACTAGGGGAGAGGACCTAGTAGTTGTGCACCCTAACTTCGTGCTTCTAATTATCCTACGTGGAAATTTCAAATCACTCCCATTTTTTTACAACAAGTTACTTGGCAAGTCCCCTGCTTACAACTTTCATTTAAGGACCACATCATCAAATATGATGCCACATCAACATGTTTTTTTTCAAGGTGTCCAAAAAGGCTCAAAAAATATGAGACCAATACTTGTGCATTCACATCACGTGTAGTTGAGAGCTAATGTGGCATCACATGATTGGTTGCTTTTTAGATCAAAGGAATACATTATGGGTAGTCAAGTCACAACTATTGGGAATTATATAAACAACTACTATCACAACTATTGGGCATTATATAAACTACTACTATCACAACTATTGAAACATGCTCAACTACTGGGTCCTCTCCCCTAACATGATAATTTTAAATTGAAAAGATAGTTGGAAAATTGAAATTCCCACCTTCAACCATTAATTCTTACCTACAAAATATTGTGCATTAATTGCATTTAGCTTTTCAAAAAATTTAACATTATAGGGCATTATTTTATCTTATTTGATCACAAAAGCAAAATTTGAACAAGTGCGAGAGTGATTTCATGAATGAGAGAAAAATTTGTGTGAACAATGATAAGAGTCCATTCAATAAGTAAGTTGGAGAAAGAAGACACAACAAAATAAATTTCAAAAGGTTTGAATCATTTTTTAAAGATAAAATCAGGTACGATTACGAGTTAATTTTAATGAATTCCCTTGAATTGAAATAGCATTACTTTACAAAAATAATCTATAGATTTCTTTTCAAATATGGGATTGAAAAAAAAATGGTCCTAATAAATTTTATTTACATTGAGCAATTTAGTAAAAGCAAAACCCTAACCTAGTGTAAATTAGTGAAGCCCTAGCTTTAAGAAAATAGGTAATTGTAGATATTTTGCTAACATGATTGTAGGAAATATGATTCAAAGGTTTAAAAAAAGTAAAGAAGAGTTCTAGGGACCACTCCCTCCATCCCATATTTGGCCTACATATGAAACCATATCAGATACTCACCTAGTGTATTTTGATGCTAATGAATTTCATAAGAAGCTAACTTCTTGGGAAGTAGGAACCTTTGCAAAGAAAATAGTGAGACGACTTCACATGGCAGTTGGATTTCCCATGGTTGTAGAGGAACCAAAGTTGGTCTTGGAGTGCATTAATTACTACCACATGGATAGAAGAATAATGGTAAAAGAAGGAATAATTTACACAAATTTGACTCTAGATGGTATTACAAAGATATTGAATCTAAAAGAACATAATGCAAATGAATAATTCTATAGGAAGATTATGCACTCAACTTGGATGTTAGATGATAAGAAGTTGAAGCCAGCCTCTAAAATTACAAAGAATCTTTACAATAGTAACTTTAAGAAAGATATAAGTGATATAATCACTTTTCTTAGCAAGGAAGTTGGACCCTACAACAGGGACATTCAAGCCATGGACATACAACTATGTGTAGATGGTTGAAAATGATGGAGACCAGCAATAATCCCATTCTATGAGTAGTGCAAAATAGTCATCACAAAGCTTCATGTCATTAAAATTACAATAATCAATGGACAGTCACATTCATAGCAAAGAGAAGTTCAATGTCATGAAGAAAGGATAGTGACCATGAAGTTCAAAAATATGGAGTCATCAATGTGCTAATGAGAACAAGAATGTAGAAGATCAAAAAACTGAGTCTTCATATATAGAAAACATTTTACCATGAGCAGCTTAAGAATGTTATATACTTTTGATGGATTAATATGTTGCAACAGTGTCATTAACTTTACAAAAGAATACATCCAGTCTTATCACAGTGAGGAAATTGTAAGAGAAAAACCTAGAATAGTAAATGAAAGCATTTTATCTTATAACACATCACAAGAACATGAAACCCTCAGTCGAGCAAAAGGGCATTGAGCATATGGTGTGAATGGAGATTCAAAGTTATGGCTATTTCAAACAAAGGTAAAATGTAGATATCTTGTAAGAAAACCCTCGAAGTATCTTTTGAGGGAAAATACATCGTCATTTTCAGAGAAGCAAAGAATATAGCCATGGCCTCTATTTTATTTCCAAACCCTCGAGATTCAACATAGTCATAATGAAATAAATGAAAGCAGAGGGCATAATTACAAATTAGTGAGAGGTTTCTGTATTTGCAAAACAAAATCCAGAAATACATAGATGAATGCAGCCATAGATGGTTTTGGAGCAAAATTATTTTCTTAACAGATTTTTCTTTTTGCTTGTTTTGAAACAAGCTTGAATCAAATTCAAATAAAGTTCTTTTCTTAACAAGCTAGAGGAAAAATATAGATGAGTAAAATACATGATGGGTTCTTATAGCCGCAACTAAGAAAATGTTTTCATCAAATACATAGAAAACCCTTGAAATATATAGAGGTTTTTGAGAAAATAGAGCTCGAGATTCTACAGTAGTGCCCATTTTCTACAGGAAGCGCATGAATACAAAGGAGAAACTAATTTTTTCCACCATTTTTCCACTAGCTGGAGCTTGAAATGAGCTTTAATTTGCAGAAACAATGGAGAAAAACCAAGGAATGAATCAAATTGGATCTTACCTAAGCTCAAGTGTTTATTTGTATTGAATGAGCAAGTTATTAATGCCACTGTCAAGCTTCAGACTATCGAACTATCAGACCATCGAACTATCAGACTATCGTACCATCGGAATATCATACCATCAGACCATCATTGGGACAAAGGTTGATGTCCTGCCGATACATCAACCTCTCGTCGATGAACTCCAATCCGCCAACCCATCGTTCCATCGCTAAAATGAATAACAATCTCTTGCCGATGAGCTATAGTTTTTCTGATGAGGGAACAACATAAATGAAGGAGGGGTAGGAGAGTGATGCTCTTGCATCAATTTGAGTTCATAACCCTTTCTACCATGAATAAGGCATTTATTTTTCTTATTGGAATAGTTGTCTTTACTTTGATTTGACTATCCTGATAGACCACTTCGATGACTAAGTTGTTTTCCCTTTTGTTTTGCTGCAAGGGCCTGATTGTCTTGAGTGTCAACCTCACCAAACATTGCTTCTTCATGTTGAAGAAGGTTGACAAGTTCTTCAAATGAGGGTGTTTTATGTGCCACATTTAAACATGTAAAAAACACTCTAAACAAAGGGGCAGTGCTCTCAGGACAATTGGTACAAGAGAGTCATTTGTGACTTCTTCCCCTAATGCTTGAAGTGTAGTTCTCAATTCAACAAATCTTCTAAAGAAAGATTCGACCTTTTCACCATTTTTCATTTGGAGACAATGTAACTGTCGCTACAGATGAAGGATTTGGTTTTTGTTTTCACCTCATAGACAGTTTTGAGGTGGTCCTAGGCATCTTTTGCAGAGGTTGTAGTGTGAATGTGAGGTTGATCCTCATCTGACACACTAAAAAGGATGATTAATTTGTCTTTTTGGTTGGCCTTTTCAAACTTATATTGATCATCACTAGCTATAGTTGGTTTGGTTGTGTTTCCCAAAATAATATCCCAAATTTCTTCAAGTTCTAAGTGCATTTGGACTTTGGTTTTCTAGGCAACATAGTTTTCACCCTTCAGGAATTGGGAATTAGGTAGGAGGAATTTTGGTGCACTAGGAACCATTTTGATTTTGTTTGAATTATCCTTATAACTCTTATTGAATTTTGAACTTCTACAAATGTTCTACAAATTCTCTAAATCTTAAATGTAGAAATCACAATATGTTTACTGCTTAAAACCAAAAAATTGTAGAAGAAAAGATGTTTGTGCCTTTTATAAATGAATTGTCTCTATAACTTGCATTTATTTGGATGACTTATATAGCAACAACACCCACGTCACAGATAAAAAACTTTTCTAGACTATTACAGCAACAACACCCATGTCATGAATGAAAAAACTCTTCCAAGCTATTACAACACCAACAACAACACCTACATCACAGATGAAAACCCGTCTAGGTGACTATGTATTTTTCCTTCACACAATCAAAGTTTTCTTTTTTCCTTTTATTCTCTATTTCTTTCACATTCTCATAAGCTAGATATTTTTTTATGCATTCAAACTTTGTTTCTAATGCCTCTTTTAGAATGAGTTCAGAAAAGTTTTTTTCCGATAGAAGAATTCCTCGATGTCTTTTTTTAGCATAAATTTGTCCATGTATTTTGTAGAAAGAATACGTCCCATCAATGCACTTACAGATAGAAACCTCCCACCAATGCTCAATAGATTTTCCTCATACAACAATCACATCTCATAGGGGTCATGTCTTCCAAGCGGTGATCAAGATTTCTTTTCATTCCTCTAGGCGATGATCAAGATTTAATGTCGGCGTGTTAAAGACTCTTCAACACTATTACCAACATGCACATCTTCAAAAGAATTTTTTAACCACCCCAAATTGATGCATAGACTCAACATTTGTAACGCTCTAATACCATGATGAAATCAAGAGAGAAATTGAGCTATTTGATTAACCATGGAAGCATCAATAAGTACATTGAAAGGTTGGTAGATAACCAACCCAATTAGGCATACCCGATCAACTAATCATAACTATAAAAATAGTTGCATTATTATTATTAATGACGTAATAAAAAATCTATTCTAACACATTCTTTAGCCTTATGTCCAAATTTATTGCATGAAAAACAAATACCATTGAAATATGGGTACCTTTGAGCATTTGGTTGTCTGATAGGGAGTCTTCTAGCATTGCTTCTTTGATTTATGATCTATTTTCCATTTCCTTGAGTCTACTTTTGATTGCCAGCCTTGTTAGGGGTCTGATTGGACCTTGAGCTTTCTCCTTCTTCAAGTCCCAAGCCACCTTTATTTTTAGATGGTTTCTATCCTACAATTAGTTCACCAAGCATTGTAGTACTTGCTTTGAATTTTTCCTCATGAGCTCTAGCTTTTTCTAGATCTAATCTCAGAGATACAAATTCTTGTTCAAGTCTTGTGCATTCATTAGTCTTGCATTGTACCATTGCATTCAAACAATCTTGAATTCTTTTCTTTTCTTCCACTTGCACTTTCAATTTGGTGATGTCCTCATTTGCTTGCTTGAATTGCTCATTGATTTCTCTATGTCTTTCTCTAAACTTCTTGATTTGTTCTTTCAATTTTTTGACACAGTCATTTGCTTCCTCTAGGTTTTCCTTTAGACTTTTTTCCCACCTTCAACCTTGTCAAGATCTTCAAGAGTAGCATTAATTTCTTCTTTGTCAATCATGCAATCATCTTCAATGTATTCAATTGTAGAAATTTCTTTCAGAGGAATGGATACTTTCTATCAGCCATATGTTTAACCTCCAAGATCTTCCTCAAGTTGTTAGAATTCTTAAAAGAAACCAAGATTTGATACCAATTTTTGAACACCCAGAATACTAAGAGGGGGGTGAATCAATATTCTATCAAACCATTTAATCATAAACCATCTAATTAATAAAACATATTTAACTGTAACTATGAATAAAAACATAAAACAACCACAAGATCACATGACACATGAACACAAGGATTTTTATGTGGAAAAACCAAAAAAAGAAAAACCACGATGAGGATTAGCTTACAATATATTATAATTGGTTATAAGATATTACAGAGGCTCACTGCTAGGACACACTATCTAATAAGGCTCACAACCAGAAATAGATACAAAAACAAAAATGGCTACACAACTAAAATGTGAACTGATACAAAGTGCACCTTCATTGTGCTAAATTCAGTTCCTTTGAAGCTTTGAATACAAAACTCTACTCTACTTTGTAGTCACTCAACATTCATAACAATTCTTCTCTTATTCAAATCACCCACATACAAATTCACATATTCGCACAATATCATATCTCTCACACATCTCATTACCTCTACAATCTCAAAAATGTCTTACATATATACTCAATACATCCATATACATAAATTAGGTCAGCCTAATTAGATGTATACCTATTTTAATTCAAAATTACCTTTTCAGCGTCATGCTTGATTCAAATACTTCTTCATGCTCAAATCAAACATTCAACACTTGATTTAGGTTGGCATGGACCTAAAATAGATCCCACTAACATCCATAATACACATTTAGTCTCCACAACACATATCAAGTATTAGGTTAGCCAGGAATTAGACCTAATCACAAAATAAGCCAACTAATCAACCACCAACATCATATAAACATGCACCATTAGGAATATATTATGTACTAACACCTATAAACAATCTCCCAAAAATTGTTGTCTGAATTCAATTATTGGAGGAATGCGAACCAGATTACACATACCCATTTGCACTGTATAAAGCCAAGAACTACATGTTGAACTACTGTTACTTGTAACTTTCAGCATGTTTATCCAAAACTTCTAAAATATTGATCATAGATGCACTTGGTAGTCAAGAATAACATATTGTAACCTCATAAACTAATCTTATTACATGAGCAATTCCAAACTAATAATTACCAGATTAAGATGTCTCCATTCTTTTCACCAAATTTGAAAAACTGTCAACAATCAATGTTGGCATCAATGACATCACATTAAAAGGGTCCCTTCATTCTTTCAACAAAAAAACCATGCGTTGTATTTTCTTTGGCTCTCAATAACTTGTTTGGTGGCCTTATGAATAGTTTTTGTTCACCCACCTCAATGAACAATGCATTAATCTCCACATGTTGGTTGTGACCACCCATTCATTTGGTCATTGGACCAAGGCTTGGTCTCCAAAAGCCTTCTGCTAGAATATGTAGTCATTTTTTTATCACCAAATATAATCTTATACATAAAAATTTGCAATCGTATAGAATTATTTTTCAAATTCCTTTATTAATTTCATACAAATCCATGGAGTTAATTATGTAGAAAAAAAATCTACTCCTTCCAAGTGTTAACAATATTAAGGTGATCCTCAACCACAACATAACAACCAGGATTTGATACCAAAAAAAGAAAACTTTACATCAATATAAAACTATTGCCACAAAACTTCATGAGTGAAAAATGTGCAAAAGAATAGACAAACATACAAATAAGATGACACAAGATATACTGTAGAAAAATTCACATGAGGGAAAAACCAAGCCTCCAAAACTATTCACACAATGCATTATTTCATGAATAAAGGTTACACTACAAAGACCTAGTATCCATGAATATGTCTAAAACACCAATCTCTATACTTGCACCCCATGTGAACAAGTAAATGAAAATTATGTGACCTACAAGAGATGTTTAATCAACCTTATCCAATAAGCAAAAGGTTATAGAAAAAAGAGACTAACTCCCTATTGGATAGTGAGTCCTTTGCAGGCAGTGAGCCTTTTATTAGGATAGTGAGCCTTTGTATTTAGTTTGTAATTTCTTTATATTGTGAGTTAACCCTCACCGTGGTTTTTCCCTTATTGGGTTTTCCACATAAAAAACTAGTGTTCATTGTGTTGATTCACTTTCTATTATTTGTGTTTAATGCTCATATTTAATAACTGAATAGTGTGGTTGAAGATTTGATAAGTGAAAGTTTTAAGTTTGAATTTGTGTGACAATTGATTCACCCCCCTCTCAGTTGTCATGAGCCTATTTAACAATTGGTATCAGAGCTTTGGTTTCTTGTTGTAGAGCTTAACCACTTAAGGAAGGTCCAATGGCACACAAGTTGGCGATCCCTGTGTTTGATGGAACTGACTACAATGATTGGAAGGGACATATGAGAGGATATATTATCTCTCTTGATTTCAAGACCTGGAAGGCTATTGAGAACAAGTATACACTTCCACCCCATGGTGTTAATTCTAAAGATGAGATGTCTACTTATGAAGAAAATGAGAAGGTGAAGTATGCGATTTATAGTGGTTTATCTAAAAATGAGTGAATTAAGGTTAATTCCTTGGATACTGCATATGAAGTCTAGAAGAAGTTGGAAGAAATGTATGAAGGGAATGAAAAGGTTAAATTGACAAAGAGACTAGCGGCAAAGTGTAGATTTGTGAACTTGAAAATGAAATATGGTGAAGAATTTACAAGTTTCTTTCATAGGGTTGAACAAACTGCAAATGAGGTGAGAAATCAAGGAGGAAAGATGTCAGATGAAGACATAATAGAGAAAATACTGATCACCTTACCAGACTGCTACAACAATAAGATCTTGGTGATTGAAGAAATGTATGATCCTAAGAAGTACACCTTAGAACATTTGTTCGACACCTTGCAAGCATTTGAATTGAGAAAGTTCTGGAAAGATGACAAGATAGAAGAAAAGACATAAATGAAATTTAAGGCAATGAAGAGTGAGGAGGAACTGGATAGTGAAGATGTTGATGAGTTGGAAGCTAACTTCATCAAGAAGTTGAACAAAGATACTAGAAAGTATAAAGGTATGTTTCCCTTTAAATGCTTTAGCTGTGGTAATATTGGTCATTATGCTTCAATATGTCTGAATAGGGCTACACATAAAAAGATCAAGGATTATAAGGATAAGGATAGGAAGGATAAGAAGTATAAGAAGTTGTACTATGTTAAGGAAGATGCAGGTATTTCTGATGATGAATCTGAAAATGAGGTTGGTGATAGTGAATGCTTATTCTTATCTTTGGAAGTAAATCCATACCCACTAACCCTGGAAAATGTGTAAGCAAGAAGATTCTGGAAGTCAAGAAGAACATGATGGAAGGTACTTTGGTTACCGCATTTCATGCAAGACAGGATGAAGACTACTGGGTAACTGATAGTGGATGTTCAAATCATCTTACTGGATATAAGAGTAAGTTCACTAAACTTGAGAGGTATGATGGTGGTTTAGTTATGTTTGGTGATGATTTAGGAGCTAAGATCTATGGTAAAGGTTCAATTAGTTTAGATGGAGTGCATAGTATTGATGATGTATATTATGTGAAGGGTTTGAGACATAATCTTCTTAGTGTTGGTCAAATGTGTAGCAATGGCTTTAAACTTGTGTTTTAGACCAATACCTATGAAATCAAAAAAGGATACGAAAATGGAGATATGATTGTTGTTGGAAGAAGAACTCATGGAAACATTTATCAGCTAAATGGTGTTGATGGTCATTGTCTTGTATCTTAGATCAGTGAAAGTTGGTTATGGCACCGAAGAATGGGATATGTGAACTTTGATGACCTAGTCAAGATCAGTGTAAAGGAGATTGTTCGAGGACTGCCTAGAATCACAAGACTTGCTAACACTATCTATAGAAGTTGTCAACTGGGGAAGTAGACAAGATGTAGCTTTAAAGGAAAAGAATATTCTACTATCAGACTGTTGGAATTAGTACATACTAATCTATGTGGTCTGACTAAGACTGGAATCCTGAATGGTGACATATATTTCATGTTGCTTATTGATGATTACACTCGAATGACATGGGTTGCTTTTTTTAGAGAAAAGAATCAGGCCTTGGATAGGTTCAAGGTATTCAAATCAAGAGTGGAGAATGAAGTAAATATGAAAATCAAGTGTTTGAGATCTGATAGAGGCGGTGAATTCACTTTTGGTGAATTTAATACATTTTGTGAGAAGGATGGCATAAAAAGACAGTTTTCTACTCTGAGAACCCCACAACAGAATGGAGTAGTTGAAAGGAAAAATAGGATAGTTCATGAAGCTACTGGAACTATGATGAAAGAGTCTAATGTATCAGATGTATACTGGAGAGAAGTGATACATATTGTTGTTTATGTTCTTAATAGAGTTCAAATCAGACACAACACAAAGACACCTTTTGAGTTATGGACTGGTAAGACTCCTATTGTGAAATATTTTAAGGTATTTGGAAGAAGATGCTACATTAAAAGAGATGATGAAAATCTTGGAAAGTTTGATGCTAGATGTGATGAAGGAATATTTCTTGGATACTCTACTACTAGCAAGGCATACAGATGTTTTAACAAAAGATTAAGGAAGATCATTGAAAGTGCTAATGTGAGAGTTGATGAAGACATACACAGACCTATTGAGATAAGTGAGGTTGAACCTGATGATCCTATCTGTGGACATATACCTAAAGAAAATAAGGAGAAGGAAGAAGAGGAGAAAGAAGAAGAAGAACAAGTGGAAGAAGAAGAAGAAGATAATGAATCAGAACCTGTTGCTAGGACTCCTAAATATGTATAGAAGAATTATCTGGAAGATCAAATAATTGGAGACAAGAGTGAAGGTGTGAAGACAAGAAGCAAAGTTGCAGCTGAGGTAAATTTCTGTTTACTCTCTAAAATAGAACCTAAATTTGTAAAAGAAGAATGTGAAGATGAAAGTTGGATGAGAGCTATGAAAGAGGAGTTGCAGTAGATAGAAAATAATTAGTCATGGGAAATAGTCCCTAGGCATGTGAACAAAAATGTGATTAGCTCAAAATGGGTGTTCCGGAATAAGCTAAATGAAAATGGAGAAGTAGTAAGGAATAAGGCAATATTGGTATGCAAAGGATATTCACAAGTTGAAGGTATAGATTTTGAAGAGACGTTTTCCCCTATACCCAAAATGGAAGCTATCATAATGTTTTTGGCATTTTCTGCACACAAGGACTTCAAGGTATATCAGATGGATGTTAAGTCAACTTTTATGAATGGTGAGTTGGAGGAAGAAGTGTATATGGAGCAACCTGAAGGGTTTCAGTTATCTGACAAGCTGGATATGGTTTGTAAATTGAAGAAAGCATTGTATGGATTGAAGCAAGCTCCCAAAGCTTGGTATGCAAGACTGGACAAATATCTGACAAAGAAAGGATTCAACAAAGGTTCTACTGACAACAACCTCTACTTCAAAATTCAAGGTAATAAGATGTTGATTGTAGTTTTTTATGTTGATGACATCATTTTTGGTGGAAATGAAGGCATGTGTAAGAAGTTTGCTGAAGAAATGAAGAAAGAATTTGAGATGTCTATGATTGGTGAATTGAATTTCTTCCTTGGTCTACAAGTGAATCAAACTAACAAAGGGATATTCATTTCACAATCTAAGTATGTAAAAGAGTTGCTGAAAAAGTTTGGGATGGAAGATTCTAAACCGGTTTGTACTCCTATGGTAACTGGATGTAAGTTGAGCAAGGATGATGAATCTATCAAGATTGATCATCTAGCAAATACAGATCCATGATTGGTGGATTTTTGTACCTCATTGCTACCAGACCAGATATTATGCATGCAGTGTTTTTAGTTGCTAGATTTCAAGTAGATACTAGAGAAGCACATCTTATGGTTGTAAACAGAATATTTAGATATCTTAAAGGCACACCGGATTATGAACTATGGTACCCTAAGAGTGATGATTTCACCCTAAGTGCTTATCTAGATGTTGATTGGGTTGGATGTGTAGATGATTGAAAGAGTACTAGTGGTGGCGCTTTCTTTCTTGGTGGAAGAATAGTCTCATGGATGAGTAAAAAGAAAGATTCAATTTCTTTATTCACTGTAGAGGCTAAATACATTGTTGCAACATCCTGATGTACACAAGTTCTGTGGATGAAGTAGACTCTGAAAGACAATGGTGTGATATGTGATGAGCCCATTTCCATTTTCTCTAATAATACTATGCAATAAACACTTTGAAGAACCCGGTTATGCATTCAAGAATGAAGCACATATCTATCAAGTATCATTTTCTGAGAGAAAAAGTATTGGAGAATGAGGCCAAACTAGAGTATGTGACAACAAAAGAACAAATTGTAGACATATTTACTAAGGCTCTTCCGAAGGATACTTTTGAACATCTTAGGGAGAGGTTGGGGGTCATTGGCCCTCATAACTAGGTGCACATGAAGGTGCATCAATCTAGTGAATTCATAGATTCTTCATTTATCTAGATTGACAGATGGGTCTACTCCGCAGGGGGAGTAGAAAAAGGTTTTCATTGTTGCAATATGAGTGTACTCCTAAGGGGGAGTAATCAGAGCAGTTTTTATTTTCCATTGATGTCAAAGGGGGAGAAAATGTTATGTGTTTTCATCAATGACAAAGGGGGAGATTGTTGCAAGTTTGAGCCAGTTTGGTGGTGTTGTCATTGATGTTGTCATTGATGTCAACACTTTTCAGTATGTTGTAGATTGTACATGTATGGTTGAGATGCTAGTGAGATGTTGTGAGTACATGGAGCTATTTTATATGGTTGCAGATGTGTTGTGTTAATGAGTTTCCAAGTGTTTTTGAGAAAATTAATGAAGAAAATAAATCAGTGTTGGAAGTGTGCAGATTGTGCTCCGATATGTGCTCCACATTTCTCTTGTGTTGATCCTATGCCTACGTGGTTCTGAAGATTTCATTATGGTGATATGATGATATATGTTGAGTTTTAGCTTCTGGTGAGATAGTACGTGAAATTTGTGTCCACCGGTATGTGTGTTCTACTGGCAGTGTCAGTGTTCTATGGACTGGGAGAAATATGTTTGCTCTGTAGTCCTTCGCTATTTTGTTTCAAATCATGCGGATTTGGGATATGTATTGTGAAGGTCTTTTCCATGCTCTAGTGAAGAGGTTTGAAGTTTGGTGATCCAGAAATCATGTTTCAGTAGTTTTGTACATATCTACACTATCCAGATAGTCTGGTGAAAGAAATTCAGTGATTGAAGTCTGTTGTTTTTGCTACGGATGTATCTGGAAGGTTCTAAGATGTATTCTCATGTATAATAAAGCGTGTTGCGGCGTCCATGTGTTATCTTCTTGTTGGGAAGTGTGTGCATCATTGATAATTTGTGTTTTCATTAGGTTTGGCGACCTGGTATTTACACTTCATTTGAAGAATAAAATTTAAATTGAGGAAGCGTGTAGAAGATTCAAGAACATTATTTTTATGTTTTTATTGGTCCACTCTTATTCCTTTCCATCATACTAATTTAGAGTTGTCAACCTAATTTGAATTTATGAAACGATGTATTGTGGCCGACCTTGGAGAAAGTTTCTATAGTTGAGAATAGTATAAAACCAAGTCGAATTGTGAAGAGATGTATGACAGTGTGATGCAAAGTGACAAAAGAGTGCCACATATCATAAGAGCAAAAGTGTGTGTGAGTAAGTTGTGATAGTTGTGTTTCAGTGTGTTGAAGACAACAAGCTAAAGGTTTTTGTAATCCTGTGAATGTGCTTTAATTACAGTGGTGAATCTTTTGTTTTGCTTTGCATCTATAGGCAGTGAGCCTCCTTGTTGGATAGTGAGTCCTTTGTAGGCAGTGAGCCTTTGTATTAGGACAGTAAGTCCTCTTTTGGGCAGTGAGCCCTTGACAGTGAGCCTTTGTATTTAGTTTATAATCTTTATATTGCGAGTTAACCCTCACCGTGTCTTTTCCCTTATTGGGTTTTCCACATAAAAATCTAGTGTTCATTGTGTTGATTTACTTTCTATTATTTGTGTTTAATGCTCATATTTAATAACAGAATAGTGCGGTTGAATATTTGATAAGTGATAAATTTTTAAGTTTGAATTTGTGTGACAATTGATTCACCCCCCTCTCAGTTGTCTTGCACCTGTTTAATAGAACCATCAATCAAGACTTATTACAATATTAAAATGGTCTCTAAGACCTTATTTGAAAAAAACACATCAAGGCCTAAAGCCTACTCAATATCAACCTAGATTGATAACTTGTGTTCCAAGGTGCTCCTGCACCAGAAACCCTTTGTGTCATGTAGGTGCCACATAGTTTAGGGGAAATCATTTCACTTGGGAAACCTTTCAAATGAAACTATTTTTCTCAAAAATATTATGTTGGCCCAAAGTGTGACATAACTCCAAATTTTCACCTTTTCAACTTATCCCCAAATTCTAGTGAGCTATATACGTCTAGTATATGAACTATGCTTTGATACCAATTCAATAACCACCCTTGATCACTATTATTTTTTCATCATAATGATTATAGTTTCATTGCAAAGTGTGACACATCACATATTTTGGAAATCTATATTCTTCTTGGGACCTAAATAAAACAACCAACCACTTGATATGTTATAGTTATTGAACTTTCTATTGAGGACGGTCCACTTTAAATTATGGCACCAACAATTCATTATACTTAATTTATTTCAATTTAGAATTGTTATCCTCAAACCTTATTAAACCTAGCAATGGAAAGAAATCTCTACCACTACTTCTAATCATGCACTATATAGGACAATATCCCTATATCACGACATATCCATAGCCCTAGACATACTCTTGAGGGCTTCATTTCAAATGGCACTACCTATTTATCACTTTTAGGAAATTAGAGGGTTTGTAGTTTGTGCCATAAAATTTCACCTCTTTCATTTAGAATGGATTAAAAGGAAAAATCCCCACCAAGTAAGGTTAACAAGTCAAGTTAACAAATAATTATTGTTTACATCTCAAGGACTTTGTTTAAAAGAGACTATACAAACCATGCCCAAAAGATAACTTTCCAATAACATGCAACAATTCTAATTTCATGGGAGGACTCCCAATACTTATAATAAAAAATATGCCAACTTAATTGGTTGTTCAATAAATATTTACCAACCCAAATCATGAAATGACTTAGATATTAACTTGATTAAGGTATGATGACAATAAAATTGATGACATTAAATATGATCAACCCAATATTCCAATAAAAGTACCTACCATTCACTATCTTCTATTCAAGATGTGTTTAAGCTTGATGATTTAATCTTACCATGATTGTAATTATAAACTTTTAATATCTTAGAAACTTATATAACTAATACTTTATCTACTCAATCCTCACTAAGTTATAATATATCTATTCCATATGATTTGTATTCAATTTGCATGACATAATCTCATGGTAAAATACAACAATAAAAAATTGACTATTAATATCAACCTCAAAATATATTTTCTAATCATAGTGAACAACTAGCCAAAATGAAAGTCTAATGTACACTCTTACAATTAATGGGAACAACTATGTGTTGGGTATAATGTAGAATATAAATAAAAAACATATCTCAGCCAGATATAATGGGGACAATTATTTAAATCACTTCACTCCACTACCCATCATAATTTAATATGTGAACTAAATACAAACAACCCAAGTTTCCCATATGAGGGTTAAGAGTTAGTACATAAACTTTCCTAAAGAAATTATCATTACCTTCCAATAATTGTATGCTAGGTAATTTGGAAAAACACATTCCTACCATATTCTTGTTGTTTAGGTTCCCAAAGCTATATCTATCTATCAATTACAAATAGAATTCATATGCCAAGATCAGGCAATATGCATTGAGTATTCAATTCAACGACCACCTAATAACTCCTAACCATAGATATGAATTCAACATCTCCTAACAAGTTATTTGTTACTATTTTATTAGTGATCTATATTAGACTCAATAGGTAAGAAGGTTGTAACCATTTACCATGTTATTTCCATTTTTACAACTTTTCAACCAAATATCCCGCAACTTAGAATATGTTTCCTTCAGGTATTTTTGTAATCTTTAGTACTATAAAATCTATAGAGGGTACATAGATTATCATTTCGCAGTTTGTGGTGATAACACAAATTATTATCATGCATAGCATATAACACCATATCCAATATTGAGCTTAGCAACAATCCTTGCTTGAGTACAATTTTTTGTGAATATTATAAAACTAAAAAATCACACAATAGTCTATTATCATTCTTTTGTATAGCTAAGGGAAAAATAAAATTGAACAAGAACATCAAAATTCCATTTGAATTTGTATACTTCCACCACCACTACTCATGATCCTCAATTGCTAGTTAAAAGAAGGTCAAGGAAATATTAATGAAAGGTCAACTCAAAGGTTAGGGGGTGAAAACAATTAGAGAGGAAGGTGTATATTTTGGGTACATTAGTCAATAACACCACTTTCAAACTCCCCTAAGTTGAGTCTAGGCTAATCCAATAAGATGTATACATATAAGCATAAATCAGCTTAGATTATTTATTTTTTAGCTATGTGAGTGAATACTTTAAAATTTAATACTATTATAGGAAAGCAATTGTGAAGGAGGTCTATACTTAACTATATAGAAAGTATATTGAAGATATTTATTAAGTTGGCACTAAAATCTGCCTCAATTTCAAGAATGATGTTGAAGATATTTCTAAAGTAGGCAATGAATAACTACATAATGCATGTTTATAATATTTTTTAGAAAACAATTAGGCTCCATATAATATTTGATGAATCATATGCAAAACAACAAGCAATAATAATCATTATTTTATTTGTAAAGGCCAAGTCATTATCTTTCAAGGTCTCTTTTGCCAAAATTGAAGGAAATGAAGACCCGTATCTAAGCAAGATCTTTGAGAGGAATTATGTACATTAGATTCTATTAGATTAAGATGACATAGTGCTATCACATACTATCTTTTCTACTCATATCCATGATTTTTGATTAAACTAAAAACCTCTCTTTTTTCTAAGCTTCTCCTTGATGGCTTAGTGGTATCACATACTATCTCTATTGCTCATATCCATGATTTCTACTTAATCTAAAAAGCACTTTCTTCTTTCTAAGATTCTCCTTGGTCCAATGGTATCACATTCATCTTTGCTACTCATATCTATGGTTTCTACTTAATCTAAACTTCATTTTCCTTTTTTTGAGATTCTTTGTGTCATCTCTCATCCATTTCCTTTTATGAATTTTGTTTTCTTGGCATAGTTGGGTTCCATTGTATGCTCCCCCAAAACATTGCAACAAACCGAAAATGACATATAGATAATGAATTCCATGGCCAAAAAATTGTAGATAGGGAAGGGAAACAAGTGAATGAAAAATTCCAACACCCAACCCTTTTCTCCTCTTATCAATATTTATTTTCATAGCTCTATCCCTTCAAAATGTTAAAACCCCACTAGAATGGCATTCTATGACATGTAGGGTTTTCTTTTCTATCTTCTTTATTTTTCATGCTATCTAGAATTTTTTATGATGGTGACTCATACCTCACTAATGTCATTGTTGTCCCTCAAGTCATGCTTTGACTTGGTGTACTATAGTATGCTCAAGATTTCTACATGTAGGATGCATATTCATTCTAAGGAGTTCAAAACACATACTCACATTACATATACATCATGTTTGGTAGAGGATTTTTTGTGTAATTTACTTTATCACCTTTCCTTTCACCATTGTATTCAATTTTTATTTAATTACAAGCCCACATAATGTTGGTGGTTAAAATTAACCTTTAGTTGTTGACATATATATATAAAAATGAGTCTTCTCTCATGGAATAAACCATCAAGTTTGTGTCACTTTGTCATTAACAAGGTAGATCAATCTATCCACAATGAGCTAAAATGGATGCCTTTATAGGATGTGATAGAAGTGTCCTAAACACATAATAATGTTACGAGACATTCTACAATGACAACATGACATAATGAGAAAATCTTTTTAAATAAAAATATAATTTTAAAATAACTTTTAAAAGATAAATATCTCTCTAATTTTTTTATAGATAAATGTATTTAAGATATTTATAATAGTGAGCAATAGATTTATAAACATGAATAACTACAACGGTATGCCAATTTATTTCAATTAAATTTTCTTTTTATTTATTTAGTTTTTGACTCAAGTTATTTAATTTTAAATAATTATTAAATTATTATCGTATAATTTTTTAAAATTAGAATTCTTATAAGAAAATATTTTATTACCTTTTTAATAATATATTAAATATATAAGGCTCTTACAATCATTTGAATTTTCATGGGAATCCTACAAAAATATACACTAGATGCACTGTTTATATTCGGGGAAAACTGGAATTTTTTAAAATAAAATCTATAATGATTTTTGGAAAATTAAAAAATTGAACATTAACGGTAACTTCGCCGACTTTACAAATTTATTTAAACAAACGCATTCAGGCCAGTCGAGACCGATCATTGGGCAAATTTTCTTTGGGTGTCGGCAATGGAAATTTTTCAAGCCAGCCATGGTGATTTTGAATCACAAGGTGTCTGCAATTGGTATGCATTTTTGCTTTCCTCTGTATTCTCAATCCAATCATTGTGCAATTTTTCTTTGGGTGCATGGAGATTTCTGGTGCAGAGAATTGTGTTTAGTTTAATTTTTTTAAAGATGATTAATCAGTAAATTTCTGAGTTTCTTATTTATGTACCGATTCTTTTCAGCTAGTTTGGTTAAGCACTCTTCATATGAGAGAAATGGGTAGGATAACGCCAACAAATATAAAGAATTCTTTCATTTAGGCTTCAAGTCTTCAACTCCAGCTGGGTTTTCTGTGCATTTTAGAGAACCTCAGAAAACAAATGATTGGCAAATAGATAGCAGAGTAGGATATTTTCTGTGTTGTCTCAGATTTCTTATTCTGCTCTACAAGAAAGTATGAAAGAAATTCTATTGATGTTTCTACAATTTTATCAGATAAACATCTTCTTAGAATAGAAGTTTTGGAAATTAAAGATTAAATTCTCAGTGATTATTGTTGACAAAATTCTTC
The DNA here is from genome assembly GCA_007258455.2 of Sequoia sempervirens. Classification (NCBI taxonomy): domain Eukaryota; kingdom Viridiplantae; phylum Streptophyta; class Pinopsida; order Cupressales; family Cupressaceae; genus Sequoia; species Sequoia sempervirens. Next base: position 311,120,613 of record VDFB02193867.1, read on the forward strand.
CTATTAAGCAATTAGAGGCCAAACAGGGTTTAGTTTTTATTGCGTGTCTACAAGTGATTATTAGGACATGTCTAGAAATAAGTTCATTTAATTTTGTTCAAACTTGTACGCTGAATTTATGAAAGTTTCATCAAGATGTCCTTTCAGTTGATTGAATTGTGTTTTTGGGTTATTGCATTATGATGTGTTTAAAATGAGTTGTGTTTCTTTCAAATCTGAAATCCCTCAATAGTTATTTGCTCATTCCTCCACCCTTTAAATCATTGATATCTACAAGAACCAATTCAATGAAGGCCACTGATTGTTTTGAAAAGACCATTTTATTTTATCTTACAGAAGATTGTGCAAAACATTGTGCTATAAAGAAGCAGGTATGCCAAAAATTGTGCTATAAAGAAACAGGTATGCCAGATGATAAATATATACTCCCCAAGACCATTAATTAGTGGAGACCCACTAAGTACAAATTATGGAATATAATACACAAATTAATTATGGGATACAATACACAAATCCCAAAATTATTGGCAATATTGTAGCTAACCCAGTAGCAAAAAGCCCCCATTGCAGACCATGATTTGGGCGTGGGTGGATTGTATTCCCCAATTTGTATGACTGTTGTGTATGGAAATGTGTCTAGTACAAGGAAATGGAGTTGGGTGGACATGTTGCTGAGTTAGACATGAGTTACTTTGAACTTAGACTTCAATATATGGGTGAGGACATTAGTTCAGCCTTGTCACAATTGAAGCATCTCAAAGTATTTGGATTTGAGTGGTAATAATTTTTTTGGAAGCATTTCAAGTATTTCTCTTTGACTGCTAATAATTTTTAGTATACTTCTTTCCCTTTGTGTTTCGCCTCCTTAAATAACTTATCCTATCTAAATTTTAGAGATAATGGGATGTCAGGACCAATACGTAATCGGATGGGAAAATGAGCAAATTAACTTCACTTGATCTGAGTTCTAATTGGTTAAATGGTTCCATACCTAGTAGTTTATCAAAGCTTCATTTCCTCTGAATACCTTGACCTCTTTTGAAATCACATTATGAGTATACCCAAGGCTATCTCAAATCTCACCAATCTTAGACATCTGGATCTTAGCAGCAACAACTTGATTGGTAGGAGATGTGACATGCTTCTAATGTGAGAAGTATTTCTCATTGAGACCTTCACGAGAACCAATTAGAAGGTCCTTCACGAGAACCAATTAGAAGGTCCCATCCCATCTAGCTTGAGATTACTCATCAATCTTTCTTATTTAGACCTTAATGGCAATCAATTAAAAGGTCCCATCCCATCGGACTTTGGTTTATTCATCGATCTTACTTAGATAGATGATAGATCTTAGGGTGGTCCAATATTTCCTTCTCTAGGCAATCTCCTATCTCTTAAAAGCTTAAACCCTTCCGACAACAAGATGAATGGAGACCTTCCCTTGTCATTTGCTCAACTGTCTTCACTAGTCACTGTTGCTAAATGTGTAATTGATGTTTTGGGAGTGGATATTCTATCATCTGGCATAGCTATTTTTTTCCAGCACTCTTTACTAACAATCTTGCACAATCTTCTGTATTCAGAAGTCTTAATAATTTTTTAATAAATCTTTTCTTGAATTTAATGTGTAATGTTGAATTAAAATTATTCTTGGAAATATATACAGAATTTAGAATTTAGAAAATTAAAGTTTACATTAAAAAATTGGTGCCTAAAACCTCTAATTGAAAGAAACAAGCACCCCCAAACTGAAATGACATGAAGACGCCATTTTCAACAACCAAATATATCCTAGAATCTACAATCGAATCATCTTTATTAACTTTGATAGGTCAAGGGTGAACCAAATATATCCTATATTTAGATGTAATATTATAGACCAGCCATAGAGTGTCCAACTACCATTCATATGTACCAGTCAGTAAGTTAAAACCTTCCTCTAGAACACACACTTTTCCCTATGGAAAAATATGACACGATTGTTTATTTCCAATTAAGTCCGGGTTTCTAAATCATTTATCTTCGTTACCATGTTGTTGTTTGTGTCTCCCCTGTTTTTCTCTATGACTAAGATGCGTTTCTGTGCAGAGGATTCAAAAGCTAGCTCCAGGAGGGGGAAAATATTTTCCATGTTCTGCTAAAAGAATTGCCTAAACCAAAGTGGGATTTTCTGCTCACTCCCTACACCAAAAATTACAAAGGAGATTCTTGCAACTGCTCATCACATTGCCACCAAGAATTCCCAAAAATTCTATTAATGAGAACATATAGTCTGAGAATGACTCGTTGGCAGTTAAAAGTTCACTTAAATCTCCCTAAACGTTTTTATAGTAGTAGAGTCAACCAGTACCACCAAACCTACTTCTAACATTGCCAAGACTCCTAACATACACACAATCATGAAAACATTCAATTTTAACAGAGGAAAGGGTATGACACTATATATACCCATTGCAAAGGGGTTCAAACATCAAAGAAGGTTTTTGTATCATATTAAATTTATAATGCATGGAAGATACTTTCAGCTTGGTGTTGCACTCTCTAATTTTGGTCTATGTCTCCATACAAATATATGCTAGCTCGGTTGATTTTACAGTTGCTTGATAGAAATCAGTTCCATCTAGGAAAATGAAAGATGCATAAGGTCAAGGGTGAATCAAATTGCTGAAGGTAAACTCCTCAAGATAGTTAAATTTCCCATAAGATTAGAATCCTATAACGGCTCATGGCAATTAAGTTATGAGGAGAAATCTCCTTCGCTTACCCACCAAAAACTTGTAAATATCTAATGGGCAAAACAACTCTTAATAAATTATGAGGAGAAGTCATCTACACTTACCTATCAGAAACTTGTAAATATATAATGGGCAAAATAACTCTTTTTAAACTATCAGAATCATCAACTGAGACATCAAATTTAACTAAGAACTATTTTTTTCCTTCAACCTTCAACGTGTGTTTTCCTTCAAATTCTTCCTGTTTTGTTAACCATTTTATTTTAAGCTTCAAGAACAATAGTTCATCTTTCTTTCCTATGAATTTTGTGTTGAGAACTATTCTTTTCCTTCAACCTTCAACTTGTGTTTTCCTTCAAATTCTTCCTGTTTTATTAACCATTTGATTTTAAGCTTCAAGAACAATGGTTCATCTTTCTTTCCAATGAATTTTGTGTTGAAGGTTCATAACAGTTTTGGAAGAGAAAGGAAGTTCCAGCAGAACAAAAAAATGGAAGGAGCTTGTACGTGTATTAGTTCTAACTATGGATGTTTAAGTAATGGAAACTTCCTTGTGATACTTACAGGTATGCAGTTGTTTGTTTCTTCTTCTTTTTCTGAGTAATAGTATTGTTTTTATTCTTTTGTTTTCCTTAAGGTGGTATAGTTTGGGTTTATGGATGTGGGAGGTTGTAATTGATTGTTAAATTCAGTTTTGATAGTTTATGGATTTTTAATATTGGATGAGATCATGCGATAGTTATAACGTGCTTCGATAAGTTGTAACTGCACTCTTGATGATGGTTAGGCAAAGATTGCATCCCTTTCTAAATTACCATCCAACCTTTGATCCTTTCCTTGCCTTTCCGAATTACTATCTCCAAATTCCCATTTAGTTTTTGTTATCTTAATTATTTTGTGCATTCCTTGTAAGATTGGCAACAAAGTTCATTATTTCTGTAACTTTCTCCACAGATTTGAGTTGTGTGTGTATTTTGTTTATGGTATCAGCCTGTGGGAAGGAGAGTTCTTCTAATGAATAGAGAGGATATGTTTGAGCAAGTATGAAATGAACACCCAAATGGGATAATTTCTTTAGTGGTTATTGTAGAAGAGAACCTGAAAATGACAAAGAATATAGTAGTGATGAATCTGCCATAATAGAAGAGAGAGGAAGGGAGGAAGAGAAACTTGTGGATGAAGGAGAAGAGGCTATCTCTCATTCATATCCACTTGTCATTGTATCATTTTCTTGTCATTTTCACCATCCATAATTATAATTCATATCCACGCTGAGGCTCTTAAATATGACAAAATGAATCGACACTCTGCCAGCCCTGGAAGGTATTGCAATTTACTATTTAGTGATCAGAAAGACTCACCATTACATAATTACTTTAAAAAAACCTGTGGACAGTCAAAGTATGTGTACTGAACTAAAGCAGAGTACTGGAATGCATTCCCAAATGTGAGTTGCATATTCCATTGTTAAAAAAATCCACATGTAGTAAGTTTGTAAGGGTTGGAGACTAGAATTTTTGATTGGTTTTACCCTTTTAGGCTTAGACTATGTCCAAATCTTAGAAGCGTAGGTCATGGTACAATAGTTTTTATCTTTTCAATAGAAAAATGTAAGCTATAGATTTATGAATTACAGAAAGTCAGGGGTATTACTTTTGAAAAGAGTACCAATAGCATTTGGAAATTCCATGAGCCATTTGATAGTAAAAAAATTGATACGAAAGCAGGGAAGGATTACAAATTTGGTCAATCCAGTTTTAAAATGGGCCATGTGCAATATCTTTGGTCAATAATCTCATTTACCTTTATTAGACATGACCTATCTTTTGAACCTTAGAGAAATAACTTACAATGAATGTTATGACTCAACACCGTAATATATTTGTGATCCCACAAGAAAGTTGTGTAAGACCAAGCTTCAATATAGTCTTTGTTGTTCCTTTGGCTATGTGAAAAATTTGCAGAATCATAGATTTTCAGTCTTTGTTGTTCCTTTGGCCAAGATCTATTTTACATGTCCTTTTCAAATACTTTGCATTCATACCAGCATTAAGGCGCCCATGGTAAAATATTATGAATGCTATTGTTTGTCTACTCAAACAATCTAGTGTTTCACGAAACCACAAATGCAATCAAAAGTGAATGAACTTAAAAGAGCTCTATGTGCACTTGAAAAAGGTTATGTAAAACTAGATTGGGGGTTAAATGTAATAAACCTAATGCATTGGTAGTCTTAAATAAAAAATAAATCACCCAACATACAATGAGCCTTTATTAGGAAAAATTCAAAAATGACTTTAAGTACCTCCAATTCCTTGGCTCTGAGCCTATTCATCGCCTCTTTGTAAACATTGTCAATAGAAAAACACATAGTTATGGAACTTCAATAGGCCACAAAATGATATATGCCTGCTATTATGTTTCTGAAGAGGGCAACCATATAACTTATAGTGAGAGGCATTGCTGATGCAAATCATCTGCCTTGAATGCCTCCTCCACATTTGTTTGTTGCTAAGTCATTTTAGGAATTAGTTTTACTAATTTTAGCATTTTATTCAACTGCTCTGTTTTATTTGTGAAGGAATCTAGGGACACCAATCATTTATTCCTATTTTGGGGTTTTGCAAATAAATGAAGGTTGGTCATGATGGGAGAGACGGATATAGAGGGACACCAATCATTTATTCCTATTTTGGGGTTTTGCAAATAAATGAAATCTAGTCATGATGGGAGAGGCGGATATAGAAGTAAATATAGATTATTTAGGGATATTTTTTTTCAGATAGAGGGTGGGAGGAACAAGAGAGAAATTCTAGATGGGGGCTAATGGAAGAGTTTCATATGCAATTTCAGGGCTAAGTTTGCATCTGTTTGGTATCAAAGAAAATTGTTCCTATGCTAGTGAGCCATTGTGATCCTCTATTTTTTTTCTCTCCATTTCTTGTTAAGCCACACCTTTATTACTTTTTCACTATGAAGGGAATGTGAGCAGTCATGAGTATTGTGTGTGTTCAGTTGAGGAGAGTTTGCAGTTTAGGAAAATAATAGGGATGAGCATGAGGTGGAAGCTTTGTATTGAGTTCAATGAGAGTTGTGTTGATAACAAGATGTAATTTTTGGTGTCGAATGCAATTTTCTGATGAAGAATTTAATATCCTAGCTATCGAGTTGGAAAAGGAATAAATGGTGAGAGGCAGTTTTTGTTTAATGAAAACTAGTTGGAAGTTTGAGTTCTCTATGGGCCTAATTTTCCAGTCCCAATATCTTTCCTTGTCAACCATATGTTGACGTGGTTTTTGAGACTGCACCAACACAGAATAAAGTCTCCCAACGGACGCTCTATCCTCTCTTGAACAAAGTATTTAGCATGCTAAGATTGCGAGTAAGATCATGCTTTCAACTCCAAGGTTCCTTGAGTGCGAATGGGCTCAGTTTGGCTCGATGTGATATTGCTGGTATGTCAAGGGGACTTACACAATTGTTCGACGGCTAACAACAAACAGTAGACTAAGGGCTTTCGTGTGATTCAAATGATTTGGCAGGTGAGCGCAAGTTTCCTAATTCTAACCGGAAATGAACTGAATTTAAAAGGGTGTAGGGCCTAAGAAGTTTATGTTCTATTCTAAATGCAGGATATGTGGAGCTTTGTTTCAATAGACTTCAACCGGATTTCACCTAGCCTCCGTCGGACAGCCTCAGTAAAATCGGTGCAATCTTCAAGGGAAATAGCAAAAGATGTTCAAATTATGACTTAACATGCATACACCATCACAACGACGCATATAAGCATATAAATCACAACTGAAGTTAAACTCAAGGTAATGTCCAGTTGACCACACACCAAAGTAAGCTACTTGCATGAAATTAAGCTACTTGGATACGAAAGGAAGAAGAGACCTTGCTAGCAATTCATGACAAGACGAATTCCATCATCAATGAAAAGATCTATTATCATAAAATGTGTTACACAACAATCTCCTCAAAAGTTTTCAAAGGGAAAACTTTCTCTCTTCTCCAAATTATGCAAAAATGCTCTACAATGCTACACTATCTAATTCTAATGCTAATACTCTCTCAATGTCTACTGTCTACTATTCCAATGTTTAATCTAATGCATTACAAATGAGGGGGACTCCCCCTTTATATAGCTAGCCAAGTCCCAAAAGACGGCTAGGGTTACAATCAATAGAGTGGCCAGAATCGTGCCACCTCAGCCCTAAATAATATTGCCCTAAAAACCGCCACAGAGGAGAGTGGGGTAATAAATGCACCATAATGTCCACCATCATCCTTCTAGAAGATTCCATTTGTAGACGCGTTCACACTGTTCTCGATCTTCTTTCTTGGCGTTGTTCTTTGATTTCTTCCACTTGAGGGTTTTATCTTCGTCACTTCGAGTTATACTAAGTCTTAACACTTAGCCATTTTCTTGCAAATTTTCCTCCTTCGAGATTGAAACTCATCTTCATCGTGCTTCCACTTCAAGTCATCGTGCTCTGGCCTCAACATTTCTCCTGCAAAACAAGCAAGGAGAGGGGTATTAGAATACTTCATGATATAAACTTAACTCACTCACCTGATCCTCACGCTCCAACTTTCAAGCGTTCATCGCCAACTTTGCGTTCAAGTTCATGCCTTAGACAAACTTCATCTTTGAGAAATTCATTTCACCTGCTGGAGCTCTGATAACCTCGATTTTATTCATTTCTGGCTCAAGTAAACTATCTTCACGAAGGATTTGAGCAAATTTACCTAGGCAGTTCCTTTCAAATTCATCATCTGGAGAATTTCACCTTGAAAACACATTTTCTTCACCTTTGCCTCAGAAAATTTTCAAATTTTCCCTTAGGAAAACTTATCAATCCAGTGCCCATCAAAATCTTCATCCCCGAATTCTCGACAAGCTGTGGAAGACCTTAAAATCAACTCCTCATCGGCAATCTTCGATACCCAGAAGAAAATTTCTTTCAGAACGCGTCGAACTCATGGGTACCCAACGAACGGGTTCATTTAATTTTCTTGAATTTCGAACCTTAGAAAATATTCTTCATCAAATTTATTCTCGTTCTTTGATCCCCTCTGAGAATTTTGCTCTGACTTGGAAAATTTGTATCAATTCTGTGCAGCTGGCAATCACTGACTTCATCTCTGGCAAATCTGCTCGTGCTTCAAGAAAATCTTATCTCTTCAGAGTCTAGGCGCATTTTCTAGAGGAAGAAAATATTTTGTGCCTTAGAAATTTTTTTTAAATCATCTCTTTAGAAAATTTTGCCTTAAAAATTTTATATCCAGCTCGATCCACTTTTGCCTATGAAAATACCAACTTCACTTAGAAAATTTTATTCACAGAGATGCCTGGCACATTTTATTTTCTAGCCACCACTTCGTATTTAACTTCACACTTGAAAAATATTTTTGGAGCTCCAATGCCTTAGAGGAGATTTTATCACTTTGCAACTTCAACGCCTTAGCAATATTTACCAACAACTTGTATTTCACCACGCCTAGCATATTAAACCTCTCCTCTTTTACACTTGCCAGAAGACTCCACTTCCAACGCCTTAGAGAAATATTTCATCACCCTACTTACTCTTTACTTGGCGCATATTAACATGTGTGAAGGATAAAACCACGCCCAACATCTTGTTCTCACACTCCACACGCCTTAGGAAAATTCTCCAACATCTACCACCTTGAGCGCATTTATCACTTGAAGAGGGATGACGCCTAGCATATTATTTTCACCATGCCATTAATCACATTTCACCCCGCTTACCACCTTCACTTACTTTTACCTCACTAAACTTGGGCGCATTTGGAGGGGTGAGGAGGACAAAAATCTTTGACCTTGTTGACTTGCTTCTAACTTATTCCTGCATGGGCGCATTTTGATGTAGGTGGAGGATGAAGTTTAAAACAAGGGCGCATTTTGGAGCCTATGAGGGATGAAACACATGCAACGCCACCTCTTGGAATATTCCCTCCTTTTGTCTTTACATGGCCCATTTTGGGCGCATTTGAGCATGCAAGGAGGATGAATGATGTTGACTCCCTTTGACCTTTTTAGAACTTGGCGCATTTCCACTTAGGAGGAGGATGGGCGCATTTTGACATATGTGCAGGATGAGTTTTAACGCCTAGCTGGTGACTTTTCAGCTTCCTTTGCTTTGTCCTCACATGCCCCTTTTTGGGCGCATTTTGCCTATACAGCAGGATGAAACATGTTGACCAGCTTGACTTTGCCTTATTTTTGTCTTGACATGCCCTCTTTTGGGCGCATTTCAACATGAGAGGAGGACGAGTTTCTCCCTTAGAAACTTTTTGGATTTGTTTGCATGTGAGGGGCGCATTTTAGCATGTGAGGAGGATAAACTTTGTTGACCTTTTGACCTTCTTGCTTGCTGGGCGCATTTGAACTTGCATGAAGGATGGCGCATTTAGGGGGTGGTGGAGGATGAACTCCAGACTTAGAAAATTTTGCCATCAACTCTCTCAACTTGGGCGCATTTTACTATGCCTTCAGGATAGAAATCATTGACTTCTTTGACTCACTTGTTTTGGGCGCATTTTGGCCTAGGAGGTGAACGAAGTCTCAGACTTAGAAATTTTTCTTATGCTTTCACCTTGAGGGCGCATTTTACCTAGGCAAGTGGATGAAACTTTGCCTTAGAAAATTTTTCCTGCTTCCACCTCACCAACTTGCTTCATGTCCTGCTATTTATAGTAAGCCTCTTGATTTTCACACTTCGGAAGCTCAGATTGCCATGAAATTTTAAACACTGGATCCTCGCAACCTCATTATCCTGTCGACACTGCCACTTTTAATCACCCTACTATTTTTAGCATGTTTCTGAAGGTGGTTTACTATAAATAGTAAGCTCATGTTTCGATAGCTCCCATGCTCGATTGAGTTGAAATTTTGATGGGCTCCTCACCACGTGACCTGTCTGCCAACACTGACGCATGCAACTAATTTACTATTTTTAGCATGCTTCCAATCTGACTTACTATAAATAGTAAGTGCTCCGTTTGACTTGAAATTTCACCAGCAGATAGCTTGAAGGACGCTGATCGCGGTGGTTTACACCGGATTTCGAAGATTCTGACTTTTTACGCCTCTTTTTGGGTCCCGAAGCTGGAAACCCTAATTCGCTCTGCATGCATATCAAATGAACTCTGTTTGCTCTCGTTTCTGTGGCACTGCGATCAGCTCGTGATTCTGAACTGCTGGGAGGCGCTGCCGGGACATACCTGCTAAAAATAGTAAGTACTTTACCGAGTGAGTATCTTCGTTTGCATGTCACACCATCGCGAAGCTCTCGAAAAACCCATCAGGAATATGCCAACATGCAAAGGAAACCCGACATGCAAACCCTAAAAATAGCCTCGGAAGGCTGAACTCTGAAAGTTGTCGTCTCGTTTTGCATGTTATATCATTGCGAAGGTATCGAAAAACCCAGAAGGAATATGCCAACATGCAAAGAAAAACTCTGCATTGAACCCTGAAATTTGTCCCGGAAGCTGGACTGCTAAAAATAGTAAGTTATCTGTTTTCGCTCAAATTTTGCGCATGAGCAGTTTGATATGCCCTGAATGCCGTGTGACTGTTGGAATCTCAAAAATGCTTAAGGATTGCCTGTAATTTCACACTTACTAAAAATAGTAAGTACCTTAGAATCAGATGAAAATTTGCTGAGAGCCTGCTGGAAACATGCTGACAACAATGTTAAGCTCAATTTTCAATGTATTCACCTCGTTTGACTTCAAATTGGCTGGAAAGACTCAAACCCTAATTTCAGACTTGGCCAAATTCATGTTGAAGCTTGCAGACGGGAACGTCCCCAGGAAGCAGACCATAGAAAAGAGACAGACGGAGAGAGAGAGAGACACAAAAACCAAAGCCAAAATGACCAGAATGAAGCAAAAATTAGGGGTCCCCATCTTGAATGGGGCGATGTGTGAAAAGGTCACAACACCATACCATGTTGATGAGGGGATTGCTATAGCAGAGTTATAATAGAAATAAATTATAAGTGAGATAATGGCTTTGTAAGGATATGCTAGAAATCAGAGAGTCATTTTTTATTGTATCTTATTGGTATTAGCGGTTCCAAGTGTAGCTATCTAAGTTGAAGATTGCTAAGAATTGAAGTTATTTTGCACTAGCCTATGAAGTATTAACTTTGTAGGTATTCTCTCCAAATTTGTGTTAATTTCTTTGAAGGCATGAAGAATAGCAAAAGAATGTTGATACATGGTTAATAGATCACCCATCTAGAATAGAAGAGGAGAGAGTTGCAACTTTATTTTAGGACTATGAATATGGTTGTGGATCTAGATATGTAGTTATATCATAATGTAAGAAAGAGGATAACTAGGGTGGAAGAAAAGATAAGACAAATGCAGAGGTAGAAGCTAACAAAGGACCAACAAAAAGAGATGTAAAAACTAGAGATTGAGTTAGAAGAGTTAAGGTGCTTGTTGCGGGATTATGCGACATGCAATAATAAAAATGCACAAAAAAAGTCTCTACAACAAAGGCATTGAAGAGTTGTGAGAAGGTGAAAAAGAATGGTGAGGATACATACATATTAGTGGATAAAAGACCTTTAAATGTGACTTTCCAAGAGTTTCAAAGATAAGAGATAGATGAATGGGATCAAGATGAAGAAATAGATGAGTTGAATGAAGCTGTTGAGTTGTGCTACCTCAGAGAAGGGGAAGGCATTGAAGATTATGATGCAAAAAGAGAAGAGTTGGAAGACTGCAATGAAGAGGAATGTAGCCTATCACAAGAGGAAGCCCAATATGTTGTAGTAGTGGAAGTAGTCCATGTTAGAGAGCAAGCTACAATAGAGATGTCAATATTTGGGAGCCCCATATGTGATGAATTCCCATTGGTTTTAGAGAACATAACCAACAATAAGCAGATAGAAGAATGTAAGTAGCTAGAGGAATACGTAGAGAATCCCATGATCAATGAAAAGAGAAAAGAAATGGATCATCTCTTTCTTGGAGAAGAAATGCGGATAATTGAGGAAGAGAGCAGAGATATGTTCATTTATAGTATAAAGGAGGACAATGTAAAAAAGGAGTTGTCTCATGAACAACATCACTTTGAGCTAGGAAACAAAGGCCACACCACAAAATATGAAATGGAAAGCATGTCTATATGGCATACTGTAGAGGAGGAAACACTTGTGGGGATTTTTTATTCCCTTAACTTTATTTCTATTTTTAATGATTTATGTGTAGGTGTAATAGGAGGTGGTATGAGTGAGACAAAGATCCATAATGGTTTTCAATGGACGAGGACCTCTAAGACCACAAGGAGATGGGAAAAGAGAAAGAGAAACAGTTGGCAAAGGAGGAGGATCTCTATTCCAACAAGAGTCTAGAAGCAAAAGAAGAAAAAATGTGATGATTTGTAAAGGTATCTAATTTGGTGGAAGGGAACATCGTGGCTTGGTTCTACCATATAGCCCAAACCCTTACATGGATGTTTGATGCAATAGCATCTTGGGGTAAAAGCAATCTTACATCACCAAAAAGCAAAGTAAAGTAGTAGTTGTGCTCTTAAGTTTCTTGGAATTTTGCAAGAAAATAAAATTGTTACTATCATCATATTGTACCCCAATCTTTTTTGAACCAATCCACCAATTACATCTATTATTTGATGATAATAAGGTGCAATATATTGCTATGGTATCACATACTCTAGTCTACAATGTATGTAACATTAATTCCATATTATGTTTTGTTCCAACATTGGAGCAATAGAATGTTGTAGTTCCATTAGCTACATATTGCTTTCTTATTGTTGATTCACAAGGCTAGGGGAATGAGGATTAGACTCGACCACACTCAAAGAAGTTGCATTTCCTGTTAGCAACCTAGAATCACATAACTTGTATAGAAGTTGATAGATGTGTATGGGGTTGACTCATACTCAAACAATAATTTCTAGATGAGGATCCTAAGAATATAATGAAAGGATATGAAAAACTTGATGGAGGTGAAAGTTTTTGTAGGTTATGTGTGTTTCTTTTCAATGCACTAGATCACATCAATGCTTGTTCCAATGCAATTAGCAACAAGAGGAGTTCACAATAGTCCTATGTTGATGGTGTGCCTTGAATGCTCCTTGTCTTTTTTATGCTCGGTCATTTTAGGAATTAGTTTTACTAATTTTAGCACTTTGTTCAACTATTTTTATTCTTTTTGTGAAGGACTCTAGGGACATTGATAAGTTATTTCTATTTTGTGTTTTGAAAATATATAAAGGCTAATCATGATAGGAGAGGTGGATATAGAGGTAAACCTAGATTTTTTAGGGATAGTTTTTTCAAATAGAAGGGAGAGGAACAAGAGAGGAATTCCAGATGGGGGCTAATAAAATAAGATTGTTGTGTGTATTATTTTATTGTGTTAACGATAAATAGTTTATGTGTTTAAGCTAACTTATTTGGCTAACTAGGAGTAAAAAAAAATGATTTTCTTTTTTCTTTGAATTGAATGTAATCTCCTCACTCCAATCTTCTACTGTTTTGAATTATCCATTTTGAGTATTAAAAGTCACTAAGAAACTATTTTCAAAGTATTAGATGTAGTTTCAGGTCTGAGTCTCCAATAACTGTTGGTTATGTATTTATCATTTGTATAACACCTTGAAATTGTAGAAAAAAATATTATTGTCAATTGTTTTAACCTCCATTAATTGTTGCCATATTTTACATTCTTACAGTCATAATCAATGGATTTAATATGTACCAAAAGTTCAAATAACCATTTCTTTAGCATGGTGAGTCAAATGAAGGAGGAAATAACTATCATAACCTTATGGGAAAACTTAGTAATGTTAGAAAAATGAACCTATTTAACTAATTAATGTTTAGGTAAGCGTAAATGTTCACATTTTACCTTTATCCATTAGAAAGAATCTAGTATATAATTTTATGATTTATGGTAGCACCTCTATTATATACCCAAATGAATAGTTGATGCTTTGGGTCTATGAGATTATAACAAAGGGAACTATATAACATATTTTTAAATGAGGACTCATTAAATTTGTTTGAAGAAATCAGATGGGAAACTATATCATTCACAAAAAGGCCCCACTCATTCCAAAAATGTTAATGAAAATGTTTTACTTTGATAGTAGCAATTATAAAATTGGAATAGGAAACAATGTACCTTTAGCTTCATCATAAGGAGAAAAATACTAGCCACATATTAACTACAATTCAATTGTACATGTTATTATGATCCTTCTTACGAATCTTGAACCTTGAGGTAAATTTTCTTAGGATAGAAAGTTTGTTATGGGAAATGTTGTAATGCCATTAGTAATCCTTCTAGTATAGGTGGATTCCTATGAGAATTGTAAAAATAAATATAAGTTATTGATGATCACTTAGTGGTTAGAAGATAAAAAATTACTACCCAAATCCTTAACCTTAGGTTTGAAGAGTAAGGTCTTGATTAGTTGTAAAGAATAGACTTCGTTCATGAATGGTACTTATTCCTTATATAATTAAATTTCAATTTGATATTAATAAACCTAATTCTTTGGGTTTCCTTAAATTTTATTTCCTTATGCGACATAATTGTATATCGCATTCCACTCCTTTGCCTCTTTAGGACTTTATCCAATTTCCCAACTATGTTGGACATACCTAGGATTCCTCAAGAAACATCTTCCTAGATCTATTGAAAAATTCCTCTAATTAATGATCCAACTACAATCACCCTTGCATCTACCTCTCAATTGGTGATTTGTTGACAAGAATCTTGCAAGTCACCTTCGTTCAGTGTTTTATTCTCAAGAAAAACCCATAGAACAATTGATTATCTTCCCAATATTTGAACATTATGCTTTGATACAAATTAATGCAATCATGGTAGGAGGGTCCAACAAAGGACTATCCAACCATGCAACCCCCAAGTTACACAAACAAATAAAATTAGAACACACCAAGATTGACATAAATATATTATGGGAAAACTCTCAAAGTGGAAAAAACCCAACCTCAAAAGATTCCATATTTAATTTTACTGTTGTAGAAAAATTACGACTTTCCATAATGACATACAAGTTATGTTGCACAACCTATTAACAACATACAAAGCCTACATAGCCCATCCCAAACCCTCATATTCCCACTTGTGCTTGGATATTTCCTTCACCTCCTCTTAATCTCAAATGATCATGGGAAATCCAAATTTATACCAATCTTCATCCTCTTTAATAATTTGTGATGCTCCATCAAGGCCCTTATCATCATTAGTGACTCTCCATGTTCAAGATTATCTAGTGCACAAGATTTGTAAAGTTTCACTTCCACATATGCAACTTTGGCATTGTTCCCTAACTATTTTCCTTGGTCTTCGAAACACTCAAATGCTCAATGTCCTTTATATTTGAAGAATATCCCTTTGAAGAATACCTCTTCTCATTTATTCTATATCCCTCTATTCCTCTTTGGTATTCGATTTTTCATTATCTTCTTTCTCTTTGTTCTTGAGGTGGTAGTTACTATTCCCTTGGCCTTTTTTATAAGCCTCTTGCCTTGTTTCCTTGTTGTAGTACACTTCATTGCCTCTACAATCAAATTTTCCAACCCTCTTGCCTTCCTATTTGGGTCTTTGATCACCATACCATGATGTATCTCTTTTTGGTCTCTCCTCCAAACACTTTTATCAATTCCCAAATCTCTTGTCTAACTTGTCTTCTACTTTGATCATAAATTGGTATGCTTCCTTTGAGGTGGCTAATCTAATAAGGATCATGTCTTCCTCAATATTCTCTCTTAATCCACATATGTATCTCACATCCTTTACATTTCCTAACTCAATATGTTTTGGTTTGATTATAAAATTATTTAGTGTATTCTTTTACAATCCTATTCCTTTGTCAATTAGACTTTGTGGTTTCTTTAGTAGATAGTCCATTGGTATAAAATTCATTTTCAAACTTTCAACTATCCCATCCCATTTTGTATAAATTAATTCATTTATACAATCAATTAGTTCCTTCAAGATTTAGGTCACTATAGTAGTTTGGGACTTTCATTATGGGTCTCTTGTTGACTTTGGAGATGGATTTTAACACCTTCACCTATTCTAACTCCTCTTTCTTATTTTCTAGGTCTTGTACCTCATATTTGACATCTCCCTCTTCATTGCTTTCATCATATTCCTTTGGGTTTTAGGCCCCTTTTCATCTTCTTCATAGGACTTCAAATAAATTCTATTTTCCTTTACCTCTCTTAGGATTTCATCCATTTTCCCAACTATGTTGGCCATACCTAGGATTCCTCATGGCAGTATCTTCTTGGATCTATTGAAAATAACCTTTGATCAATGATCCACCTACAATCACCCTTGCAATTGCCTCTCAATCAGTGATTTGTTGACAAGGTTCTTGTAGATCGTCTTAGTTCAGTGGTTTGTTTCTAAGAAAAACCTTAGAATGGTTGCTTATCTTCCCAAGCTTTGAACATTATACTTTGATACAAATTGACGCAATCAATGTAGGAGGGTCCAATGAAGGACTATTTAACTATGCAACCTTCTTTGAACACAAACACAAAAATAGAACACATCAAGATTGACTTAGATATGTTTTAGGAAAACTCTCAAAGTGGGACTTCCTTTGTAGGTCTCTTGCTGATTTTGGAGATGGATTTTAACACCTTCACCCATTCTAACTCCTCTTTCTGATTTTATAGGTCTTGTACCTCATATTTGGCATCTCCCTCTTTATTTATTTCATCATATTCCTTTGGGTTTTAGCCTCTTCTTTTTATCTTCTTCCTAATATTTCAAATGAATTCTATTTTCCTTTACCTGTTTAAGGACTTCATTCATTTTCCCAACTATGTTGGCCATACCTATGATTCCTCATGATAACATCTTCTTGGATCTATTGAAATCAACCTCTGATCAATGACCCGCCTACAACCACCTTTGCAACTACCTCTCAATCAATGATTGTTGACAAGATTCCTGCAGGTCATCTTAGTTCACTGGTTTGTTCTCAAGGAAAACCCATAGAATAGTTGCTTATTTTCCCAAGATTTGAACATTATCCTTTGATATGAATTGATGCATTCATGGTAGGAGGGTTCAATGAAGGACTATTATTGTACAACCTTCTCTGAACACAAACACATAAAACTAGAACATATTAAGATTGACTAAGATATATTTTGGGAAAATTCTCAAAGTGGGACTTTCATATAGGTCTCTTGCTGATTTTGGAGATGGATGTTAACACCTTCACCTATTTATTTGGGTCGCTATAGTATTTTGAGACTTCCATTATAGGTCTCTTGCTAATTCTAGAGGTGTATTTTAACACCTTAACCTATTCTAACCCCTCTTTCTGATTTTATAGGCTTTGTACCTCATATTGGCATCTCCCTCTTCATTTCTTTCATCGTATTCCTTTGGGATTTAGCCACTTTTTTTATCTTCTTCCTAATATTTCAAATGAATTCTATTTTCCTTTACCTATTTTAGGACTTCATTCATTTTCCCAACTATGTTATCCATACCTAGGATTCCTCATGACAACATCTTCTTGGATCTATTGAAAACAACCTATGATTAATGATCCACCTACAATCACCCTTGCAACTGCCTCTTAATCAATGATCTGTTGACAAGATTCTTGTAGGTCATCTTAGTTTAGTGGTTTGTTCTCAATAAAAACCCATAGAATAGTTGCTTATCTTCCCAATATTTGAACATTATGCTTTGATACAAATTGATGAACATAGAAGGAGGGTCCAATGAAGGACTATTTAACTGTACAACCTTCTCTGAATACAAACACATAAAACTAGAACATATCAAGATTGACTTAGATATATTTTGGGAAAACTTCTAAAGTGGGAAAAACCTAGCCTTAAAAGATTCCATATTTAATTATTAATGTTCTTGAACAATTACAATATTCTATAATGACATATAATTTATTATACAACTGGTTAGCAACATACAAAGCCTTCTAGGAGCAAGCCTTGAGTAAAATGGTTAAAATTATCGATGGCTTGATGAGGAAGACTGTGGTGGGAGTGGTGATCGTTGCGACCAAACCAGACAAAAAGAAGAAAAGAGAAAGATAGAGGAGTTGGTTGACATTGCAAAGGAGAAGATAAAAGGTCCTCAAAGTGCTCCTAAATGAGAAAAAACCCTAGAATTGATGGATTCCAACTGAAATACTTTTTATTAGTGTTTCCTATTTTGTTTGGATTGTTGTTTTTCTCATTTCTATTCCTTGGTTCTCTTTATCTTAAGGGAAAAACATAGCAAAAATTGCCACCTTGTTTATGACAGATTTTCCAATAACAAAACTATTTTTTTTTTTCTTCAACATGAACCTACTTTATCTATGTTTGATTCCACATGATTTCACTTTAGCAATTTTGTTGGCCTGCAACCTACCAATTGATTGATTTAATTTGAGTGTCTAATTTGTGAGTTAATTTCCCAGCCACTGCCAACATTTGAGGGATGTCTTGCCTTTGATTGAGGTGTGTTGGGAAAGGAGAGATTTAGTTATATAATTCTCTAGGAAGAGAAGAGACACACTGAGAACTTAGGAAAAAAAATCACTTCTTTTCTTGGGCTAGACGGTGTGTTTTAGTCATTGTGGCTTAGACACTATCTTTAGGATGAAAACCCTTAAGTAGTAGATTGGCATTAAAAGTGGCATTTGGAATATTTTTATGTGGGTATGTTTGATAGGTTTTATTAGTTAGATAAGCTTCAATTTGTACTATTTTGAAAATATTATAACAATAAAAAACATTTATTGAATAGTTCTAGGTTTATCTTTTTGTTGCAATTGTTTTTCTATAATTTTTTTTTATGTTTTAGCAAATGTCTTTACAATATTATTAGAGCTCAATGTCGAGATCTTTCTACCCCATGAGAAACATCATTAGTATTTAAAAAATAAAGAAAACCAAAACATTAAACATCTTTACTCCATGTTAGAAAGTGACCAAGAGACGAGGCGTCAATTTAGGGAATAGAGGAAGCAAAAATGTCACATGAGGAAACAAAATATGACTTTTTTGATGTGATGAAATCATTAAAGGATACGTACAAACAAATCATCAAGATCTTCATCTAGAGTATGCAAGGTAAGAGAACCAAGGAAACAAATCATGTCACTATGCCTTTGGGTAATGGTAAACAAGGGCAATCTTCAAGTTCAACAATGGATCAAAACACCTTAGTGAAATTAGCAATGGGTATTAGATTACCAAGAGACACATTTTCTCAAAAAATAATCCATGTTGTTAGAAGAATATTTGGATGAATAGTGGGAGTAGGAATTGGTTATCCCCAATGCTAAATATGTGGTAAAAAGCATTGAATTTCAAGCAAACATTTCCTTTATGAAATTTTGCAAACTAAAGTAAAAACCCATAAATAAGAATAGAAATAAACCCACCCTAAACAAAACCTGTCAATATTTGCAAAGCAAGTTGAGAAAATTGTCTATCCCCTCATTTCATGGATGCAACAAGGTCTCAACATGAGCTTGGATCCAAAACTAAACAATTCTCATTGAGTCCTATGTACAGGGAGGAAGCAATTAAATTTGTGATCCTTCAATTGGAGGGGATTGCATGAGTTGTGATAGCACAAATTTGTCACTCAAGGGTAAAACCTTATTACCACCTGAGGATTTTTGCAAGAGGTTGACGAAAAAATTTGAGAGGCAAGACCCAAAGGAGAATTTTAGAAATTCTCTTAGTTAAAACAATAGATCTCAATGGATGCTAACATGACTGATTTCAAGAGGACCACTATGCTAGTACCTAACATGTCAAAGAGGATTTTGACATTCATTTCATGCAATGATTTAAAGAGCCCCTTAGAGGGATAATTAAGGCCCTTGAACCAAGTTCATTGCAAGCATCCATCAAAAGGGTCTTGACATTAAAAATAACTACAACTAATAGATCCTTCCAAGGGTCTACCTCAAGGCTGTGTGTTCATGATCTCCACCATAATAGTAGCAAGGAACAACATATAAACCTTTTCAACAAAAAAATGTTCTATACCCTCTTGACCCATGAGTCATCAAGGGACTAGATCTACCTTTAGGAACCAATAGTTTGGAGACTTGACCTACAATGAGTTGTAGAGGAAACAATTATGCTCTAATTGTAAAAGACCTTGGGTCTAGACACATATGTTCTTGGGAAAGGGATAGGTCCACTTGATTGAGGTGTATTTTGATGATGACAAAGAGTATGAGTTAGGCATAGAGACACAAATGTGGAAGAGGGTGAGGTATTTCTAGCAAACATGATGAAAAAAGTTTTTATATCATTAAAGGAAGAACATAAACTAGTTACTATTGCATCCTTGTCAAGTGCATTGCTCAAGATACCACTCCTTTTGAGTTAGGGGGAGGATTGGAGGGCAACACAATGACACTCATTGATGGGGGGATGATCCATAACTTCATTGACCAAGTGGTGGTAGCTTGTTTTAGACTAAAAGTTGAAGAGTCTACATAGTTTGAAGTCACAATTGTAGATGGTTATTGATTGCACTACAAGCTGTCTACCATTTATAGGTGGTATTGGATGGGAATACTATCACCTGTAATTTTCATGTCATTTTTCTTGGTGAAGCTCACTTTATTTTAGGTGACTATTGGTTGCATTATCTTGGTGAGTTCACATGCAAATACCAAATGATGACATCCAATTTAATAGAGTGGGACGTAAGACCATCAAGGGTGTTACAAATGCACTAATATAGTGGGTTTCAATTCATTGAGTAGAGATGATTTTGAGATGAGACCAGGCGAGTTGGATGTAAATCAACTTCACCATTAAGGGGATATCACCAAGAATGGATTCAAGAGAGGATGGATATCCTCTAGATATATGAGTTTTGTTAGATAACTATATTTCTATTTTTTTGGGACATACCTCTAATACTTAAACTAGATATGATTTTCAACATACTATCAAGTTGAAGCTAGGGATAGGACCTACTATTGTGACTCCTTATAGACACCCTTATGCTTTCAAGGATTAGATAGAATAAAATATAAAGGAGTTTCTAAAATTGGGACACATTAGACTAAACACAAGTCTATTCACATCTTCAAAGGTACTAATGAAGAAGAAAGATGGAATGATGTGTATAGATTACAGGATCTTGAAGAAGAAAACCATCAAGAATAGGTATTCAATACCCTATATTGATGAGTGACTTGATGATTTACATGTTGCAACATGCTTAAACAAAACTAGCTTGTTGTCTAGGTACCACCAAATAAGGGTTAAAGTTGAGGACACATTTAAGATTGATTTTTAATTTCATCATAGGAACTTTGAGTTTTTGGTGATACTTTTGGGCTCACTAAGGTGCTATCCACCTTCCAATCAACAATGACAAAAAAAAATTAAAATTTATTTGAGGAAATTTATATTAGTGTTCTTTGATGACATATCGATTTATAGACTAACATGGGATGAACACATCAAACACCTAGATATGGTGCTAGCTATTCTATAACAGGACACCTTATTTTCCAAGAAAAGAAAATGCATGTTTGGGATGTAGAAAATCTTGTACAATGGACACATAATCAATAGGATAGGTGTAGATATGGATCAAACCATTGTGCAATCCATCTAAGAATGACTTACTTTGAGGATACTGACACAACTATGAGGATTATTAGACTTATTTAGCTACCATAGGAGATTCATTAGAGGATTCTCACAAAATGGCCTTTTCCTTGACAAAGTTCACCAAGAAAGGTACCTTCCATTGATCCATAATGACACAAAAGGCATTTGAACATTTAAAGAAAGTAACATACATTGATTTCATTTTGCAATATCTAATTCTCATAACCTTTTGTTGTGCAATGTGATGCTTTAGGAGAATATATAGGGGCTATTCTTATGCAAAAAGTGTAGAAGTTGAAAAACCAACTTCACAGTCCCCAAGAACACCTACAAGCAATCACCTATCACATGCAAAGATATTCAGAACAAAAAACAATAGAAGTTCTATAAACCCTCAAAGCCTTGTGTGCAAGCAAAAATCAAAATATCAATTATTGAGAATAATGTTTTACAAATAATACAAAAGCCTTCGAAAAGGTGAGGATGCAATAAAGCAGGAAAAAGCAACCCTAATCTTATCTTGAGCAAAAGAAAGCTCAATAAGATAAGATAAGAATTAAATGATAATTATCCTAGGAAATAAATAATTACCTAAGTAAACTTATCCTAAAGTGTAATTAAATAATTAATTACACCAACACCCCCCCATAAGTGCAACTTAGGGAGAAGAAAATTATTATGCAAAGATGAGTCCCGACAACAAGGCCTGATCAGGTACTCATTTACAAATGCAATGCAAACTAAATCAAATGGGGTAAAAGAGAAAACCACATGGGAACAAAACTCCTCCCCAAAATAGAATGCAATAAACTACCTAAGTGATGAAAAATGGAGGACTCCATAAGACCCCCCAAGGACACCATTCATCACAAAGATACATGAAAGAATCCCCCCATAAGAGAGGAAGAAAGAGACCACAAATCCCCCCCAGAATGAAGTAATTCCAAAGGAAGTGAATAAACTGCATCTCCAGAAAGAAGTGAGAGGGAAGAGGCCGAATGAAAGAAATCTCTGAAGGTGGAATAGGTGCAGCCCAAGATGTCTCCACAGAAGCAGGTGTGACCTCAACAAATGAAGAAGCCGAAGTAGGTGAAGACTCAATCGAAACCTCCAAAGATGTATGATCAACTGGATCCTGTTGCACTGAAATAGAAGAAGCAACAGGAGGTGGAGGAGATGGAATGGAAGGCTTGAGAATAGGATCCGAAGTGAGAACACCAATTTTCAAGAAGCCAAATTTCTCCTCTGAAAGATGATGCACACTCGAAGTGTGAGGAACAGCTATAGGAACAGAAGCACCACTAGTAGTAAAATCAGTGAAAGAATACAACCGAGATGAGTGATCCACTATCCCAGTAGCAATAACTGCTCTACTCTCCAAGTCTCTGATGATAACTAAATCAGGTGTGAACTCCACAGATCTCCCATTGCCCCCATGTGTTATCTGATAGATGGAAAGAAGGTTATTTGTCAAGTGAGGGACACACAAGACATCCTGAAAGGAGTGATCCCCAAAACTAATAGACCCCTTCCCTGTAAGAGTCATGTAAGTGTTGTTTCCCATCAAAATGGGAGACATAGTGCAAGGCTCAAAGGAAGTGAACATAGACTGCGAAGATGCCATATGATGAGATGCTCTTGAATCTAGAAGCCATCTCCCTGATCCAATACCTGAAGAAGCACAAAGAGCATGTCCCTTCATATCTGATGAAGTATGTAAACCAGCTGTGCCTGTGTTATGCTGCTCTGAAGAAGAAGAATGAGGAGAAGAAGATGATGCAGACATCCTAGAAGGCAAATCAATCTGATGTTTCTGAAGAAGATGTTTCAGCTCATCAATGTCCTTCTTGTAACAATTATGTTCTGCATGTCCTTCCCTCTTGCAATATGCACATGTAGAATTCTCCTTCCTAAATGATTTCCCCTTAGAAGAGGAGGATGAATCTGAGGACTCCTTTTGCTGCTCATGAGGTTTGGAATCCTTTTGTTTCTGTTTCTTGCCTTTTCCTGTAGAAGCCTTCTAATCTCTGGGCTCCTGTGATGCAATAAGTGCCTATGAAGAGGAAGAAGGTTTCACCGTACCCATGCTAGCTAACTTAGCTTGCTCTCGAGTGAGAGATGAAGCAAAGTCATCAAGAGATGGCATAGTGAATCTCGTACCAAGTGCATCCCTAGTGGCATAAAAGGTAGAAACAAAAACTGAATAATCCGGTCCAAGCTTAGAAAGAATGGACAATATCAACTAAGAGTCTTCTTTCTAAACACCACACTGTGATAACTGTAATCTAAGAGACTTGAGTTTGGTGAAAAACTCCTGGATGCTGTCAAAATCCCTAGGATTTAAGCCAATAAGCTCATTCTCTAACTGAAACCCTCTCATAGTATCTTGCTTCCCAAACAAAGACTCCAAAGTAGCCCATATCTCATTTGGTGTAGTGCAAGATTCAATGTGAAAAAGAAGGTCAGAGGAGAGAGACAGACATAGTGTACCATAAGCCTCATCACACCTATTAAACCATTTTCTCTTTTCAGTAGCACCTGTAGGTTCAATTTATGTACCCATGGTTACCCTATACAGCCCTTTATATTTCAAGTGAATCTCCATTTGTTTTTTCCAACCAAAATAGTTGAATGGAGTAAGGGGTGCAATGTTGTGTAAATCCATGACAGAAAACAGCAGTAATATACTCTCAAATAAAAAAACAATGCTTGTTGATCTCAAAAAAATTACCCTGATTGCACGCTTCCCAAGAAAATGACTGAAAAGGTAAAGGCTGAGATCAAACAGAAATATCAGATACCTGGTAAAAAAATATGAAAAAACAGGTCTGAGATCTGTGTAGAGCACTAAACCAGCTTTCCAATGCCTATTCATTTTCAAAAAACGGAGCCAAAACGCAAAAGTTACTCCTCCCAGAGTGAAAACAACAACTTCTGGCTTTGACAGGAAAAAAAAACATCAAAACAGAAAAATCAGAAAATCAAACCACCACCATCAGATCCGTCGTCGAATCAGCTTTCCGGCGACTATTCGTTTTCGAAAAAATACCTCCATTTGCAAAAGTTATAAGCAAATGAAAAAAAGGCCTGAAAATAAAACCTCCAGCCTAAATAGGTGCAAAAAACTGGCCCTTAGGGGCTAAATATTTTGGCTTTTGGTTGTAAATGTGACCGGCCACTGCATATAAAGTCCTCCGGGGTCTTAAGCGCGGCCCCTAGTCACAGATGTGACCACCGGCGGGCGTTGAGGGGCTTATTGCCCGGTAGGGGGGCTGGCAAGGTTGGCTTTCGGTCGTAATATGACCACGGGCTGACCTTGTGGGCGGAAGACCACTGAGCAGTTGAGGAGAGCGCCGTCGGTGGAGAGCGGAGCTCGAGCAGCAAACACCGGTGGCGGGGGAGCGGTGGGAGGCCGCCGGGTGGCGGGATGGTGGTGGAGCCAGTTTGAACTGGCTGCGCAGGATTTCCTGTGTGTTTTGTATTTTTTTTATTTTTTTTGCACGTTTTTCAAGAAATGGCCTCAATCTGTGTGCTGGGGAGGCCGTACGACCTCTCTAGCTAAATTTTTTTTGCCTTTTTTTCAACTTTCGCCTAAATCGATGAAACAAAAGGCGTTTCTGGGGTTATTGGATGCTCTGATCGCAATGGCGACGTCCGTTTGAGCCCAAAGTGCTCTGAAAATTCAGCTACCCCCAGATCCACAGAAAATCAATCTGACTTGAAACCCTTGCACAGAAAAATACGCTGTGAGAGAATATCTTCAGATCACGAACAGGCAGCGATAGGTCTGGAGCTCTAATACCATGTAGAAGTTGAAAAACCAACTTCACAGTCCCCAAGAACACCTGCAAGCAATCACCTATCACATGCAAAGATATTCAGAACAAAAAACAACAGAAGTTATGTAAACCCTTAGAGCCTTATGTGCAAGCAAAAATCAGAATATCGATTATTGAGAATAATGTTTTACAAATAATACAAAAGCCTTCGAAAAGGTGAGGATGCAATAAAGCAGGAAAAAGCAAACCTAATCTTATCTTGAGAAAAAGACAGCTCAATAAGATAAGATAAGAATTAAATGATAATTATCCTAGGAAATAAATAATTACCTAAGTAAACTTATCCTAAAGTGTAATTAAATAATTAATTACACCAACAAAAAGTACAACCCCTATCACTTGAGAGTTGAAAATTGATAAAGACAAAGCAATGATTCTCCATATACAACAAAGAGATGTTGGTGGTCACATGCATTGGTAAAATTAAAACAATATCAAGTTTATGGATATTTTGGAATTCATATGGATGATAATAGCTTGCGATTTTCATATTATAATTAGACCTCCATAACAAGTAGAAAAAAGGGTGAGAAAGTTATAAGGCTATGGATTTGATATCAAGTATATCAAGGGAAAGATCAATAGGGTAGTAGATGCACTCGCCAAGAGACCTAAACTAATAGCCATTTCTATAGCAGAACTAGATTAAGAGGCTTTGTTGGATGAGTATATCGAAGAGACACTAGCTATAGGGATGATTGAAGGTACTATTGCTACCTCGGAGTAGGATGAGAGTATAATAACCCTCAAGTTGTACCCAAATTTTCTATTGTTTTTTTTTTTCTTTTTGCAATTTCAATGGATATTATATATTCAATTCATTTGTACACGAGAATCTATCCATACGGGACAAGTATTTCTCTATCCATATGGGATAGGCATCTATTTAAATGGGATAGGCATCTATCCATATAGGATAGGTTCATTACTCTAGTGATAAACTAATCAAGACTAACTACGTCAGTCACTCATTGAAGATAACACTTCCCTAATGAAAGTGTACCAAGTTCATCGTTATTTAGGAGTATATTTATATATATTCATGAAATAATAGGCTTGAGTCTCACCTTAGAATTTGGCCTAAATCCTCGAGGATTCAAGCAATCCATTTGGGATTCTTCTAAGTATATGTAATGAATATGTTTTATCTCATATTTATCTTAGTGGTTTCATCCTTAGACTAAGTGATTCACTTTGGTGAATAATTTAATTAAATATTTAAGCTAGTAAATCCATCACTTGGAAACTCCCCCGACCTTATACATGAAAACCTTTTTTTTAACTAGAATGCCTATATACCTGCTTCCAAATGAGATCAACGTGTAATATATATGTATTTCTATTTTTTAATATATGTTTGATGTAAACTATTAGTGTGGGTATGTATCCCTTTCTAAGGCCCCTTTTTGCTAGATAGTTCCCTATGTTGAATCTTGTGTTACTTATTAGAAAAAAAGCATCTCCAAATGTTCTCCTTTCTAGTGCTCAACTTTAAAGTGTTGTTGATGAGTTTCCAATATTGTTGATATCAAATTTCTTACAATTAGCTATATTTCACTTTATCAACTAATCTTAGTATTAATACCTGTTGATGTGATTTTTGTGACTGCACCAACACAGAATAAAGTTGCCAATGGCTACCCTATTCTCTCTTGATCAAAGTATCCAGCACGCTAAGATTGCGAGAAAGTTCATGCGTTCAACTCCAAGGTTCCTTCTAGGTGTTGGATAGTCTCAGTTGGCTCGATGTGATTTTGCTGGTATTTCAAGGGGACTTACGCAATTGTTCGACAGCTAACAACAGACAGCAGATTAAGGGCTTCATGTGGTTCGAATGATTCGGCAGGTAAGCGCAAGTTTCCTAACACTAACTAGAAATGAACTAAATTTAAATGAGTGTAGGGATAAGAAGGTTCTAATCTACTCTAAGACGTGGGACATGGCGATCAATTCTTGCAGACTTCAACTAGGTTTTGCTTTGCCTCGCTTCAGACAGCTTCCACAAAACTGGTGCAATCTTCAAAGGAGTAATCAAAGGTATTCAAATCACAGTTCAACATGAAGACACCATCACAATGACGCATGCCAACATACAAACCATAATCAAAGTTAAGTTCACAATGTTCCAGTTGACCACGCAAGGCAAACCCACTATCAGCGAGCCCACTAGTGGTATGGATAAGCGAAGTTTTGTTCAAATCGAGCACCGTATTCCACAATCATCTACATGCATGAAATGAAATCTACTCTACTTTAAGCTACTTCAAGATTCTACGTGAATTGGAAGGACAAAGAAGCCTCGCTAGCTACTCATAACAAAGAAGAGATCACCATCAATGAAAACTCTTTTATTATGAAAGTGTTCACAACAACTTCTTACAAAGTATTCAACGGGAAGACTTTCCTTCCTTTTCAGTTTAAGCTAAACTATCAAACTATGCTACCTTCTATTCTATCAATCTCTCTCTATTCTTTCTCTGCTATTCTAACTCCTAATGATACAAATGAGGGGGTATGCCCCTTTATATAGCTGGCCAAGTCCAATGGACAACTCAAATTACAATCAAATGGATGGCCCAGATCGTGCCACCTCGGCCCTAACCCTAAAAATCGCCATCAAGGAGAGTGGGGTAATAAATGAGCAATTAATGGCGACCATCTTCTACAAGATTCCTGTCTGGAAACACGTTCACACTATTCTTCTCCTTGACTGCAGACTTGATCAAACAGCTTCAACTTCTTGAATAGATATGGCAGGCACGTTCAGCTGTTTTGACGATGATCTTCCTCCTTGATGTCGTTCTTCAACTTTGAAATACTTGATGGTGACCATTAACACTTGGGTTCCCATCTTTCCCCTCCATCTTGAGCTTGGAAGGATTCTCTCGTCTTGAACTCAAACATTTCTTCTTTGCCACTTGAGTTGGGCACATACTAGGTCTCAACACTTAGCCATTTCTTGCAAATTTTCTTCTTTCATGTTTTGGGTGCAACTGAGATCTCATGGAGGAGCTCAAAACACATAACTTTATCTCCTTTCAAGGTTGTAATATCATCTTGGTCCATTGCTTCAATTCATCGCGCTCTGGCCTCGACGTTCACCCTGCAAAACAAGCAAGGAGAAGAGCATTAGAACACTTCATAATATAAATTCACTTCACTCACCTGATTTTCATGCTTTGACTCCCAAGGTCTGAGTGATCTCTGGATCTGATGGGGTTTATCACTTTTCCTCTAACAAACTTCATCCTCAAAGTCTTCATGCCTTAGCCAAATTTCCAACCCATCTTGTATTCTGTTTCCTTGCGAGCATATTTCACCTCTTGTCCTATGGCTCATATTGCCCTTGATGTTCTCATACTCAATGTCTTAGGCGTTTTCTTAAACTTCCTCCCCCCCGGGTGTATTTGGAGGTGAGAGTCTCCACATTCCACCTTCCTTAAGATAGGCGCATTTAGCCCTCTGGGTTTTCATTTTGTCCAAGTTTTAGAAGACTTTTGATATCACCTTTATATTCTAGGCACATAAGATCCCTTGAGGTTTGATTTTCTATACTTAGAACAATTTCAAGTAGCTTCTTGTTTGAGGGTGCATCCGAAGCCTTGAGCTTTCATTTTGAATGACTTAGTCAAATTTCCAACCTCCTTTAAGTTAAGGCACATTTTAGAGGGTGTACTTCAAGTTTTACACACTTAGAGAAATTTCCAGCTCCTATCTTTGCCTAGGGCACATAAGAGGGGTTGAGCTTCAAGTTTGAAGTACTTAGAAAAATTTCCATGCCATCTCCTCCCAAGGGCGCATTCTAGGGTCCTTGCTTCAAGTTTCCATAACTTAGAAAATTCTCTATCAATCTTCAGCTTGCAAGGGCGCATATGGGGTAGGAAGCTTCAAATTTGCCACACTTAGTAAAATTTCAACTCTATCTCCCATCCTAGGCGCATATGGAGTATCAAGCTTCAAATTCAAAACACTTAGAATATTTTCAAGTCTCCCCTTCTTCTCAAGGTGCATTTGGAGGCCTGAGCTTCAAGTTTACCAAACTTAACTAAAATTTTCCATCAATCTTCAGCTTCAAGGGCGCATTTCACCATCTCTACTACCAATTTCAAGTACTTAGAAGAATTTGCAGCCATCCTCAAGTAGCTAAGGTGCATTTGGCATGTTGGAATTCAAATTTCTCAGACTTAGTGAATTTTCATGGCTCTTCAAGCCGGATTTTGATGCTGGAGATTTTATTTTATCAGACTTGGATGAATTTCTAAGCTTTTGTCTAATTTAAAGTGGTTTGTTTACGTTGCCCTCAGCTTGCCCTAACCTGCTATTTTTAGAAAGTTTCTCAAATTTTGCATTTTAAGCTGATTTCAAGCTTCGAAAGGTTGGATTTTTTTTGCTTCGTCTTGAACCTCGTGACTTGACTGAGTTGCTAGTGCCTGATGCCTACATGCACCTGCTATTTTTAGCAACTTACTAAAAATAGTAACTATTCAGAATGAGCTCAAAATTTGTGAGTGGATTGCCTGAAGGATGTTGATCGTGACTGGATGTTGCTTCTGTGTGATTGTTGCGTTTTTCCCTACTTTTTAGGAAACCCTAATTCCTCTGCATGGTCTTGCTAAAAATAGTATGTGTTTGATTTTCAAACCTCTACAACTCCGTTTGATCTGAAATTCGCTCCATGGGGTCCTCATCGCTTGTTTGACCTGTTCACACTGGTGCCTCATGTTGACCTACTATTTATAGCCCTATTTCAGAAGTGACTTACTATAAATAGTAAGTGCTCAGATCGCCCTCAAATTTTACC
Source organism: Sequoia sempervirens (assembly GCA_007258455.2). Taxonomy (NCBI): domain Eukaryota; kingdom Viridiplantae; phylum Streptophyta; class Pinopsida; order Cupressales; family Cupressaceae; genus Sequoia; species Sequoia sempervirens. The sequence goes on from VDFB02193867.1 coordinate 311,150,668, forward strand.
AGCAGGTTCCTTGGAAGATACTGATCGTGATGGGATACACCGGTTCTCGGAGATTCTGGCGTTTGACCCCTCATTTTGGGTCCCGAAGCTGGAAACCCTAATTTGACTTGCATGTCGATGCATTTGTGATGTTGCAGTGTTGGGCAGCTTTCGGAGTGAACCTGCTAAAAATAGTAAGTGGTTGAAAAAGTGACCAATCAGCTGTCGAATGAGTTTGCATGTCACACTGCCCGAGAGATCTCAAAAAACCCAAAAAAACCCAAAAAAATGATCAACATGTGAGCACTGGCTAAAAATAGCAAGTCTCGAAAAAGTGATCAACTCTGCTCGCATGTTACCTTGTTGCGAAGCTCTCAGAAAACCCAGAAAGAATATGCTGACATGCGTTGAGAAATCCTGCATGCAAACCCTAAAAATAGCCTCTAAAGACTGAATCATTGAATTCGTCATCTCGTTTTGCATGCTATATCACTACGAAGGTCTTGAAAACCCACAAAGAATCTCTAGACATGCATTTGAAAGTCCAACATGTAAACCCTGAAAGTGGCCCTCGAAGGCAGGACTGCTAAAAATAGTAAGTTGTTCGTTTCAGCTCAAAATTTGCAGGCAGATAGCTCAAGGTGTTCAGAATGCAGTGTGACTGAGAGAACTTCAGTAGTGCTAAGAAAAATGCCCCAAATCTAGTACTGACCAAAAATAGCAAGTTGCCGGAACTTGGTGAAAATTCAGTGGAAACTTGTTTGTAGCCCTCCTGACAATAATATTAGTCTCAGATTTCAATAGCCAAACTTGATTTGACCTCAAACTGACATGAGAAATGTAAACCCTAATTCTACAGACTTGGCCAAAACTTCAATTGACACTCAAAGATGAGCACATCCCCGAAAAGGCAGACAGCAGAAAGAGAGAAACAGAGAGAAAAACAAAGCCAAAAGACCCAAACGGAGCAAAAATTAAGGGGTCCCCATTGCAAATGGGGTGATGTGTGAAAAGGTCACAACAATACCAATCATAAATTTCCTTTCAAAGAATGCTCTTATAATTTTTATTTTTCTTCTATCAATTAAGATTCATCCTTGGTTTTGAGCAATGCTAACATGACATTGCCCTAGTTCTGGCCATCGCATATTTCTTGAAACCATAGTTTTTTTATCAACAATAAACATTTATTCCTTAATGATTAATTAGATGAACATAATTATTTTTAATTTGCATGAATTGAACCTTGTTTTGATACCACATATAACACCTTTATTGACTTCAATTAACAAATAAATCAAGTGAAATAATTATTTTAACTTAAGAGTAATTTTAGTATAGCTTATCATTTAACTACTAAAACATAAGAATAATTGTCACTTAACTATTTCTATATTTTTTATCCTTATTTATTTGATATAATTGTATTTTATATATTTTAATTTTCTATGATATTTTCTATTTGATAAAACTTGGGTTTTTAGCCTAGTTCAAGCCCTAAGAGACCACTTATAGTGGGATCTCTTCCTAATGGCTTAATGTCAAGACCACTATTGGGGGACCTCAGTCCCCAAGTCATTGTCAACTGTTAGTTTTAGATCAGATTTAACAGAAGGAAAAAAATACAACACATAGAACAATGAACATAGTATTTTACCTTAGGAAAACCCTCCTACTCGAGGGAGAAAAACCCAGAAAGATATTCTCTTATAATCAGAAAAATAAGTGCAGGAATAGCACTCAAAATCAGGCCCTAGAAAGGCCGAATACAATACAATGGATCTACACTTGTATATAGGTGATTTCTTTGAATACACAAAATATTTAACTTCTCCTTGAGTCAAATCTGCTGCTCTTGAAGGGCGAACCTATTGCTGAAGAATTCGAATTGGAATGGAATGATTTGATGATGAAATGAGAAGACTCTATCTCCTTTATATAGCAAGTTAAGTGACCTCCTTTCTAGGGTCCACCTAGAAAAATATAATATATGTTTATAACATAAAGGCCAACCTGCCTTGAATTAATTTTATTGAAGAGAAAATATCTCCCACCGCTACAAAACACTAACACTCCCTCTTAGCTAGGGAAGTATTTTCAAATATCCTCATCATGGAGTCTCTCAACATGACGTCCACAATGGCTACACCCATTTGTGGAAAAAAAAAACATCTCAGTCTCAGAGATGTACAAGGGCTTGTACCTCATATTTCTCAGTCTTAGAGAAATATACACTACAAGGGCTTTCACCTTATATTTCTCCGTCTCAAAGAAATATACACTACAAGGGCTTTCATCTCATATTTCTCCGTCTCAGAGAAATATACACTACAAGGGCTTTCACCTCATATTTCTCCGTCTTAGAGAAATATACATTACAACAAATCTTCATGATGATGTGACTCCCTCTAGAGCTCCAAGTACTCACATCAACCTCCTGACCTCCTCGTCCAAGATTGCCTGCAATGCTTGCCTTAGAGGAATGGTTTCCAATGCACACCTCCGGAACAACTAACTTGTGAGAGTCCAGGACTGTGCTCCTTGACCTCATCCCAAATCACCCTATTCTGAATATGTTTGCGGTGCTACCAATGTCAAAGCAAGGTTGACTGCCTTGTGCAATTCCATTCTCTGCAGCTAAAGATGCCTTCCAAAGACTTAACACTTGGCCTTGCAACACTACAACCCACTTAGCTGACACCTTCACTTCTTCTCAGTGAGTCACTCTAGTTCCTCAAGACATAGGACTCCATTTTGCTGAACACAGAACTCCCTCTTGATTCCTGCCTCAATACAGAGATTGCAAAGAAATCCTTTGGAAGTGAACTCCCCTCCATTGACTAATTTTTAGAACCTTAAATCCTCTTCCTAGACATAATCTCAACTCGTGCCTGGAATTTAACTCCCTCTGAATGGCAGGAGTGTAATTGAGGGATGAATCCATATCCATAGGAGCCTCCTGCACCTCACTGACTAATCTCCAAGAATCGTCACCTCAAATAATGAGGTCTTCAATATATCTTCAAATAATCCAACATCCTTTTGCTCCTCGATCCATCCTACATTTTAAAGAGATTAATAATAGTTCATAAAATTAAATGACCTCGATACAAATGAAGCATGTAGTCATCTAGCAAATATCATTAGATAGAACAATTAAAGGAATAATACATAATAGAACTTATCTTTGTTGATTCAGTTGCAGCCATTTTTTTTTCTCCTCCCTACAACCATATCCTACTATAATTCCCTGCTTGACTCCACTTTCATGGGAGTAGCACATTTTTCATTATACAGATTCATAACCTTATCCTCTACACATAAGGAGGCAACAGTCTGAATGCTTCCAACATCATTTTCCAATTGACTGGCTTCCTCATAAACCACCTTTGCATCAACAGTGAAACCCTGCATAAACTTCACTTGCACATAGCCTTCAAGACCTTACACATCCAATCCTGGCCACTGTTATGTTAATTACGAATCTTCAAACCTTACAACTCATGGAGTTGGGTACCTACACCTCATTCTCCATATTTGATCATTTGATGATAACTAGGGAGGTTACAAAGTGGTTTTGTTGCTTATTTTCTTTAATAAGGTCTAGAAAGACCATTTGGTGTCTCATTGATTCATTCTTGTAAACAAGGTCACATTTGTGAAGTCATTGTCAATGAAGAAAAACAGGGGTCTAAGTAGGTTCAGGGTGTTTTTTTGTGTAGTAGGTCATGTGTTAGAATTTCATAAGGTCTAGATAGACCATCATAAGTGTTCTCAATGTATTTAAGTGTTTTGGAGGGTCAAAAGGTATAACCATTGCAATGTATGGAAGTATATGTTAACAAAACTTGTAAAAGGGTGTGTTTATGACCTCCAACGGTCATTAGTGTTTTAAAAATCGGTTGCAAGTTGGTTGGTCGTTGGTTGGGCTTGAAGAAGCCTTTAAAAGGTATGAAGGCACTGAATGTAAGGTGGATTTTTGAGTTGTTGTGAAGAAATACATTGAATTCTCTAAGTTAGCAGCAAATTTCCTGTATTTTCTGACTTTTCCAGATCTATATAGTAATGTACAGTCCTTTTATTGTGCAAATTTATTTTGAATAATGTAGGGGCATGTGTCTTCTGTGTTTTGCACCAGGTTGAAGATTTAACAAGGACTTTGAAGCATTCTATAGTCAATTTATTGTGAACAGCCCGGGAAACCCTGTTTTGAGGGTTTGTGATCATAACAATGTTTTAAAGGGCTCTTACACCACTTGTTGAAACTATAACTCGTGTAAGGGGCCCTATGGAGTCTCATTAGACGGTAGGCTGCATTATTAGAGTGAAGGGAAAGAAATAAGAGTAATAAACCTGCTGCTACTATGAGTTTTGTGAAGGAAAATGCATGTAAATGAGGGGCTTAACCTAGGGTTTGATAGAATCTGTATGGGAGGTCTTGTTGTTTTGAAATTTTAAGCATGTACAGGGCTATTGGACTGTGTTCAAGTTGGTTTTGAGGTCTGGGGGATTGTGGCAGTGCCATATTCAATAAACCCTCGTGAATAGTGCATAAAATAAGGGTTTTTAGGATTGAGATGAAGTCATGTGTACCAATGGAATCCAATTGTGGTTTTGGAGGTTTGCGAACATAAGAAATACTGCCCCAAGGTTTCATGGGTCTGTGATAAGTTTAAGGACGTGTTGCTTTGTAAATTAGGCCTAATTAGCCTAATTAGGTCAGCCTAGAAGGGGTGATTTTGGGAAATTGGTCCAAAGGACTTGTACCTGACTTTGAGATATGTGTTATAACCCTAAAATGGGTGTCTAAAAACATCAATATTTTGTTTGGTGTTCTAGAGAACATTTGATTTATTGGGCAAAAACTGAGTTTCCACTACTACTAGGGTTCAAGGGGTGAAAGTGTGAAATCATGCTTTTGTTGATTGTCAGACTTTGAGAGTTGTTTAGATTGCTCAAATAAGTTATTTTAATCTTGTTAGATGCCTCTTAAAGGCAGGTTGTCAATTTGGTTGTGATTGAGCCTCCTAGATCTACATCAAAGTGGTATTAGAGCTTCAGTGAAAGGATCCCTTGTTGGTAACTTGATTGGTTTTTGCAGGCTTGAAGGAAGTTGATTGAAGAAGATGCCTCCTAAGAATGTTGGTGCTGCTAGGGAGTTGCAAGATCTGAAAGAGAAGCAATGTAACCTTCTAGAATCTCATAATGCTGTGTTGGCAAGGCTTGTAGCCTTGGAAACAAAGAAAATGAGAGATGTTGAGGAAGAGAGTGAATCAGAGGAAGAAGATAACGACTATGAAGATGTTGATGAAGATCTAGATCCTGAAGATCAAAGGATGGTAAAGCTTCTCAAGGCAGTAAAAGGTGGTACTCATAAGGTAAAGGTTGATCTTCTTGTTTATGGTGGTAATATTAATGAAGAGGAATTACTTGATTGGATAGCTTTTATGCATAACTATTTTGAAAGTGAGGATGTTCTAGAAGAACAGATGGTGAAGGTTGCAAAAACAAAGCTAAAAGGACACACTCTTCTTTGGTGGGATTATGAACACAGAGAGGAGAAAACAAGGAAAATCGAGAATCACTTCTTGGGACAAGATGGTGCAGAAGTTGAAGGGTAAGTTTCTTCCAAAAGACCATGAAGTTCAATTATATAAAAGGTTACAAGGTTTGAAACAGAAAGAATTAGATGTCAAAGCATACACAGATGAATTTTACAAGTTAAGCATAAGACCTAGAAGGGATGAGGATGAGGTTGAGAAGGTAGCTAGATATCTAGGTGGTTTAAGGTTTAATATTCAAGATGAACTTGTGGTTGCTAACCCCAAAAAATGTGGAAGAATGTTTTCAACTAGCAATCAGGGTGGAGGAGAAACTTAAAAGGAGACAAGAGAAGGCAGCAAGAGGTAGAGGTGGTACTTCTAGGGGCAAAGGGACCTTTTCAACACAAAACAAATCCAAAGAAGGTCAAGAAGATGTTGGTAAAGGCAATGAACAAGGAGCTAAGTTTAGAGGTGGATGGAGAGGTGGAAAAGCAAACCATAGAGGAAGAGATTCAAATGAATTTGCAGGAAGATGCCACAAATGTGGTGAGTTTGGTCACCCTGCCTTCAAGTGTCCTGACAAGTTTAGTGTTGTTGCAAGTGGAAGTGAGAGAAAAGGTGATAAAAGAGTCCAATTTGTCCAAGGGGATGAAGAAGAGAGTGTGAGTTCATCAAGCAGACCTGCAGATCTAGAGGTAGGAGAGGCACTCATGATGAGAAGGACTTTGTTGCAAGCACCAAAAGAGGAAGATTTGAGTCAAAGAAGGAGCCTATTCAGAACCTCATGCAAATGCAAAGGTAAAGTGTGTCAAGTTGAAATTGATTCTAGTTCTCAAGATAACATGGTGTCTAGGGAGATGGTAGATAAATTGAGTCTAGAAAATATACCTTATGTAGCACCCTACAAGGTTTCTTGGGTGAATGATAGCCAAAATTTAGTGGTAAATGAACAAGCCTATGTGGATTTCCAGATTGGGGAGTACAAGGATAGAGTACTATGTGATATATTTCCAATGGATTGTTGCCATCTGCTCTTGGGAAGGCCATGGCAATTTGATAGGAAGTCTATATATGATGGTTGGGAAAACACCTACACCATTTGGAAGGATAATCAAAGTTTCAAGCTAACTCCTTTGCAGGGAAAAGAGAAGGACAAAGGAAAAGCTAAGGTGGTGATCTTTGGCAAAAAGGAACCTATAAAACTTGAAGACAGTAAGAATAACTTGTTTTCTATTTTGGGGAAGAGTTATGGTTGTAATGCAGTAGGGAAGACACCTCCAAATGGTGCTAAGACAGTGGAAATTGATGGTATTGCATCTATTGAGAAGATGAGTCAGAGGTCTAACAAGGATGAAGTTCAGTTGGGAAAGCAAACTGATGTGAAGCCCATGGAGAAGGCTGATACAATGATGAGAAGAGAGTTAGGGGTGAATTGGAGTAAGAATGTGTTAGTAGGGACAGTGATATGTCCTTTAGTGAAAAGTACACTTGTCAAATGTGGAGATTCTGCAGATACAAAGGTACAAATATCTGACAATACAGACAGTACAATGCATTGTAGTAGTAAGAAAATGTTGGTGGGTGCTGTTAGCATAGAGTGTCTGATCACAGAGGCAAAAGGATAGAGTAAGCAGAGGTTTGAACAAAGGAATGAATATGGAGGTAAGCCAAAAGGAAAAGCAGATCAAAAGGACACTACTATTAGTTTGTTTGCAGGTGTTTGTAAAGGCATACAATCTGGTTTTGATCAAAGAACAGGGGGAAGACCACTTTCAGGTCTGAGTACTAAGGTGAATCTAATGCCAATGGAAATCAATGTCAAGCATGTTCAATGTGCAGAGCAGGTTGTAAGTCCAACATGCATCTACCAAGGAAGGAGATTTGTGGACTCTTGGAGCCTTTGTGAAGCATGGAGACAATGGAGACAAGGACAACTCATGGGGCATGAGTATTTTCTAGGGGGGGTGTATGGTGTAGGAGCACCTACACCTCATTCTCTATATTTGATCATTTCATGATAATTGGGGAGGTTACAAAGTGGTTTTGTTGCTTATTTGCTTTAATAAGGTCTAGAAAGACCATTTGGTGTCTCATTGATTCATTCTTGTAAACAAGGTCACATTTGTGAAGTCATTGTCAATGAAGACAAACAGGGGTCTAAGTAGGTTCAGGGTGTCTTTTTGTGTAGTAGGATGTGTTAGAATTTCATAAGGTCTAAATAGACCATCATAAGTGTTCTCAATGTATTTAAGTGTTTTGGAGGGTCAGAAGGTATAACCATTGCAATGTATGGAAGTATATGTTAACAAAACTTGTAAAAGGGTGTGTTTATGACCTCCAACGGTCATTAGTGTTTTAAAAATCAGTTGCAAGATAGTTGGTCATTGGTTGGGCTTGAAGAAGCCTTTAAAAGGCATGAAAGCACCGAATGTAAGGTGGATTTTTGAGTTGTTGTGAAGAAATACATTGAATTCTCTGAGTTAGCAGCAAATTTCCTGTATTTTCTGACTTTTCCAGATCTGTACGGTAACGTACAGTCATTTTATTGTGAAAATTTCTTTTGAATAATGTAGGGGCATGTGTCTTCTGTGTTTTGCACCAGGTTGAAGATTTAAAAAGGAGTTTGAAGCATTCTACAGTCAATTTATTGTGAACAGCCCAGGAAACCCTGTTTAGAGGGTTTGTGATCATAACAATGTTTTAAAGGGCCCTTACACCATCTGTGGCACCTGTAACTCATGTAAGGGGCCCTATGGAGTCCAATTAGATGGTAGGATGCATGATTATAGTGCAGGGAAAGAAATAAGAGTAATAAACCTGCTGCTACTGTGAGTTTTGTGAAGGAAAATGCATGTAAATGAGGGGCTTAACCTAGGGTTTGATAGAATCTGTATGGGAGGTCTTGCTTTTTTGAACTTTTAAGCATTTACAGGGCTATTGGACTGTGTTCAAGTTGGTTTTGAGGTCCGAGGGGTTGTGGAAGTGCCATATTCAATAAACCCTCATGAATAGTGCATAAAATAAAGGTTTTCAGGTTTGGGATGAAGTTGTCTATCCCAGTGGAATCCAATTGTGGTTTTGGAGGTTTGGGAACATAAGAAATACTTCCCCAAGGTTTCATGGGTCTGTGATAAGTCTAAGGACATGTTGCTTTGTAAATTAGGCCTAATCAGCCTAATTAGGTCAGCCTAGAAGGGGTGATTTTGGGGAATTGGTCCAAAGGACTTGTACCTGAATTTGAGATATGTGTTATAACCCTGAAATGGGTGTCTAAAACCATCAATAGTTTGTCTGGTGTTCTGGAGAACATTTGAGTTATTGGGCAAAAACTGAGTTTCCACTACTACTAGGGTTCAAGGGGTGAAAGTGTGAAATCATGCTTATGTTGATTGTCAGACTTTGAGAGTTGTTTAGATTGCTCAAATAAGTTATTTTAATCTTGTTAGATGCCTCTTAAAGGCAGGTTGTCAATTTGGTTGTGATTGAGCCTCCTAGATCTACATCAATGTGGTATTAGAGCTTCAGGGAAAGGATCCCTTGTTGGTAACTTGATTGGTTTTTGTAGGCTTGAAGGAAGTTGATTGAAGGAGATGCCTCCTAAGAATGTTGGTGCTGCTAGGGAGTTGCAAGATCTGAAAGAGAAGCATGTTAAGCTTCTAGAATCTCATAATGCTGTGTTGGCAAGGCTTGTAGCCTTGGAAACAAAGAAAAGGAGAGATGTTGAGGAAGAGAGTGAATTAGAGGAAGAATATGAAGACTATGAAGATGTTGATGAAGATCTAGATCCTGAAGATCAAAGGATGGTAAAGCTTCTCAAGGCAGTAAAAGGTGGTACTCATAAGGTAAAGGTTGATCTTCCTGTTTATGGTGGTAATATTAATGAAGAAGAATTACTTGATTGGATAACTTCTATGGATAACTATTTTGAAAGTGAGGATGTTCCAGAAGAACAAATGGTGAAGGTTGCAAAAACAAAGCTAAAAGGACACACTCTTCTTTGGTGGGATTATGAACAAACAGAGAGGAGAAAACAAGGAAAATCGAGAATCACTTCTTGGGACAAGATGGTGCAGAAGTTGAAGGGTAAGTTTCTTCCAAATGACCATGAAGTTCAATTATATAAAAGGTTACAAGGTTTGAAACAAAAATACTTAGATGTCAAAGCATACACAGATGAATTTTACAAGTTAAGCATAAGATCTAGAAGGGATGAGGATGAGGTTGAGAAGGTAGCTAGATATCTAGGTGGTTTAAGGTTTAATATTCAAGATGAACTTGTGGAGATACTGAAGCTGCTAACCATCGAAATCTTTAGCTGATGTTTCCTATAGAGTTGGAGATTTCTCCTTTTGAGATGGAGAACTGGTTCCTTTTGAGGTGGAGCTTGTCTGGCCTAGAGAGAAGGGGTTTTGGTGGTAAGGGATTTCTTATCATCCTCACCTATAGAGGGGTGCCCTCTCTTTTAGAGGTGGAGGTTGGGTTGGCAATTCGGGTGGATTGGAGTAGCAAGAAGGCTGATTGTTTGAAGTGTTTGACTGTGCTTCCCAAAACCCCTATCGAGGTGGGGTGTTTGGTTTTTTTTGTTCTTTTGAGAGTCAAGGTTTGGTGGGTGTTTTACACCTTTTTGTTTGTTGGTTTTTCGAGCTCAAATTTGATTGCTCTGAGTGGCTGGTTTGCTTATGCCTAGCTGATTCAGGTTGTTTTTGGTGGTTCAATGATAATGTTATTGAAGAGATGGTTTGTTGTTGCTTGACTGCTTTGTTTCTTGATTGTTTCAAGAAATTGTTTGTTAGTCTCTTAGGGTTCAAGGTCCTTGTCAAAACTTGGTTGTTAAGGGTTTAAGGTCCCTTCAAAACTTGTTTGTTGCAGCGTGGATTATTTTGAATATCTGTGTTTGGTTGGTGTTGTTGGGATGCGGTTTGGTATGCTGATTATTTTTCAAGCATCATATTTTCCTTGTAAAGGGTTAGGTCCCTTCAAAACCTTCTTGTTTTTGGTTTCGGGTCCCATCAAAACCTGTTTTTCCTCTAATCAAGACAGAGATATTAGGTTAAGCATTATATGATTTTATACAAAGCTACAATTTTTGTGGTGTTGGGATCCAAGTTGAAACATAAAATTATTGCAACATTTGACAAATCTCCAATTGCTAGTCACACTAGATTTTTTAAGTCTTATAGACAAGTTCACAGTAGATATGCTTGGAAAGGCTTGAAAGAGGATGCATTGCAACATGTACAAAAGTGTAAAGTGCGCTAAAGGATGAAACATGAAACCACATACCTAGTAATTCTACTTCAACCCCTCCCCATTCTCTAGTGATTCTACTTCAACCATTTACCTAGATATGGACTTCATTATATGCTTTCCTTGAGTAGGGGAACAAGTTATATCTTTTAGTTGTTGATTGATTGTTTGACAAAGTTTGCCCACTTCCTCTATATTCCTAATGAGTTCAAGGATCCATACATAACACACATTTTATTTAGGGAAATCCTTCATTTGCTTGGACTTCTTTGTATTATGGTTACTAATAGGGATGCATATTTCATGAGTGCTTTGTAGTAGAATTTATTTAGACTAACAAGGATAAACTTGAAACTTAGAACCATTTATAACCCCCAAATGGAGTGGCAGATGGAGAAAGTGAAGTAATGGGTTGAGGGACATGTTAGGCTTTTTTTGATTAATCAATAGATAGCTTGGGTATGATGGTTGGACATAGGAGTATTGCTACAATACTACATGTACCAAATGTCAATTGGTCTACTCTCTTTAAATAAAATTGTATGGATATGATTCTCCAATCTTTGTTGAACTAACACTTCAAGGGACACAAGAAACTATAGCAAGAGACTTCATTGAGTAGAGTAGACAAGTTTTTAATAGGTTTATGTGATTAGATTCAGCATGTATAAATCAACAAAAGATTTATTGTCAAAGATTGAATGGAGAGGCATTTTCAAGTACGAAAGTTGCAACTTACAGGTAATTTTCCTTAAAAAAGAGTGGAATTAAAAAATTCATACCCTATTTCTAGGGATGTTACATAATAGTCCAACATATTGGAAAAATGGCTTATGAGTTGGAGCTTTCTCCTAGTAGTCTTATCCACAACTTTTTGATGTATTCTATTAAAAAAGGTACTAGGATAGAAAAATTACCCCTTCAACATCTTTATGATGAAGGAAAGTTATTATTAGTGCTTGAGTAAATATTTAGGATTAGAGAAAAGTGATTGTTGAATTGAGTATGGACTAATTTATTGGTGCAATGGAAGGGTTGCCTTGAGAGGATACTACTTTGGATTTAGATAATATCCTAGATCACCTAGCATTATCTTGCTTCATGGAAAGAAGAGTCAAGTAGGGAGAATTTGTAATTTCCCCTTTTTTAATGTGCAACACCAAGTCTTTGTTGGTAGTTATATAGGATTGTGTCTTTTAGTTAGAGCAGCTATGTTGGTGTTAGTATCACATTTATACATACTTGTTAATTAGGGAAAATTGATTATTGGAATAAATCAAATAACCTGGTCTATTACCTAGTACTTATCAATTCATTTTTAGTTCATTTTGAGTTTAAAATAAAAAGATTCATGTGAATGAGCAACAACATAGTAGTAGAAATTTATGAAATTTATTGTTGCTATCTATTGTATTGTAATAATGCAAGTAGGTGGTTCTATCAGCCTCTAAAATTCCAATTGACTACATTTGAGGACTAATTTTTTAATAGTTACTATCACAATTTGAGTGAAAAAGGATAGCTTGAGTTATGTAATGCGCTAGGAAGAGGAGAAGGGATGCACTTAGAAATTTGAAAAAAGAAAAATCATTTCTTTTCATGGGTTGAACATTGTGTTTCAACAACTAATAGCTTAGACATGAACCTTAAGCAACAAATTGGCATTCAATCTCACATTTGGAATACTAATATTGTCCAATTTTGCATGATGAACTTCAACTTGTATTTTTTTGTATTAATCATAGAGAGATAAACATACATTGTGGATCAGCAATGTTTAGCAGATCCCTGTATCATATGCTGTTGTGCAGAAAACTACATGCAAGTAACATAGTGTTCTAATCCATCATAATACATCTTAATAGCATCTGGAGACTTTGTCATCTTACTGCTAAAAAATGCTATTGTCACACGTTGCATAGTATACATAAATACAGCTAGAAAAATGTGTAATGATAGATACAAAAGGGTAGATATTTTTGCAGATTGTTAACCGCAGACTGTCAAAAAGGTGTGCTCTAACTACCTTCTTCAGTCTCATCACGTACAGGTTCACCTTCAGAGAGCATTACATCCTTTATGGATGAATTCAACCCTTCATTAACATGGTGTACATCCTTTATTGTTGAATTCAGCCCTTCATTAACAATGGAACCTTGTATGGCGTAAATCTCTAACCTCTTGGTTACCCCAAGCAGCCACAATATTGTATGCCTATTGAAATTCTTTTAGTGCTCTTAAAAAGGTCCCATAATCTTCATGGACATGATGCGAGGCATCCCCATCAGTGATTAGCTTCCTAAACTTGGTCATGTAAATCTCCATCATTGTTGTGACCTGCAAAGCAACATTTAGAAAAATGAGTCTTTTTGTTGACTCGGTAAGTGACCTCTTACGACCCTCAAATTTGTCCTCATTTCTAGCCCTCCAAATGTGCCACATAATTTTGATGGAAAGACAGTCCCAAAACAAACTACATTCATTATTTAAATTCAAATTTATAAATAAGACATTTTTCCACACAACTTTTCCATCACTAGTCCAAATTTCCAATTCATTACAAAAAAAATTCCAAACCTCTTTGGCATAAAAATGGTCAAAGAAAATATGCATTATAGATTCTGGTGTTTTACATATGCTGCAAATATCAATATCATCATGTTTTAATTTGTATAGAACTCTTTGTAAAATGAGAAGCCATCTAAAGCAAGCCTTCTTGGGCTCCTTGATATTGTGCCAGACAGAGTTAAAGACATTTTTCCAAGCCTTAGCAGATAGTGAGATCCCCCAACAGTTGTTCCCATGCTCTATGACAGAGTTGGGACTTAGAAGAGTCTTATAGATCATTTTAGCTTTCAAACTAGGAAGAGTAGTGCCATCACTCCACTTAAGATCCTTACTCAAGTCCAAGTCCACATCAAAACATACCGGGAAGGAAGCCTCTTTGCAGGCCTCCACCATGGTATTGAAGGTTATCATATTAGGGGAAGGAATGTCAAACTATGAGGACTTATTTTCCCAACTCTTGATTTTCCCATTGTCCAAGATATATCTTGGAAGGTCTTGACCCCCATAAGTCTGAAAATGAGCTACAATTGCTGTCCAGCATGAAAGAACTCCAAAAAAGTTACAATAGAATGCTTAGAGAGAAAAGAACTAACTGAAATGTGCTCCTAGAGCTTGCTTATAAGCTGCTCAACGGTTGCAAGAGAATAGGAACATTTGTGGAAAAAGAAAGACAAGTGTTTGCCTCAACTTGCGAAGTCAAACCTCCTTTGGTCATCCAAAATTGAAAACCCTATTTTGCAGCCCTCAAAAGAGCTCCAAAAATGTGTTGGAGTAATGAAAAAAAACCCTATTTTGCAGCCCTCAAAAGAGGCCAAAAAGGTGTTGGAGTAATGAAAAATTCCTCCTTTGACCCTCTCCACCATTAAGGCACCTAAAACATCTCCTAGATGCTTGGGAAAGCTTCAAACTTGGTCAAAATTGCCTCCTACATTCTCTTCATTGGTTGCACAACTCAACAAACATCCTAGATGCTTTCCAACTGCTCATAATTGATCATAAATCTTCTTTAGTTGTCTAAATCAATTCCTTTAATTCATCTTCAAGATTCATAATAAAATAGCATCTCACCATAAGGAAGTCATTCTCTAACTATGTCCTCTACAAACTGTGCTTTCACCATCATAAATTTTTGTCCTTTGCCATGGCTTTGTCACCATTGTATTCAAACGGCCATCAGGTTACTTCATGGAGTCATGTGCTTAAACCCATGCACTTCCAATGGTGCTGTTGTGACCTTTTTCACACATCGCCCCATTGCAAATTGGGACCCCCTAATTTTGGCTTTGCTTTTCGGTCGTTTTGTTGTTGTCTCTCTTTACTGCTATCTATCTTTTCGGGATAGGCCCACCGTTGAACCTTAACATGAAATTTTGGCTAAGTTTAAAAATTAGGGTTTCCATCTTTCGAGCCAATTTGAGGTCAAGTGAGGTGAATAAATTGAAAATAAAGACTAACATTGTTGTCAGTGTGCTTCCAACAGGCTCTCAGCAAAATTTCATCGAATTCCGGGTACTTACTATTTTTTAGTAAGTGTGCAATTACGGGCAATCCTTCAGCATTTTTGAGATTCCGACAGTCACACTACATTCAAAACACATTAGTTGCTCGCGTGCAAAATTTGAGTTGAAACGGACAACTTGCTATTTTTAGTAGTTCAGCTTCCGGGACAAATTTCAGGGCCTAGATGCAGAGTGTGTCAACGCATGTTTGCATTTTCCTTCTGGGTTTTTCGAGAGCTTCGCGATGATGTAACATGCAAAGCGAGACGATAACTTTCAGAGTTCAGCCTTCAAAGGCTATTTTTAGGGTTTGCATGTCAAGATTTTCTTTGCATGTCTGCATATTCCTTGTGGGTTTTTCAAGAGCTACGCAGTGATCTAAGCAACTTCATTCCATGCAAGTAGATGTTAGCTGTGGAATGTGGTGTTTGATCTAAGCAACTTCGTCTATCCATACCACTAGTGTATTTGTTGATGGTGAATGCGCCTTGTGTGGTCAACTGGAATATCATGTACTTAACTTTGATCATGATTTGTATGTTTATATGCGTCGTTGTGATGGTATTTTCATGCTAAGTTGTGATCTGAACACCTTGAACTACTCCTCTAAAGATTGCACCGACTCCGTGGAAGCTATCCGAAGCGAGGCAAAGCGAAGTCTGGTTGAAATTTTGCTGAAGTTGAACTCCACATCCTACACTTAGAATAGATTTAGACTCTCTAAACCCTGCAACAACTTTAAATTCAATACTTTCTGGTTAGAATAGGAAACCCGTGCTTCATAGACAAACCTTTTGAGCATTTGAATTCCTTTCTCCGCTGCTAAACAATTCCGTAAGTCCCCTTGAAATACCAGCAAATCACATCGAGCCAACTGAGCCTATTCGCACTGAAAGAACCTTGGAGTTGAACGCATGAACTTTCTTGCAATCTTAGCATGCTGGATACTTTGATCAAGAGAGAATAGGGTAGCCGTTGGCGACTTTATTCTGCGTTGGTGCCGTCACGAAAAACACATCAACAGAATTGGCGCTAGAAGGAGGGTGAGCTTCGAATTGTTCCAGAAGCTGGAAGGAACCAATATGAGCTTTGAAGTTCCAAATCAGAGATATGTTAGATCTCTCTTATGTCAAAAAATCCAAAAAAAGTGAAAAGTTGAAAAATTCAAAAATAAAAAATAAAAAAAATGGAAAATCAAAAAAGAGATTTCTCGAAGGATGGGCACTTTTCTTGCTCTCAAGATAGTCTTGCAGATATTGCTCGGATTCATGAAAGATTGAATGCACAACTGTGGCCCGAGAATTTGTCTAAGTTTGCTTTACCAGGCCAATGTCGAATTCATGAGACCTCCCAACACGAAGAAATCAGTTGCTTAACATTCCTTTCAAGGATAGAGCTTGTTCTCCAAGGGAAAATTTTCTTTTGGGATGTTCCCAAGCCAGGAATATTGGATGTAGAACCTAATGATTATAGCATTCTAGAAGTTGTGGATGAAGCCTTCACGAGGTTCATACTTAGGATCCAAGGTCAGATGGAGCTAGGCAATGTTTGTTTGAAAGGTGTTTTGCTCCCTCATTGGTGTCGGATTCACAACGCACCTCATCCAGAATTCACTTGCACAACATGTGAAGAAGCCATCAACTTTGCCAGATGTCGCCTCGGATTACCAGTACTACCATATGGATTCTTCAAAGACAAAGGATGGATTGAATATGTCACACAAACATTTTCAACACCAAAGGAGGAGGGTACCTCAATATCATCCAACAACAAGGAGAATAAGTCACAACAGGAGGATGTGATCGAGCTTAGGGAGCAAGCAGATGAAGATTGTTCCTACATCACGCTAGAACAAGAGGCTATTGGAGCAAAGATCAAAGAAGCAATGGCATATATCCAAGCAAGAGGAAACACCCAAGGTGACTGTCAGCATATGGAGGTGAATGAATTTACAAGATTACAATTTATTGAAGATCATCAAGAACCAAGAACAAAGGACTTAGCTCAAAATAGGGATGATGTGAAAGATTTATTCACTCAAGGAGAAGAACGTGAAGAAGGAAGCGATTCCAGTACGCTTCAAGAAGGGATGGTCCTCGATAAAAAATTTCAATCCTGCATGAACGAGATGGAAGAAATGGTAAGCAACCTAAGGCAAGATGATGTGTTTGACGATCAATGGGCTACCAAGATGGAGGCAGAATATGAAATACATTTTGTGTCAACACTAGACCCGTTATTCACAGTCATGGAGGAATTGCTTGATGAAATTGAAACAAATGAAATACTGCCTGATAAAGAGATGGAAAATGAAGAGCAATTCATGTTGGGGCTTGAGCCGTTGTTAGGTATTCAAAAGGAGCCAGCGCATGAAACGATCTGAATTTCCAAATGCCCTCTTGAATTGATTTTCCGCCCCACTCCTCCCAGTTTGGATCGTCCACATGTTTTAGATGCAAGTGGTATGGTTCACCATCAACTTCGACCTCCTGATGAAGCAGTGGACGATAGGCAAGAATTCATGCCAGCGAATGAAGACCACCAGGTTTTATTTTTCCCTACTATTGGCTATAAAGAATATCATTTTGATTATGGAGATTTAGGAAAGAAAACTTGTTTATGGATTGATCATGGTCCAGATGAGTTGCCTCAATTGCTAATCTTTCCTGAAGTTTTGCTTGAGTTTGAGATTTGTATTGTGAAAGAATATTTTTCCGAGTTTAAAGATAAGTTTGCAAAGCTTCGCACTATTACTACTGCTTTGCTATTACTGCACGTCCTGAGAAATCATGCTAGGAGTTGTATGTAATTGGGTCTTTTGATTGTTGTTCGCTTAAAGTTTTTGTTTTTGTTTAGATTAGTTGTCTTGCTTTCATAGTTTAGTTCGCTTTCAATAAAAGGGGATCCCATTTGTGAGGGGGGTGTTGTGTTGTTTTTGCCACACTCCAGTACAATGTTGACATAATGTTAGTCCATCTCTTAGATAATCATCCAGGAAGTGCTTTAGAATCCGAGGTTATTCTTTAAAGTCTTATCATTTGGTTAGGATCTGTACTTGACTCGGAAGGGAATCATCTATTGTGTCTTAACACCAAGTCTCGCGATTGCTATATTTTACACACATGATTAATTGCTCTAAGTCATTGAGGTTTCTTAGGAGAAGTCTTGGCGAGTGAAAATCTTACGTCTGGCTTCAGCACCACTGCAATTCTCAGACCCATTGGAGGCTTCATTGCCTGCCAGCCAATTGTGGAATTGACGAAAAATCAATATGAATCGAAAGAAAAGAAAATGTGCTTATAAGAAATATCTGAAAACAAGAAAGAAAGAAAATGAAAGGATGAAAAGAAAACATTATGAAATATTGGTTTCGGGAACATGCGAGTAACTCCACCAGGGCTATGGACGCCCGGCCGGCAGTGGAGCAATATTCGTGAGAATTGTAGCGACAACCTCGTCGGGGCTATGGACGCCTGACCGGCAGCGAGGCAATGTCCCGGATGCTTTTGAAGTTAAGATATTTATTTAACTTGCTGGGACGGATTCTAGGAGCTTCAATGGTCTTTTGAGTCGGAACAAACGCATATGCACACACTTGTAATCAAAAGATGAGGTGCCTTGATCCAATTTAGGATTTTTCTTCCCTTTTAAGTATATCCCCTAGTCAATTGATAGGTTTTGAAAGAATTATCCAAGGGTTCTGAGTATGGAATGGATTTTGTCTTTGAAATGTTCAGGAACATTTATTCAGGTTGGGGCTAATGTTGTGACCTTTTTCACACATCGCCCCATTGCAAATGGGGACCCCCTAATTTTGGCTTTGCTTTTCGGTCGTTTTGTTGTTGTCTCTCTTTACTACTATCTATCTTTTTGGGATAGGCCCGCCGTTGAACCTTAACATGAAATTTTGGCTAAGTCTAAAAATTAGGGTTTCCATCTTTCGAGCCAATTTGAGGTCAAGTGAGGTGAATAAATTGAAAATAAAGACTAACATTGTTGTCAGTGTGCTTCCAACAGGCTCTCAGCAAAATTTCATCAAATTCCGGGTACTTACTATTTTTAGTAAGTGTGCAATTACGGGCAATCCTTCAGCATTTTTGAGATTCCGACAGTCACACTGCATTTAGAACACATCAGTTGCTCGCGTGCAAAATTTGAGCTGAAACGGACAACTTGCTATTTTTAGCAATTCAGCTTCCGGGACAAATTTCAGAGCTTAGATGCAGAGTGTGTCAACGCATGTCTACATTTTCCTTCTAGGTTTTTCGAGAGCTTCGCGATGATGTAACATGCAAAGTGAGACGACAACTTTCAGAGTTCAGCCTTCAGAGGCTATTTTTAGGGTTTGCATGTCAAGATTTTCTTTGCATGTCTGCATATTCCTTGTGGGTTTTTCAAGAGCTACACAATGATATGACATGCAAATGGAGATGGTCACTCAGTAAGGAACTTACTATTTTTAGTAGGTGTGTCCCAGTAGCCGCCTCCTAGCAATTCAGAATCATGAGCTGATCGCAATGCATCAGAAATGAAGACAAATAGAAATCATTTGATACGCATGCAGAGCAAATTAGGGTTTCCAGCTTCGGGACCTGAAAAGAGAGGTAAAAAGTCAGAATTTTCGAAAACCGGTGTAAACCACTGCGATCAGTATCCTTCAAGCTATCTGCTGGTAAAATTTCAAGTCAAATGGAGCACTTACTATTTATAGTAAGTCATTTTGGAAACAGGCTAAAAATAGCAAATCACTTGCATGCGCCGATGTCAGCAATAAGGTCACATGGTGAGGAGCGCATCATTCAAATTTCAAATCAATCGGAGCAGTGGAGCTATTAGAAGCAAGCAGTTACTATTTATAGAAAATCACCTTCAGAAATGGGCTAAAAATAGCAGGCCGACCCGAAATAGCAATATCAACAGGGTAACAAGGTCGTGAGGATGCAGTGTTTGAAATTTCAAATCGTTCTGAGCTTCAGAGATGCAAAAATCGAGAGACTTACTATAAATAGCAGGGCATGGAGAAGCTAGCAAAAACGAGGAAAAAGTGACTAAGTCTGGAACTTCATCCTGCAGCTACCTGAAAATGCGCCCATCTTGGCCTTGAAGCATAAAAATTTCTAAGTCTGGAACTCGTCCACCTGCCTAGGAAAAATGCTCCCTCCTCTCAAGACTGAGCATGGAAAAATTTTCTAAGGCAAAAGCTCATCCTGCTCCTATGGCAAAATGCGCCCTCATGACAGGAGATTGATGAAAAATAAACTAAGGCATGAAAACTTCCTCCTCAACATGCCAAATGCGCCCTCAAGGTGGTGGAAGCAAAAGTTTCTAAGTGTTGAGAATTTCATCCTGCTCCCTAGCCTAAATGCGCCCATGCAACAAAAGTCAAAGAAGGTCAATGTTTTTCATCCTACTCATATGCCAAAATGCACCCACCTTGAGAGATGTCTAAGAAAAATGGCTAAGTTAAAAACTCATCCCTCACCATGTAGAGAATGCGCCCAAGTTCATAAAGGAAGTCAAAGAGGTCAATGTATTTCATCCTTCACCACCTCAAATTTGCGCCCATCCTCCACTACATGCCAAATGCGTCCAAGCTGCATGGTAGAATAAGTTTGAAAAGGACAAGTCAAGGCGTCAACATGCTTATCCTCCTCATATGCTGAAATGCGCCCAAGAATAGCCAGTCAAAGAGTCAACAAACTTCATCCTTCATCAAGTTGCAAATGCGCCCAAGCTCAACAAGGAGGAGTTAACAAGAAAGTCAAAGGGTCAAAGGGCTTCATCCACCTCACATAGTAAAATGCGCCCATCTCCAAGCATAACATGCATGAAATTTTTCTAAGTATGAAATTCATCCTCCTAGAGGCATCAAATGCGCCCAAAAGAGGGCATGTGGAGACAAAAATGAAGAAGTTGAAGAGTCACATGCTAGGCGTAGTAAACATTAATCCTCCACACATGCTAATATGCACCCAAGTTGAAGTGGGTAAAGGGGTGAATAAAATACAAGGCATGGTGAAAATGAAGTTGATGCTAGGTGTTAGAAATTTAATAGAAAATATTGCCAAGGCGTGTGAAGTGAAGTATGCTAGGCGTGATTTTATCCTTCATCAAGTATGCTATGCGCCTAAAGTAAAGGTGGTGGAATAAAGTTGATGAGAGAAGATATTGCTAAGTGGTGAATAAAGATGTTAGGCGTGGATTCAAAATATATCCTTCATGATGAATAAATACGCCCAAGGGGATGGAAGTGAAGTAAAATGTGTTGGGTGCCTTCATGAAAATTTTCCAAGTCAAGTTTCCACCACTGGCAAATGAGCGTGGATGAAACAAATTTTTTCTCACAGGCAAGGTGAACAGAGTTGAGTAAAATTTCCTAAGGCAAAATTTTCAAGGTGATCCAAAATTTTTCTAAGGAAAATATTTTCTTCCTTAGAAAATATGCCTAGACCCAAGGTGGTGAAATTTTTCTTGAAGCACAGATGAGTTGCCAGTGATGAAGTCAGGATGCTAGCATTGCAGGATGGGTCAACAAAAATATTTTCAAGTCAGAACAACACAAGATGTTCATGGGGATGAAGAAATGAAATAAATTGTTGAAAGTTATTTTTCCAAGGTGCAAAATTCAATAAAATTAGATGAACCCGTTCGTTGTGCACCCATGAGTTTGACGCACTCTAAAGGAAATTTTCTTTTGGGTATTGAAGATTATCGATGAGGAATGGATTTTAAGGTCTTCCATAGCTCGCCGAGGTTTCTGTGATAAAGATTTCAAATGGGCACCAGGTTGATGAATTTTCCTAAAATTTGAGAAAATTTTCTAAGGCAGGGAAGAAAATGTGTTTTCAAGATAAAAATATGCCTTGGCGGACGAATTTGAAATTGAGTGCCTAGATAATTTTTGATCAAATTCCTGATGAAAGCATTTTTCTCGAGTCTGAGTTGGATGAAATATCAGAAGTGAAGTACGCCCAGGCAAAAGACAAGATGGGTTGAAAATTTGGCTAAGGCATGAAGGATTGAACTCCAAGTTGACTAGTGAGGACGATGAACGCTTGGAAGTTAGAGCGTGAAAATTAGGTAAGTAAAGTGAATTTATTTTATGAAGTGTTCTAATGCTCTTCTCCTTGCTTGTTTTCCAGGAGAAACGTTGAGGCCAAACGACGATGACTTAGGAAGATGAAGCAAGTGATCCAAGATGACATTTCAACCTTGAAGAAAGAAAAGTTGCGAAAAATGGCTAAGTATTGAGACTTACTATAACTCAAGTGACAAAGAAGAAGTTGAAGAATGACGTCGAGAAGAAGATCAAGAGCAGTGTGAACGCATTTCAAATGGGAATCTTCTAGAAGATGGTGGCCATTAATTGCTCATTTATTGCCCCACTCTCCATTATGGCAGTTTTTAGGGCGAATCTTGTTTAGGGCTGAGGTGGCACAATCTGGGCCATCTAGCCAATTGTAATCTTAGCCGTCCATTGGACTTGGCCATCTATAAAAAGGGGAGTCCCCCTCATTTGTATCTCATTAGAAATTAGCTTAGAGTAGACATAGAATAGAGAGACAGCTAGGTGATAGCTTAGAGTAACTTAGTATAGATGGATAGTGTAGTTTGGAGAAGAGGGAAAGTTTTCCCTTGAAAACTTTGTAAGAAATTGTTGTGAACACTCTCTCAATAAAAGATTTTTTCATTGATGGTGAATTTCGTCTTTGTTGTGAGTAGCTAGCAAGGTTTCTTCATCCTTCCAATTCAAATGGTAGCGTAAAATAGTTCAAAGTAGTATAATTTTCATTACATGCAAGTAGATGTTAGCTGTGGAATGTGGTGTTTGATCTAAGCAACTTCGTCTATCCATACCACTAGTGTATTTGTTGATGGTGAATGCGCCTTGTGTGGTCAACTGGAATATCATGTACTTAACTTCAATCATGATTTGTATGTCTATATGCGTCGTTGTGATGGTATTTCCATGCTAAGTTGTGATCTGAACACCTTGAACTACTCCTCTAAAGATTGCACCGACTCCGTGGAAGCTGTCCAAGGTGAGGCAAAGCAAAGTCTGGTTGAAAGTTTGCTGAAGTTGAACTCCACATCCTACACTTAGAATAGATTTAGACTCTCTAAATCCTGCAACCACTTTAAATTCAGTACTTTCTGGTTAGAATAGGAAACCTGTGCTTCATAGACAAACCTTTTGAGCATTTGAATTCCTTTCTCCGCTGCTGAACAATTCCGTAAGTCCCCTTGAAATACCAACAAATCACATCGAGCCAACTGAGCCTATTCGCACTGAAAGAACCTTGGAGTTGAACGCATGAACTTTCTTGCAATCTTAGCATGCTGGATACTTTGATCAAGAGAGAATAGGGTAGCCGTTGGCGACTTTATTCTGCGTTGGTGCCGTCACGAAAAACACATCAACAGGTGCTACTACATCATTCTCTGTGTTGATCTTCAGATTTAGCTGTCCTTGCTCAGGAATACTATTAATTGCATTATCTGCTCATTAGGTTCTCCATACTTTTCATAACTAAGAGCAGGAATAAATGGAACACTTCAAGAATAATGTTGTAAATGAAATATCTACACAAAAGTATACCAAACAAAGCATATGCTCCCTATCCATTGATACTTCTCTAACTAAAAATAATATTCAGCTAAAAAGCTTCAAGCAAGCATCAACATACATACTCCAATTTGTTCTTTGCCAGAATGTCTCTGAGATACTTAGCATCAAATACCTAGACTATCCCATCTTCTTGGCTCTCTCAAATGTTTTCCTGAGTCAATTTTTGTGTTCCTGTAGCCTACCTCAGTAGTTTCTCAAATATTTTTCCATCACTTTGCAAGACCACCCCTCTCCTGAAATGAGAGGTTATGATAGCATGATGTCTCTTTACCCTGCAGTTTGTCAAGAAACCTGTCTTCTCAGTCTTCATAACTCCTTCATGCTGCCCATGTATTGCTGTTATATCATTTGTCTTTTGACTATTGTCTCCTTGCATTTTAGAATCATGACAAAGATTGTCATGCCTCTACTTATAAGGACTGTCTTCTTAATTTTGGATATCCTTCATGAGCACTTGACATTCACGATTATGGAGACCACTGAACCTTTATCACTATGTTATGCCTTTTCAAACCACCGTTCCTCTTCAAAAGATCTCTGCCATCCCTGTTTCCCTTTACACTCATAAACATACTCATCATTTTCCACTTCAATGGAGATTTTTTACATTGTAGAAGACTGCCCTTTTAAACATCTCCAGACTGTCATATTCAATGTCTCTACATGAATATAATATTCACTGTTATAACATTGATCTTCACTGTCTTTTACACTGTAAGATTGCATTTGGTATCTGGCATTTTTTCAGTTAGCTTGGATGTCCTTGCTTTAGTGCATAACTTCTCTCTGGACTGTCACATAAATAAGCAGCCATCATGCATTCATTGGAGGCACTGTCCTGGAGAAAACATCACAACGTTCCACTATTTTCCTGTTTCACTGTCATAGTTTTGCCAAAATCAATATCATTTGTAGATGAATGCTTTGGAGACGAATCTAGTGAGATTTTTTTCCTCACCTATAGATCCAACACCTCAATCCAACAATGGAACATCCTCAAGCCTCATCAAAGAGAGATTAGTTGAAACAGTGGTGAATTGGTAATTGCATGATTGTTCCTCTCTAATAGCTCTTTAATGAGTTGTACTATGTGTGAGCAATTTACTTGCACCATACTGTTTGCAGTGCACTTACTATTCTCTTCATCCATCATCTGCAGTTTGTAATACTATTGAGCAAAAACTGCCATCCTTGTAGTGACATTTGCCTTGTAGGCCACAACTCTTGCAAGATTCAACAGTGTTATACTTGCTGTGAGCCTTTGGTACTCACTTGGAGGAAGGGGAATCTCACTATTTGGAGGCGCTATCCATCTCCATAGTTTCCCATTCTCCTTTCATTGAAATGGACTTCTTGTTGGAACCTCAAAAAGACTGTTGTTACACAATTTTTTGTCCCCTGTTTTCTTTCAAAATGAACAACACTGTGATGACAGTGTCTTTGGGACTGTACAGTCCTTGTCCACAGTCTTCATTCATCTCCAATGACGTTCCCTTTACAATAGCTCAACTATTGAAACATCAGATGCTGCAACTTCCATTGAAATGGTATAAACTCCAAATTTGTCAGGTGGAAGTTCAAATATCACATGAAATGTATCTAGAACATCATGAATCTCATCTGTCTTTTGGCATAAAAACCTTATCATTTCTATATGCTCACTGTCCTTGTAATATGAAGCCTTCATAATTTGTATATGACTGCCCTTTAATTCATGTGGCCTTGTCTTTTACTCATACATATAACTGTACAAAGTTTGTAATAACAAGGGTTTCATGGGATGTATCACTTTATATGGCTTTATCTATCCTCTTTTGAATTGATTTATATAGGGGTTGTTATTATGAACTATATTGTCCTATCATCATGCTGTCCTTCTATGACTTCCCTTCAAACTGCAGGCTGCCTACCTATGGTTGTATGATCACTCGCAAGTAGCTTTTGATACTTTCTTGAAAGTCTGTGACAGCATTTACTCCTTGCACTACCAATATTTCTATATTGATTCCAATCTTCATTCAATACTGTACACCTGCTTATTTTCTGTCAACTTTCCTGAGATGTCTGTCCATTTTGCACTATAAATAGTCCTTTTACACAGTTAGCTTCTTCTTGTCACAAGAGCTCAATTTTCTCCCTCATACTACGATCACACATTGTGATCATTTATATTGACTGTCCTTTTTCAAAAAATGCTTTCTAGGTGTCGTAGAGGTCTTCTTCTAATGCTGTCCTTAAACAGATTTTCCAAAAACTGCTCTTCTCTTGAAATCAACAAACCCATCTTGATGCTTAAAATGGACTTACATTCTATCCTTTACCACCTCTATCATCTCATCAAAAATACTATGAAAACTTCTCATTAGGCACTACCAACTGTCCTTATTGATATGACTGTCTTCTTTGGACTACTATGTTGATTATGATCTTCAACTGTCATTGAATAGTCCTGATCACTACTGTCAAATAGTTCATAAATGGTATATCTGAGTTCTCTCTGGATTTTTCAAAGTTTACGATACATGGCTTGAATAGAAGAGTAGACCTCATACACATTTTGACAAAAATGAAAGAAAATGGTATTCATGATCTGTTGAATTCTCAGGAAGAAACTTTAACATCATTGTGGTCTGCTAAGTGAAGACTGTCACTCTATTTGGGTAGCTATATGACATTTTGTTTTTCCTCCAATAGGACTTTAATTCGAGTTTCTAACTACTATGATTTGAAAGCTTCCTACAAACTCATATTGCTCATTTAAAACTCTCACGACTGCCTTCCTAAGGGTCATATAGTCTTGTACTCCTTTTAGAGCTATGGATGAAAATACTGTTAATTTTTGGTCACAGACTATCCTTTAAGCTGCACACATGCAAAAGACTATGGGCTATCACTACATTCTCTTAAAAAAAAAATCCTTTAAAGAGATATATTAACTGTCATCTACAGTGCACTTCTCAAAGGTATCACTGTCACTGCGATACTACATGAAGACTAATTGCCCCACTGAAGACAAGAGAGACAAAGCTGCACCTAATCTGATGTTATCTAGAAACCCCAGGAAACATACAAGAGTTTTTGGGCATCTAACTGCCCCACTGAAGACAAGAGAGACCAAGCTGCACCTAATATCGAAACATAATATGAGCCCGATGATTATATGAATGTTGTCTCATCTTAGTATTATATTATAAATTGATTTTGTAGTTTTAACTTAATTTTATATATATCATAGCGATTATAATGTTTAAATTGTTAATATCTATATTTTAATATTTAAAATATAATAATTATAATTATAATATTGTCTTTGACAATTATAATTACATTGAATGGTTAATATTCTTAATATGTATTTTGTTATCTACGATTTCAGGGACATGACAATAATAATCTATATTGATGAGTGACTTGATGAGTGATACGGTTCAACATGATTCATCAAACTTGACTTGTGGTCTAGATGCCACTAGATAAGGGTTAAACTTGAGCAAAAATTTAAGATTTTTTGGTTTTATCATGGACATTTTGAATTTTTTGTGATGCTTTTGGGCTCACCAAGGTGCTAGCAACCTTACAATCAACAATGATAGCTTCTTCAAACATTAACAAGGAAATTTGTATTAGTGTTCTTTGATGAAGAGACCTTTTGCCAAGAAAAGAAAATGCAAGTTTGGGATGTAGAAACTCTTATACCTATGAGACATAATCAATAGGATAGGTATAGAGATGGATCCAAGCAATGTGCAATCCATCCAAGAATGGATTACTTTGAGGCCATTGACACTACTACTAGGTTTATTATGCCTTTCTAGCTACTATAGGAGATTCATTAAAGGATTCTCACAACTAGCTTCACCCTTTATAGAGTTGACCAAGGAAGGTACCTTCCATTGGTCCATAATGACATAGAAGCCATTTGACCATTTAAAGAAGCTGACATACATTTGTTCCATCTTGCAATATTTGTTTTTTCATAACTTTTTGAGGCATAGTGTGATGCTTTGAGAGAAGGTCTAGGGGTTTTTCTTATGCAAAAATACAACCCATACCATTTGAGACTTGAAAATTTATAGAGATAAAGTGTTAATTCTATATATACGAGGAGAGGGTAAGGTATTGTTATAGTAGACAAAATAACAAAAAAGGTCTTTCATCATTAAGGGAAGAAGAGTGACTCATTACTATTGCATACCTGTTAAGAACATTGAGATATCACTCTACTTGAGTTAAGGGGAGGATTGGAGGACAACATAGTGGAACTCATTAATGGGGGAATGATCCATAACTTCATTGATTAAGTGGTAATAGCTTGTTTTATATTGAAAGATGAAGAGTTTGTAGAGTTTAAATTTGCAGTAGTAGATGGTTATTAATGTGCCTACAAACAAGTTGTCTACCATTTGTAGGTGGCATTGGATGGGCATACTATCACCCAGGATTTTATGTGATCTATTATTATGACTCCTTATAGACACCCTCATGTTTTGAAGGTGTTGGTGTAACAACTAACACCTCTGGAGTGCAAGTTGGTATGGACAACTATGCACACTACGCAATGAGTGCTCTTCAAATTAGGAGGGGAAGCTCCCTCGTTGTGCTAACAAAAGTGCTTGAAAAGAAAAGTAAACTAAACTATATCCTGTCTTTTTGTCTCAGCTGTAAGAGGCACAAGGTTTAAGAAAAACTCTATACGTTGCAGCTAAGTATTTTATGGTTTCGCAAGACTTAACTACAACACTCAAAACTAAGTAACTTAAACTATCCAATCCCCTCAAGAATTCAGAGCATGAGGAAACAGAGCGGGAATGATTATTTGATGATAAGTCGGGTACAGACTCACAACGTGAAGGCAAGGTGGCACAACTATCTGCTTGTCTAAATAGGCTTATTGGAAACGACAACACACGGTAAACCGAGTACAGATTCTCAACTTGAAGGCAAGGTGACACAACTATCAGCTCAATCTGAATAAGTTTATTATTCACACACATCACATGATAACCAAGTATAGATTCTTAACTTGAAGGCAAGGTGGCACATCTATCAGCTCAATCTAAATGAGTTTATTGAACACAAAACATGAAAGATAGCCAACTAGGACAATAAATTGCATAGGCGAGACACGCATACAATCTACGATCAAACTAGCCACTATATCTAACTAAAGCAAGAATTCACCATCATAATTGCATGAAACCCAAGTGGCATAACAATTCATCATAATAGTAAATACTCATGAACAGATATAGAACGAGCAATATTACAATTTCTGGGAGAAACTGATTTTTGCTGAAATCACATATTTTTAGAAAATATAATGATTTAAACCTTAAAAGGTTCCATTTAAAGAATTCCAATTGAACAGGGTTTGATCAAACTACCTTAAATCAAACCCCTTTGGATAGAACCCCGCTAGTTTTAAACCATACCTATAATAGAGTCTCCTGTACACCTATCAAAATGTTGATAAAAAACCACTTTTGATTTACCTTTTGGGGGATCAAATGAATTCATTTAAAATTTATTTTTTGAAAGTATGTAGTCCTTATTATAAGTCCCAAAAAGTATAATTTTAAATAAATTTAATTTTATTATTATATTTATTTTTTATTTCTCGTGAATGTAGGTTTTTCACTCAAAATCAAGCTCTTTGTTCTGCACATGTGGAAAAATAACAGATTATTAAAAAAAAAATTAAAAATATTATTGCACCAGATATTGAAGTCCTTGATCCAACAAAGAAAAAAAAATTGAATTTCGATACATACAAAAAAAGTTACACATTATACGGTCGCGCTATGTCTGAATTATAATTGGTTTGAATTTGAAACTTGATTAAAGAAAAAAATATTCAATAAAAAACTATCTAACCAAGTGGAAGCACTAGATATCAGAGTTACAAATCTAAATTGGAAAGAATTATAATTTTATCCTTCATGGAAAAAAAGTTATACGTTATACAGTGAGCGTCACTTTTTAAAAATATTGTTTTCTAAAAAAAACTAGTTTTCGAGGGAGATGGAAAAAGAAGTACAATATGATTCCAAAAATTTTGAAAAAAATATATTTAGAATCTATAGACAAAATGTCATAAAACTCTAGTTTACATCATCTCCAAATTCCTCACGGTTTAGCCGCTATAGGTGCTCAAAAGTGAAGATTTAGTTAAAAAAATCTATTTCAGTGTCCAGTTTGGCCAAAAATTGTAAACCACTATTGTGGGATCACCCAATAGTAAATACTCATGAATAAATATAGAACGAGCAATATTACAGGCAAGGTAGGCACAACATATATTTCTCTCTTGTGCAAAAGTTTTTGAACAAATACAATAATAGCGATACTACAGGCAAGGTGGGCACAACATGTATGCTATCATGCAAAAGTTATGTACAAATGAGCAAAAACTCTTATTTATAGACATCGAAAGGTGTAGGGAACCCTAAAATCACCTTGAGTCAACTACAGTCTTGCAATGCATGCAAGATTTATTGCTAAACCCTAATAAAGCAAACTATACAATTAACTGGAAAACTACCATCAGTTAACTGGTACATCTAATCTAAATGGACAATGTGCAAGCATGCACGTCCTTATTGAAAGCAAGTTAATTGGAACATTACCATCAGTTAACGAAAACCCTAAATGTAACTCCAAGTGAACATAGATATCTCTAAGGATAAAGATAGACATGTGTGGACCCCGCAAAGAGAACTGAAGATGAAAGTTGAGTTCTAATTGCATGCTCTGGATTTTGTCCTCGCAAACAACTGCAGGTCCTAACTGACTGATCACTGGTCTTTATCTTGAGCAACTCAAACAATCTTGGAAATCTCCGCACACTTTAACTGGCATTTTACTGACTAGTAACTTTGGCGGCTCCGTACCTGAAGTGATGGCCACTATCTCTTATGCAGTTGACGCTTCTCGCATTTTTCACGCTTTTCTCTATGGAAGAGTGTTGCATGATGAAACTACAAAGTTTGACTGCACACACTCTGGTTGTGAGAAATGCAAACAAACTTATTGCACGGGAAAAATTCCAACGGTATCAACCCTCTAAACCATCCTTGGAAGACAATCAGCTATACAATGCATGCAACCATATGGACTTGAGTGACTATGCTTGTTAACCCCCTAAATACACTTGATACAAATCGGTCTCAGCTTTCCTAATGAAATCATGAATTGAGACTGATTTGGTCTTGAATTCAGTCTACGTGAACTACACTCTGAAAAACTCGCATATTGATTGTGAACATGACTATATTCTGACAACTTTTTTGGAAAACTAAAAATAGCCCGCTAAGGCTAAAAATAGCCTATCGAAGGGCAATTTTCACAGAAAAAATTTGAGATATGGGTTTTGTCCAAAAAAAAGATTCTAAGACAACCCAGAACATCAAAAATGCAAAAATTTGACTTCTACTCAACCATGCAAGGAATTCTCAGTTGAGAAAATTAGAGCCTCGAGAACTGATGCTCTGGAGTAAATTTTCCTAAAAAAATTCTAGCACATGGATTTTCTCGAGGAAGCTATTCTGAATAAACCCAGAAGATTTGTTTTGCCAAAATTTTCCTTTTCTTCAAACATGCGAATGGAATTAGAGACAAAAGATTGAGGTTTTGATGCTTTTTCTTCTGCTAAAACTGCCAATTTCTCTTGAATTATGCTGATGAATTCAAACTTGCACCTGCAAAGAAAGTGTTTTGATGTCTTCACCAATGATTGTTAATGAAAATTCGCCCAACTCTGGGAAGAATTCACCTTTGCTCAAGCTAGATGAATGAAATGATAGATGCCATGCTTGCACAAATAGAGCAAAATCGCACCATAAAAGCATGACTGCAAGAATAGAACCCAATACTTTGAAAAGAATTGTTCTAATTAGACCCCTTCCAGTTGAACGAACAGTGACTCGGAGTCCCAGATTAAAAATAATAATAAAATATTCATCTTGCAATTACATGCATATTTGAAACCCAACATTAAAAAGGCGCCAATAATAAATTATTGAGAAAAATCGCCATTTAATGCCTTAGCATGCAAAATAAATATTAAATATTATTTTATTCAGTTGACAAACCATGTAAAGCACTTGGACGGATTCGACAACCTTCACTAATATCAAAAAGTGCTTATTTGACCTCATAGGCGTCCATTTGCTCAAGATATGATGTTTTTTTACTAACTCCCTACATTGTAGCTGACTGCAAAGTTACAACTGATCGTATTCAGCACTGATTTCCAGTTGATCGGGTGAGGCTGTGATCATGCTAGGATATCCATCGCGAAGCTAATAGAACAAGGATCAAATGTCTATTGGGAGTCATAACTGCTAAAACCAACGTTTAACACCTCAAAGAATTAGGCGCCCTTGATTAAATTGATTTACGACACCAGACTTAGCCATTTCTCCATTCTACCATCTGACACTTCAAACAGCTACGATGACGAACGAAGAATCCTGTTGACTGGATGATGGACTCACTGTGTGACTGGAAGTATTCTGCATCCAATGACTGCATGGAAGGCACCAAAGGACTACATTAAGGACCTCAAAAGGAAAATTGCCCCTGGCCTGTGAAGGCTTAAACACCATTTTGTCAAAATTGTGACTTTCAACCAAATGCCCTACTTTGACCCCTGATATCGGGAGCTAGGGTGACCTAATTTGCGCACTGTCTGTCTCGTTGCATAACTAGAGCAACTTACAAGAGATGTCTCTGGAGGTGATGAAGCGAGGAAAATGCTTCTAAGACCTCAAAGAGACGATAACCTTTTTTATTTAAAATATACGCTCCATACTTAGCCATTTTCTGAACGTCTTCACTTTTTTGCATTCTACAAAGACCTCGCACGTACGAGTGTTTTCCAAATCCCAAAGGCTGACGGCTGGGCTCATTGGATAGCTGGAGTTATTCCTCACAAGTCTCGTGAAGACTTTGAAAGCTAAAAACTCCATCTAACAGGCCTAAAGCCTGGGTGCCCCTGGCCTACAGAAGTACAGGCGAAAATACCACATTTATCCACCCTCTGATTTACGTGTTTGGTAGAATCTCTGCCACGATTACTCAGAATGTCGGATTGACTGGATGACTGGTGCACTATGAAGCTAGACTAGATTAGCACAGATCTCAGGCAGACCTTGTCTGCAAATACCATCATCTAATGGGTCATATTCAAGGTCGCCCCTGGGCTATAGGGGCTCAGATTTGCAAACTGACTACCTTTTATGATATGCATCCACTTCGTAACCTCAGCTTCTAACTTCAACTGTTGGAGTTCTGGAACTCAGATGACTGCATTCAATAGCTCGTCGGAAAGTTGGGCCAATTTGGAAGAGAATGAATGTAACTGCAAGAAAAAATAACCAAATCTAGACCTTCAAAGAGAAGGGCGCCACTGGGCTACAGGGGCTCAAAAGTTGTGAACTGACCATCCTTCGCAATATGCAACCTCTTGTACCTTCAGCTTTTGACATCAGTTGCCAGAGTTCTGCAACTCGAATGACTTCGCCAAATAGCTCGTTGGAAATCTGGGCTAATTGTGAAGAGATTGGTTGCATTTACAAACATAAGTAACAAGATCTGGGCCCTTAAAAAGAAGGGCACCCTTGAGCTATAGGGGTGTAGATCTTCATTTTGCTAAAAATCTTCATCAATTTTTGTCTTTGTAAACACCCTTCTGGCCATTGAAACGACCATGTAGGAGTATAATTTGATCGAGAAGTGTTTCCTCATCATCACATGTCTCGTTCTGAGTCCCAGATTCTCATTCTAAGCTCCAGGTACTAACCATCAACTGCTTTTGACTGACACAACACTGGCCAAAGTCCATGCTTGATATTGCCCAAAAACTGTATTTGACATCATTTTAGCAAAGTTTAGACTCTTTTAAGCAAAATGCCTTAATGAAGCAAAAAAATTGGTTTGGGTACAACAGAAGGATTAGATGGAATAAACCATGACAAGTCTTCACATCTTTAATGGTATTGATGAATAAGAAATATGGAATGATGGGGATTTGTAAATATTATAGGGTCTTGAATAAGAAAACCATAGAGAATGGGTATATAATACCCTATATTGATGAGTAACTTGATGAGTTACATGGTTCAACATGCTTCATCAAACTTGACTTGTGGTCTAGATGCCACTAGATAAGGGTTAAACTTGAGCATAAATTTAAGATTTTCTAGTTTCATCATGGGCATTTTGAGTTTTTTGTGATGCTTTTGGGCTCACCAAGGTGCTAGCAACCTTTCAATCAACAGTGATAGATCTTTTCAAACTTTAACGAGGAAATTTGTATTAGTGTTCTTTGATGAGGAGACCTTTGCCAAGAAAAGAAAATGCAAGTTTGGGATGTAGAAACTCTTGTACCTAGGACACATAATCAATAGGATAGGTATAGAGATGGATCCAAGAAATGTGCAATCCATCCAAGAAAGGATTACTTTGAGGCCATTGACACTACTATGAGGATTATTATGCCTTTCTAGCTACTACAGGAGATTCATTAAAGGATTCTCACAACTAGCCTCACCCTTGATAGAGTTGACCAAGAAAGGCACCTTATGTTGGTACATAATGACATAGAAGCCATTTGACCATTTAAAGAAGGTAACATACATTTGTTCCATTCTTGCAATACTTATTTTTCATAAATTTTTGTGGTACAATGTGATGCTTTGAGAGAAGGTCTAGGGGTTTTTCTTATGCAAAAATACAACCCATATCATTTGAGACTTGAAAATTTATAGAGACAAAGTGTTAATTCTATATATACAACGAGGAGATGTTGGTGTTCATACATGCAATGGTAAAATTCAAACACCTAGTTTGTGGATATTTTAGAGTATATATAGACCAAAATAGATTGAGATATTCTTATCACAACGTGACCTCAATGATAGGTAGCAAAAATGGGTGAGCAAGTTATAAGACTATGGATTTGATATCAAGTATATCAAGGGAAAGAACAATAGGGTAAGAGACCAAACTCTTAGTCATTTCTATAAGAGAATTAGATTGGAAGGATATAATAAACCTAGGGTTTGTAAACAGACTTAACCAATTAAAAAATCACAAAGCTAAGGTTAATACATGTACATCATAGTCAGCTTTGTAAAGCAACAGTAACACTAAAATGAATCAACAATGTATAGAAAGAACATCTCAACCACTAGTATTATGCACACACTATGACACTATTTAGAAAATAGATTAATATGAAATTTTGTAGGATCAAATTGAGTTCATACAAAAGCATAATAATGGACAAGTTGCAGGAGATAGTTTAATTTGGATCTTTAATACAAAATCACAAACCTTACAATGGAGTTGTTACAACTGTTCTAGGGATAGATAATAAACCAATGGTTTTTAGCTATTAGGTGGGGGCATCTAGGGTATTTATGTTGACTGGTTGCTCCTTGTGAGGGTCCTAACTCTTTTATCTATCCATGATTTGATTGCAAACTAGATATTCCTCAGACTTTCCACCCTATATCTACACAAGCTTCACAATATTGCCCACATAGGGTTTTGAGGCATGAAACCCTAAAACCCTTACTCTCCTAAGGCAATAGGAAATCTGATTTAATGTAATCTAATTGAGATCCATATTGTTGATCTTCAAATCTATGTGTTTGGATGTTGCTACCAATCAGTCTGAGTGCCTAGATCTAAACTTTGCCTTCAGCTTATAACAATCCCACAAGCTCAACTTGATTTTTCTCCCATAGAGATGTGCCAGCACAAGGGTATTCTTGCTCATAAACTCCCTAACCTCCATGTGCATACAACAGGGTTTTCGTCCTGTAGATATAGCGCCCATAATTCATCCAAAAATCTTCATATCTTTCCCTAGTTAGCAAGACAAGTATTTATACCTACCAAATCACAGGTGCTAGGTCCTAAAGCAAGTCGTCCAACAATTTTTTTATTTTATTTTATTTATTCCTTATAATATTATTTAAAAATATTTAATTTAGGTCGACCTAGATTGAATTTTATTATTTATATTTATATTTTTTATTATTTAATATTATTTAAATATATATAATTTAGTGTTGAAAAACACTATTTTTCCGCTCTTTTAAATTTTGAACTAGAAAGCATTGGATACATGATAGTCCTCCCCTCTCAAATATTACTTGTCCTCAAGCAACCTCAGACTTGGATGCTCAAAAATCTCCACACCTTCTCAAGTTGCATCTTCAATAGGTAGGTTCTTCCATTTCACCAAGTACTCTAAGATTACCTTGTTCCTCAGTTCTCCTTCACATCCAAAATTGTTTCAAGTTCAAGTATCAATTTCCTTCATCATCAAGAGGGGCCAGCTCCAATGAGGGTATCACTTACTGTCCAAGTGCCCTTTTGAGGCATGACACACGAAATATATTGTGAATCATGTTGTCCTTAGGTAGCACCAGTTCATATGCAACCTCTCCAATCTTCCTTAGGATCATGTATGCTCCATAAAACCTTGGTTTTAGCTTCTTTGCATGACTCCCCTTGAGGGTAGATTGCTTATAGGGCCACAACCTCAAGTAAAACTATCGCCAACCTCAAAAACTCTCTTTGTTCTATGTTGATCTACATACATCTTTTGTTAGTTTTGGACATGGTACAAATTCTCCTTGAGGGCATTAAAAATATCCATACTTTGTTGCACCACATCCCTTGCTCTGAGGACTCTACTATCTATAAGAATCAAACTCATCAATGAAGTAGCATCATAACCATAAAATGTCTTGAAAGGTGACATACCTATAGACATGTGATGTGTGGTGTTATAGCAAAAATCCCCTAAGTGTAACCACTTAATACAAGTTGTTTTATGCCCTATAACATAGTTCCTTAGGTTTCCCTCAATTCATTTATTCACAATTTTAGTTTATCAATCTATTTTTGGATGATATCTAGTGCTTGGAATCAATTTTGTGTGAGTCAATTGAAAGAGCTCTTGTCAAAGCAAGCTGATAAATCTACTATCCATGTCACTCACAATGTTCTTGGGCAGCCCATGAAGTCTAAATATCTCTCTAAAAAGCAAATCAACAACTTGAGGATCCTTATACTCTGAAGGAATGGTATGGAAATTAGCATATTTTGTAAGCCTATCAACCACCTCATGATAGATACAGTCCTTACCTTGCACCTTAGGCAGCCCAATAATGAAATCTGTGAAAATGCTCTCCCATTTTTTATTTGGAATGGGTAAGTGCTGCCACAAATCAACTGGAAAAACATGTTTGATATTGTTTTGTTGGCACATCAAATACTCCCTAACATGTTGCAACACATCATTCTTTAATCCCTTCCATGAAAAATGCTCTCTTACTTGTATGTCATGTAGAAACCTAGATGACCAGCAAGAGGTGTGTCATGACAAGCTCTCAAAATCCTCTCCTTCACCTTAGATTTTGGTACAAGATACACACAATCTTTGTAAAAGATGAGGTCTTCAACCATCTTGTATCTACCATCATGCAAATTTCCATCTAAAGTGTCAATAGCAAATGAATCTTTGGCATATTCAACTATTATTGTCACCTTCCAATTAACATATAGTGGTTTTTTATTGTCTTCTTGTTGAGCGCTCTATAGTCAATACACATCCTCAATGTCCCATATTTCTTCTTGACCAAAATCACTGATGAGGTGATTGGGCTAGAGCTTGGATGAATATGCCCAATGTCTAGCAACTCCTTAATTGTCTTCTCTATCTCTTCCTTATATTCACAAGGATGGTGATATGCACAAGGATTAGCATATAGTGGTTTTTTATTGTCTTATCTATCTCTTCCTTAATTGGATGGTGATATGCCTTCCAATTAGCATATAGTGGTCTTTTATTGTTTTCTTGTTGAGTGCTCTATAGTCAATACACATCCTCAATATCCTATCTTTCTTCTTGACCAAAATCATTGATGAGGCAATTAGGCTAGAGCTTGGATGAATATGCCCCATGTCTAGCAACTCCTTAATTGTCTTCTCTATCTCTTCCTTATATGCACAAGGAATGGTTTTGCCCCCTCTTCAAGCCCATTCACATGTTGGAATCCCCTCTTCAGGGCTAAACTAGGAGGAATTTCATCAAAACTTTACTATGTTTATCCAAGATAGGTTGAATATCAATTTGATAAGACCTTCCTTCCTTGGAAGGCCCTGTATCCTTAGTCAAGCACTCAATTTCCCATGCTACTTGATCTCTATGCAAAGCTCTCTCTGTCCTCTTGGTTGAAACCACCATGGGACCTCCGTTAGAAAGGCCATGAAGTACTACCTTCTTCCCATTATATTTGAACTTCAACTCCATAGTTTGATAGTTTTGTGTATATTCCCCAAGTGAATGCAATTATTGCACTCTCAGAACCACCTTTGTGTCGCCTATGAGGATCACATAGAAATAATCCCTAATATTATGATCACCAAGAGTCAATTCCAATTGTTGGATCCTTCAAGTACATGGTAGGGTATACCCATCGGCCACTGTGACATTAAATCCTTCAAAATATTCAATCCTCAATCCCATCTTAGCCACCAATCTCTCATCAATGAAATTGTGGGTGGCCCCACTATCAATCAAAATTGTCACTCATTGTCCTTGCAAAACTCCTCTGACCCAAAATGAATGATATCTAGGTGCTCCTAATAGTGTTGGAAGTGTGACCCTTGGGTGCCCTCCCTCCCGAGTTTTGTGCTCATCTCCATTCACAATAATCTTTGGGTAGCTTCTTCAGTATATGAATCCTCATCTAAAACCACCTCAATATAGTGTATTTGGATCTTCCCCAAACAATGGTGACTGGTTGTCATGGCTCCCTACATGTGAAACACAAATTTTTCCTTTGGAGCTTATTCTTAAATACCTCTGTTTTTCTAGGTTTGGGAGGTAATGCCCTAGGTGGAAGAATTTCCTTTTGAGGAAACTTCTTGGGCACAATAGGAGGTGCTTTCTTGGAATATGACTTGTCCAAATCTCTTAGTCAATCTTTGATTGAGTTCTTCCAAGGTCATAATGGAGCCATGCCCTTGCATTACCATACCATGATACCACCATTTGTGGGCCAAACCTTCAAGATGCAAGGTGGAAAAATTGATGCTTCCTTCCTCATACATTGGATTCAAGGATAAATATGTGTCTAATTTTTGCAACCAAGCCCTTGTTGAGGAGCTCCCTGATCCATCAAAAATTGGAATGGTGATCTTTCCCAAATGGTGTTGGATGTACTTCCTCTCTTCATACCTTCTCATATGCCCACTCCTTCTCTTCATGTCATATAATTCTCTAAAAGTTAAATCTCTACATATGGTAGCACTTAAAGCATTGTATTCATTATGAAGCCTGGCGATTTTGTCCCTACTGTTTAGGTGGCACTTCTAATTCATTTTTTGTTCCTTTTTCCAAGAATTTGGCTTTAAATTTTTCACAAAGGTTGTTGAGTTCTCACCACCTGAGTTGCTTCCTTCTGCTCCATTTTGCACAATTCTATCAACACTCAATTGTTGGTTCAATCCCCTCAAAATTTGTACCATTTCCACCATAGTCTCCCTCATGTTAGACTAGAATTATTTGGTTTCCCTAACAAATTCCTGAGCATTATCATATTCCTTGTCACCCATGGTAGCCTTCTTCTTCTCTCTTTATTTGGTTTCCCTAACAAATTCCTGAGCATTATCATCTTCCTTGTCACCCATGGTAGCCTTCTTCTCTCTTTATTGGTACCTCAGATCTCTATCACTCGTGAAAATTTACTTAGGTTGGCAAGATGCCAAGCTCTAATACCTATGTAATAACCCTAGGGTTTGTATACAAACTTAAAACAATTTTAAAATCATGAATCTAGGGTTAATACATACATCACGGTCAGCTTTACAAAGTGGCAACAACACTAAAATGAATCAACGGTGTGCAAAAAGAACATCTCAACCACCAAGATTATGCACACAATATGATACTACATAGTAAATAGATTAATATGAAATTTTCTAGGACCAAATCTAGTTCATACAAAACCGCAATAATGGACAAGTTGCAAGAGATAGTTTAATTTGGATATTTAATACAAAATCGCTGACCTTATAATGGAGTTGCAGTTACAACTGTTCTAAGAATTGATAATCAACCAATGGTTGCCAATTGTTAGGTAGGGGAATCTAGGGTATTTACGTTGATTGGTTACTCCTTGTGATGACCCTAACTCCTCTATATATCAATGATCTAATTGCAAATTAGATATTCCTTGGACTTTCCACCCTAGATCTACACAAACTTCACAATAGTGACCACCTGGGGTTTTGAGGCATGAAACCCTTAAACCCTTACTCTCCCAAGGAAATAGAAAATTTGATTTAAAGTTCGTTGATCAATTTCCTTACTATTGATCTTTATATTTGTGTGTTTGGATGCTACTACCAATCAGTCTGAGTGCCCAGATCTGAACTTTGCCTTTAGCTTGTAACAATCCCACGAACTCAACTTGAATCTGTGTCCCACATAGATGCACCAACATAAGGGTGTTCTTGATCATAAACTCCAATACCTTCATGTGCATACAACAGGGTTTTCGTCTTGCAAATATGGCGCCCAAAATTTATCCAAAAATCTTCATATCTTTTCCTAGCCGATAAGACAAGTACTAATACCTACCAAATCATAGGCACTAGGACCCAAAGTAGATCGACCAATAGATTTTTTATTTTATTTATTTATCCTTTATATAGTAGTTAAAAATATTTAATTTAGGTCAACCCAGATTGAATTTTATTAAAAATATTTATTATTATTTTTTATTATTTAATATTATTTAAATATATTTAATTTAGTGTTGAAAAACACTATTTTTCTCGCTCTTTTAAAATTTTGAACTAGAAAGCATTGGGGACATGACAAAGGAGGCATTGTTGGTTGAGTATGCCAAAGGCCCACTAGCTATAGGGATGATTGAAGATACTAGTGTTGCCTTGGAGCAGGATGAGATATATTAGGTTAAGAATGATATAAGTTTATACAAGGTTAGAGTTTTTGTGGTGTTGGGATTCAAGTTGAAACATAAAATTGTTGCAACATTCCATAATTCTCACTTGGAAAGGCTTGAAAGAAGATGTATTGTAACATGTACAAGATTGTAAAGTGTTTCAAATGATGAAACATGAAACCACATCCTAGTAAGTTTGTTTCAACCCCTCCCCATTCTCTAACGGATATAGGAATC
Source organism: Sequoia sempervirens (assembly GCA_007258455.2). Lineage (NCBI taxonomy): Eukaryota > Viridiplantae > Streptophyta > Pinopsida > Cupressales > Cupressaceae > Sequoia > Sequoia sempervirens. The sequence goes on from VDFB02193867.1 coordinate 311,191,364, forward strand.
TATGTTAATGAAATTCATTATATGCTTTCCTTGAGTAGGGGAGTAAATTGTATCTTTGTGGTTGTTGATTGATTGATTAACAAAGTTTTCCCACTCCATCTCCATTCCTAATCAGTTCAAGGCTACATAGGTAGCATAAATTTTCTTTATGGAAATCTTTCAATTGCATAGACTTCTTTGTACTATGTTAATAATAGAGATGCAAATTTCATGAGTACTTTTTGGTAGGATTTATCTAGATTGACAAGGATAGAGTTGAAACATTGAACCAATTATCAACCCCATAGGGATTGGCGGATGGAGATATTAAACAAGTGGGTTAAGGGGTATGTGAGGATTTTTTGTGACTATTCATTAGACAACTTGGGTATAGTGGTTGCACATATAGGAGTATTGCTACAATACTACCTACCACACGATACTCCAATATTTGTTGAAGTAACACTTCAAGGGACACAAGAAACCATAGCAAGAGACTTCATGCAGTAGAGTAGATAAGTTTTGATAGGTTCATGTGATCAGCTTAAGAATGCATAAATTAGCAACAATTTATGCTAACAAGGATTGAATGGAGAGGCATTTAGAGGTAGGAGACATGATTTTCCTCTAGTTGTAGCTTGCAAGTAGTCATCCTTGAAAAAGAGTGGAATTGAAAAATTCATACCCCACTTAATGGACCTTACATAATGGTTCAACTTATTGGAAAAGTGACTTATTAGTTGGAGCTTTCTCCTAACAGCCAAATCCACAAAAAAATCATATACCCTATTCAAAAAATGTGGGATAGAAAATAACACTTTCAACTAAGCCTCCACACCTTGATGATGGGGGGAAGTTATTGTTAGTGCTTGAGAAAATACTTGGAACTAGAGAGAAGTGTGTGTTGAATTGAGTATGGATTGAATTCTTGGTGTGATGGAAAGTTTTACCTTGAGAGGACACTACTTTGGATTTGGCTAATATTCTAGATCACCTAGTATTATCTTGCTTAAGGGCAAGCGAGTATGGGGAGGGAGAACTTGTAATGTTCCCTTTTTAGTCAACAACATTAAGTCTTTATTGGTAATTATAGAGGATCGTGTCTTTTAGTTAGAATAGTTGTGTTGTGTTGGTGTCACATTTATCCATAATTGTCAATTAGGGAAAATTGATTAATGGAATAAATCAGTAAACTTGATCTACCACCAAATAATTATCAATTCAGTTTTAGTTCATTTTGAGTTTATAATATGAATCTTCATGTGAATGAGGAACAACATAGTAGTAGGAATTTATTAAATTTTTTGTTCCTATCTATTATATTCTTAACAATGCAAGTAGATGGTTTTATTGGCCTCTAACCTGCCAATTGACCACCTTAATTTGAGGGATTGAGTTCTTAATTAGATGTCTGGTTACTACCAAGATTTGAGTGATATATTTCCTTTGATTGAGGTGCAATGGAAAGGAGAGATTGATTTATATCATCACTAGGAAGAGAAGTGATGCACTTGAAATTTGAAAAAATAAAATAGTTTATTTTCCCAAGCTATATATTGTGGCTCAACAACTATAACTTAGAAATGCAAGCCTACAAGTGTAGAGAATGGGATTGAGAAAAAAAACTCTTAAGCAACAAGTTGGAATTCAAATTTACATTTGAAATACTAATATTGTCCAATTTTGTATGACAAACTTCAATTTTTATTATTTTGAAGAAATATAAAAAATGCAAAAAAAATTTGTTGATTAGAATAGTTCTAGGTTTTCAGTTTGGTTCCAATTATTTTTCTAGGTTATTTTATATATCTTATTAGTAGACATCTTTAAAATTTATGTAGCTAGAAATTTGTTGTCTTCTTCTATGTGGCATTCCCTTACACTTGTAGAATTTCTAAGTAAAATCCTTTGCACACATATGCTTTACTTCAAGATTGAAACTTCGTAACAAAGTTGACCATTAATCACCTGTTTCTTAGTACTTATCTTTTCTTTTACATTCAAACTCTTTCTAATAATGTGATTTGATTAGAGGGATGCATGTTGATTGAACTCTTCTTCTCTATGCAATCTTTATAGCATCAAAATATGCTTGCATAACTATCACCATCTCTAAAAGATCAACAACATTTGGTGCTTAACATCCTCTTCCAATATTTATTCATCTTTTGTCTAATCTAACTCTCTTCTTTTATGAAGTTAACACCCAATGACTTCTCTCTCATTGAATTCTCATAGTAGCTCAACTTATTGTGCTAGGATTAATCCAAATATTACTTCCAACTAAAATCAGCTCAAGTTAAATTCAATTTTTCTAAATTTAACTAAAAAATGGATGATTTTAACCTTACCTAATACTAATTTGATGGTGTGTTAAGAGGGATGAGCAAATAATAATCAACCTATCAAAGTACATAGAAGTCCAACTTGAACACGTGCAAATAAAAACATCACTCTTCAATAATTCTCAAAATACTTATATAATTTTTGTTCCCAAATGTACTTATCATTGATATTGATTTTCCTTCTATCCTTATACCCCATTCCTTCAACACTTTGTAGATTTGAAAAATTCTATTATGCTCTTTAAGCACATTGATATGCTTTTTAGATAGAATGCAGCTTAGTGATGTCAAATTAATATTAAATGGAAAGGTAAATACCATTTACATGTGGAAATTTTCATCTTTTTCATATTTGACATGTCTTTATGGTCAAATTATACTTTCACACTCATCCTTTGATTCCTAAACAAACTCAATGTATAATCAACATGCAAAGTTTTACCCTTTTAACTTTGAATTTGTGTTTCAAGTCGTTATCTTTCCATTTCTCATTCTAAATTTTTCAAAGTGTTCTTGATCCCACTTGATGGAGTCCTTTTAGTTTGGTGCATGCCAACTTTAATTTCTTTAGGTCATTTATTTTCTCATATATTAAATAATATTTTAATTCTAATCCCATCTATAAAATTAGGGATATCAATTTTTTTATTTTTTTCTCGATTTTAAAATAGCTTTGATGATATTTTCTCTAGCTTTATATCATTATTTTCTAGTTGTCCCAAACATCAATATTTTGTATTCTCTTTTGCAACAGTTCCTCTTTTTCATGTCGTCTCTATGGCATCCAATTTGTCTTGCATGAATCCCAACATCTCTCCAAGATCAAGAAATCAGCCTTTTCTTCTTCCAATTAGTATCCCTCTTTGAGTTGTATCTCATACTCTTCTTTCATATAATAAAGCCCCATAATTTCTTCATTTTGGAGTTTTTATATAAACTCAACACACTAATAGTAAGATTAAACTCACTTTTACTTATCTACTAAATTCAACTTAACTTTAAATTAAATATTGGACATTCTTCTTTGATTTTCATAGAACTCATTACATTAGAATTACCTTGGCACACACATTTCTTCTATTTCTTACCTCTCCTCTAACATTGAACACTTTACATTGAAATTGACTAGTGGACTTCTTTCGCCATTTCTTTACAATTTGCACTTACTTTTCAACTTCACTCTTAGTATCCTAAAGATGGGATTTCAAAAGCTTGAATCTCTAACAAAAAGTCCAAAAGCCACAACCATTTATATGGACAACATATTTATCTCTTATATCTAAAACACCACCAAATTTCCACAAACCTCTTCTTCCTCTTAATTCCACTTCTTCCATGAGATTGATTATAATTAGTTACTCGCACTCATAAGAGGAGAATTTAGTTTTGTGCCTCCATATTATTGTTAATCTATGAATTCTAACCCAATTTTGGAAAGATTTAATGATATTTTCTTTAGGTCAATACTCTTAAAGTTCTAGTTACCGATTTACATGTTCATCCTGAATATCAATTTCTTAACTTTCTTCTACGACTCCTCTTCCAATGTACAACTCTTCTTCTATTGTCCCTCTTTTTATTTGTCATTTCCCTAGACACTTTTTGTAATCTTTATCTCTATGTTTGGAATTCTCCCTCCATTGTATTTGTCTTTTATATCTTTCTATATTTGTTTATTATTTATTCAAATTGCTTACGTGAGTATATCTTTGTCTCTCTATCTTCACTCTCTCTCTACGCTTTTTGGTCATTCATTATTTATTTATTCATATTTATGTTATTTTTTATTTATTTTAATTTCTTTAATTTTAATTATTCATTTTTTATATTTTTATCATTTTTGCCTACTATTTATCTTTTGACTTTCTCTCATAGTCTTTCTTTTGTTGTCTCACCATGTCTCTACCTCTTTCTCTCTATTTATTTCTTTTATTTTCTTTTTTTACTTTTTTATATTTCACTTCTCATTCTATCTATTTTATATCTAGATCTATTTTCCTATTATATTTCTCCTTCAATTTTTAATATATAATATGTTTTCAATAATTTGATTATGTTAGAAATATAGATAGTAATTGGATTATCTATGTTAAAATTGAATTAAAAACACCCCTTCTCGAACCCAACTTTGTAGAATGTAAGACCAAGGTAAGGTAGGTTGGGCATTGGGCTAGGTCGTAGGGATACCCTTTAGTCAATAAAAGAAAGAAAGAGAAGTTGTAGATATGCTCCCCATGGTCTTGAGGGTTTGATTTCAAGGTCTGGGTTTACTCAATGTACATGTCTTATGGGCTATTACATACATCCTTAGCGGACTACTCTTGCCCCAAAGTGACACCCTTTCTTGACCCCAACTTGGTAGAATTTAAGACCAAGGTAAGGCAGGTTAGGCATTGGTATTGGTCGTAGGGATACCCTTGAGTCAATAAAAAAAGAAAGAGAAGTTGTAGGTATGCTCCACATGGTCTTTGGTTTGACTTCGAGGTATGGGTTTACCCGATTCACATGGCTTATGGGTTGTTGCATAAGTCCCCAAGGGACTACTCTTGCCCCAACGTGTCACCCCTTCCCAACCCCAACTTGGTAGAATGTAAAGCCAAGGTAAGGCGAGTTGGGCACTGGGCTGGGTCGTAGGGATTCTCTTAAGTTAATAAAAAAAGAAAGAGAAGTCATGAGTATGCTCCCCATGGTCTTGGGTTTGACTTTGAGGTATGGGTTTACCCGATGCACATGGCTTACGGGCTATTGCATTCATCTTCAGGGGACTACTCTTGCCCCAGAGTGACATCCTTTCTCAACCCCAACTTGGCAGAATGTAAAACCAAGGTAAGGTTGGTTGGGCATTGGGCTGGGTCATAGGGATACCCCCAAGTCTAAAAAAAGAAGAAAGAGAAGTTGTGGGTATGCTCCATATGGTCTTAGGTTTGACATCAAGGTCTGGGTTTACTTGATGCACATGGCTTACGGGTAATTGCATACATCCCCAAGGGACTACTCTTGCCCCAGTGTGACACCCCTTCCCAACCCCAACTTCGTAGAATGTAAGACCAAGGTAAGGTGGGTTGGGCATTGGGTTGGGTCGTAGGGGTAATGTGAGTCAATAAAAAAATAGAAAGAGAATTTGTGGGTATGCTCCCCATGGTCTTGGATTTGACTTTGAGGTCTAGGTTTACCTGATGGACATGGTTTGCATACATTCTTAGGGGACTACTCTTGCCCCAGCGTGACACCCCTTCCTGACCCCAACTTGGCAGAATGTAAGACCAAGGTAAGGTAGGTTAGGCATTGGGTTGGGTCATAGGGACACACCTTCCTCTTTTATTTATTTTATATCTAGATCTATTTTCCTATTATATTTTCTTATATCTAATTTATCAAGTCCATTCCTTCCCTTCATGTATTTTATCTATCTTTCTCTTTCTCTTTCTCTTTCAATTTTTAATACATAACATGTTTTCAATAATTTGATGATGCTAGAGATACATATAGTAATTAGCTTATCTATGCTAAAATTGAATTAAAAAATTGATCTTTGTACCTTCATTCTCTCTCCTAAGAAGGAATAGAAGTCAACTTAAGTCGTGGGTATGCTCCCCATGGTCTTGGGTTTCATTTTCAGGTTTGGGTTTATCCAATGCACGTGCTTACGAGTTGTTGCATAACAATTCATAAGACCAAGGTAAGGCCGATTGGTATGCTCTGCATGGTCTTAGGTTTGACTTTGAGGTCTGGGTTTATCTGATCCACATGGCTTATGGGTTGTTACATACATCCTTAAGGGATTACTCTTGACCCGATGTGGCACCCCTTCCTAACCCAACTTGGAAGAATGTAAGGTGGGTTGGGCATTGTGTTGGGTCGTAGGGGTACCCCTGAATCAATAAAAAAATAGAGAGATAAGTCATTGGTATGCTTTGCATTGTCTTAGGTTTGACTTGGAGGTTTGCATTTATCTGATGTGTGTGGCTTATGGGTTGTTACATACATCCTCAAGGGACTACTCTAGCCCCGACGTGGCACCCATTCTCAACCACAACTTGGCAGAATGTAAGACCAAGGTATGGTGGGTTGGGCGTTGTGTTGGGTCATAGGGGTACCCTTGAGTCAATAAAAAAAAGTCATGGGTATGGTCTGCATAGTCTTAGGTTTGACTTCGAGGTCTGGATTTGTCTAATGCACGTGGCTTATGGGTTGTTACATACATCCTCAAGGGACTACTCTAGCCCCAACGTGGTACCCATTCTCAACCACAACTTGGCAGAATGTAAGACCAAGGTATGGCGGGTTGGGCGTTGTGTTAGGTCATAGGGGTACCCTTGAGTCAATAAAAAAAAAGTCATGGGTATGCTCTGCATAGTCTTAGGTTTGACTTCAAGGTCTGGGTTTGTCTGATGCACGTGGCTTATGGGTTGTTACATACATTCTCAATGGACTACTCTTGCCCTGGTGTGGCACCCCTTTCCAACTCCAACTTAACAAAATGTAAAACCAAGATAAGGTGGGTTGGGCATTATGTTGTGTCATAGGGGTACCCCTAAGTCAATAAAAAACAAAAAGAAAAGTCATGGGTATGCTCTACATGGTCTTAGGTTTGACTTCGAGGTCTGCGTTTATCTGATGCACATGGCTTAGGGGTTGTTACATACATCCTGAAGGGGCTACTCTTGCCTTGGCGTGGCACCCCTTCTTGACCCCAACTTGGCAGAATGTAAAACCAACGTAAGGTGGGTTGGGTGTTGTGTTGGGTTGTAGGAGTACCACTGAATCAATAAAAAAAGAACAAAAATTAATGGGTATGCTTTGCACAGTCAGGTTTGACTTCGAAATCTAGGTTTATCCGACGCATGTGGCTTATGGGTTGTTACATACATCCTCAAGGGACTAACTACTCTTGCTCTGATGTGGCATCCCTTCCCGACCCCAACTTGGCAGAATGCAAGACTAACATAAGGAGGGTTGGGCATTGTGTTGGGTCATAGAGGTACCCCTGCCAAGACAATAAAAACTAGAAAGAAAATTCATGGGTATTGTAGAAGAGGGGGATTCGCTACTCATGGGTTCTCTTCTTTTAGGGAGCCTCATAGGGCGAACTACCCTAAACTACCTCAGGAATCAGTAGCGAGAGTTTCATAATTCGAAAGAGCAGGTCATAGATATTTTTTAGAGAACCTGGAAAACTCTTGGCCAAAGGACAACGCAAAATATAGACGACAACACGACGTGTTGGTGTCTCGTACATACCAAAATGCAATAAAGTAACAAAATGTAATAGAATTGAGATAAAGTGTAGAAATGATAGAGATAAGGAAAAGAAAGGAAATACTTACCACCATGCTAGTGATGAATCCTCTAACAAGTGAATGTCTTCAAAATCTACACATGTGATATATGGAGAAATTGTTGGGGCTATATAAGGGTTTTCCTTAGTCAAACCCCCATTTTGGTGTTCCCACCTCCACAGACAACCAGATAGAAAAAGAGAAAGAAATGAACAAAGTGTGTGGTGAAAGCAAAACCTGCACCACCAAGTGTGAGTAATAAAAACAATCCTCACTCAAGGAGGAGAACCCATATCACAAAAGAGGTGATAAAAGCAATCCCCGCTCAAGGAAGAGAACCTGTATCACAAAATGTAGAAATGCAATGGAAGGGAGATATGGAATCCCAAGATGCTCACAAGCATGAAGTGAAGGAGATGAAGCTGCAAGAGCCAAAGGAGCTGCAAAGAGTGTTGTGAGAATGTGAGAGCTTGAAAGTGCTATTGTAGCAAGTTGTATGGAGTTGTGCAAGCAAAATGAAAAGAAAAAAAAAGGAGGAAAAGGAAAGAACCAAAGCTAGGGAGAAGTCAGAAGTAGAAGAGTTGCAAATGAAGTGAAAAGACTGCTTTTAAGGAGGGAAAAGAAGCTTCTCTAGCCATTACAAGGTGTTCCAAGCCATTACCGTCGAAAAAACTCACTGACAAGTGGAAAACATGCATGGAAACAATCATTTGAGTGTTGAAACGTCGTAGGACGCTAGCACAGTGTGCAGATGTTCGTACGAAATGCTAGTGTCTGGAAACGTCATGCTACAAAACAACAAGAATAGGAAAAGCACCAAGTCTAATGCAAAGCTGGCACACAAGGGTAGCTGCTAAAAATGGGTGTTGGATGATCTTGAGAAGGGAAAAAGGCTGATGCAAGTGATAAAATAAGCCTACTCAAGATGCTAAGGGAGTGGACACTAAAGTGGATGCAAGAATGCATGTGAAATTGTAAGTGGTGCAATTTTATGATTATACAGGTATGCTTTGCATGGTCTTAGGTTTGACTTCAAAGTCTAAGTTTATCTAATGCATGTGGCTTATGGTTTGTTATATACATCCTCAAGGGACTACTCTTGCCCTAGCATGGCACCCCTTCCCAACCCCAACTTGGCAGAATGTAAGACCAAGGTAAGGTGGGTTGGGTGTTGTGTTGGGTCATAAGGGTACCCCTGAGTCAATCAAAAAATAGAAAGAAAAGTCATGGGTATGCTTTGCATAGTCTTAGGTTTGACTTTGAGGTCTAGGTCTATCCGATGTACATGACTTATGGCTTGTTACATACATCCTCAATGAAATACTCTTGTCTCGGCGTGGCACCCCTTCTCGACCCCAACTTGGTAGAATGTAAGACCAAGGTAATGCGGGTTGGGCATTGTGTTGGGTAGTAGGGGTACTCTTGAGTCAATGAAAAAAACAAAAAGAAAAGTCATGGGTATGCTCTACATGGTCTTAGGTTTGACTTCAATTTTTGGGTTTATTCGATGTACATGACTTATGGGTTGTTACATACATCCTCAATGAACTACTCTTGTCTCAGCGTGGCACCCCTTCTTGACCCCAACTTGGCAGAATGTAAGACCAAGGTAATGCGGGTTGGGCATTGTGTTGGGTAGTAGGGGTACTCTTGAGTCGATAAAAAAAGAAGTCATGGGCATGCTCCATATGGTTTTAGGTTTGACTTTGAGGTCTAGGTTTATCCGATGCACATGGCTTATGAGTTGTTGCATGCATCCTTAAGGGACTACTCTTGCCCTGACATGGCACACCTTCCCAACCCCAATTTGGCAGAATGTAAGACCAAGCTAAAGCGGGTTGGGCATTGTGTTGGGTCGTAGGGGTAACTTTGAGTCAATAAAAAAAATAGAAAGAAAAGTCATGGGTATGCTCTGCATGGTCTTAAATTTTACTTTGAGGTCTAGGTTTATCTGATGCACATGACTTATGGGTTGTTACATACATCTTCAAGGGTCTACTTTTTCCTCGACATGACACCCCATCTCAACCCCAAGTTGGTAGAATGCAAGACCAAGGTAAGGCAGGTTGGGCATTGTGTTGGGTCGTAGGGGTACCCCTAAGTTAATAAAAAAACAAAAAGAGAAGTCATGGGTATGTTCTGCATGGTCTTAGGTTTGACTTCGATGTCTAGGTTTATCTGATGCATGTGGCTTATGGGTTGTTACATACATCCTCAAGGGACTACTCTTGCTCCAACATGACACGCCTTCCTTACCCCAACTTGGCAGAATGTAAGACCAAGGTAAGGTGGGTTGGGCATTGTGTTGGGTCATAAGGGTACCCCTGATTCAATAAAGAAAACAGAAAGAAAAGTCATGGTTATGCTTCGCATGGTATTAGGTTTGACTTTAAGGTATGGGTTTATCTAATGCACGTGGCTTATGGGTTGTTACATACATCCTCAAGGGATTACTCTTGCCCCGACGTGACACCCCAACTTGGCAAAATGTTAGACCAAGGTAAGGCGGGTTGGGCATTGTGTTGGGTCGTAGGGGTAACCTTGAGTTAATAAAAAAAATAGAAAGAAAAGCCATGGGTATGCTCTGCATGGTCTTAAATTTTACTTTGAGGTCTAGGTTTATCCGATGCACATGACTTATGGGTTGTTACATACATCTTCAAAGGTCTACTTTTTCCTTGACATGGCACCACATCTCAACCCTAAGTTGGCAGAATGTAAGACCAAGATAAGGCAGGTTGGGCATTGTGTTGGGTCGTAGGGGTACCCCTAAGTCAATAAAAAAACAAAAAGAGAAGTCATGGGTATGTTCCACATGGTCTTAGGTTTGATTTCGATGTATGGGTTTATCTGATGCATGTGGCTTATGGGTTGTTACATACATCCTCAATGAACTACTCTTGCTCCAATGTGACACCCCTTCCTGACCCCAATTTGGCATAATGTAAGACCAAGGTAAGACAGGTTGGGCATTGTGTTGGGTCGTAAGGGTACCCCTAAGTCAATAAAGAAAACAAAAAGAAAAGTCATGGTTATGCTTCGCATGGTCTTAGGTTTGATTTTGAGGTATGGGTTTATCCAATGCACGTGGCTTATGGGTTGTTACATACATCCTCAAGGGATTACTCTTGCCCTGGCGTGGCACCCCTTCCCAACTCCAACTTGGCAAAATGTCAGACCAAGGTCAGACCAAGGTAAGGCGGGTTGGGCATTGTGTTGGGTCGTAGGGGTAACCTTGAGTCTAAAAAATAGAAAGAAAAGTCATGGGTGTGTTTTGCATGGTCTTAAATTTGACTTTGAGATCTAGGTTTATCCGATGCACATGACTTATGGGTTGTTACATACATCGTCGAGGGTCTACTTTTTCCTCAACATGACACCCGATCTCGACCCCAAGTTGCCAGAATGTAAGACCAAGGTAAGGAATTTTGGGCATTGTGTTGGGTCGTCGGGGTACCCCTAAGTCAATAAAAAAACAAAAAGAGTAGTCATGGGTATGTTCCGCATGGTCTTAGGTTTGACTTCGATGTTTGGGTTTATCTGATGCATGTGGTTTATGAGTTACACACATTCTCAAGGGACTACACTTGCTCCAACGTGACACCCCTTCCTAACCCCAACTTGGTAGAATGTAAGACCAAGGTATGGCAGGTTGGGCATTATGTTGGGTCGTAAGGGTACCCCTAAGTCAATAAAGAAAATAGAAAGAAAAGTCATGGTTATGCTTCGCATGGTCTTAGGTTTGACTTTAAGGTATGGATTTATCCAATGCACATGGCTTATGGGTTGTTACATACATCCGCAAGGGATTACTCTTGCCCCAGCGTGGCACCCCTTCCTGACCCCAACTTGGTAGCATGTTAGACTAAGGTAAGGCGGGTTGGACATTGTGTTGGGTCGTAGGGGTAACCTTGAGTCAATAAAAAAAAGAAACAAAATTCATGGGTATGCTCTGCATGGTCTTAGGTTTGACTTCAAGGTTTGGGTTTATCCAATGCACGTGGCTTATGGGTTATTACATACATCCTCAAGGGGCTACTCTTGCCCTGACATGACACCCCTTCTTGACACCAATTTGGCAGAATGTAAGACCAAGGTAAGGCGGGTTGGGCATTGTGTTGGGTCATTGAAGTAGTCCTGATTCAATTAAAAAAACATAAAGAAAAGTCATGGGTATGCTCTGCATAGTCCTAGGTTTGACTTTGAGGTCTAGTTTTATCTGATGCTTGTGGCTTATGGGTTGTTTGATCCATCTTCAAAGGACTACTCTTGTCCTAGCGTGGCACCCCTTCCCAACCCGAACTTCATAGAATGTAAGACCAAAGTAAGGTGGGTTGTGCATTGTGTTGGGTCGTAGGGGTACCCCTGAGCCAATAAAAAGACAGAAAGAAAAGTCATGGATATTCACCACATGGTCTTAGGTTTGACTTTGAGGTCTATGTTTATCCAATGCACATGGCTTATGGGTTGTTACATACATCCTCAAAGAACTACTTTTTCCCCAGCGTGGTACCTCTTCTTGACCCCAACATGGCATAATGTAAGACCAAGGTAAGGCGAGTTGGGCATTGTGTTGGGTCGTAGTGGTACCACTGAGTTAATAAAAAATAGAAAGAAAATTCATGGGTATGTTTCACATGGTCTTAGGTTTTGACTTTGAGGTCTAGGTTTATCTGATGCATGTGGCTTATGGGTTATTACATACATCCTCAATGGACTACTCTTGCCTTGGCGTGGTACCCCTTAGTCAATTAAAAAAATAGAAAGAAAAGTCATGGGTATGCTCTGCATGGTCTTAGGTTTTACTTCGAGGTTTGGGTTTTTTCGATGCACGTGGCTTATAGGTTGTTACATCCTCAAGGGACTACTCTTGCTCCAGCGTGACAACCTTTCCCTACCTCAACTTGGTAGAATGTAAGAAAAAGTAAGGCAGGTTGGGCATTGTGTTGAGTTGTAGGAGTACCCCTGAGTCAATAAGAAAATAGAAAGAAAAGTCATGGGTATGCTTCACATGGTCTTAGGTTTGACTTCAAGGTCTGGGTTTATCCGATGCATGTGGTTTATGGGTTATTACATTCATCCTGAAGGGACTACTCTTACCCCGATGTGGCACTCCTTCCCGCCCCCAAATTGTCATAATGTAAGAACAAGGCAAGGTGGGTTGGGCATTGTGTTGGGTCATAGGGGTACCCCTAAATCAATAAAGAAAATAGAAAGAAAAGTCATGGGTATGTTATGCATGGTCTAAGGTTTGACTTTGAGGTCTGAGTTTATCCGATGCACATGGCTTATGGGTTGTTACATACATCCTCAAGGGGCTACTTTTATCTCGGCATGACACCCCTTCTCGACCCCAACTTGGCAGAATGTAAGACCAAGGTAAGGCGGGTTGGGTGTTGTGTTGGGTTGTAGGGGTACCCCTGAGTCAATAAAAAGAAAGAAAGAAAAGTTGTGGATATGCTCCACATGTTCTTAGGTTTGACTTTAAGGTTTGAGTTTATCCAATGCACATGGCTTATGGGTTGTTACAAGCATTCTAAAGGGACCACTCTTTCCCTGGCATGGCACCCCTTCTCGACTCCAACTTGGCAGAATGTAAGACCAAGGTAAGGTGGGTTGGGCGTTGTGTTGGGTTGTAGGGGTATCCCTAAGTTAATAAAAAAGAAAAAGAAAAGTCATGGGTATGCTCTGCATGGTCTTAAGTTTGACTTTGAGGTCTGGGTTTATCCGATCCATGTGGCTTATGGTTTGTTACATACATCCTCTAGGGATTACTCTTGCCACAGTGTGGCACCCCTTCCCGACCCCAACTTGATAGAATGTAAGACTAAGGTAAAGTGAGTTGGGGTTGTGTTTGGTCATAGGGGCTCCCTTGAGTCAATAAAAAAATAGAAAGAAAAGTCATGGGTATGCTCCACATGGTTTTAGGTTTGACTTCAAGGTCTGGGTTTATATGATGCATGTGGCTTATGGGTTGCTACATACATCCTCAAGGGACTACTCTTGCCCCACCTTGACACCCCTTCCCAATCCCAACTTGGAAAAATATAAGACCAAGGTATGGTGGGTTGGGTGTTGTGTTGGGTCATAGGAATACCCCTGAGTCAATAAAAAAATAGAAAGAAAAGTCATGGGTATGCTCTGCATGGTCTTAGGTTTGATTTCGAGGTTTGGGTTTATTTGATGGACGTGGCTTATGGGTTGTTATATACAACCTCAAGGGACTACTCTTGCTCCGATGTGGCACCCCTTCCCAACCCCAACTTGGTAGAATGTAAGACCAAGGTAAGGTGGGTTGGGCATTGTGTTGGGTTGTAGGGGTACCCCTAAGTCAATAAAGATAATAGAAAAAAAGTCATGGGTATGCTCTACATAGTCTTAGGTTTGACTTTGAGGTATGGGTTTATCCGATGCACGTGGCTTATGGTTTGTTACATATATTCTCATGGGACTACTCTTGCCTTGGCATGGCACCCCTTCCCGACCCCAACTTGGCAGAATATAAGACCAAGGTAAGGCAGGTTGGGTGTTGTGTTAGGTCGTAGGGGTACCCTTGAGTGAATAAAAAAATAGAAAGATAAGTCATGGGTATGCTCCACATGGTCTTAGGTTTGACTTCAAGGTCTGAGTTTATCTGATGCACGTGGCTTATGGGTTGTTACATACATCTTTAAGGGGCTACTCTTGCCCCAATGTGCCACCCCTTCTCGACCCCAAGTTGGCAGAATGTAAGACCAAGGTAAGACAGGTTGGGCGCTGTGTTCGGTCATAGGGGTACCCCGAGTCAATAAAAAAATAGAAAGAAAAGTCACGAGTATATTCCACATGGTCTTAAGTTTGACTTTGAGTTTTGGGTTTATCTGATGCATGTGACTTATTGGTTGTTACATACATCCTAAAGGGACTACTCTTGACCCGACGTGGCACCCCTTCTTGGCCCTAACTTGGCAGAATGTAAGACCGAGGTAAGGCGGGTTGGGCATTGTGTTGGGTCGTAGGGGTACCCCTGGGTCAATAAAAAAAATAGGAATAAAAGTCACGAGTATGCTTTGCATGGTCTTAGGTTGACTTTGAGGTTTGGGTTTATCTAATACACGTGGCTTATGGGTTGTTACATGCATGTTCAAGTACTCTTTCCCCGACGCGACACCTCTTTTTGACCCCAATTTGGTAGAATGTAAGACCAAGGTAAGGCGGGTTGGGCATTGTGTTGGGTTGTAGGGGTACCCTTGAGTCAATAAAATAAATAGAAAGAAAAGTCATGGGTATGCTCCACATGGTCTTAGGTTTGATTTCAAGTTATGGGTTTATCTGACGCACGTGTCTTATGAGTTGTTACATACATCCTCGAGGGACTACTTACTCCCTAGCATGGCACCCCTTCCCAACCCCAACTTGGCATAAAGTAAGACCAAGGTAAGGTGGGTTGGGCATTGTGTTGGGTCATAGGGGTACCCCTGAGTCAATAAAACAAGCAAAAAGTAAATTCATGGGTATGCTCTGCATGGTCTTAGGTTTGACTTCGAGTTCTAGGTTTATCTGATGCACGTCCTCATGGGTTGTTGCATACATCCTCAAGGGACTACTCTTGCCCCGACATGGCACCCCTTCCCGACCCCAACTTGGCAAAATGTAAGAGCAAGGTAAGGCGGGTTGGGCATTGTGTTGGGTCATAGGGGTACCCTTGAGTCAATAAAAAAAATAGAAAGAAAAGTCATGGATATGCTCTGCATGGTTTTAGGTTTGACTTTGAGGTCTAGGTTCTATCCATTGCACGTGGAAAATGGGTTGTTACATACATCCTTAAGGGACTACTCTTGCCCCGGTGTGGCTCCCCTTCATGACCCCAACTTGACAGAATGTCAGACCAAAGTAAGGCGGGTTAGGCATTGTGTTGGGTCATAGGGGTACCCCTAAGTCAATAAGAAAAAAGAAAGAAAATTCATGGGTATGCTCCGCATGGTTTTAGATTTCACTTCGAGTTCTGGGTTTATCCCACTCTTTCATTTTTATTCCTCTTTTCTTTTCTATGATTTATTGTTTCTCACTTAATATTTTCATTCATCATATTGTTTTTCTCTTTCACTAATTACTTTTTATCTATTGATTTTTTGTTTGTTCTCTTTCAATTTCATTTACTCATTTTTTCCTCTTTTCTTCTCTCTCATTGTTGCTTTTTTTTTTCCCCTTCTTTTGTTTGTCTCTACTTTCTATTGTTAATTTTTTTATAAATTTATCTCAGTCCTTATCTATATACCATTCGTTTTTTACCTACATTTTTAATATTTTCTATCATTTTTTCTATATTACTCTTTTCATTTATGTATTTTGTATTAAATTAATTTTTTATTTTGTATCTATGTTTTTGTTAAATCCTTGATTATTTTCTCTTTTTTTTTTTTTTTTTAATCTATCATTTATTTTGTAGTTTTCTTATTTTGTCACATTAACACTCTCTCAATATCTATCTTTTTTTATTTCTTAAGTTTCCTTAGTTTGTCTCTCTTTCTATCTGTATTTATTCATTGCATATCTCTTTTAAATATTCTTTGTTTCTTCACCAATATTTCTCTATTTTTGTTTCCTTCTTTTTATTTGTTATTTCCCCAAACACTTTTGGTAATCTTAATCTTTTTATTTAGAATTCTTTTTTTCTTCACTTTATTTATGTCTTTAATGTGTTTATGAATTTGTTTATTATATATTCAAATTGCTTACGTCAGTATATATTTTTTTGTCTCTCCATCTTCATTCTCTCTCTCTCTCTTTGTTTTTTAATCATTCATTATTTATTTTTATTTCTTTAACTTTAATTATTCTTTTTTGATATTTTTTATTATTTTTGTCTACTTTTTGTCGTTTGACTTTCTTTCACAACCTTTCCTTTCTTGTTTTACCATTTCCCTACCTCATTCTTTCTATTTATTTCTTTTATTTTCCCTTTTTACTCTTTATCTTTCACTTCTCATTCTATTTATTTTATATCTAGATCTATTTTCCTATTATCTTTCCTTGTATCTATTGGAACCAAAATTTTAGACCAAAAATTCTGTTGATTTTGCCATATAAAATCAAGGTTCTCCCTTGATTTTCATAAAAAATTATGTTTTTGCCATATGCAAAGTCAAATTAGCCTTTTACCGCCATACCACTACCATACTTGATTATCCCATATATGCCTTGCCTTTTACCTCCTTATCGCAACCTCCAACAAAGTAACTCATGGTAGCGCGGTGAGAAGGTAGCAATATACTGTATTACCGCTATACCGCAAAAGTTTGATACTTAGCTCGCGGTAGAGCGGGGTCATCATCATTACTAGCAGAGGGAACCACTATACCGTGAAGGGTCAGAGTGAGGCCCACGGTAGAGCAGTAAAGTAAGAACATACATAAGGGAGAACCGCTATACCGCGGGGGGTCGGCATGTGGCCCGCAGTAAAGTGGTATATAAGGCAAAGTGCTAAGTATACACTGCGATACTGCCGAGGAGACCAATGAAGTGCACGGTAGTGCGGTATAATGAGAACAAGTAAATACAATGTACCACGATACCACAGAGGAACAAAGGGTGATGCATGGTAGTGCGTTAATCAGCCGTTGGAGCATTAAATGAAGGCCAGTCACATCAATCAATATCAAAATATGAAATTCAGCTCAGTGTGAAGGATTTGAATGATGTTGAACTTATATGGGAATTAATGCAGTATGATACAAGAATTTAATAAGGAATATTGTGATCGCTCACTCATGGTAATAGAAGCATAATACAGGTGAGCTCAAGGAGTGACAGTCAAACAAAATTCTTCAAGGAAAGCAATATTCTGGGTAAGTTCTACTTACCATGCATTGAATTTTAGCAATGGCACCTAAGAAAACAAGAGTAAGGACTGAAAAAGAGGAAAAAATCAACAAAGCTTCATTACAATCACCATTACTTGCATTGCTACCTAGTTCAGTTGATAAAGGTTATAAGAGGGTATTTAAGGATTTAGCTCAGGGGTGTAGAGATCCAATAATTCCACGGTCTGGGTGGAATTTGTATTGGTATTTTTATAAGAATAGAAATGAAAAGGTCTCGGTATCAAACCCATGGACTCTTGATATGGGAAAATTGATAGTTCCTAATGTATTTGTTGATGTTGAGCTAATTAGAGCTCTAGCCAGTAGATATCATGCCCCGTCGAAAGTTGTTAGGCTCCCAGATGGACAATGTCTAGTAGATATCTCCAGGGAAGCTATAATTAGGTGTTTTTACCTAAACAAGTAGGATGTCATAGAAATAGATTTGGGGAGGCTAGATCAGGAGTACAAAAGGTTGAGGAGGACTTATAGAATTGATGAACTTCCCCTGCACATGAAAAGGGGTGAAAAGAATAGAGTCCTTCCTATTCCATCTTCAAAAGTTGAACCCTTTCTAGTGTCGGACTTTTAGACATATTTCAAAAAAACCTATCATGAATTATGCCAGATTCTTGGATTTGATGGTGAAGACAATATGCCCATTGGATTAATGAGGACAACAATGATTATCCAACATCCTGAATCTAATGTGGAGTTCTATTTTTCTTCTATTATTGAAGAACATATTCATGAAGGCCTGTTATAGGTAAGGGAAGCCAAGGCCCCTATCACTTTCAGACAATATTCCCTACTGTGTCATTTAATTCTATTTCAAAATGAAAGGAAGTGGACTAAAAGGATGAAGTTAAGCACACATGAAAATGGAGTTATGCTCCCAGTGCAAAATTGGTGCTATGTTTGGGATAGTAAGTTCCCTAAAGCTGACTATATTGTGTTTAGGGATGACTTTTCCATCACTAATTGATTCCCTTGGTTTTCCTACACCAAGGCTACCACAATCTTTAATGGAGGTTATGAGACCCATGCAATACAAACCAGACCAGGGTTTCATACACAACTATGCTAATTGGTTTTTAATGCCACAAAATACCATCATTAGGGTGTACAGTTGTGATCAAGCCCCACATGTCTTACCAAAATTTGTGCCTAGTAAAGTATTGCTTTTAGAATTTATCTGGAAAATGCTCTGGATGTAGCATAGTCTCATGAAGAATCAAAGAAAGGGGACTTTCTTGCCTAACTTGAAAGTTTTTGAGGAGTTATCAGTTGGATCAGATATATTGGAAGAAGTGCAGGGTTTCATAAAAGCCAATTTTTCTCTCAGATCAGGAAAAGTGAGAGTTTGTGATCCAGAGGGTCACATCAACAATATTAGGACCCTGCTTACAAAGAGGGCGATATCACATGCATTTGATCCAGAAGAGGATGTAATAAGGAACTTGGTATACTTTTCAGATGTGTTTGAAACAAGGAAAAATGGCTAATGATGATGAGATGGGAGGACCGAAAGAAGAAAAAAGATTAGAAGTTCAAGGGGTTCTTTGTTGAAGAATCAGACTTGTTGAAAAGGATGCAATTGGTTCTTAGTAAGTTTGATGAAATGTATAAAAAGGATCAAGAAGAGAAATCAGCTCCACCATCTACACCCTAGCCACCATCATCCATAGCCTCCACATTGCATACACCACCTCCTTTACCAGTTCATCCATTTCCATCTCCAACTGATGAGCCTTCTGCTAAGAAACAAAGAGTTGAGTCACTAGTTGACTATGGGTCGAGTGATGAAGAACAAGAAGTAGTTTGGACTCTGGCTAAGATGAAAGAAGTCGTAGAGCAACAAAAGATGTTGGAGCCTCATGATCCAAAAATAAGAATATCAGAAGAAGTTGTTGATGAGATACAAGATGATGAGAGAATAGTCACTTCTCTGTGGTTTATGGAGGATGATGATTTCATCCATACAAGGGAATTCAAAGATTTTTGGATAAAAATAAAAATGAAACAATTTGATGGTAGGCTGAAGATTAATCTCATTGGGATTGATGATTCAAAGCATGCAGAGGTACAGGCCTAGACAATGGCAGAGTTGGATATTGATAACATCAATATTACTCCCAAAGAAGCAAGGGAGTTGGTGCTAAATAGTAATATGTTGATCATACCTGGAATGGAACTCTCCAAGGTGTTTTTGTTAGATCAAATTAGAGCCTAGGATGATCCAAACTTGGTTGTAGAATTTGATTTGGAAGGAGTTTCAAGCACAAGATACAATCATACCACCCAGACCCTTGCCTTATGGACGAAGCAGAAGAACAATAGGAAGCCAAGGCTTCTAGATGTAGTAGAGGAAATGAGAGGATCTACAATGGTCAGGACAATGAAGGACACTACTCCAATAGAAGCAACAACCATAACCATGCATTCAACCATGTTTACAAAAGATGTAGTAGAAAGCATGGAAAAGAAGATAACAAAGTATGAGAAAAGACTCAAGTTATCAAATGATGAAATAAACAAGTTATTCATTGAAAATGTCATATTAAATAAACAATTGCAACATGCCACAGATGTAAAAGGAGATGAAATAGTTGTCTATCATCCACCTGCTCTAGCTGAAGATCCACAAATTCAACGACTGAAAGAAGAGATTGAGAAATTGAAGAAACACAATATGGATGATGTCAAGCAACACATCTTGAGTACCTTAAAAGAAATATTGAAGCACAAAGTTTAAGTTTTAAAAAAGAAGATAAGTGGAGTTTATGAGGGTTTTAGTCATTTGGTAAAAGCTTTAGAACAAATAAATACCAATTCCCCTATCTTAGAGGAATTACAGAAAAGATGGCAGCCAACTTACCATATTTTAACCACTCTGTGCAAGGCAACACAAAGGGATCCTGGTGCACCTCCAAGATTAAAGCCTACCCAAGATGGTAAATAGAGTTATTGATGAGCATAAGTATTTGATTGACATGAAGAAGGTAGAGAATAGAAGGAATTCATTTGATTCAATAAGACACAGTTTTAGTCCCTTGATCACTAAAGGTGATGGACAACTCAAGGATGTGGATGAATGGAAGAATGAGTTTAATCAAATGGTTCCCCAATGCTTGACATGTATTCAGGGTGACCGTAATATCAATCTGGAGAAGTTTCACACTTTGCTTGATGGAGTTATGACATTGGATAATGGTTACACAAATTTTGTTTGTAGATGCAAGAAACCTATTTGATAACAGATGGAAGAGCCAACTTACAAACTTCACTGCTACACAGGAATTCAAGTGGTCGACTGACTTAACGATAAGAAAATGACAAGAAAAATATTTGGGCTCAGATGAGGATTGATCAGGGTCAGCATGAGGAAGAATATATCATAAAGTAAGGGCTTTGCATAGGTCTTAGATGACCATGAGCTTCTTAATCGAAGACTAACGGACTGGAGCATGTGTTAGTTGTTTGGTTATTTATGTTTCTTAATTATACTTTGTTATTAAAAGGCTTTGCATAGGTCTTAGATGACCATGAGCTTCTTAATCGAAGACTAACGGACTGGAGCATGTATTAGTTGTTTGGTTATTTATGTTTCTTAATTATACTTTGTTATTTATGTTTCTTAATTATTGTTTGCCTGAAGCTTGTTTGCCTCTCATATAAATACAAGATACCAAGGATAAAAGGGAGATCATTAGAATAGATAGAAGAAGTAGGAGAATAGAGATTGATACAATGTTTACATCAGAAGGATCAAGATGCACGTGTAAATTTTGAAGGAGTTAATGGAAAATATCTGATTTGGTGGCTCTATATTGGTATCAATTGTTTGTTAAGTTAATTGAAGATATTATCAGTTGTCTCCATATTTAATATTTCTCTATTGTTTAAATTGATATATAAAGCATATTTTCAATTTATCAGGGCACATTTGTTGTATCTGTGTGGTGTAATTGATTGGGTCTTTCAAGTAAAGATTAAAAATCCTCTTGATTGTTCACAACAACCTAGAATTATTATTTTGGATTATTAAAGAAGAATTTGATAATTACGTCCTTGCTTGTTTATACAAGTTATAAACATAGAAGTGCCAAACAATTAGAATTATTTTCAGTTATAAGTCACTTAACTCTGATTTCTATTGGACTCCATATACCCAACAAAGCACTGGTCCCCCATATTCCATCATTTAGTTTCACTTCACTTTAAATATTTCACATCTATTAACTAAACATATTAGGATTAGCCTTGATATTGTTTATACAATCTATACCAAAATAAAAATTCATTTATCCACTCCTACTTTCCATTGTGGATAAATTTCTTTAAGGGATAAATATGAATCAAGTCTGCTTCATTCATATAGGTGTACCCACCTAGGTCTAGCATCACCTTAAGAGAAGAAGGTCTAAACCATTCGGTCTTGTACGTTACTTAGAAATGTACCAAGAGTTTGGAAACCTCTTGAGGTATTTTACCTGCATTTTTGAGAGCTAACAGTATCTAATTTATCAAGCCCATTCATTCCCTTCATATTTTCTCTTTATCTTTCTCTTTCTCCTTTAATTTTTAATATATAACATGTTTTCAATCATTTACGTCCTTGAATATTAATTCGCTTACTTATGCTAAAATTGAATTTAAAAACTTATCTCCATACCCTCATTCTCTCCTAAGAAGGAATAGAAGTTGAGTTCATCTCAGAGCCCACACAAATAACAGATGAGGCTTAAGTATTAAGTCTGAGTTTACTCGATGCATGTGGCTTGTAGGTTGTTGCATCCATCCCCAAGGGACTACTCTTGTCCCAACGTGACACCTCTTGTCGACCCAATACCAAAGTAAGGCGAGTTAAGTATTGGGATGGGTCGTAGAGATACCCTTGAGTCAATAAAAAAAGAAAGAGAAGTTCATGCATTTTTATCATCTTTGAAAGGGGTTTGGATTGAAATATTTTGATTAATTGGAGGTCAATTTACAAAAAAAACATAATGTGATTTTAGTGTACCTATTGATTGATACATCATCAATCCATTTGCATAACAGAACATCCATTTTTTTTCCCTTTAAATCAAAGGTGACAATAATTTATATATTCTTGTGACCCAACACACCCCTTTTCGACCCCAACTTGACAAAATGAAAAACCAAGGTAAGTTTGGACGTTGGGTTGAGTCATGGGGATACCCTTGAAACAACAAAAGGAGAGAGAGAGAGAGAGAGAGAGAGAGAGAGAGAGAGAGAGAGAGAATTCCATAGCTTTTTGTCTTTGAAAGGGGTTTGGATTGGAATATTTTGATTAATTGGAGGTTGATTTACAAAAAAATTGTAATATGATTTTAGTGTATCTATTGATTTATACACCAACAATCCATTTGTATTAACATAGCATCCTTCTCCTTTTCCCTTTGGATCAAAGGTCCCATAGAAAAAATTATATCCTCCTTCATGACATCTGCATAACACTATTACAAAGGGGAAGATAGGTGTATTATAAAACCAACCCAAAACTAAAGAGGGATAGAAAAGAATGAACCAAAATAGGTAAAACCAAGGAATTATTTGTCATAGAATTGCAATCTAGAAACCATGGCTTCACTAATCAAAATTACTTCTTTACTTTCTCTCCCTATATCTTTTTATCTTTTATTTGTTATCTATTTTTTTCATCCTCTCAGTTATCTCTCTTTGTCTCTCTATCTTCGTTGCACATTTTTATATTTTTTCTCAAATTCTTTCTCTTTATTCTCTCTCTCGCTTGCTTTCTCACTCACTCTCTATTTGTTTTATTCTCCCCATCCATTTTTTTATATCACTCTTTTTTTTATTTCTTTGTTATTTTTCCTTTTTATCTTTGTATTTAGATTTATCATTCTCTTCCTTCCTCTATTTATCATATTTTTTCTCTTTTTGTTAGTCTCTTTTTTCTAAAACCTTTTGCTTATTGGCTAAGGTTGATTGAGCATCTCTTGTAGCTCACATAATTTTCATTTACTTGTTCACATGGGGTGCAAGTAGAGAGATTGGTGTTTTGGACATATTCATGGAGAGTAGGTCTTTGTAGTGTAACTTTTATTCATGAAATAATGCATTGTGTGAATAGTTTTGGAGGCTTGGTTTTTCCCTCGTGCAAATTTTTCTATAGTATATCTTGTGTCATCTTATTTGTATGTTTGTCTATTCTTTTGCATATTTTCACTCATGAAGTTTTGTGGAAATAATTTTATATTGATGTAAAGTTTTCTTTTTTCGGTATCAAATCCTGGTTGTTAGGTTGTGGGCAAAGATCACCTTAATATTGTTAATACTTGGAATGAGTAGACTAAGGAACCCTAAGAAGTGTCATTTTGTTGCAACTAAAGGAAAATTGTTGGGCCACATAGTATCCAAGGATGGAATAAGAATTGATTATGAGAGAGTGGAAGCTATAGATAATATTCCTATCCCAAAAATAGTAAAATCCATTCAGTCTTTCTTTGGGAAAATAAACTTTGTGAGGAGGTTTATATCAAATTTTGTTGAGATTGTCAAGCCCATTTCAAAAATATTGAAAAAAGGAGCCAAGATTGATTGGAAAACAAAAGCAATTGATGCATTTATATCTATTAAAAGGGTGATCAAGGAGGCCCCAATGTTGAAATCACCTGATGTAAACCATTTCAGATTTTATCATTTGCATCTTACCACACTATTGCAATAGTAATGTTATAGAAAAATGATGAAGGGTATGAGCAACTAATATCCTTTTTCAGAAAATCCCTTGAAGGACCAGAACTAAAGTATGATATTACAAAAAAGAAGACGTATGCACTTGTAAAGTTGTGAAAGCCTTCAGACCTTATTTGGTAGGTGCTAAAGTGATTGCATATGTTCCTAATGTCGTAGTTAAGGATGTGTTTGTGCAAACTAAAGTTACAGGGAGAAGGTGTAGATGGATTAATAGAATTCAAGAATTTGATATTGAAATCCAAATCACCAAATTGATAAGAGGAAAAGGGTTGGCTAAGCTCATGGTTGAATCAAATCTTGAAGCATCTCAAATCTGCAACATAGGGGAGGAAGAAGGTATGATTTCCAACATTGAGCACACCTCATGGTACACTAATATAATGCATTACCTCAAGAATCAAAAATGTCCTAAAGACTTGAATAAAATAAAAAAAAAACCTTAAAATTGCATACCTCAAAGTATGTCTTTATGGACGGAGACTTATACTGGAAGAACAAAGATGGAGTGTTGCTATTGTGCTTAGATGAATCACAAGCAAGCCATGTGCTGAAAGAGATGCATGAAGGAGTCTATGGAGGACTTTTTTCAGCCAAAACCACTGCCCACAAAATCCTAAGAGCTAGATACTACTGGCCTAGGGTCTTCAATGACTCTTTTGCTTATGTACGGAAGTGTGAAGCTTGTCAAAGGTTTTCTAGAAAAATGAAGTATCAAGGAGCACTGCCACTTAGACCAATGCAAATTGAAGCTCCATTTCATCAATGGGGGATTGATTTCATTGGAGAAATACTAGAGAATTCTAATGGAGGTCATAAATGGATTCTAGTAGCGACTGACTATTTTACAAAATGGATAGAAGCCACCCCTACAAAGCAAGCTACTAGTAAGATTGTGATAAACTTTCTAGTGGAGAATATCATCACAAGATTTGGAACACCTGTAAGGATACTCACAAACAATGGTATGCACTTTAGATCAAAAGAATTCAAAGGATTTTGTGAGACATATGGAATAACAATTTCATATGCATCTCCATATCATCCACAAGCAAATGGGAAGGCTGAGTCAAGCAATAAGAGTATCCTAAAAATAATTAAAAAGATGTTGAATAACAATAAAAAGGCTTAGGATTCCAAATTGAGGCTGGTGGTCTGGGTAGATAGAATCACAGTGAAAAATTTAACTGGAAAATCACCTTTTGAATTGGTTTATGGGACACAAGCAAGGATGCCTATGCAAAACCTTTTACCAGTATATAAGTTTAAACTCTAGGAAGACTTGGATATCCTTGAACCTATGGAAGATAGAATGGAACAGTTGGTAGAATTGGATGAGATTAGAAGCTTGGTCAAGGAGTGTAACACAAAAAAGCAGGCACAAACAAAATACTTGTTTGACAAAAGAGAAAAAGATAGAAATTTTGAAGTGAATGACATGGTCCTGTTATGGAATGCCATGTGTCAAGATAAAGGGAAACATGGGAAGTTTTAAGCTCTTTGGATAGGACCATTTGTTGTTATAGGAAAGGGTGGTGAATATTCTTCCTACCTTCAAAATATGTCAGGAGAAGATCAGGAATTGCCAGTGCATGGACAATTCCTGAAACACTTCTTTTCTTAAATTATAATATTTCATGCACAATAGTTTTACATTCCCCTCCCCCCCATCCAATTCAATCACATTCACCCATGGTCTACCTCCCAGAGATCATTTTTGGATTCTTGCAATTGCCTCACATTCATTCATCCCCAGTCTTAGCCATTATTGTAGATAAAAAATTTACCTTGGTTTTCACATGCTTCCATTTTATTTATCATCCCATTCCCACCATAAGCCTCTGTTGCCCTTGATTTTTACTGTATTTGACATTAAACATAAAATTTCCTCATGTATATAGCTCTTAAAATAAAGCCTCTAATTATTATTTTTAAAATAATTCCCCTTCTTAAGGTGCCTTCTCGACAACACAAGGTATGTCGCCAAGACAATACCATATCGAAGAAAGTTGCACCAATGTCTCTTTTAAAATACCAATAGAAGGCTAGTGAAAATGTCGACGAGACCCTCATGCTTTAAAGTGACTTGTTTGAATGTCTCCCCGACAACCCAAAGAGTAACATATCAAAGAGACTTGGATGCTTTGGAGTAAAAAATTAACATGTCTCTCTGACAAGACACAGTAATGTCGATACTCAAAGAATACAAGATCATTTTTAGGAAAGAAAAAAACATCTCTCATACATTGAGAGATTATTATAAAATAAAAGGTAAATCACTGATAGAACATAGTTGGGCGAGTACATCGACAATCTTGAAGAGACATTAGAGTGTCAGACTGAGAAATGAAGAAGTCTCTTCGACACCACAAGAACAAGTAAGAACAAGATGTCGAAGAGACACAAAGGCATCAGACATACATTGATAAAAGTATTTCGACTTTCTAACAATAAGATGTCGAAGAGACAAGAGAGCATCAAGAAGACATTGTTAAAAGTCTCTTTGAATTTCTAAAAAAACTATGAGCATATACTGTCAATGAGACTATGGGTCTCTTTGACATTTTAAAGACACAAAAAAGGTCACTCAAATAAAAACTGATGAAAGGAGGAACATAGGTATGTTGAAGAGACATAAGGTTAGTGGAAGGAAATAACCACCAATCCCATCAACATTCTGATATCGAAAGTACAAGGAAGGAAAACTTGAAGTGCAACTATCAAAGAGACTTTGTGGGATCGAAGAAAGAAACTCAGATCTCTCTTTGATATTTTGAAAAGCTATCAAAAAAATATCGAAGAAAGGAAAATGTAATCAAGGTCTCCTCGACATGATGAAATGATTTCTTACTTGATTGGCATGACTAATGAGGTCATCGAAGAGATAGCTACCATTAATATTGCAATTGATTAGAAAGGTGGCGTGAGCATCATTTATCAACCAAAACTGGTTCAAGTGAGCCAAATCTTGATATATTTGTCTCTTAAGAAAATAAAATCACTACAAATTTTGGCTGGATGTCAAGGAGGTGGAATTGGATGATAGCAAGCAGCTCAAGAAGCATGACATTAGCTCAATTAAGTGTTCTTGGCTTAACTAAATGTGTTCTATAAAAATTTACTTGAAGTACTGTGAAAATAGGGTCTTGAGATGGATAAAACCCTAGAAAAACCAAAAGTGAAGAGGTAGAAAACAGAGGCTAGGCCATTAAACCAAGACTTAATAGATCAATATCTCGGGCGTGGAACAAAATCTAGGAGAACATCTCAATTGAATCCTTCATGTGAAAATTTGAAAGATAAACATAAAAATCTTAGAGATGTGTGGACTCCACAAAGAGGCTATGATCTATTTATATATCATTATAGAAAGAAGTACAAACACATACCTGTCTCAAATCCTTGGAACATGAATTTGGCAAAGCTTTTCATGCCTAATGTGTTTTTCAATGTAGAAATGATTAAGGAATTAACTAAAAACTACAACCCTAAAACAAGGGCAATCTATTCCCACGGTGGTTCACAATTTATCATCATAACATGAGATTATATCTACATAATTTTTCAACTTGACACATCCATGAAAACAAAATTGAGGATAAGAGACTTGTGGGAAGAGTATTAGACCATGGATACAAGCTATAAAAGATGCAAATTACCTCTACATAGACCCAAGGGTCTAGGAAACTAGCTTAGAAGATTATCTAGTGATGAGAAACACTCATTTCCAGTGGACTCATTTGAAGAATACTACCAATACACCTACTATTCAGTTGCCAAGTCCTAGGAATTGATGCCCCTATTACGATGGCTATAGATCCCATGGTTTTAGTTGTAGATATCCAAAGCCAAGATGCTAGGCCTTATGACTATTCAAAATATTTGTCTGAGGTCATTAATGCCTCACTTGCAGCCATTAAGAGTAACAGTGATGCCATCAACTTCAAACATTATTCACTGCTTATGCATATGATATTATATGAAGGGCAGGCAATGGGAATGTGGGGAGAGGAGTTAAGAATTAAAGATTTGGATAGTGATGAGAATTATAGACCAATCCAAATGTGGACGTCCATATGGGATAGTAGATGTGGGAGATCCCACTATTTATATTTTGAAGAATATTTTGTCAAACCCTTATATAAGCTTCTTGGTCATAAATGTGATTACTATTTGTCCCCAAAGATACAAAAGTTCCTCAGACAAAAGGAGAAAAACCTTGAGGGAAGGATAAACCATAATTGGGGGGACTAGTATGCCTTTGAAGATTGCACTGTGATAAGAATATATGGATTAGAGGCAGCCCCATTTTTATTTCCTAAGACTATACCAGATAGGGTTGCATACCTGGAGATCGTGAGGCAATTAGCCTTTTCAAACTTTATGCACCTCAAGTTCTATGGAAGGAAATATCTCATGCTTTCTACCTTGTGTTTGGTGATTTTACCATTATTACTGATCAAGGGTATGAATCAATTAATAACAAAATAGATTATTATGGCATGTCATTGGGAAACAAGAGAGAGAAGTTTGAACGTGAACACTTTATTCATGATGTCAAGATGTCACAAAGACTGAAAAGATATGAACATGAGTTATTTGTGGATGATGTCATTAGAAATTATGATGAAAATCAAGAAATGATGAGGAAGGATGCATACAATAGAATAGTTATGGAAGAGGCCTAGAGGAGAAGCAATAATCCATTATATGAAGAAGTTTTTCATGAAATACAAGATCCTATGGAGAGAGTTGAACAATTGATCCTACATGAAGAAGAATTGACTAAGGGTGTACCTCTCATAGGTTTTGAAAGAAGAAGAGATACTAGTTTCAAGAAGCAAGATGAGAATGTGGCACCCTTAAGTCATTTATCACCATAGCCTACTCCAAAGGTAAGCTTCTTAGTTGATACTCCTATTATTGAGGATGACATTGAGGAAGAGAATGAGGTTACATAGATCACCATTCATACTGTTCCCCAATATGAAGTGCCACCATAAAGGAATGTGATCACCTTTGAAGCTTCTAATGAATTGTCTAATGATGTGAGACATTTGGCTAGCTAGGAATTTAGTGCAGGTGATGCATTTGTCCAAACCTCTAAGTTTAAAGCCTTCATTTATGAGTACAAAGGAAGAATGATAAGAGAAAAGTTAAAAGAAATCAACCTTGAGCAAGAAGTGGATGCCTTGAAAGAACTCCAATATGAGGTTGATAAAGAAATGGATAACAGGAATCCTAAAGGAGGAAGATCACTATTACAAGAGGCTAGGGTCATGCTTCTTCCAGGGTGGGACATCAACTCAGCCATAGTGTTTGATAGTTTCCTGAAAAGAGAAAATAAGGCCTTGCAATTGACATATTAGGCCAATGATAAGATATACACTGGATCAGGGTATAACCCTAATAACATTACTTTGTAGATTTGGGCCCTTTACCCACTAGAAAAGAGGCCTCCCCTTATCAATAATCATGATCAAATATTTGGTCACCTTCTAGTACAAAGAGTAGGGGATACAAACCCTATTGAGATTGCTGATCTAAATGTGAATGTGGCCAAGTTTACCAAAGCTCGGATCCAAAAATTGGTCAAAGATAATAAGGGGTTGACTAATAAAAATGAGAGGTTGAAGCAAGAAGTGATCAACTATAGAGATAGATTACCCTCCTCCTCAGGACCTTACTCACCATTGATTGAATGTGAAAGGAAAGTACTTGAAGCAATTTCTAAGATCACCTATTGGAAGTGTAAATATGAAATGGTCCAGAAAGAGCAAGATGAATTAAAGAAAAAACTGAAAGCTACTATATTTGAAATGGCATCAAAACTGGTGTGTAGGAGGTTTGATGATATGATTAAGCTTGCTAACAAAGTCTGGGATATCCATGAAAAAACATATGCAGCTTTACAAGAACATAATAGGCTGTGTGACAGAATGAAAGAGGTGGGATCATAGATAAAGGTGAAGAAAGGAGATAACAAAATTGTACTTCAAGAATATCAAAAGTTTATGAACACATGTGGAAACTTTCATAACATACTGATACAAGAATTGAGTGACTTCATTCATTCACTAAGTATGGCTTTGCCAAATTTCTTTGAGGAAACAAACTTAAAGGATCAAGATGTATGGAAGGATGAGATAGCTCAGTATCTACCAATAGCTCTTGATGAGATTAACGACGAAGATGAGGTGCTCGAGAAAACACATGTGCAGCTAAGATGAATTTTTAAACTTGAATATGCAATGAAGGGCATCATAAACAATACAAAAACTTATGCAAATATAGGGTATATCTAGCATGTGTCGAAGATTAATTTACTCATTGCACAGGCCAAGTAGGGAGTAACAGGGTACCAAAATTTGGCAATCTTGGGTGCATTATGATGGAGCATGAGCCTTGAATAGGTCTTAGATGATCATGGTGCTTACTAGAGACTAACAAATCATGGTGCATCCACTGACAAATTACTAAATTTTATGGTTATGTTAATCAAGTTTTTAGTTATCAAATGATGTAACTTTTTGTGAACGGGCCTGTAGCTTGTTGCTTCCCATATAAAAAGGGAAACCAAAGCCTAGTTTTGAGATCATTATAATCATCATAATTTGTAGTACTAGATAGGTTACATTAGTATAGCATATTCCATCCATCCATTTCCATATCTCAGATACTTTTGTTATTAATGTACATTTTTTGAAGCATTATAATGGAGAAGATTATTTATAACTGGTGATTTACTTCCATTGTTCAACTATTGTGTTAATATTCATTCTTATGTGTTGTTATGCTATGTCCAAAGTGGTTTTCCTAAGTTATTCAAATGTATACAATTTGTCAGGACACATTTGTTGTTGTTGTGTGATTGTTTTTATTGGGTTCTAGTTAGAGTGAATTAAAATCCTTTCAGGTAATTCATTTTAATTGGTTCCTACTAGGGATTAAAATCCTTTTAAATTGATTGCTCTGACTGGTTTCCCTCAAGCTAAGAATTAAAAATCCTTTCATGCTATCACAATAATTTGGGGGGATAACATTGAGATTTATAAAGAGTATAGTAACCAAAACACCTGCACGTTTATACAAGGTGCAAACATTTAAAGTGCCAAATAGTTAGAGTTAAGCTGAGGAGTCGCGACAACAAATCCCTATTATTAGCTCCCTTTTTTTCTCCATTTTTTGCTTCCACCCACTGTTTTAATGTATTTTTCTCCAATTTTTTTAAAAATTCGGCGCTATTTATTAGGATGACGCTATTTTTGGCATTTTTTGCGCCGATCAGAACAAGTAGGTGCTAAATTAGATGCAAATTAACACCTAAATTAATACCCAAATTTGCACCCAAATTTTTGCCTAAATTATCATCTACATTAGCACCTAATTGAGTGCCTAATTATTCTAATCTAGCAAGGATTAAGGGTTAAGGGATTAGGGTTGTTAGAACAAAAAATCCTTCCCCAATATTCATTGGCCTTCAATTACTTGCCTACATTTCACTTGCATCAAAAGATCTACTACCGTCCCAAAAGTGGGTCTCATCCCAGAGTCACATCTGATCAACTTCAAGGTTCAAGATCCATGTTTAGGGTTCAAGGTCCATGTTCACGATTCAAGGTGGGGTCTAGGGTATATGGTCTAGGGTCTAAGGTTTAGGGTTTAGGGTTTATGGTTCAGGGTTTAGGGTAAGCGATCAAGGGTCAAGGGTTTAGATTCAAGTTCAGGGTTCGGGTTTAGGGTTCAAGGTTCAGGGTCAAGGGTTCAAGGTACTAGTTTTAGGTTTCTAGTTCAAGGTTTGGGGTTCAAGGTTTAGGGTTTTGGTTTAGGGTCTAGGGTTTAGGGTCCAAATTTTGGGGTTGAGGGTTTAATGTTCAAGGCTCAAGGTTTAGAGTTTAGGGTTCAAGGTCCAAGTTCAGGGTTGAGGTTCAGGTTCTAGTGTTAAAGGCTAAGGGTTCAAGGTCAAGGGTTTAGGGTCTAGGGTCCAGGTTCAAAGTTCAAGGTCTAAGGTCAAGGACCAAGGTCTAAGGTCAAGTGTCAAGCGCCAAGGGTTTAGGGTCTGGGTTCAAGTTTCAGGGTTCAAGGTCTACTGTCTAGGGTCTAGGTTTCAGGGTTCATGGTTCATGGTCCAAAGTTTAGGGTTCAAGGTTCTTTGTTCAAGGCTTAGGGTCCAGGGTTCAAGGTCCTAGGTTAAGGGTTTAGGGTCAATGGTCAAGGGTTCATGTTCTAGGGTCAAGGGTTCAATTTCAAGGGCAAGGGTTTAGGGCTCATGGTCCAGGCTCTGAGATTCAAGTTTCAAGGTCCAATGTTTAATGTTTTAGGTTCAAGGTCAAGGGTCTAGGCTTCAGGGTTTAGGGACCAAGTTTAGGTTTCTAGGTCGAGGGTTGAGGATTTAGCACCTAATTGAATGCCTAATTATTTTGATCTAGTAGGGATTAAGGGTTAAGGGATTAGGGGTGTTAGAACAAAAAATCCTTCCCCAATATTCATTGGCTTTCAATTGTTTGTGTACATTTCACTTGCATCAAAAGATCTACTACCTTTGACTTTTCATTGTATTTAACATGAAATGCAACAATTTGTGTGACAAGATCCATGTTGTCACCAACATTCCCTTTGTATATACCCATTTATTTCTCCAGATAATCATAAACAAAGAAAATTTTTCCTTTACCGCAATACTACAACATCAAAATAAAGGCAATGCAGGATGGTGGCTTCTAAGTTAAGAAATAAGGCTTTACCACCATACCGCCAAGAGATTATATAGCTTGCGCGGTAAATTAGTACTCGCCACAACCCTGTGGGGAGAATTATAAGGAAATGTGGTAATGTGGTACCTACTGCTATCCTACATAAGGCAATTCAAAGGAGTGCGATAAGGTGGTAAACAATAAGAAGATAAAGCATACACTGCTATACTACTGGGAGGGTGAGCAACATATGTGATAGAGCAGTATACGCTGCAACCCCACAACAAGAGGTCTTGAGCAAGGCCGTAGAGTGGTAAGCATTGGAGGAAAAGTGGACATCATAGTACCGCATGAGGTGGATAATATGGTTGTGGTAGAGTGGTATACACTGCAACCCCATAGTAAGAGATCTTATGCAAGGCGGTAGTGCGATAAACAACATAAGGGAAGGGAAAAACACCACCATACCACAACAGGTATAATAAGAGACAACGGTAGTATGGTAATCATTGCATCATTACAATTTACAACAATAAATGTAGAAAATCATGTTAGTTGCCCTGACACATGCTTCAAAATTAATTTCAAGGATTTAAATTTGTTGGGAAACTATCTGGCAAAGAATTAGCATTAATACTGATATGACTAAATACCACACCCTCTAAAGCAATTGAATTTTCCTAAGACTATGCTTAGTTGAAATGCATTGTTGTACACGGAGCCAAGGATGCCAAGAAAAGGAGCTATGTGAATGACTAGCACTCAGGTAAGTGCATGAATAACCCTCTAATGAAGCTTGATTGGTGTAGTATTTTGTAGAGCTCTGTTATTTGAAGTCATAGTAGGGAAAATTGAAATATGCTTCCTAAAAGATAACAATCTAAAGTAAAAGAAAGTAAGGCCAAAATTAAGGAAGAAGAACCTAAGGTAAAGAAGAGACCACTTTACCAATCTATATTAGATATACTTCCAAGATCAACCAAGGAGGGAAATAAGAAATTTCTCATATACACTGCATAAGGTTGTAGGGATGCTCTCATTCCCAAATCCAGGTGGGACTTATTTTGGTATAAGAGAAATGAGAAGATTCTAGTGTTAAACCCTTGGATGTTGGAATTAGCAAAGTTGATTGTCTCAAATGTGTTTATTGATGTGGAGTTTATCAGATTACTAGCCAAGCATTATCACTCTTCAACCAAGACAATAAGGTTTCCAAATGGCTCAATATTGGTAGAGGTAACCAAAGCTATTATTGTTGCCTAAATTTTCACCCTCTAGCTCAATCAGGCAAGGCAAATTGTGTTTAACAGGTTCAAGAAGGCCAAATGCAGCATTCGGCCTAGGGCAAAGGTCATGAATCTGATGCTAGGTCATAGGGAGCTCAATTGGGAAGCCTGCCTTGTTCAGGTTTGGCATGAAAATCTTCTAAGGGCAGAGTCGCCAAGACCCTAGGAATGTCACGGCGAGTGGGATTCACCTGCAGGTCCCTGTCGGCAAGACATCGGATAGGGTCTCGACAACAAAAGGTTTTCAGTTCGGCGGAGGTTCTTTTCTTCGGCCAAGGTCTCAGCGAACGCATCAGAGCTTGCCAAAAAAACAACACAAGATCCTTTCGGCATATGTGTGCGGGTTTCGGAAAGAGGTCTCACTGATCGAAGATGTTTCACCGAAACAAAATGGAGATCTCGGCAAAGCAAGCGAGCTTCGCTAGGAAGTCTCACCGAAGTCACAAGGTCTCCCCAATAAACAAAAGGAAGCAAGTTTCGGGATAGGTTTGGCCAACAAAAAGTCTCCCCAGCACAAAGGAAAGAGGGCCCTCGATATGACTAAGGGATCTCGTTGAGATGTCTCAGCGATTTCACAAGGTCCCCCTGAAACGACATGGAGCTCGGTAAGAGGAAAAGGGCTTGACAAAAGGTCTCGGCGAATGGAGACGGTCTTTTTGATCAAAGGGAGGCCCCACCAAAGCAACGAAAGGGCTCGCCAACAGTTGAAGTTTTTGCCCTGAGGTCTTGCCGACAATGGGAAGTCCTGGCGACATACAAGGTGTTATCGGAAAAGGTCTCACCGACCAATGGAGCCTCCCAAATGAAAAGCAGTTTTGGCCAAAGGATAGAGTTCTTGGTGAAATGTTTTACCGAGATGGAGATGTCTCCCTGACCAAAAGATTCAGAAGAAGGCCTTGATATATTTTCCTTCAGCAAGAGTCTCGTCGATCATGAAAGACTTCACCGAGAGAAAAGCAGTTCGCCATAATGTCTGGCCGACGGGCCAATGTCTCGCCGAAGGAAATCTGGAAATGGTAGAGTGAAACGCTTTTGGGGTGACATCAATAAGCTCTTGCTGAAGCAATGAGTGGGTTCTCAAGGTAACGTTTTGCCTTCGGTAAATTGTCTCACCGACAAATGACTGTCTTGGCGACCATAGAGGCAACATCAATGTGATCTATTGGGCTCGATAGGACTCTCAGTGACAGCTCCATGCTATGTAGATGGTTGCAGGAAGATTCGATCGCATCGAGGAGACACGATTAGTGTCTCACCGATATGTGATTCAACAGGAGAAGTTTTGACCACCCGGGAGTCTGCGTGTCGTGTGCCCAGCCAATCAAGGAGAGCTACAGGTGAATCGCTGGTAGTCTGACCAGGATGAATTACGTCAACATAATGTGAATGCAACATGTATCTGTTCTGAACTTAGGGCATTCAAGGTGTTCAGCCGAGGTGGTTCAAACAGGACACGATACCAGGATCAGAATGAATGCAGTAGCTGTGGAATATCTGAAGAAGGCTTCCTCGAGGATGAATCTTCACCGCCATGGACACGTAGGGTTCTACATTTAATTCATCAAAAAGATCTGCGGATAGATCTTTTTGAGCCTGATATTTTTGTAAGCCCTAAGGGGCCGACACACAGTCTGTATATAAGGCATTTTTTTCCTTTTTGTAAATAGTTTGAATTATGCATTGAAGGGAGTTAGTGATTTTATCATCAATCCTTTCTCAATTAATGTATGTTTCTGTAACTCAACTAGAATCCTGAATACAACACAGAGTTTACCTTGGAAGCTTGTGTTCATGTTTGTATTGATTCTCATTTCTGTATCTTTCTTTCGAACATGCAAGTATTTAATTGTGTTTTATAATTTTACACTTATGTCTTAAGGTTGTGAAATCGATCTTTCCTTCCCAAGATGTGTATGTAGGCCAAACCTATTAGGACTAAAGCATTAAATCTAAAAGAAGTTGTTATGAGTATGTGAAGCAATAGAATTTAAACTTTCAAGTGTATGTTCTTCTTGTGTTCATTTCGTGATTTCTCATTAGTACGGTGTATCACCATAAGTTTAGTTCCATTTTTATGAACTTTCCTTCTCTCTTTCCCTTCAAAGAAGCAGTAGTTTAGGTGACACCAAAGGAAGTCAGCCTTCTCCGAAGGTTCACTCCAATCTCAGGTGACCCACAGCCTTAGAGTGATCCAATGTTTCACTAGAAAGCTTAGTTTTACAACTTTGCATTAGGGTGCATTTCTAGGTGACAACAGCCATCAATGAGTGTTTTGGCTTAAACAAGTAGGCTTTGACCAAAATAAACCTATAGAAGAGCGAGGAAGATTATACCAAGTTAAGAAGAACTTATAGAAGTGATGAGCTACCCCTATATATGAAAAGAGGCATTGGTAAAAAAATGATTCCCATTTCTACTTCCACTACTAAACCATTCACTGTGGCATATTTAAAATATTATTTTGTGAATACATATCTAGCTTTGTGCCAAGTACTAGGGGTGGATGCTCAAGATAAAATTCCAATAAGCCTGATGATGATGGTCATGAGAATTCAAAACCCTAAGACTAATATTGAGTATGACTTTGCTCCATACCTTGAAAGGGCGTTGGATGATGAATTCTCACAAGTCATAGAGGATAGAGCATCAATTATATTCAGAAACTATTCCTTACTGTGTCATTTGATACTATACTAGAATCAGGACCATTGGACTAAATGAATGGAATTGGCTAGAGTAGATGAGCAAAGGAACCCCACACCTATCCAGAAGTGGTGCTATAGTCGGTGCAAGAATTCAAGCTTTGCTATATTCTATGAAGACTTTGTGCACAAAATCCTTGGAGTTATTGGTTATTCAATTCAAATATTTTCAAACAAAATGCAACAATTGTTAAGACCTTTGGCCCTGAGATAGGAACAAGGTCACACACACAATTTTGGTGATTAGTTCTTTATCCTAGAAGTTACAATAATAAGAATCTATGGCTGCCCTACTGCTCCACACATACTGCCAAAGTTTGTTCCCCTCAAATTAAAATTTCTTGAATTTATATGGAAAATGATGTGGATGGAAAAGGATGTAATGCACAAAAAAAGAAGGGCACATTTCTACCAAATTTAACCAAATGTGGAGACTGGACAGTAGGCTCAGATACACTAGAGGAGTTGCAACATTACTTGAAGACAAGATATGCGTTGGGTTATGGAAAAGCAAGAGACTTTGACCTTGAAAATCATATGAATAACATAAGGCATAATCTTCTTACCAAAATGAAAGTGGCACAGCAAGTGGACTATGAAGAGGATGTGATAAGAAATTGCCTTACTTTTCAAGAAGTGTCTAATAGAAGGAAAAAATGGGAATATATGAGGAAGAAAGGAAGCATAAACACAAAGACTTTCTAGGCTATTTTGTTGAAGAGAAAGACCCTATCAGAAGAATAACTTTATAATTGACAGATTTGAAGACTTATATGGCCAAAAGGAGGCATATCTTCAAAAATATGGTGGTGAAAAGGTAGCGGAACACACCCCAAACACAATCTCTGAATTTCCCATGGAGCAATTGTCTTCCAAGAGAAAAAAGACATAGAGCACTGAGTCATTGGTACCTTATGAGGAGAGTGAAGGGGTGGGAGATACTGAAGGGGTGGCCACTATATTGCAGTCATAAAAGGGTGATATTGAGGTTGATCAACCCATCCATGAGACTAGCACCCATAGGCATGAGGAAAGGATGGATGATGCAAAAAAAACAAGTGTAGAGATACATGAAGATGAGAGAGAAATTGTTGCTAGGAGGTTTATAGAGGATGATGAGTTCATCAAGACTCTAGAGTTTAGGGATTTATGGACAAAGATGAAGATAAAAGAAATTGAAGAGAAAATGGAGTTAGATGAAGTGGGAATTGAAGAACTAGAAAATAATCAAATGGTAGCATAGAACTTCAATGAAGTGAGGGTTGACCACATTGACATTAGCCCTCAGAAGGCTAGAGAGATGATTTTGAAGAGCAACGTGCTCATTTTTCTTGGGTTGGAATTAAAGAAAATGTTGTTGCTTGATTAAGTACGGGCTCAAGAAGATCCAATGTTAGTTGCATAGTTTGAATCTGATGAAGGAGTAAGTGGAATTGGATATAACCCAAAAATTGAAACCCTATCCCTTTGGATCAAGCAAAAAAACACATAGAAGACTAAACTATTGGATGTAATACAAGGAATGAAATGGGCAGCAATGGTAAGAACAATACAAGACACCACCCCTTTGGAGGAAGCCACAATGACCATGCACTTAGCCATGCTCACTCATGCAACTATCAAGGTATTGGAGGAAAGATTAAAGGAGTATGAAAGGGAACAAAAGTTCTTAAATGATGGAGTTAATAAACTGTTTATGGAGAATGTCAAATTGAAAGAACAGTTAAAAGGAGCAAGAACTTCACAAAGCAAGGAGATAGTGTTATATAAGCCTCCTAGTGCCCCATTAAATATTGTACAAAGCATTCTAGTCAAGCAAGCAAAGGATCCTGAGAAGGAAGTGGACGAAATGAAGGAGGCTCATGATGAAGTAAAAAGGAAAGTTTGTGAAGTTATGGAAAAGATTCTTGAGCATAAAATAAAGTTGGTTATTGATAAACTAGATAGTGTGCATGACAATTATAAATCACTTCAATAAGCAATTGATCAAATAAAAGCACATATGCTTGTATTGGACCCCCTGTTCAAAAGGTGGCAACCTATTCACCACACTCTATCTAAGTTATGCAGAGTTCTAAAAAGGATTTCTAATGGTCCTACAACATTAAAACTGACTGAGAAAATAGTAAAAATGATTGTTGATGAATTTCAGTATATACAAGGGGAGGATAAGAGGATTGTGGCATGAATGGATTCATTCCATACCTTAAAAAAATGGTATACACTGGAAATTATGAAAGATGATGGTCAAGTAAAATACTTGGATGAATGGAAGAAGAAATTTAGTTAGGTTATTCATAAGTGTTTAACTCATGTTCAGGGGGATAGTGACACCGGTCTTCACAGGCTCAATTTGATCATGGATAGATTGATTGATCTTGATGCTAGATATATAAAATTTGTCAATGATACAAAGGCACTACTAGATAGTCGATGGCAGACCCATCTTGCAAACATACGAAATATCCAAGAATATCAATGGCCATTAGATTTTACAGTGTATCAATGGGAAGAGAAGTATTTGGCTTCAAATGAGTAGGTCACTAAGGTGAGGGCATCTAGATGTCTATCATAGAGAGGAAAGATTTGTCATATCGATGGTCACGAGCTTTCTACATTGATTAAATGAAAAACATGTCTAAAGTGTCTTAAGCCTTGTTATTTATCCAATTATGCAAATTAATTAGTTGTTAATAAAAGAAGTAGTTTTGAAGGGTCCTCTCTTTTTGTAAAAGGCCTGAAGCTTGTTGCTTCCTATATAAATAGGAAACCAAGGCCAATTTTGAGAGGATCGTCATATCATATTCCATTTTCATTTTCATTATAGTAGGCATTAGTAAGAAGATAGATTGCACATTCCACCCATCCATATCATATCAAAGACTTCTACTATAAATGTATATATTTTCAAACAACATAATGGAGAAGATTGCTCATAATTGGTAATCTATTTTGGTGTTCAATTGTTGTGTTAAATTTCATGCTTATATGTTATTGTGTTGTCTCCAAAGTGGTTTCTTCAAGTTACTTAAATTCATAAGATTTATCAGGGCACATTTGTTGTTATTGTGTGATTATTTTGATTGGGTTATGGTGAGAGAGAATTAAAATCCTTTCAGTTAATTCATCTTAATTGGCTCCCTCAGGGATTAAAATCCTTCAAAAGATAAGGGATTTGGGGCTTAGGGGTTAGGTAGTTTAATGGTTAATGGCTTAGGGTTTATGGTTGATATTATGTAATCTCTATATAAACTTTGATAAAAAATAATAAAGGTATGAGTGGAAGGGTGTACCAAAACTCTGCTGGTGTAAATTTTGAGCTTATATGAATGAAATAGAACATCTTAATATCAAAGATTTTGCATGACTGTGTTATCATTCTATATTTTTCTTATGTTTTCCATACTTATTTCTTCTTAGATTTGAATGAATATCAGTTATTGAGCCTCAATATTGTGCTTATGTGAATGAATATGCTGATACAGTAAAGCATTTACTATGGATGTTTTCAGTTACATGTTCAAAATTATGTTCAACATAAAAATGGAATTATTTAAAAATAATAAAGTTAACAAAGTTGCTTATTGAAATAATTGTGAGTTTCGTGCATTAATATTTTATTAAATTTTGTGTCTTTGAGAACATATGTTGATAAAAAATGAATGGAAGAAGCATCCAAGTAATCCTTTTTTTTTACCAACAATTCATACCAAATATTGAACAATTTAAGGATATTGCAATAGGTAATTTGTATTGACACAAATAATATTATTGAAGCATTTCAAAGTTTAGGCCATAAGAATCATCCTTTTTTAAACATGGATTGCAAATAATTCTAAAAATTTAGAAGTCTTGGTCATTAATATTATTGTCTTCTACAATGTCATACAGTGTATCATTTCCAATGTTCATATGTTCTTTCAAGTATTTTATATTATCATCATCCTCATCTTGACCTGCATCATCTTCATCATCATTGAAATTTGATTGTAGACCATCTTTATTGTTACCGGATGTATTTGGATCATCATTTTCTATACCATCCATATTGTTGTCTTCCATAACATCATCTAACTCTAGATTGTTGTATTCTTGTGCCTGAACATAACCATCTTCAACATCATCATGGATGTCAATTTCTTTGATGTTCTCTAATCCATCTCTCTCATTTTGTTGGCTTTCATTGTTTTGCTCAGTATCCACTAATGCATCATCAAATACATGCCTTAATCTTGGATCATAATGTATGACAAATATCCATTTCGGGTCCAAAATATTTTCATAGAAAAATACCTGCACATGAATGGCATACATATATTAGACGCATGTTATAACGATTTTATTTGCAATAAACTATGAATTAATAGATTAATGATCACTACCGCTTCTTGTTTGAGTTAAAGAAATACCTGCTCACAATGAATTGGTAGAACATAAAGCTCCTTATCCTCTAGTAGGAACCATGAGGAATCTATAGAAAAAAATCCACTATGGGTATCATGTCTTCATGTCCTCTCATATGCTTCATACCATCTACACTTAAAAGTACAACATTTAAAAGAGTGGTAATCCAACTCAATAATTTCTTGTATTTTCCCAATATTGTAGATTCCCTTCAATTATATTCTTATCTTTTGAGCTTGATTGACTGGATTGCTTGAAGTCAACCATGATGCCACAATCAAAGGATCATCTCTTTACATCTACACTTTCTACATGATAATGTTGACCATATGCCCACATTGCTGAATATTTTTTTGCCTGTGAAAGACCATTTATTTCAGTGAAAACAAATATAATGACGAATATTAAAATAGTTAATAGTGTCAAAACTGTAAGGAAACAACATTTTGTAAAATTCCAAATGTACCTTTCTTTCACATCCTCTAGACATGTTGATTCCATCTTCTATTATGTTTGAATCTATACATGCATCTTCTCTTTGATTTTGAATTTGTTTGGTAACCCATTCTAGTGTGCAATCATTGCCCATTCCCCAAGCAAAATAGTGGGAAGTGGATTATTCCTTAGGTT
This sequence comes from Sequoia sempervirens, assembly GCA_007258455.2. Lineage (NCBI taxonomy): Eukaryota > Viridiplantae > Streptophyta > Pinopsida > Cupressales > Cupressaceae > Sequoia > Sequoia sempervirens. Next base: position 311,233,265 of record VDFB02193867.1, read on the forward strand.
TGATCTCTTAAACTGTCTCCTTACTTCTAACACTTCTCTCTTTTTATCATACAGATCAATCCATTTTGTTCATAAAGTCCATGTGGTACAGAATGAACTTGTCATGTATTGCACTTTCGTCTACACCTATTACATGTCAACATGTTTATTTCAAACTCCAAATGTCATGTTGTTAATTTGACAAATAAATTACAGAGTAAATTAATGATTGCAAGAAAAACAACCACATTGATCATGAATTTACTTACTAATTTCTACTTGAACACCATTAGATTATGGTTTTTCTCCATCAATAATATCTTATGCTCATTCTTCATCCCAAAAGTGTGGCCCATCTTCAAAATCCTTACCAAGGAATTCACACAAGAAGAAAAATGCTTCATTCAATACATACCATTCAACCATGCAACCCTCTGGATGTGCCTTTTATCGGACATGTTTTTAGAGTTTTCATATACCTCTCAAAGAAAAACATCCACCTTGTTGATACAACACTTGCCAATTCAATGTCATTGACTAGGTGTATAAGTAAATGGACTTGTAGGTCCATGAAACTTGTAGGGAGCTCCTTCTCAAATACACATACATTTTTTGCAATTACCTTCTTCCATTTTGGCACTTCACGTTCGTGGATCTCCTTGGAAGTCACCCACCTAATATAAGAATAGTAAATTAGTATGAACCTTTAGTCAAAAATTAAAATGCAATATAATATCTCTATGTCTCTCACACATGAACATTTCATATAACCACATACCTTGTAAGTGCTAACAATCGACTTATGGCATTCCTTAAGTCAACTGTAAGACAAGAATGCCCCCTAATTGTCAATGGCATGATATGTTATCAAACACATTTATGAAAAGGACATTAGTATTTTTTCTCACACAACAAAATATCAAAATATATTTAGTACTTAATCAATGTTACCAGTAAATGTTAAATGATGATATATAATACCTTCATAAAATTATGAAAATTATTTGTTTTAAATCCTGTGATATGTCCATCAACTATAAAAGCTTTAGCCAGTGATGACCAATAGCCAGTAGGTGTCCTTATTGAATGGAAAGCATTTTTTAGTTGGTTTAGCTCTTTTTTTTTTTCAAAATCCATGGAGATTTTGCATATGTTTCATTTTTCCTGTTTGGCCACAAATGTTTTCCATCAATTTTGGTACGTGAAAGAGCAATATCTCTCCTCGAAGACAAAGTGTCCTTCTCTTTGTCTAATATATTTCAAAATATAGAATCTGGGACATTTTTGAAGATGTGCGTAAGATCTAAAAGGTGAGATATTAATAGATCCTTCCAGTAAGGGAGCTCATAAAATATGGATTTTCTTTTCATTCCTTCTGGCATATTAACTACAACTTGTTCTAGTTCTTCAATTGAATCACCCTCATCAAAAAAATCCTCCCAAGCTTTCAATTCATCATCTTCACACTTCTTAAGCCAATCACCTGAACCCATAATCATGGGAGGGCCTCTATTTTCAACTTTTCCATCAAATTGATTCTTCGGGAGATTTCTAAACTAATGATCTAGTGGTAGAAAAACCCTATTGTTTGCGTAAATAAATTTATGTAGATATTTAGAATACCACCCTTGAAATTGTTCTGCACATCTTGGACAATCAAATAACCCCTTTATTTGAAGCCCTGCAATTCAATAAGTAATGTTAATAACATCAAAAAATTAGTATAAAACTAAGTATGAAAGTTGGGATGAAAATAAATTATGAGTGTAAATACATAAATATTTTATCTTACCAAAACAAACACCAAGTCCTGGGAAATCATGAATAGTCCAACATAGCACACCATACAACATGAAGGACCTATTTGATGGAGGATGTGATATTTCATACATTCTTATTCCTTTCCATAGCAATTGCATCTCACCAATAAAAGGCACAAGAAAAACATCTATATTTTTAACTTGATGTTTTCCTAGAACAATGAGAGTCAACATAAGGTGCTCCTTTCTAACACTCATCCATGGGGGAATATTGTATACTATCAATCCAACTAGCCAAACACTATAATTTGAGCTGAAGAAAGAGAATGGACACACTCCATAAATTGCAAGACGAAACTTGATACTACGCGGTTCATCTTTGAATTTTCTTGGCCATTTTTCCTCTATGTGTTTCATTGCTTTAGAGTCTACTAGAATTTGCATGAATCCATCTTTACTCATGTTCTTTGCATGCCAGTCCATCAACTATGCAAGTGACTTGCAATGAAACATTTGTTGAAGTCTAGGTATAATTGGAATGTGACATAAAACCTTCTTTGGAATTGTAGGACCTTGTACATCTATACAATATCTCTTATCTTTGCATACAGGGCATTCTACCTTGTTTTGATATTCATCTCTATATAAAATGAAATCATTTTTACATTAATGAATTTGTTTATATTCAATCCCCAACTCAACCAACAATAGACATGTCTGCAAGTTGATGGCAACATATTTTCTTCAGGGAATATTTTAGTTTTTACTGCCTTGTAAGATTGTCAGAGATTAAATCAATTGAATGTTTGACTTATGATGAACATGTTTGATATGCCAATCTATACTAGGATTGTTTATATACAATATATGGTTTTAAAATCCCCTTAAAGAAATATAAACGAAGTTGATGAATGTTTACGAATTATGTACACCAATTGACAATGCAAAGTAAGAAATATATTTCAACTTACTTTAGTGGGGTAGTGAATCCTTTGTCTAACCAACCAAATAGTGACTTGATTTCTAATAATATTAATGTGCATGCCAGTTTTGAGGTTCTACTTGCACCCGATTTGAACACGGGTGTCTTTGCTGCTTGCTTGATGGAGTCTTTGAGGTTGTTATCATCAACATTACGTTGGTGGCAATTACCCCCGCTATCATCATTACTGTCAACCATATGATCTTTATTGTCATCATTATTTCCATCCCCAAATAAACCTGTAAGCATTTCATTCAATCCTTCTTCATGCACTACATTTTCACTATCATGATCATCATCATTAAGGCTAGGTGGCATGTCATCAATGTATGTGGATCTCATCAACTCTTCAAATTTCTCAGTTGGTAGTATTCTCTTCAATGTTGCTCTTTTCACCCCGGTATTGTTTATAAGATGGTTGGTTTGGATCATCCCATCCAAATCTTAATAACCTAGTTGGATCTTGGGTATTAGTATGTTTTTCATCATCTTCTATCTATCAACAAACGCAAACATTTTTTAATGTTTGGAAACAATGGGATAAATCATAAATATATCAATTTCAAAGAAATATAATCAAATATGGCTTAAAATATATATATATAAATTGTATGAACATATATACATCAATTGAATAATGGAACATTATTTTATAGACTACCTTTTTTATTCAATAATTTAAATAAAACACAATTTTGACAACATAGTTTATAAAACATCGGTCCACACTCATTTATTATTCTTTGATTTTCTACCCTAAGAACATCCTTAGGGAGACCTTGTTCTTCCCTTTTCTTTCGCACAGGAGTGCGTTTTAAGAAGGGGTAATCAATCAATAACTCATCCCCAATGGTAAGGTCCATAATAGCCTCAACCATTATCAATCTATCAACCACTCTTTCCATATCTCCATCTTTATCATTTATAACCTCAACAAATTGACAATTCGGTCTTATAGTAGGGTCCCTTCCCTTACTACTATTTATAAATCCTACAATATTTTTGTGTGTGTATGCACGTCCATCTATATACATAATATGACCTCTATTCATTTCTTTTCCACTTTCCAATTCAAGACGATGTGTATACATATTTGAATTTAGACCATATGTTGACTTGTTAGGCTTATATTTTGCTAGCCTTCTCCATTCACCACTATAATATGATGGACCATAATATGGAATTAATTTCCTAGTGGTTTGTTTTGAATTATTTCTATGTTTAGATCCCACATGTACATTTTGGACAATAAAGAGGCCTAGATTCGCTCCATGAATATTGGAGGGTCGTATCATGTAGTTGTATCCCCAAAATTGAAACAACTCGTATACTCTAGGTAGTTGTTGATCACTAGGCCAAGTACAATATAGTCGACAATCAAATGTCTCTTTGTAAATTGATCTCAAACTCAGGGGAAAGTCATCATCTCCATCACATTCATTCTCATAGGGTATGTAGTCCACCTTCCCCTTGTCTTTAAGCAAATTATGCATCTTTAAACCGGTTCTTGTTTTGTTACTTGTTTTCATCAATTCCTCATCTTCCAAGCTAGTTTATTGGCACATATTTTTGTTAGATGTATCATTTGATAAATGATCATTGCCCTCTAGGTTGGAAGTCGGTGATCCAGGAAACTTTAAGCCAAGAACTTTATTCTGCAAGTATCCATTAAGAAAAAAATTAGTTATTTAAATAATATAAAACAATGTTTAAACAAAGTATACATGTTATTTATATCAAATTGGAAAATTCCTTGCCACAATTCCTATTGGATTTGAATCGATTGTAGGAGGCATACTACTGACGAGAAGCTCATCATATATGTAATGTCTTTGTACAATCGCTCGTTTGAATTATTTCTTTCCACAATATATAGAACATCCACAAACAACAATTTTCTCAAAGTATTCATCCCATGTACTATAGTCCTGACCAACCTCTTGTTCAATGCAATAATTTGTTGTGTCTACAAGATCCATTGTGATATCCTCCTCCACCCATTGTCCTCTACGTGATTTAATAGCTTTAGGTCCACGTCCACATACATATCTTGTTATTTTGCTATTTGAATGCTCAAGCTCTACATTTGCTCCAATCTCCATCTAAAATAATCAACAACATGCATTAATTTGTCAAGATTGGATAATACATTATAAATTTCAATAATACTATGAAAAAATATGGATGTATCACAAAATGCCATCAGATCATTTTTTCCTAAGTTAAGTCAAAATTTGAGTACCCAATGTCCCGCTTCATTTGTTGTGTCCTCATTTGAAATGACACAATCGGTTGCCATGACCTCATCTCGCCCCTATAATACACAACATAGTAAATAATGTTTAGTACACCAATTATATCATTTCAACAAATATGCTATCCAACACAAAACCTCACTTTAGTCATATATTTGACATATTGATATCATGTTTTGGCCATCCTAATTTTAAATTTTTTCCCTTGATCATAGAATCACATTTAATCACCATTCCTGTGCATTTTCAACCAATAAGTTTGACCTCAGAGGCCTCATGGACAAAAAAATGACTTTATCTCCTCTATGGTGTAGCATTCATGAATTCATAAACACCTTCCTCCTTTGGTTGAGGTTGCTTTCTCTTCTTACCTCTATTGTATCTATAGATTTTGTTGTCATATCTATTTCCACCCACTTTCCTCTCTACGATTTAGTAGTTCTACGTCGTCCATATCCTCTCTCCATGGCCTCCTCTGGATCCTGTAATACACGACAATGAAAATAGTCACATAACAATTGTGCACCAAGATAATATTGTTTAAATTATCTTGTTAATATGCTCTCTTTTCATTAAGACACACTATGAAAAACAAAATAGGACATTGCAACATTTTGCTCTTCACAAAAATTTTACACGCGAAATCTTGGCAACTAGAGCTCAAATCTTATGATTACAAGATGACTAAAAATTCACATCAAAAAGACATTTATTTACAAGTTGACTACAAATAAAACCTATTGCTAATAATTTTAATTGAACATCCCTTCCATGGTCCCTTGTTATCTTATATGAAAGAAAACCTATTACTAATAATTTTAGCCAGTTCTCTACCTTACACTTCTTCCACAAATTCATTAAAATTGTAGATATTTTCTCTTTGAAAACTAGAGATTGGATTCCTTATTCTTGATTGAAACCTACTTTATGTTGGATAGTGTGAGAATATTTATCTTAGATAAGATCCCAAACTTTAATTTTTTATTTTTTATTTTTCATGATTGGTGTTTATCCTTCATAGAGGCCATGGTGAAAGTAGTTGGCTTGGTTACGTAGAAATCCCCTTATCAAATAAAAGCCAACAAATATTTACAAATAGCTCAACCCATATAAGACTTAACAATTTACTATAACTTTAACGAAATATTGATACATAGCATGACCTACTTTATGTTGTATGGAAATCATATTTGTAGCCTAATATGTTATGTTTTCATAATTAGTATTGCATGAAAGTCTAGCCACTAGCTAAAACCTTTGACATCTTGATTGATTTAGCTAGCATGTATATCTTCATTAACCAAGAGAAGGCATGCGATCTGAATTTATTTGTTTGATAGGTAAAAGAGTTTGGTTTTCAAGTTACTAAAACACAATACAACTTTTTTTAAGTTCCATCAAATTATGTTTTTATTATGTAAAGTTTCTAGGATGTATCCATTTTTTTTCCAAGCTAGTTGGTGGTATGTTGTTGTCACACTAGATTCTAATGTTATAAAACTCTTACTACTTAAACATTTGCCTCAATTCCAAATGTTTGCATGAGGAACATTTTGGTTTGGCACAACTAGGCGCTAAATTAGGTGCATTTTGCACCGTCTTTGGAACCCCAAAGAGATTACATTTAGGGCTGAAAGTCGGCGCTAAATTTGGCATTAATGACAACAACTATAGCGTCAACTAATGAATCAAAAATAGAAAATTAAAAATTCCCACCTGCGTTAAAACATACCACACAAAGAAGAATATTAAAAATTCCCACTTGCATTTTAGTTTTCATTTTTCTTGTGTTTGCATTATTTGGTTGCCCAGTTTTATTTTGTTGCCAAATACAGAGCATAGGATAGATGGTGTTTACAGTGTTTGGTCACCCAGTTTAAGTTTTTTGAGAGATATAAAGTAGAGGATAGATGGATAGAAATCAAACCCCTGATTTCACTTTAAACATAAAAACTAGGTATATTTTGCCTTTTGGTTCAATTTGAATCCATATAAAGATATTTAGATAGAATTTTTACTAATAGATTTATACAAAAGGGATGCCACTTGGTAGATAATGGTTGGGCTTCAGTTGATTTGGGTTATTTGGTGGTCTTATTTTTGCATTATTCATTCCATCACAGGGTTTGAACTCTCAGGAGATATCTCATAGGCATTTAAATCCAAAATGAGAGTCATTCAAGGTAAAGTTTGCTCATTAATCACATGTTTCTTTTAAATCGCCCATTTCTTTTAATTTATTTGATTGGTGGTTTAATTTCATACCACAAAACAAAAATTTCATACCACAAACTAGACGAAAAATTTCATACCTAGCAGTGTGTACTTCGTTTTCCTCCATAGACTAGATGAAAATAATTTGCCCTAAGTCGCCTTAAAATGTCAAATAATAGAGGGAAGGGAGCAAAGGGAGTAGACTCTAGCCACAATGAGGTAATTCATTATCAATTTATAGATTTGTAAATGTTTCCATTGTTTATTTGATTTTTAGTTTTTAGTTTTTTATTTCTAAATTTAAAAGAATAAATTTATTTTATATATATAAGGACATGAGACTGACAAAGATAAAGAGGCATTGGCTTCCATATTGGGGGTAGAAGTAGTGAACAAATTAGATGTTGTGGACTTGACAATGCTTGCCAGATATATAGAAAAATGATCTAGTAAAGCCCCTGAAACATTGCAACCAAATCAACTGTGTCAAAGGGAATCAATTGATTCTCCAAACAGTCCTAGATCAAGCAAAAGATCCAAAAGGAAATCAATAACAATGAACTCTAATAATGTGGAACAAGGAGTAAAGACTTCCAATGTCCCAGCCATTCTTGGGACACAGACTTCTTCCACCATGCCATGTTTTGCATCTTGCATTGGTAGCTATGATAACAATATAGAATACTATGTGGTTTCAGTGGAAGTCCGAATGACAGATGTTGGAAAAACATTTATGAATAGGTTGAAGGAATCATGCCTTTAATGGTTCAAAGACCATCTACATTTGCCATTCTAAAAAATACCCATGCACCTACAAAAAGTAGTTATCCATGACATGGAGACTTAATTTGGCACAAATTGGTTTGTAAAGAAGATAAAGCTACGAATGTCTCAAAACTACAAGAGATTCTAGTGTAACCAAACAAAGAAGATAAAAACACTCCCTCTCGAGCTAAGACTCAAAAAAGGCCAATTGATGTAAGTGTGAAAGTATGGAAAGAGCTTGTAAAAGCATATAAAAATTTTGATGCATGGAGGAAGTCCGGTGAGGAGAGTACGTGAGTATTTGAATTTTCTCATATACTATTTTTTTTGCTACCAGCTAAATTAGTAAAGTTTTATCAGACAGTTATTAAACTAGGGTGAGAAAAAAATTTGACATTTGATCAAATCAGATAAGAAAACCAAACAATCAAAGATTTATCAGGTACAGGTACATGTTTAATGGTTAGTTCATCATGTTCAACATTTTAGCATGTGGTGTAAAATGGGCTCCTATAAGAGTTGTGCCTAACATATTGTCTTCTCAGATTCAAAAGATGCAACGAATAGTGGTCACATGTTTCAATCATATCTCAAAAACTATGATCTGGATTTTCATGATTTTTGGATATAATTTATAAAATAATGAGACAAAAACACCCTATAAATTTCTCACTAACCCAGTTCATAGTTTTTTGATAAATTTTCACCACTTATAAGGAAAAAAAAAAATCCACCTTTTTAGGAGGATTGTAAGGCTCAAAGGGTAGTTTTACATTAGTTTTGAGGTCCCACATGGGTTGACCATCACTCAAGGGGAGTTTTGGGCACTTAATGACTTAGTTTGCTCCAGTTTTGAAACATTTTTTGCATGTTTTTCAAACTTACACGACCAAAGATGATTCATCATGCATATTTGTGGAGTTGAGAGTTAAGTCTCAATATTATCATTTAATTTTAAAGTGAAAGACATTTAGCTTATATCTTTTACATGATTTTAAATAAGATAAAATATGTAATTAAATATTAAAAGTAATATTTTATTACCTTAATATTTACCATGCAAAAAAAAAAAAAAGGTCACATGATAAATATTAAAATAATCATATTGATTATCTTTAATATTTAATCGAATAGTCCATTTTTTCCAAAATCATGCAAAGACAAAAAAAGGAGCAAATGGTGAGACATAACTGCAATTTCACATCAGCTTTACAGTTCAGATATTTTGACTTCAGTTATCTCCTCTTGACTTTTTGAAACCCTTTATTGTATATAGGAAAAAGACAGTCTTTTTTCTTTTAGCTCTTGATGATTCTTTCTTTGCATTTCTACAAAGAAGAGATTGATTTTGTAACTCATATTTTTCACAGTATTTTATACAACAGTTTTATAGGTTACTTAGTATTGTTATTTACAAAATTTTCTTCAGAATATTCATTTGAATTTAGTATTTGTCTCTTCAATTTCTAGTGTTTTGCTTCTTCTAAATTATTTGATGCAAATTTATTGTGTTTTAAATCTGAAACTTTTAAATTTATGTCTCATTTTTTGGATGCATGTACACAAAAACAATTTCTTCACAGGTCATAGATTGTGTTAGGTTTATCTCTTCTTTTAAGTTGTGAAACTTAATTTTCCTTCATAAAGAAAGATTAAACAAACATTTTTGTGAAATATTTATGTGATTAAGGTGCTCAAATTGAACTGTATCAACAAAATTTTGAGAGTATTAGTTGTGAAACAACTTACATAGTAGTTATCATTAGGTGCATCACAGTAGTTTAAATTTTAATTTTTGCATTCAGTTCAATCCTTCATACCCTTTTCTCAAAACAAATCATTCAAGTATCTAATTGATCATCATATAGGAACTAGCCTAGAATTTGGAGATTTAGTTTCATCATAGGGTACCCACAACCTGAAATTATTCCAATGTTTTACCAGATTGCAGAACTTTAGAAGGTTTTGTAGTATGGGTGCAATCTTGGTGGCAATAGTTTTTGGCACGCTTGGTGGGATTCTGAAGCATATTTCAGAGAAAGAATTCAAATTGTGAGTTGTTGTTTTGGTATATATAGAGGCATATTTTTCCTTTTAGAGGTTACAGTTTATACCTGGTGACTTCAAACACAATCTATTGGTTTCAAATAGATAAAGTGTTTATTTTTATGAAAAGAGCATGTTGTCACCTCTATTTCATGAAATTTCTACCCATCCACATCCATATCAGGCTAGTTATACTACTGATTTTATCCCAAATAGCCATGCAACAACAAATAACTAGCATGCTTATTATGCTTACCACCCAGCCACCCCTTGTCAACCTTCATATCAACATTTATATGTCCAAAATCAGCTCCAAGAGGTTGATAATATGAAGAATAACATGAATGACACCAAGAACATATTGTTAGACATCACAAAGAAGATAGAAGAGTTCAGGAGGCAACAAGAGTTTGATATGCAGCACTAGGAGTTAGATTATCAGGCCTATCTTCATGAACAGGAGTTGGAGACACAAAAAATATTGTTTGAAGAAAAGCTCGAGAGGGAGTTAGGTGAAAAAGATGTAGAAATGAGGCTAAAACTTGTCAAACAGGAGGTTCCCAAGGTTAAAATTCCAAATTTCAGTCAAGATGAGTTTCGTATGTCTTCCAATTTCAAAATTCCAAGTTTGAGGAGTTTCTCTTCATTTCAAAAGCCTGTTATTGAGCAAAAAACTAACCAAGCTCATAGTTTTCCAAACCCATTTTTTGGAGAAGGTATTCCTACGTTCAAAACAGTATGCTTCATATAAGAGGAATTTATTCTTGAGCAGGTTCAACCTACAATCCTTCAGGAGCAGCCTTTCCCCAAACTTGTGTAGTCTCAAGAACCTAAACAAAATCAAACTTCTTGTTTAGACACAATCATTCCATCCATAGAAGAGTCCATTGATATCTCAATTTCTCAAGATAATCAGGTTGTAGATCAAGAAATTGAGGAGGTTGTAGTTGAAAATCAACAATTTTTAAATCAAAAAAAGGTTGATGTTTATTATGATCTAACTGATATGATTAACAAACTTTCATGCTTCGTTGATGATGACCAAGATGAGTCTCATATCACAATAGTATTAGCCTTAGATTAACAAGAAGGTAAAAAAGGTGATGTTCTAACCCCTCAACAAGGTTGTAATAAGGTAATAAACAATCCTCTTCCAAAACAAAACAAAAATATGAATGAAGAGGACTCATTTTGGGATGAGTTTGAGGTATTTGTTTCAAGTTTAGACTCTAGACAATCATCTTTTGAAGAGAAAAAGGTGGGACAACAGGTAGTTGAAGTAGAAAAAGATGTTTAGGTTCAAATTTTTGTTGGTTTATTTGATGAACTTCCAAGATTTGTAGGTGAAGATGAGCAATGCATCATTAAACTAACATCAACGCCCAATTTTGAGTAACATGATGAAGGAAATCAGTTTGACAAGGTGTAGATCCAAGAAGAGACAAATGAAAACAGTCAAGTAGAGGAAGAAAAACAATAAATCATAGATATTGAAGGTATGAGCTTTGAAAATCATCATGAGAATAAGTTAGAGCATACACTACATAATGAAATTATTCATGAAGAGGACTTATTCTCAAGCATCATTGAAGTTTTTTGCTCTAACATTGTTAACAACTTAGCACCTTTCAAGACAAAGGATTGTGATCAACATAATCAGGTGACCAAAGAGGTTGTAGTTGAAGAGACAACACAGGAGAAAGAACCTGGCAAAAAAATTCTTCGGTTTAGCATCTCAATAGGATGCCCAATAAGGCATCTCTTCATAACAGAGTCCAAGTATGAGATTGAGATTAAAGGACAACAGGGCCAACTTGCTCATTCACTCCAAACCAACAGTTTGGTTGATCAAAATCAGAGGGTGAGTGAGTTTGTTTACATTCGTCATGAAGAATTGTAGCAGTTTATTGAATATCTTCTTGTTCTTCATCTAGTTTTAGTTGTTCATAAACATGTAAATCAATGTTTTTTGTTGAGAAAGGGAAGCTACTTTAACCAAACAGTAAATGGATTTGTTTGAGGCTTTCACAATTGTTTGGTTAGGGTAGGGTAGGGTAGTTTTCAAGCTAATAAGTGCTTTGAGCACACTTCATTTTAGTATTGTTTTATTTTTCAATAAGTGCAGATGTTGCACAATTTTTTGGCTCTATCTTAAACAGAGTTATGCTAGTTTCTTTCAGTTTTGTTTGCTGCTAATGGTTTCTACAACTGAGTTACAGAGGTTTTTGAGTCAGAAAAAGACAAAAAGATGGACTTCATGCCCAATGGATAAGCAAGACAATTGATCTTATTTGTTTAGTAGAAAAACACCCCAAAGAGGTCGCCATAAATGTTACTAATTTTTGGCTACTAGCTAAATTAATAAAATTTTATTAGGCAGTTATTAAACTGGAGTGAGAATTGTTTTTGACATTTAAGCAAATCAGATAAGAAAACCAAACATTCAAATATTTATTAGGTATAGGTACATGTTTTATGGCTAGTTCATCATATTCAACATTTTAGCATGTGGTGTAAAATGGGCTCCCACAAGGGTTGAGCCCAGTATGCTACCTTCTTAGATTCAAAATATGCAACGAATAGTGGCCACATGTTTCAATCATATCTCGAAAACGATGATCTGGGTTTTTGTGATTTTTAGATATAGTTTCTAAAACAATGAGGCAAAATAACCCTTTAAATTTCTCACTGACCTAGTTCGTAGTTTTTGATAAATTGTCACCACTTCTAAGGAAAAAGACAAATCCACCTTTTTATAAGGATTGTAAGGCTCAAAGGGAAGTTTTACATTAGTTTTGAGGTCCCACATGGGTTGACCATCACTCAAGGGGAGTTTTAGACACTTAATCACTCAATTTTTTCCAATTTTGAAGTATTTTTTACATGTTTTTTAGACTTGCATGACTAAAGATGATTCATCATGAATATTTGTGGAGTTGAGAGTTAAGTCTCAATATTATCATTTAATTTTAAAGTGAAAAATACTTAGCTTATATATTTTGCATGATTTTAAATAAGATAAAATATGTAATTAAATATTAAAAGTAATATTTTATTACCTTAATATTTACCATGCAATGTAAAAAAAGAGCTCACATAATAAATATTAAAATAATTATATTGATTATCTTTAATATTCAATCAAATAGTTTTTTTTTTCCAAAATCATGCAAAGAAAAAAAATGGAGCAAATGGTGAGACATGACTATAGTTTCACATCAGCTTTGCAGTTCAGATATTTTGACTTTAGTTATCTCCTCATGGCTTTTTGAAACCCTTTATTGTATATAGGAAAAAGACTTAGTCTTTTTTCTTTTAGTTCTTGATGATTTTTCCTTTGCATTTCTACAAAGAAGAGATTAATTTTGTAACTCATATTTTTCACAGTATTTTATACAACTTTACAAGTTACTTAGTATTATTATTTGCAGAAGTTCCTTCAGAATATTCATTTGAATTCAATGTTCGCCTCTTCAATTTCTGGTGTTTTATTTCTTCTAAATGATTTGATGCAAATTTATTGTGTTTTAAATCTGAAACCTTTAAATTTCTATCTCATTTCCTGGATGCATGTACACAAAAGCAATTTCTTCACAGGGCATAGATTATGTTAGGTTTATCTCTTCTCTTAGGTTGTGAAACTTAGTTTTCCTTCATAAAGAAAGATTAAACAAACCTTTTTGTGAAATATTTATGTGATTAAGGTGCTCAAATTGAACTATTTCAACAAATTTCGAAGAGTATTAGTTGTGAAACAGCTTGCATAGTAGTTATATTAGGTGCACCACGGTAGTTTAAATTTTAGTTTTTGCATTCAGTTCGATCCTTCTTACCCTTTTCTCGAAACAAATCATTCAAGTACCTAATTGATCATCATATAGGAACCAGCCTAGAATCTGGAGGTTTAGTTTCATCATAAGGTACCCACAACCTGAAACCATTCCAATGTTTCACCGGACTGCAAAACTTTAGAAGGTTTTGTAGTACGGGTGCAATTCTGGTGACAACAATTATATCAAATTTATTAAATTATTTTTTAAATTTTATTTGTGCATAGTTAAAGTGAATTAGTATATGCTTTAGGACAAGGCCTTGATATGTACATTTATAAGTATATTTAATATGTTAAATGATATTTTTTTATTTCCTGGGAAAAAGTAAATGATTGCATATTAATTAGTTTAACTAGTCCATGTGCCATGTTTTGACAGGAGGAGAAATATGGCCAACATCCAACGCAATGTGAAAGGAAATGTTACAAAGCAAAAAGTGGACCGATTTTGTAATCTAGATGAAGAACGAGGTATCAATAGTTGACTTTCAATAACTTAGTTGGATATTGTTGTGTTAATATGTCAATTTGCATTTCTTTTTTTGAGTTGTTTATTGATGTGTAGGATGAGTTCTAAAGTGCTTCTCTGTTGGACCTAGATCCCACTCAATTGTCCCATTATTTCATGTTGAGGAAAAAAATATTGTTTTCCTTAAAGGGCAGTGGGTGACATTCATGCCTTATTTTCATTGCATCTTTTAATTAATGACCATGGTCTTTTAATATCTCTTAAGTGTCCTCATTTAAGTTATGAGTTGTATCATTTGAGTAACTTAGTCCCATTTTGATTTGATTTATTTTCTTTTCTCTCAAACATGGTAACTCAAGGAGTGCTTCCTTGAATTCATGTTTCCATTCTACTAAGTGATCCACATGTATTTTTGTCATCCTTCCTCAAGATGATTCCATCCTTTTAACATGTAAGAATATTTTGATGCATCTTGGTAGGCATCCTATAGATCTAACACATCCTTGTAGAACTCCTTTTGCACCAAGGGCAAGTCATCATGGATCTCTAATGCATATTCCATGAAATCACCTATGTCATACCTTGTAGCCTTGTAGTATTCCAATTGATGTTTCAAGTGATCAATTTCCTTCTTATGCCCTTCCATTTCTCATGTCATTTCAAGGATGTTTGATTCATTTGCTTGTGTTGTGGTGACCCTAGTTGTAGCCCTAGCCACTAGATCCATATCATCTACATCCATTACCATTGCTTCCAAAGCTTCATTAAATCTCAAGAGTATAGTATGAGATGCAACTTCTTGATCAACAACATGTCAGGTACATGCTTTGGAAAATTATGGGGTGCCTTTGTGGTGCCATAGATCTTCCTATATGCTAACAACTCATATAGGGAGTAATATTTTAGGTTCTCCAAGATTCTGATCATGCCTCCAGACAACATAGGGAACCTTTTCTCAAATAATGGCTCATGCAAGGGAGCAAATAATCGGTTACAGATGTGCTCATATTTGGATGAATATTTGTGCTCCCATCGGTCCTAGTAATAAACATGGAAAAAGTGACATGGGATGCTCCATGTCCAATTCATCCCCAAAGAATTTATTAGTTGCACAAATAATATAACACAAGTAAGAGGTATAGAATTTTGGCTTTGTGCCCACTAGAGGAGATTTGACTCTTGTTATTTCATTGCACAAAGTGAGTGACAAAACAACTACCTAGTTTAAAATTGGCCCTTCTTTAAGTAACATATGTAGCAATGAGCTAGCTAGGGCCACTATGTTTTTTAATTGAACCCTTGAGGCTAATGAAAGGGTACCATTTAGTGTTCCTAGAAGTTAATTGTCTAACTCCTCTTGAGGTTTAGTCTATGTTTCAGGGTTGAAAACTAGGAACTTTTGTTGTAACATCCACTTATAGAGAGAGTGTTTGGTGTAAAATCCAAACCTAAGTCCTATAGAGAGAGGGGGTGGTGCTAGACTCCAAGAAACAAAACAAAAAATAGTCCTCTTGTGATGAACATGTGTGGCCAAATGCTAGATCAACCCCACACCTATGGAAGATGAAGGGCCACTCCACATAGAAAAGTAATAAAGTATCTTGTGTGGGTCAAGTAGACCAAATAATCCATGTATGAACCAACAAACAACCTCCATGATGCCTCAACATGTGTGCAAGGGTGCTATGGCATCTATATCATGCCTCCACATATGTGCCAATGCCAAATCAAGTCCCACATGTGGTGATGAGAAGGTCGATCTATGTCAAAAAGTGATGAATGAAAATGTGTGAGCCAATGGAGACCAAGTGCTCCATAAACTAATCTCATATAATTTGCAGTAGAAACTCATACATAATATGTCAATGTCTTAAGAAAATAGGCATCACAATATATCACCATGGATCTTGTAATGATTCTATCGTTCATAAAAATAGTAAATCGCATTCATTGTATACATCAACATTTAGAACAAAATATAGCAACTAGAAGCACAAACATGAGAGAGAACAAATTGATACTAAAAACTATAGGAATTCATTGAGATAAAAATGTAGGTCTTTGAACACTTTTGTATTAAATTATATATATCTATCAAATACACCTTCTAAATAACAGATTCCGAGTGTAACAAAATAGTTTGGAACCCCTTGTCTTTGAATTTAAATAGTTTATATAGATAATTACAAACTTTGAGCCATTATTAGCTCATCAAACTAAAATTATGCTCTAATTAAAATCAAACAAAAATATTTAAAACTACTGCAAAGATTCTAGTTTGTTTGTTGGAATTGCTACAAGATATTTGGACTGTTGCTCAGAAATTGGTTGACAATTGCACAGAATAAGACCTACTACTTATCTTCCAGAAGGTAGGCGAATCTATTCCATATTTAATAATGTTGGCCCATCGAGAAGCACATGGGAAATTATAAGCTATCATTTCACTAGTTGAAAAGACCAGGTCATTATATTGAGCATATGAAAATGGAGGCAAGTAGTGCACTAATAATTTGAACTCAGTTAAGAGATCAAAGTCATCGTTCAACTTATCTACTATAGACTACTCATTTAGTGATTTGCTAAGATCTTCAAATTTGGAGTCTTCACTTCTGCATTTGGCTAGTAATTCCAAATATTGATTTTGAGGAATCAAATATTGATGATCATTCTAAAATGATGGAAAACCTTTCTTAAATAGAGTAGTGAATCAAGCCTTGAAACCTACCACTTTCTTTAGAAGTTCATCTGCCTTATTTTGCGCACTTTCCATTATATGACGCTTTCCAATAAGTCTTCAAGCATCCAATATAATAGCTGACCTGTCATGGAAGTAGCATTGATAGTATTGATAATTTTATTTGCAAGGTCTTTTGGCATATGGATGAGCTCTTCTCTTAAATCTCTACACCTCTTATTACTAGACACTTCTTGTTGGGCCAAAGAAGTAGCCCAGGCTTCTTGCAGTTATATTCTTCATGTCTATGTCACATCTATAATCATGGCATTGTTTGGATTTGAAGTCTCGTGTAGGGAACCCAAGGATTCAAAAATGGTATCTTCCTTTGGCTCAAAAGCAACTAGATTTTTTGCAAACAATATAAGCTCTTTAATATTAGCAATCTGTAGAAGGACCTTATTGTGCCCAAGGCATTCCATTTTTAGAACTAATATTGATCATGGTTGCTTAGTATCTTAGATGTACATGAAATCTAGATTTTCTATAGAAGACTAGAGCTCTGCCCATAATTCTCATTCTTAATGGTGCTAGAGATGTCATTCTACTTCCATACTTAGATTCATTCAGAATTAGGTCATAGATATGCCCTTGATAGTCCTTAGGTTGATTATGTTCTGGCATGTATATGCTATTGAAAATATTACAAACTCTTTTACTTTTCTCATGAATGCTTAGTAAGACACCATAACATAGGGATTTATTCCAAAGAAACCACATCAGCCACCAAATCTCAATCATCTATAAAAGGCATTAAGGAGCTAAGGTGTGATGAACCCTATCTTCAAAAGTTCAAAAATTCCCTACATTTTGTGCACTAACAAGCTCCAAAGTCTAGCCTCCAAATATATTTCCAAGTCACTATAAGTAAGGGCTGATTTAGGTATAGAAAGAAAGGTTTGCTTCAGCCTCAATAGGTTTTCCCATTCCATCACAATATCAAACTATTGATTGTTGGTATGTGTGAGTCTTGGGCACTATATAGTCCACTCCAACCCTAGATCACACTATTTTCCTAAATATATTGTCACTTTGGATGGATTCATGTTGGAAATAGAGCTCCAATGAGGTTAAGAACTTATGGAAAAGTGACTTTATTAAAATAAAAGGCAAAGAGGGCCAAAAGTGGCGAGGGAAATATAAAAAGGGGAAAAAGAGGAGTTCTCTTCTCATTCTATAGTAATCACTTTTTGAAAATTACTTGGAGAGCTCTTGATCTTGGAGAGGCTAAGGTTTGGAAGAAACCCTTGTATTATTCGCTAGTTTTGGTGGTGCAAGATCCACCATAGCTGGTCAGTAGTGGAAGATCATTCAGATTTTTCCATTGGATTCAATGTTTTCACGACAATAGAATGTTGGTTGATATTAGACGAATTTGTGAAGACTGGAGGGAGATTTCTTGAGTAATAGAGGGTTCCTCTCTCATCTCTATTATCTTGTGGACAAGTTGGGTACTATTCCCTTCACCGTGGGCATGAAAATTTCTATTTTGGAAGCATGGGAACCATATCTATTTTGCTGGGTGAGTTCCCTTTAAACTTGGGTGCATTTCCTTCATTATCTAAGTATGTGGGTATATATTATCCTTGGTTGGGCACATTTCATTCCATTTGGAGTAGCAAAGGGCCATAACACCTCTCGATCTTAGTGTTGGGCGACTTTAATCCTCAAGTAATAGAGCGTGAGCCTACACTACTTAAATCCAAGTGCTTTTTATCCATAGAATAATTGGTTGTCATTATTTTTTGGTGTGTGGGACTTATATTGCCATTGTTGGACGTATTTGGAAGCATTTATCTTGGGTTTTTTCCACATCACAAGAGATTACTCCTTTATGGGCTGACCACCTTGGGGGCATCTATAGATTCCTATTACATTGCCAAATAAGTAGCCTCATAGTTGCCAATCTCCTCATGAATATGCATGGGGATTCTTGGGTCATAATCCCCATAGAATTCCCAATACTAATAACTATTTCCTTTGCCTCCTCGCCCCACACTACTACAAACCACTCTCTGTCGCAGACGAGGTGCCATGACAGGCTCCAAAATGCCACAAACTGTAACCTACACTTAATTGGAAGCTCCCATCGCCAACTCCATTTGAATCTGGAAGAGTATCCACCATCCCCATGTTGAGCCTCAATCCATTAAAAAAGGGAGGCCCAAATCTAATGCAGAAGCCATCAAAGTGTGTTGTTTGAAGGCACATTTACTCGCCATTGTCACCAGTGCTGGAGGAGGGAAACAACAGCCCGCGTAGAAGTGAGGGGCATTAAAAATTGGAGTTAGATGGATTGGTGGGCCAAGTGCCCACATACCTTGGCCTATTTCCATGCTGCATGCCAATTGTCTTGGGATTGTGGTCACCGGTTGTTGTGAGGATGGCAGGATTGATTTCTGGCACAATTTGCTGACAAACACTTGCATCCAGGGATAATAGTCCTATGATTGTGGTGAATGCTTGGGTGAATTAACACCTCAAAATAAATTGTTTAAGACTTTAAACTCATACCAACACCTATAGCCAACTAAAATCAGAAAATAGGGACGACATGTGAAATGTTTGACAATAATCCTCACTCAAAAATGTGGTATTAAAAGGGTGGAAAAATTAAGATCAGTGGGAGTTGTATTAAACAACAGTAAAATTTTGTTTCTGCAATAATTTAATAAGTATAACTGAGCATAACTAATATCCCTTGCTTCACTATTTCAAGCCAAGCATGAGAGTAGAATCATGGTTTTGAAGGAGAGGCTTCAGAGGATTCAGATGCTTGTTGATGAAGACGTTGCCTCTTACCCTACAAAGGTTAAATTTGGTCATTATGCTTCAGAGGAGATTTCCCGAGATGGGTGGTATCTAGACAGTGGTGCCACATGCAATATGATAGGAGGGTGTGATCTATTTCAACCACCTAGCTTAGTAGCTCTACTAGATGCTTGGTGAGGTGTGTGATCCACACAAAAGGAGCAGTCGGTAGAAGTGAGGGTTTATTTGTATTTTTGTTAGATTCAAGATGGACTCTAGCCTTTCATCATGTTCAATATGTTCCTCATTTGAGAATGAATGTGCTCTTATTTCATCCTTGGAGGATCAAGGCTATACAATTGAGTTCACATAACACTAAGTACAATTATGGCTAGAGGCAGTTGTGTATGCTGAGGACTCCATCATATTGGGGATTAGAGAGTCATGATTGTACTGAGTATGGGGTCAACCTCTTTGTCAAGAGGGACATAGAGCTAGTTATGAAGCATTTTCTAGGTGGCAGGAGGACTACCTTAGCAAACCCACTTGGTGGGAATGGACCTAGTTGAAAGAGATGGGATTCTCAGATGACTACAACAAAGCTTTAGCTGGTAGCCATAGCACAAATGAGGTTGAGTTTCCAGATTCATAGGAAGTGGGTTGCTCCAGTTCAAAGGGAGTAGTAGTAGCTGTAGACATAGATCATGGAGGAGGTAGCTCCAACAAAAGCAACAAACTGCTAAGAGGGACTGTTAGTTTTCTATGTAGCAAGGTATGTAGTGAGGTCGTTACTTTCACATTGGGTGTGTGTAGCAATGTGAAAATTACTTTTATGTATCTCATCCATGGTCAATGGGTTTCTTCATTCAATACATATAGAATCTCTACAAATGCAATTTCAAGGCATATCATTGTACCTACTACTAGGCCTGCTATTATATACCTAAGTGTCTGGTATGATTACCCCATTGATTTACTTATCTCATGCAAATAGAAACACTAATATTTGAGTATCATTGCACAAATTTGAGGATTTATATACATCCTTGTATGTTCAACTAGAAAGAACATATCTTAAAAGCTCAATATCCTTGATCTAATCTCTAGTTAAAATCATAATAAAATTTGAATTTCAATATTGACTCTAAAATACGGGGACATATGGACTAGTTAATTCTCAAAGAACCTTTGAAGCATATTACAGTGCCAAAATATCCTAGAAAAATATCCATTTCTAAAATATAGGAGAAGAAGATATATAGACCAGTTAACTCTCAAAGGATCTTCGAGGCAAACATAATCATATATAGAACAAAATGCAGAGGGTTGGCACTTAAGGTTATGTAATAGAATTTATAGTTGATAGTTAAATTGTATAACAATTTTTTTATGATCTTTACTAATGTTTATTAGAATTTTTGCATGTTTTACATCATTGGAATGACATATTAGTTGTAACTTTCTTGAAATTTTATTATGGTATGTGCACTTTGATATGATGTAATATGATTATGGTTTCATTTCATATGTTGTAATATTAGATATATAACAGAAAAATAAATTATTGCATGAAATAAATAATAACTTTTCATTTTAAATGTTTTTTTTGCAAAACACGGGTCTTCCAGAAGATCAAGATGATCCTCATGATATAGATCCAGAATATGTTGGTTCTAGTATAGATCACATGGAAGAGGATGATGATGATGCAAATATAGAAGATATCGCGGTTGATGACGACGATGATGATGACGATGATGAGGTGGTTGTTGGTAGTAGCCAGTGACATTCATGATCATATAGACTGCATCATGGATCATTGTTGATATATCATTATGATGCCTCTTTTCATGGTACTATCATATGTATCATTTTCACATCCTGTAGTACCATATTATTGAGTTGTATCATTTTGACATGTATCATTTTGAATTATATCATTTGGACATGTATCATCTTGACTTGTATCATTTTGAGTTACATAATTTATCATTTTTATGTATATCATTTTTACATGTTATTGATCTACTAGCATATTTGACTTTCACTTGTTTTAGTTATATATGGATATTTATTACGTATGATGATTTTAATTTACTGCTCAGGATGGATGTTGTCAAATTCAATTAAATTATAGATATTTGACGCACTTGTTTTAATTATAGATGATGATCATGTTATAAGAATTATCTTGTTATTTTATATATACTGGACATTGTTGTAGATTTTATTTTGATGGAGATTTAATAAGTATAATGATGTTGTTAATTTGTATGGATATCCATTTCCCTAAAAATTCTTTATAAATGTTATCCTATAAAATATTCAAATGCTTCAGGGGTCTTTAGGTGGATGGAGCACAAATCAGTGAGTTAGAGAGTATTTTGTCAAACAAGTCTATGAGCTTGTCTCGCAAAGAGGATAGAATAAGATGGAGCTGCTAAAAATCTAGGAAGTATCAGGTTAAGCTAGGCTATAAGGTGAAAGATGGGGCGGTTAGAAATCAAGATTGGCCCACTCACCTTTTTTGGAACAAATCTTGCCTCCCTAAGGCTGGAGTTTTCATATGGTTGGCTTTGCAAAGGAAAATCCTTACAGAGAATAGGTTGAAATTGGTAGGGGTTCAAGGTCTTGGTAGATGCCTCTTTGTAAAGATAGTGAAGAATCAGTTGATCATCTCATCCTTTCTTGCTCCTATACAAATTTTTGTTGGAAATTCTTTATGAGTAAATTGAACTGGAATTCCCCTCTGCCAGCATATTTAAGGAGTTATTTCAAATGCAATATGACTTACTCTATAATCATATGAGTTATTTAAGAGGCATGATATAATTAACTAATTAAATTGAAATAAAACATATTAAATTAATAAATGGAAGCAAAATAAGAAGCATTTTTAGAAGCAAAAAAAGAAGCAACAATGGAAGCTAAACTAAAAGCAAACCAAAAGCAATCTTGGAAGCAAAACTTGGCGTTATCTAGGAAGCAAAAACAAAAGCAATTCAAGTAGAAAACAAAGAATTAATAATGGAAGCAATTTTAGAAGAAACAAAAGATGCAATAATAGAAGCCATATTAGAAGCAACAAAAGACACAAAAATGGAAGCAAAGCTAGATGCAACAAGCGACATTATATTGGAAGCAAAATTGGAAGTAATACCGAAATCAAACCTAGAAGAAAAATCAGAAGCAAAACTAGAAGCAACTCAAGAAGAAAAACCAGAAGTAAAATTGGAAGTCAAACTAGAAGCAACAAAGGACATCATAATGGAAGAAAAACTGGAAGCAACAAAGGATACCATAATGGAAGCAAAACCTGGTGTCAATTAGGAAGCCAAAAAAGAAGCTATTTTTGATGCAATACTAGAAGCAAAACAAGAAGCATGACTGGGAGAAAAACTAGAAGCAAAAATGGGAGTAAACATGGAAGCAAAACTGGAAGCCAAATTGGGCGCTAATTTAGGTGTTATTTCCGACATTAAATTTGTCATCCTTCTCGATGCTATTCCCATTGCCATTTCTTGCATTGCTTTTCTGACGCAAAATCCGATGTTAAATCTAGTGCAAAATCTAGTGCAACATCCTATGCAAAAAATGGCACCGAAGAGAACATGCAGTTTAGTGTCGAGTTTTGCATTAGCAGACATGTCCAATTCATGAACTCAAATGCACTAAATTTTGGTGCTATTTTAGGTGCTAATTGCCTGTTTTGTTGTAGTGAGTAGACCTACCAATATTACAAATTTGTCTCCATCATAATCCACCCATCAAATCCATTCACCCAATAGGATTAGGCATTGGTCCAATTTAGAATAAAAATTCAACTCACACTCTTGATTATTCAAACATCTTTAGTAGGAATTAGTCATTAAGCTTTGCATCTACTTCACACCTACATTCCATTGTGAGTAAATTGCCCAAATTAGAGACCATATTTAAACATTCAAATCTACCCAATCATTCAGGTACACCCACATAGGTTTAGCAAAGCCTAAAGAGCAGGGGGTTATCAATCATATTTGTCTCGTTCGTTAGACAAAAATGTACTAAGAGATTGACACCCTTTTAAGGTTCAAAACCTGCATTTTTGAGACCTAACACATCATTAAAGAATTTAAAATGTAACTTATCATAATTCCTATTCATACATTTCATTCATCCATTAAAGTTCATCAAAATATAATCATACATTAAAAACATATTTACTCATAAAAGTAATAGTATGTGGTAAACAAATAATGAGATGTAACACTCGTGTGGTTATGATGAGAAGGTGTTTGTGGTGTTGAGTAGGTGTTGTAGATGCAATAGGTTCACTTGGTTTCCAAGTTCTTTTGATAAAGTTTGCATAAAGAGTGTACAAGGTAATAGAAGTGTGTTATGTATTGTGTTCCACATTTCTTCATTGTTGAAGATGTGTTGGTGTAGTTTGGATGTCATGATCAGTAGTCCTTGAAGGTGTTATATCCAGAGTTTTAGGTTTTGGATCATGTAGCAGTAGAAGATGTGTTTGACAGTGTTTGACTAGTGAAGAGGATTATCTAGGAGAAATGGAATTGCTCTGCATTTCTCTATGTTGGAGTTTCTTGTCTTATGTATTTGGGAATGTGATATTATTGTATGCATCTACCTTCCCTTGGAGTCTTGTGTGTTCAATTGTTCCACAATCTTGGTTCATGTGTTATAGCTTGATAACAGTGTGACTGGTTGCACAAAATGATAGTATTCTCAATTTCAGGCGGTTGCACTAGTGTTTGCGAATAGTTTGTTGATGTTGGAATATTCTAGGAATTCGTGCGATGTTGGTACATGGTCCGTAGGATGTTTTTGAACCTGGTGAAGAGTGAATTAATTTTTTGTTAATGTTAATGTCGATTTGGCCAACTTGGCATGTTAGCATTGTTTACATATGTGCTTCATAGTTTTTGGAAGCATGGTGTAGCGTTTCAGTGTAGATATGGGTCTTGGTTAACCCTTGGTGTGGTCTACCTTCACTTCTTTCCACCATGAAAGTGTTTGGTTGTAACCTATTTGGTGGCTTCATGTTTGAGGTGTGTACATTTCATTGAGGCCAACCTAGAGAAGTTGTTTGAGGTCACAAAGGATATATATGTTGAGTGAAGAAGAAAAATAAGAGGGGGGTGAATCAATTGTACCTTAAACCTTCAAAAACCCTCATTAACATCCAGATCCACATTCATATATTAAACCTTAATCTATTATGATGATTTAACATGAAAAGAAAATCACATAAACTAAAACAATTTTAACACCATGCACAAGAGAACACCAGATTTATGTGGAAAACCCAAGGAGGGAAAAACCATAGTGAGGATTAGCTCACAATATAAGTAATTGCAAAACCAGTTACAAAGGCTCACTAGTAGAAGGGGCACACTGCCTTGAAAGGTTCACTGTTGGAGTAGAAAAAGAAGATAGAGAAGAAATGTTACACAAAGAACATGATATTTTTGCAATAAAGAATCCACCAGAATAGCTCCAACACCTTCATAGTTTGTTTGAATGATTACAAACACCTTCTGATCACTACATCCAATAATCCAACACTTGAAATATCACACTACACTTCACAATTTTGTACCTTACAACTCTACAATCCACATCATTCACATCTCACACTTCACACTCTCATCTATCTTGACCTCCTTCAACAACTCAACTCATACTTATACTATCCTCAACCTTGAAACCCTTTCCAAGGTCAGTTATGCACCTCAAACATGAAAATTTAAATTAGGTTGGTGCCAAAACACTTTAGTGGTGGTAGAATTGAATGCAGACCACGTCAAAACTTAATTGGCACCCAAATCAACAACACTATTCAACCACACGCTTCCTCAAACGATATTTATCCTTTGCATGTAGTGTAAACACCAAGTTAGTCATTACCCATGAAAACACCATTAAAGTTTGAAGTACAAGCTTCCTCAAACCCAAGGATGAATTGTGAACCTTACTCCATGCTTGAACCAGATCTAGAATATTCCTCAAAACACCCTAAAATCCAACAAACTCCTTCGTAACAACTTTCACCTAATGAATGTACAACCCCAATACACTTAAACAACTCTTATATACACTGCTACTTGAAAAACTATCTTATGAAGCATCAAACCTCAAATCCTCTTGACTAAGGTAAGATACCAATACCGTGAACACACCTTCAGAATCACAAGACATAAAGCATAACTACGAAGAAATGTGGAGCATAAACATTTCTCCCAGACACCTTTGCAATGCACGGTCACACAACTTCTACTGTACGATGATCCAGCATACCATCTCTTGAATATAACACCATTGAATGGATCTCACCAGTATATCTGAATTGCACGGGTAGATCTTCAACCTAGAAAAAATGTACAAAAAAAACCATAACATCTCTTTGTAACCCAAATCAACACTGTAACACACAGTTTCCTCTTTTTATCAAATTTTGTCAAAATCACTTGGAAACCAAGCACTAGAGACATATCCACATCATCTTCAACACTACTACATCAATATATATAAGCTTATCAAAGTAATAAAAAAGGTTAACACCAGTAGCTTAACTGATGACAACATAATGCAACAAATCAAAGCATAGAAAATACCAAATGTTCATCTTCAACATCAATCTCCCTCAACACATACAGTTGACATTAATGACAACACAAGATTTTTGACATCAATGAAAACACCAGTCTTCACATACTTGTAACAATATCCCCCTTTGTCATTAATGGCATTACGTGATGTGAAAAACTATTAAAGATACAACAGCTCTAAACACACTTGTTTCATTTTATATTTACTATTTACTCACTCTCCCCCTTACAAGAATCTCTCTTCAACTGACTTTCTCTCCCCCTTAATACTTATTTTTTCCACAAGTTTCTCTCTCCTCTTGTGAACTCATGACTTTTTCACATTACTCTCTCCCCCTTTGACATCAATGACAAAGGACATAATGTTTGTACTATTTCATTTTTTTCCTTTGTCATTAAACAACCTTCTTACAATTTCTTCTACAACACTTTTCCTTTACTGCTCTGAATACTCCCCTTAGGAGCACACATCAATCTATATTATACTGCACAATGAAAAAAATAAAATTAATAAGAAATAAAGTGATGATAGGATATGAACTCATTACCCTATAATAGTAATACATAAAAGTAATAAGAAATAAAGTGGTTATATTTTGTGTTATTCTATGATAAATAGTTATGATAAATAAAGGATAGTGATGATAGGACTTGAACTCAGTACCCTCCTAAGCTCATCAAAATTTTACTAATTTTTTTATTAATGAAAAATATAATTTCTTTGTCATATAGGTTAAGGGTGATAATATCTATGAAAATCCCTTAATAAATTCTTATAATTTAGCTATATGTCAAATAAGTCTCTCAGCTACATCAATGTGGTAGGGGAAGGCCTATAAATATGATTTGGATCATCTACTAATCCAACTAAACACCTTGAGCACTATTGGCATGACCCAACTAAATGGCTTGACTCACTCAAAACTCACATTTAGATTCTTTTTCAAATAGATCCTATTGCTCTAATATTCCAAGGAATATATCAATATACTTCAAATGATCTTAGTATGTCTTGTTAATCAAAATATATCATACAAAACCTAAAAAAAAAATCTTAATTGATTACTAAATAATGTATTCATGCATAATTGGAAGGCAGTTGGTTGTTCTTTTGTTCAAGGGGCATGACTAGGAATTTAAGATGCATAAATGACATATAAATGTTATTTCGTGCATATTTTCATCTCTCAATAGATATAATGGTAACCTAATCCAAAGTAAATCAATGCACGTCCATATGGTGTCTTTTTCTTCATAAAAACTATGGATGAAGAAAATGGGATAGAATTAGGCCTAAAATGACCCATCTATAAGAGCTCTCTAATATCCTTTTTTGTTTCCTCCTTGTACATTCATGGGTGGTAGTAAGGAGTGGTCATGATATGATTTGATGCAAAAGCATCCATGGCTCAATGCAATCCTGTGTCAACTTGAGGGTTTTATTTTTGCATTTTTTCAATTTTGGTGTGTTGGATTTCATGTTGGATTATTGAAATTCATATTTTGGTGTGAAATTAAATATTTTGTGATGTGGGAAAATTTGGATTTGGATTTGATTTCAAATTGGGTCAAATTGGTGAAGAGGAATCATGGAGAATATGCTTTAAAACTGAAAAAGTAGGAAAAAGCAATTTATGGTGTGGGTTTATTGGATAATTTAAAGCCATTTGTAACTTATATTTTAAATTTCCACAGCTCCTAAAAAATAGGAACACAGGAGGTGGGCGCCCAGGTTGAGGAATCTGCCTTTTTTGTTTTATTTGTGAAAGCATTAAAGCCATTTTAAAGTCATATTGTATTTTGGCCTAAGTTTGGAAGATTCAAATGCATATTTTATTCAAGATTGAATATTAAGTTATATTTTATTTTCCCTTCCTAGAGGTGGGCATTGATTTTCCTGGGGGATTTTGGAATGCAAACTAAATGTAAATGAAATACATTAGAAATGTAATTCCAGGAAAGCATGAGAAGATAAAAGTGAATTTCATTCATTTTGAGTTAGTTTTTCAGATAGGAAAACCAAAGGAAGAGAAGAATGGCATTGGTTACCTTCAAATAGATATTGCTTTGTGGGATTGACAGATTTGAGAGTTTTGAAGAGGAAAAATCAACACAATTTGTGCAGATTGAAGACATTGTTTGTGGAATGCTTTGAAGTTGCAGGTGTTGGAGAGAAGATTGACTCCAAGCTTTGATTTGCTGCTTCAAATCAGATTGTGTGTGATTTCCAAGGGTTTCTTATGGCTTGTTACAACCTCTAACCATGATTGGATTGTAATAGATTAATTTCCCATATTTAATTCAAAAATTTGCCAGTTGCATATTGAAATCTGGGCTTGGCATTTATGTTTTAATTTCTCTATGTTGTTGAATGATATTTGTGAGCTTTCTAAATTCCATTTGCAACAAGTTAATTTATTTTAGATAGCTCATACATTATGATTAAAACATATTCCTAGAACTATGATATACTAGAACCCTCAATAAATTGGTATTCCTAGAGGAAAATCACTAAACATCTTATTGTGTTTACAAAAAATTCTCAAATTTTCAACATGATTGTTACATTATTTACCCATGGAAAAAGTTATAGACATAATTATATAGATTCCTACCTAACCAATTGTCCCTTATGTAATAATTATCTATTATTTGAGCTATAACAACCAATGTTGTTCCATGAAATGTTCCTATAAGCATTACATATTTCCCTTTATATTTCAACTTGAGCTCCATGTATTCGTAATTATATGAAAAAATACCAAGGGAATGCAGCCATGTTATGAATCCAAAACAATCTTATTCTATCCTAACCCATAACATAGAAATAATTACATACCTTATTATGTATAATATTTATGTTACAATATACTAAATTATTTCGGTGCATGGAATGGTGAATCTATCAATAATAATAAAATTGAATCCTTCAAAATCCACAACTTCCATTCATCTACTAATCACCAAGCCTTCAATGAAATTATGGGTGGCCTCACTATCAATAAGCATCATAATTTACTACCTAGATAATACTCATCAAAATTTTAAAGTATGATATACAAGTACCCCTAAAATTACTATAGGTGTACCTTTATTGGTTCCTTAATCACCCACCTTTTCAAATTCATGCTTCTTTATAAATAGTTATGGCTCAATTTCATTAGGATCTAAATCATCATTAGAGATTACCTAATAATGAACTCCACCTTTGATGGTGTAAAATTTTATTCACTTTAGATATGTTTTATCATACGAGTGATATTGCATCTATTTAATAAGTTTTATTAAGCTAATTATAAATTTTAATTATTCTCACCTAAATAGCTAATAATGGAATGTGTTAAACTTGACATAAGGTACACAGGTTTCACTAGTACCTAATTAATATTTGAGTGATATTAGTTAGGTGTCATCTCTATTTATTCAAGATCACCTTTGTCCTAGCTAGATTGCATTAACTCACCTCTTGATTGAGAATGATTGATTTAACAAATAACTCTTGGACACATCATCTCCTTGATTCATGTATCCATGAGGCCAATATATTTGTATGTTACTCTTTGTAATTTATCACCATAATATTGAATATAGAAATTTCATTTCCATTTTCTTGGTTTTGTGATTAGCTTATAAGCATTAAGTACTTAGATAGCTAAAGTAGTATCAAAGCCATTAAGTCCTAAAGTTTTTTCCATTTTTAGGATTATAGATCAATTTGACAACTCTTAAAAAAGTCATTTTATTCACTTTCATCAAATGATGATTTGGAGAATAAAAAAAACTTGATAGAAATATAGATTTGAATTTTTTACTTTTGTCTTTATATTGCAAGTTTCTTGAAGGGATTTTTGGAGCGAAAATAAGCTCACCATTGAACTAATGTTATTAAATAAAGTTATTTTTCCTTTTAATAGAAAAAACTAAATTGGTAATTGAAGGCTCGATATGCAAGGATTTGAAGTTGGGATGTGCATGCTATATCTAGTGTGTAAATAATCTTTTAGATTATTTTGGGTCAAATCTAACCCTAGAAGGCCAAGAGTTGATAGATTGATTATAAAATTATCAAAATCAAAATAGGTTTACTAGCTCTCAAGTTTTTATCACCTCCTCAATTATTCAAGTTATATACTTAAAAAATAATTTAATATTTTTTATTATTGCATAGTACCCACTTAGTACTATAGTAGTGGGTAACAACACAATGCTACTAGTGAATGGTAGTAATTCCCTCCCCCCTCCCCTCACCACCAAGTAGCCATTACTATATCCAACCATTGGAAACACCATCTCTAGTGATGAAAAAAATAATGGAATCTCCCTTAGTGCTACCCATGAGTCCAAAACCATATAACAAGAAGAAAATATTTTCCCATGTTGACATAGGGGAGAGGGGTCCATAGTGGAGCACCCTAACTTCGTGTTTTTCAAAATCCTACGTGGAAATTTCAGATTACTCCAAATTTTGTACAATAGTTTATTTGGCAACTCACATGCTTCTATATTTCATTTTAGGGCCACGTCATCAAATATGATGTCACATCAACATGCTTTCTGTTGAGGTATCCAAAAAGACACCAAAAAAAGTGAGACCGATAGTGGTGCACTAAGTCATGTTTTATTGGTGCACTGATGTGGCATCACATGATTTGTTAGTTTGTGTACTTTATGGATAAAAAGTGTTTTGTAATTGGATATTAAGGTGTTCCACTATGGGGCCCACTAAGGACTACTTCTATCCCCACTATTGGACCCCGATCCATTATGGGCCCCTCTCCCCTAGTAGTTTTCATTTTGAATGTAGAGGATTGGACATGAATTACCATTTTTGGAAAATGGTCAACAAATTTAGATTGGTAGAATCTAGAATATTTAGGGGGTATCTTAGAATAAATTCATTTGTTGGAATCATCATGAAATAAAATAGAATCTTTATTTTTCCTCCCAACTCTTGTCAACCTCTATACTAACAATTTTTTAGTGGCTAAAATTTAGAGGCTCTCTTTAGTGTTGTATCAACTCTATTCTTTGAGTATTTTTTTATATGGCCCAATTTTTTGATAACTTGATATAGTGTTGTATGTGATATTATAATTTTAGTGTCTATGTTTTCTAAAAATTATACATCCTCATGGTGATTCGAAGCAATTCTTATTTTGGGAACTTCCATTTGTTTAGACTTATGTGATTAATTTTTTTCAAAGTTCATAGTATTTCATGTACTTCTTAATTATGTATTTTGATCTATCTTGTTCTATATCAAAAATTGTAGTTCCATTAATGTGTCCTAATTTGGCATCTATAATTTACTAAGATTGAGACAAATTAATTGATTTGGAAAGTGTTATCTTTAATCACACTAAGTATTAAGTTTCATCATCATAATTTTCTATGGGGTCTCATGATTATGTTATTTAGGTGGGGTGACCCTATATTTTTATGTTTGTTTTTGTTGGTTTCATGATTGATTTATCTTGGTTGAGTTAATAATGTCTCTAAATATCTCTCATTTCTAATTAAGTAGTATAAATAATCCTCATAAACTATTAATTCCAAATGTAGTTGCCATCATAAGAAAAAAATTGATAAAAATGAATATTTTCTAAAGCAAATTGATGATCTAAAGCAACTTAGTTAGGATAACCACATTACTTTTCCATAGTCTTGTAATCTAGAACATCAATAGATGTATTAGGTGTTCATAATCAAAAATTTTATGTGGACACATCATTTAGGGATAAGCAGTGTAGGAAAATGGCATGCATTGAGATCTCATATCCATCACATATTGATCCATCTAAATCTAGTATTTCTTAATATATAAATTCTAATTATTCCTTGTAGTAGATTCATATGGGCAAGTGCAAAAAGTTGGGGGGCCAAAAAGTGGCCAACTTTTAAAAAAATTAATTGAAAAGCCATAATGTGCTTGCATTATGTCCTATTGTGACCAAGCCTAAGGCTCGGTCACACCGAGCTTATAACATGCTCGTGTTATAATGTGAGCATGTTATGAGTCTTTATAAGAAAAAAAATCCAAATCATTTTAACTGTCATATTTCTTCATCTATGGCTTGCAAACCCTTCCAAGGTACGATCACATTGAGGAGACCCCAAATTCGTCAATTTTCTTCATCAAATCACTACTATCTCTTTGCCAGAATGTCTCCATGTCGATGGGCAACTCAAAGGAGTAAGCTTTTATTGTTTTTTTTGTGAATTTTTTGTTAAATGGGTAGATTTAATATGTTTTTTTTGTTAATTTCTTTAACTATCAGGAGTTAAAAATCCACCTGACTCTCCTCCTAAAAATCCTTATCCTCATGAAAAATCACACCAAAAAAATCCTAATGAACAACTACAACAACAAACTCCTCAAACAATTCCTCAATATCCTCTTGGGACTCAACAAAATTTAATGGGGGAAATTGAATTCAACAAAAAAAAGAGGATTTAATTGCGAGGTTGAACGATCCTGTAAGTTCAACCTCGGAAAGAACCACATTTGCAAATTCAATTCAAGCTATGTTAACACATGTAGATACAATTAACAAGCAATTAAGTGGTTGGGAAAATAAGAGGCAAGAGTGTAGAGATTTTTATGCAAATAAACTATCATACAAACAAGTAAAAAATTACAAAATTACAAAATATGACTTGTGTTCACTATTCACTAACCCACGTACAAATCAAACTCTTGACCTTAATAGCAAGAGGTTTCCTATCCATTGGTGCAACCACCAAGGGATAACGGATATTTTTGGGAAGAGGTGGTGGATGATTTTTGACCATCCACCATGCAACAATAACAAGGTACCCCAATATTTCTTGAGGAAACTCTATTGTGAGTTCGTCCTCAATAAAATCCCTAGCTATTTTGATATGCGGGAATTTCAAGGGAGAGGTGGTGGGTCGGCATAGGATAGACCAGGTGGGAATCTCGATCCTCAACGACAAGCGAGACAAGAACTCGCTAGGCCGGCTTATGAGCATGTTGCTATCTCTTTTGTCATGAAGGAGAGTGTTGAGGTGGACACTCTACAATCTATCAATTATCTGACCCAGAGTATCATCTAGCGTGCAAGTCCTGCAATACAACGTCAACCAAGGGAGAGTTCAAGGGGAAAGGTTCCACCCCATTCTTGTCAAGTTTGCGGGTCAACTGATACATATGACCCCATAGATAGTCAGGAGGCTAGTGCACAAGATACATCTGCAACTACCTAGTTGGTGATGGTAGATGTCATCTTGAATGAGGCTTTTAGCCTCAATACTTAGGTAAATTTTAGCATGTTCATTGAATTTAATTTATTATGTTTCATTTTTGAAATGCAAGATTAACTAATTTAGTTTAATGATTGTAATAAAATTTTAGATTCATAGTGTTGATACTATTTTCACCAGCCCTCCACCTATTTTTTACTCAACTGCATCTACTTCTGAGGTATGTAACTAGTAAATAATTTTAAATATTACATTTGAATAGCATTATTATATGAATGGTATTCTAATATCTAATTTTGAATGTTGAATAAGTTAATATTGGAGTTTTCATAGCAACACCTCCCAGTGGCAGTGGAGTTCAAACCTTCACTTAGGTAATAAAATAAAGAGTTTAACTAATGAATTGTGTGTGTATGAATAATGTCGTGAATAAGCAAATAAAACCTATACAACACACGAATGAAACATTATATCAAGGAATTCGAATAATAATCAAATTAAAACAAAAAATTCCCCAATGGCATCTCATTGTCCTCTATCTCCAAGGATTCTTTAAGTCATTTTTCTCTCATATTGTTTGTGCACATGACTTTCCAAATGACAACATGAAGAATCAAAGATGATAGAAATGTAAGAGATGTTTCCTACATTACATGATTGATAACCTAGTTGTAGATGATATGCAAAGATAATGATGCTGCTAGGATATTTGTTGTATGAAAATGATATGATAAATTACTATAATTAAGATGCTGCTAATGAAAATGCCATGATTAAACTACTTGATACTAAAATGCTAATACTAGAATGCTCACTAAAATGACAATGCTAATTAAAATTCTGAAGAGTGTAATTGTTATAAATGCTCAACTCTCCCTCTTTCCAAGGATCCTTTTGCTGTAAATGATGTCCTATTTAAATATTTTCCAAGGCATGAGCCTAGGTGGCAAAAATCAACGATCTGGATTCGATCTAGAGAATGGATGGTTGAAGATGAAGAGGTTAGAGAGTAAAGGGGAAGTATGTTCCCTTCATAAGAACAAACTACCAAGCGTGAAGAGGAATAAAATGGAGATGAAGGCCAAGTGTCCCAAATTGGTTAGAATTTGTTGAGGATAAATTCCAAATTAAATATTAGAAATATTTAATTTCTTGAGACACATGATGAGGTGGAAGGTGGGAAGAAGTTAGTAGAAATGTGCTTAAATTTGAATTTAAAGTTCAAATTTAATGAGAGGAGGTTAATTAAATAAAATAAACTAATTAAATTTGTTCATTTAATTAAGATATGAAGAAAATGATTTAGGATAGAAAGAATTAGAGAAAATGAACTATATAAATATTTTTTTCTAGAAGAATTAAAGATTATTAATTAAATAACTTGTATTTAATTAATCCTCTAGACCAAATTTAAGTGTATACATTTTTCCCCTCTTTGAAGTGATGTGTTTGTGACACGTTGCTTCAAAGAAAAATTTGTCGATATGCCCCAAACGCTAATTTTTGAGTGATGATGCGTGTATGCCCCCTCAAGAGATAAATCCGAATTTTTTTGAATTTTTAGGGTTTTTTTGAATTTTTGAAAATTTTAATGATTTTATGATGGTTTTCAAATTTTTAGGATTTTACAATGATTTACCTCTCGATAAAGAAGAATGACCCTGCCAATTGATTAATTGATGCCATGTTGAAAATAAAAATAATCCCACTTAAATACCCTCCTTTTACCCCTTTAAATGGTAAAAAGGTGAAAAAGGAGCTCATTTGAATTCATTTGCAATTTGAGTGATTGAGTTGATTGAGCAAGTTAGCAAAATGGCGATCCCATACCACACCCATCGATTCAAGCGAGTTCGATGACACCACCACCCCGCCATGTATGGCCCTCTGGTATGTACCTCGAGAAACCACTTTTTGAAATTTGAATTTTTTTTGCATGTTTTCATGTTTTTGAAATCTGTGATAGTGTGTTTTAGTGCATATGTTTTCTGAAATAGCACATAGATAGATTTTTTTAGTGCACTGGTAGATTTAGCACATTTTTGTCACAAAGTGGCACATATGTTATTTATTTTAGTGCATGTAGTGTTTTAGTGCATATATGGTGCCAAGTAGTGCATATATTGACTATTTTAGTTCATTTGGTATTTTAGCGCATTTATGCTCTGTTTCAGCACATTGATGGAATTTTGTAGCATATCCATTGTTCTAGTGCATAGATGCATTGTTTTGGAACATTGGCACTAGAATTGTTGAAATATTGATTTGTCTCCTTGCTTTTGATGCTTGATGATCACGTCAGTTGTTGTTTTGATGATGTTTGATAGGATAGATGATGATTGATCTCATGATGGATGAGAGTCAATGCTAGGATAGATGATGATTGACCTCATGATGGATGAGAGTCAATGATAGATAGTCTACGAGATTTGATCAAAATCTCATTAGAGTTTATTAGATTGATTGATAGGTTGATTCAATCTCGAGAGTGGTACCCGAAGACTTGGGATATGATTCTACATTTGGTGCAAGAAGATTTGGATGTTATTGGGTGATGTGGTTTATCTTCCTTGCTTGATATGCCCCAGTATAGGATAAACAAGGGACTATTGACTACATTAGCTGAGAGATAGCATAGCGACCACAACACGTTCCGTCTAGCTACTGATGAGATGATGATTAGCCCGAAGGATGTGTACTAGATATTGAGGATTCCCACGGTTGGAGAGTTAGTCATATATGATCACATAGAGTAGGGAGGTATCGAGGCATTGAGGAGGATTTTTGATGATGACGAGATTAGTGGTTACAAGATCCCATAGCAGGATATGGTTGATTCTTATGAGCCATTACCATCTATTCTAGTTGGATTTGTTGGAGGTTTCTTATGTCCCGACCCTAGGTCGAAGGGAGTGTTCATTGGCTAGGGTAGGATACTAGAGAGGATGATCACCCAGGGGATCTGATATGCATGGGGTTCCTATATGTTAGCACATTTATATCATGATCTGCATTAGGTGGTATATCTTGGAGTTGTGATTTTATCATCTGGAGTGATATTGCTTTAGATTTGGGCTTGGGAGCATATAGTTGTCACTCATCCTTTGGCGGACAGAGATCATCCAGTTGGCAATGTTGGAATTGTTGCCTCAATCTCACAGGCTAAAACCTCTGAGAAAGCATGGTCGTTGTGACATTCCTATTGTCTGGTCGGCTGGCAGTTCAGTAACTTTATGTTTTGCTCATGTCGCTATGACTTTGACTTTGCTTCTGTCTTGCCGAAGGAGCCTATCGCTATGACTTGGTGCATTCACGGTAACCCTTTGCCAAGTGGAGATCTCTTACCGACTGATGGTGTTTATCGGATATCAGGGAGACTTGGTCGAAAGGTTTACGTTTTGATATGAAGTCTTACCGATATGAATGTCTCACCGATAGAAGTCTTCGGGGTGACATAAGGGCTCGAGAAGATCTCTTGGCGATAGTCAGTATGTCTCACAGATGGACACTTGGAGTAACTTAAGGGTCTCGATGTGAAGTCTCAACGATGAAGGATTGTCTTGGCGACAATGTAACACTCGAAGACATCGGGGAGACCCTTGGCCGAAAGGCTTGTTTCGATATGATGTCTCATCAAATATTAGAAGTCTCGCCAACAACATGTGGGGTCATCGGTTCGGTGCGACTCTCGGTGAACAGTGGTTTTGGGATAACATGGAAACCTTGATAAGAAGTCTTTTTGAAGGTTGATTCTCTCGCCGACAGTGGAACACATCGGTATGACTTGAAGGCTTTGCTATGAAGTCTTGGTGATGAGCATTTGTCTCACCGATGCGGTGGGATGTGTTCGGTATGACTCCTAAGCTCGGTATGAAGTCTTAGCGAATATGGAATGTTTGGCTGACAGAAGTCTTCAGTATGACTTAAAGGCATCAATATGATGTCTTGGCGAAGTATGATTGTCTCACCGATGAGGCAATCTGTTGTCGGTATGACTCCTAGTGACTGTTCAGTGCTCAGTATGACCTTTGCCTAAGTCTTGTCGATAGTGACATCAGTATAACATAAAGGGCTCGATATGATCTCTTAGCGAATGACTAAAGTCTTGGTGACTAAGGAACACTTCGGAATGACTTGTGAGCTTGGTGTAATGTCTCATCGAATGGAAATTGTCTCGCCGATGAGAATGCTAAGGTCGATGTATCTTGAAGACTTCAATGTAATGTCTAGGCAAAGAGCGATAGTCTTTCTGACTGATGAACTCTTCAGAATACCTTGTGATCTTCGGTGTGAGGTCTTGGCGACATGGCAAAGTCTTAGCAATAGCTCTCTAGACTCGATATAACCTCTTGCCGATAGTGAAGTCTTGGCGATATCGATAGTCAGAACTTGTGGCATCGGCAAGACACGGTTAGTGTCTCACCGACATGCGACACAAGTTGATCGTTTGTTGACCATTTGGATGACTATCCTACGTGGTGTGACCTGGATGTATTATCTTCCATGAAAGGAAGTGGAAACATCTACGTTGCTGAGCTGGATGATTCAACAGTTGTGATCCGACAATTGGAAACAAACCGATTCATAGAGCCGAAGCCGGAGAGATAGAGAGAGAGAGCAAACAGATGAGAATGTAGAGAGGCTGGCCAGATGGCCGAGTGCCTTGAGGCCTAATCATAGGAGAAGAGAGAGCTCCTGATCATGAAGCATGTTTTTTGATTTCTCTTATGTTGATCTGCACTATATATGTGATGGTATTGTAACAATGCGAAGATTGTTTAGTTTGAGAGGGTGATCAGAAATTGTACATGGATATTTGTTGCTACCAGTTGTATCCAGAATGAACAAGATGTAATATCTGAAAGGCTATGAGCTTGAAACTGTATTGTAACTTTCTGTTGCTAAATAATACAATGGCTCAAACTTTGGAGAGGGGTTTTTCACCCGAAAGGGTTTTCCCCACGTAAAATATTTGTGTTCTATTTTTTGTCTCATCTTTCATATCTGTATTGGTTCTGTTAGAGAATCTGTTAATGCATGTTGTTGAATTTACATGTGTTTCTCTCAGAAATATCAATGTGGGAAATGAACTATGTCTATTTTCGCTTTAGGACATAGTTGTACGTGTCTTTGAGGCAACCTAATCAAAATTAAAGTTACCGAAGGCACTACTGGTTGGAGTTTTCATTAGATGTGCTCCATTGATTTCCTTACAGGCAAGCCATATTTCTTTGGGTACATATGTACTCTTGTCTAGCAGAAGTTGGGAAAATTGGAGTATTGGCGGCGAGTGCTTGATGATTTAGAGGCAGTCACATGGCGACTATACTTAGATTGTGAGCAGTGGCCTGAGAATGATCTGGAGATACCATATGTTTGCACTTCAAGGTATTTGATTAGATGGACTTGGTTTATTATTGAGAGATTCATGCTCATGAGGGTGCTTTGTTAGTATGGTTGAGTTCAGGGGATGCCCCAGGGAGTTATGTTAAATGCTCAGAGATAGAAAGATATT
The DNA here is from genome assembly GCA_007258455.2 of Sequoia sempervirens. Taxonomy (NCBI): domain Eukaryota; kingdom Viridiplantae; phylum Streptophyta; class Pinopsida; order Cupressales; family Cupressaceae; genus Sequoia; species Sequoia sempervirens. Next base: position 311,272,405 of record VDFB02193867.1, read on the forward strand.
CTAGAGTGGGGACCCACCATATCATATGATATAGCTTGTGAGGAGTATTTTGGATTACAGGCGTAGGTATGGGATTACTGTCTAGATATCGTAGCTGGTGTGATGACAAATGAGTATGCTAAACATTTCTTCACAAATGCTATACCGAGGATATTCAGTCTTGATGAGCTAGTACTATGATTTGATGATGAGGACAGAGCACCATAACACGCACTGAGATGGAGGAGAGATGGGGGATATGGTGATTATGATAAGGGAGATGGCGAGGATGGAGGGGATGATGGAGATGGAGGGGATGCAGGTGACAACCAGATACTATACTTCAAAGTGCCCAAAGGAGGAGATCTATGGTTCCCTTAGGGGGGCAGTAGGTAGGACCATCCCAGATTCAGATTTGTGTACCTCCCCATCAGCAGTAGGCACAGATAGATGCCTTACAGTTATAGGTGGAGAGCTTATAGGGATAGTTAGCATAGGCTCAGGAGAAGATTTCCTCTCTGACAATAGAGAGGGATGCCACGAGATAGAGATGTGAGCATGTAGAGGCCCTAGTTGAGATATTACAGAGAGTGTCTAAGGGTACTACTACAAGGGATATGCTTAGAGAGGTTCAACATGTAGCCCAAGAGGTAGAGTACTACAGATTACAGTATTATCAGGAAGTTCATGTAGAGTGGCGTGCCCTTAGTTATGCATAGTCTGTAAGTGCTAGGTCAGGTCAAATTCAATCATGGACTATGAGTAGGGGTGTGACTAGGCCACCTCTCAGAGATCCATCAAGCAGAGATCTAGGTATAGGTCCATTTGGTGTGCAGCAGTAGGCACGGCGAGGCCTACAACGTCTGGGGGGAGTAACACGTAGCTTTTGTGCTCACATTTGATGTACTGAGACTTGATGTATTCACTTATTCAGTTAGGGAATTTATGATTTCCTGCCATTTTTTTGATGTATCTCTCCATATTTTGTGATATCATTGCACACTTGACATTGATTATTTTGAGATTATATGGGATGCAGTGGAGACTATTGATCTATATGTTAGCTACATACTTTATGATGAATGCATTTTATTTCCTCTCTATATGTTATGTGATGTTTATATGATTATGCCATGGTTGTGTATGGATGCAATAATGAAATGATGATGCATGGATTATGATTCTATATGGCCTTATGGATGATGCTTTATGATATATGAGATGGATTTGATCATGTAGATAAGATGTGATGCACCTTATTTTATTTTTATTTTTCTAATGCAAATACATGATCTAATGCATGGATGGATGACCTATGATAATACTTTCTAATGTACGTATGATATCATAATGATTATGCAACTACATGTGAATGATCTTTTTTGTTTATGTCAAATGTACTCAATCCTTTAATGAGAGAGATAAAATCGTTTTGAAATTTTCCAGCCTTGGAAAACCTAAAATGCACATGCAAAAACTAACATGGGTGCAATCTATCTTAAACATGCAAATCTAAATATGCAATTTTGTCATCTTGTCAGCCGATTTGTTGTGCTTGTTATCATCATTGTGCTTTTGATATGTTGAAAGTTAGTACAAACACCAATGGTATAATTAAACCATGATGACCTAAGTACAACTTCCATTGATTTTTTGATATATTGCAAGGTAATACAATCATCTAGGTATAATTAAACCGAGATGATCTAAGTATTGCTTGCATAAAAAAGACAAGAGTTAATCCTTTTCCTATGCAAATCTGGAATGCCATCAATGATGCTTCGTAGATCATGTCCTGTGACAAATTTAGATAGTAGTAATGATCAACTCACAAACAACAGACAAAGACAAATATCATACTCCATCTTAGTTTCTCTAGTCCACGACAACCTTGAGTTTCTCCAGAGAAATGATAACAAAAATCAAGATACAACAATTGAACATTTATGCTAAAGTGATTAAACCATGATTCAGAAGATCATCCAGTGAAATTTGTTTTGACCGATCTTGCTATTGATTTGGATGGTTGGTTTTCTAAAGATTGTGATTGATGTTCAATGTTGAGTTTTGTTGTGATCGTTATGTTTGCTATGTTGTTGTATTATTTCTTGTATGTTGTTTTAAGCTCAAAGTAGATTGTCCCCAGTGAGAAACCAACCATTTATTTCCCAATGATCAAAGTCCAGGGTGAGATGGCCATGCCCAGATATGTACATGAGGTTTTATGATGGATAGGCATAATGATGGCGAAAAGTGGATGGCCAAAACACATTCCAATAGATGGAAAAGTCAATCTATCACAAATAGTGCTTGTTTCCAGGTTTTCACTACTTGTTTTATTTTTTTTTATTTTATTTATTTTTATTTTTTCTTAAATTTTTTTGTTTTTTTATTTTTGCTTTTTTTGTTTTTGGATTTTTTCAGTTTTTTACTTTTTTTGGATTTTTCCACTTTTTTGCTTTTTTTGGATTTTTCTACTTTTTTGCTTTTTTTGGATTTTTCTACTTTTTGAACCATGCACTAGATGAGTTATGTATAAAAATTCTTGAGATGAATGTTGTTGATAGGTTCTTCAAATAGGTCCCCTTCGAGTTTAGATAACTGATATGCTCCAGATCCATATACAGATACAATGACAAAATGACTTAGCCAATTAGGTTCAAATTTTCCCTTCTTTTCCCGATCTTGTTGATTGTGAGGATTCTCTTTTAGTACCAAGTCACCAGCCTGAAATGTTCTTGGTCTTACCTTGTGATTATAGCTCCTTGGAATTCTTCGTTGATAAGCTTTCAGATGATCAACAACATGTTGATGGTGTTCATCTAACAATTCCAACTCCTGTAGTCTAGATACTCGATAGTCTTCCTCTGAAATGATTCCTTTCAATGATACCCAGAGTGAAGGTAACTCAACCTCAATGGATAAGATGGATTCTGATCCATACACAAGGGCATATGGTGTGGCTCATGTCGAGGTGCAGATGCTAGTACGATATTCCTACAAGGTAGGGTTTAGTTGAACATGCCAGTCACATCCAACATCGTTGATAGTTTTCTTCAGGATTTTCAAAATGGTCTTATTTGAGGCTTCTACTTGGCCATTCCCTTGAGGGTAATAGGGTGTGGAAAATCAGTGTTGGATATGGAATTTTTCACAAAATTCTTTTACATCTTGGTTTTTTAAGGGTCTACCATTATCAGTGATAATGGAGCTAGGGATGCCATACTAACAGACAATGTAGTTCAGGATGAAAGAGGTAATTTGTTTACCAATGATCGTGGTTAATGGGATAGATTCAATCCACTTTGTGAAATACTCAGTGGTTGTGATTATGAATTTATGTCCACTAGAGGAAGATGGATGAATCTTACCCACAAGATCAAGTCCCCATTGACAGAAAGGCTAGGTCAATGTGAATGGTTGCAGCTCTTGCACTAGTGCATGTATGATATTTCCATGGACTTGACACTTCTTTCACTTCTTAACAAATTGAAAAGATTATTTCTCCATGTTCGACCAATAATATCCCAAGCATAGGAGTTTCTTAGCTAGAGTAAGACCACTTGAATGAGTACCACAAATACCTTCATGAACTTCTCGTAAGGTGGTTTCAGATTCATCACATTCAAGGCATCACAGGAGAGTACCATTGAGACCTCCTCAATAAAGTGTATCAGCTATCAATGTGTATTGGGTTGCTTGATGGATAAAGTTGTGTTTTTTTTTCTAGGATAGATCAGGTGGAAGGGTATTGTCTCTCAGATAAGTATAAACATTCCCATAAATTGAAGAATCAGCATCAACTAGATGGCACACAACTTGGGATTTAGGATTGTCATATGTGGGATTAAACAATTGTTCCACCATGAATTCATAATGACTTCATTTTTCCAGTATTTGTAAAAGAGAAGTGATGGTTGCCATGGCATTTGTAGCTTTGTTGTCTACTCTTGGAATTTGTTCAAACTTGATCTCAAAAAAGTATTTACTGAAGTCATCTATCATTCTCTTGTATGGCATCAGTTTGTCATCTTTTGTTTGATAGTCATAATTAACCTGATTGATGACTAATTGAGAATCCCCATAAACTTGTAATTCTATGATTTTCCATTCCATTTCTACCTTGATACCAATGATTAGTTCTTCATATTCAGCCATGTTGTTTGTGCAAGGGAACATCAACCTATAAGATTTTTGGATAGTGTTTCCTCGAGGAGTAACAAATAGGATTCCAGTATCTGATCCATGTTGAGTGTAAGACCCATCAAAGTATAATATCCAATGTTGTGTTGTCATTGTGAGGACATCTGCATTTGGGAATTCAATGTGCATAGGATGGTCATCTTGCAATGATGCTTCAACTAACTAATCTACTATTACTTGTCCCTTGATTGCTCTTCTATCCACATATTGAATGTCAAATTCACTCAATATCATCACCCACTTTGCTAGTCTTCCTATCAAATTGGCTTTTCTCAATAGATATTTTAATGGATCTATCTTGGCTATTAGTTTGATGGTATGTGTTAATATATAGTGTCACAATTTTTTAGTAGAAAAAACCACTGCCAAACAAGCTTTTTCAATGAATGTATAGTTAATTTCATAGCCACTCAGTGTTCTGTTGATGTAGTAGATGGCCCTTTCTTTTCCTATAGAGTCTTATTGTGCTAGCAAAGCTCCCAAAGATACCTCAATAGTTGCTATGTAGAGAAGAAGTGGTTTTCCCTCTATTGGTGGTACCAATATAGGTGGATTCATCAGATATTGTTTCAATTGATCAAGGGAAGCTTCACATCTTTCATCCCACCTAAAAGAAACATTCTTGTGTAACAAATGAGTAAAAGGATGAATTTTGTCTGCTAGTTGTGTGATGAATCTTCTGATGGATTGGAATCTTCCTTGTAGAGATCTTAGTTGGTTAATGTTCTTAGGAGGTGGAATTTCCATGATTGTTTTGACCTTTTCTGGATCTACTTCGATGCCTTTAGCTGAGACTATGTATCCTAAGAGTTTTGTTGATGTTACTCCAAATACACACTTCTTTAGATTTAAACACACATTGAACTTTTCCAATCGGTTAAATATTTTATCCAATATTTCTAGATGTCCTTCCCTAGTGAATGATTTTGCTAGTAGGTCGTCCATATAGTCCTCCATGAATTTGTGCATCATGTCATGAAATATTGTTGCCATTGCACGTTGATAGGTGGCTCCTGCATTCTTTAATCCAAAAGGCATGACATTCCAACAAAATGTACCCCATGGGAAGGTGAAATTTGTTTTGTCTTGATCTTCTGGTGCAATCTTGATTTGATTATAGCTTGAAAAACCATCCATGAGTGATAGTATAACATGTCCTTCTATTAAATCCACAATGATGTCTATACTGGGCAAAGGAAAGTCATCCTTGGACAAGTTTTCTTAAGATCCTTAAAATCTATGCATATTTTGATGTTGTTGTCTAGTTTGGAGATTGGTACAATGTTTGAAATTCATTCTGCATAGTCAATTGGTCGGATGAACCCTGCATCTAATAATTTTTCAATTCTTCTTTCACTAGTAGGGTGATGTATGGATGCATTTTTCTCAATTTATGCTTTACTAGCTTCACTCCAGGTGTTATGGATAAATGATGCATTATTAGATTTGGATATTCCTGGCATGTTAGCATAGGACCAAGAAAAATTGATTTGTCTTTCTTCAAAGAATTTGGTGAAATTTGGCTTTTCTTGCTCTGGCATTGATGCCGCTAGGTGTACGGTCTTTGTTGTTTCTATAGCACTGATGTTTATGGATTGTGTAGGCTCAACCAATATTGAAGATCTTTCTTGATAATGCTTAGGAAGAGTGTCAAATCTCTCATCCTTCAATGCCTCAGAGAGGTTTTCACCATTGGATACACTCTTTCTTTTTACTTTTTCATGATCTAATACTGCCATTGCATGGTTTTCACCATTAGATCATTTTTTTGTATTCTTTATTTTGCAGCTAAGAGACTTGGCACTCCCTAGTTTGAAGCTTCATTATGAAATTCATTGGTGAAACTTGTTTCTGGATTTTCAGAACAAAGGAAATTGACAATGGCATCATCATCTAAAAAGATAGGGATATCAAGAAACTTGGTTTGTTCCCAGTTAATGAGTTCAGGATGTATCAAAGGTAAGGAATCATCAGATTGGTCAAGATCAAAAGTGGTGAGGGTCATGATGGAAACATTTTCAAGATGTTTGATAGAAACGTCAAGGTATATAATGGTACTCTACTTTGAATGATCTATCTCGCTCAATGTTTGATCATCCTCACTAGAGTCATTGATATGTAGTGAGACAAATTTAAGTGGTCTAGCCCCTGAAATTTTTCCCTCCATACATATGGGTGCATACCTCTTTATCACATCGATTTCTTTGTCTTCACAAGATTCTTCAGATAGTGAATCCCATTCATATTCATTTGAGTCTATTTCAGAACTAGCTTGTAATTGGAGGATTTGCTCACAAAACTTCTGAGTGGCTTCTTCTTTTGTCTCTTCTTTGTATCCTAATCCTATTTTGTCTTTTGTATTGGTTATGATAGGCTAAATTGGTTCCACAATGCCTTCTTTTCATTTGCCAATAGGGCCTTTTCCTTCATATCCTATCTTTTCTAATATTTTGAACCCTTTACCATATTGCTCTATTTCTATATTGGAAGTTACTACTTCGGATTCTTATTCATCTTTGTAAAGCCACTTTAGAATGTATTTGTCCTCAAATTCATCAACTAGAGTACCTACTTTTAAAAAATTTCTATCAAAGATCATGATGGGTTGTGAAGATTTTTATCTAGATGTTGATGGTTGTCCATATGATTTTGGAGAAGGTAGTAGCTATGAGAGACATAAGGAGTGCTCAAAAGAATACTCACCCATGCCTTTATCTTTCAATTGAATCATTTCCTCAAGCTGTTTTGACAAAGAATTCAGTTGGCTTTTATTATTTGAGGGAATAGAATCACTGATGCCCTTATCTTTCAACTAAACCTTTTTCTCAGACTGTTTTGACAAAGAATTGAGTTGGCCTTCATTACTTGAGGAAATAGAAGTGAGAGATTCTTTTTTGTGTAGCACAAAAACATCTTGGACTGTCTTGAGAGTGTTGCGGTATTGGGGATTATTAGAATCTGCTGAAATTGTGAACTCTTGTCAATTGTAAGGGAATTTCAAACATTGATGGTATTGCTTGCATTTCATGGATCCAAGGTCGACCCAAGAGTATGTTGTATGTCAAATCTTTGTCTAAAACTTTGTAAATTATATCCTTTTGAACTGGTCCTACTTGAATTGGCAATACTATCAGTCCTTGAGAAGATCTTTCTTCATCATCATAAGCTTTTATGGTGATCTTTCTTTAGGAATCTATTGAATTTTCTAAAAATCCCAATGCACGGATAAGCTTTAAGGTGCATATATTGAGACTAGCTCCTCCATCTATTAAAATGTTTTTGACCTGATGTTTATAGATTAAAACCTCAATATGGAGTGGAGTGTTATGTAGATGAGTGAGGGATGCATCATCATTTCCTGAGAATGATAAAAAATGGGGTGCAATCAAATGTCCCACCATGGCTTGGAATTGACAAAATTCCAAATCGGTTGGTACTATGGTGTCCACTAAAGATTTTTCCAGAATATCCTTATGGGATGGTGAAATTTTAAGAAGTTATAGTATGGATATCTATACTAGAATCTTTTGCAATTGATCTACTGCATTGTATTGATTCGAATGAGCAGTAGGTGTTTTAGATGTACTTCCTTTCAATACCAATTTGGACTACCCCCTTGTGGTCACATTTACTAGTAGGTAGTTTTGTTTATCATTGATTTTGATGACATTGATTTGATTATCAATGGCAGAAATGTGAAGGATGGTAGTATCATAGACATAATTCACATTCTTCCCTTTGTTGTTTGTCGAAGAGGACTCTCCTTTTTCATAGTTGGGTAGAGGGTTTTTAAATGCTCCATGATCATTAAACTTTTTATGTCCTATCAATATGTCATGTCTATCTATCAAGTCTTGAACCAAATGTTTTAATTGCATACAATCATTTGTTTTATGACCTTTATTTCTATGAAAATCACAGTAATATGCATTGTTCCACCATGATGGCTTAACTCTTGGTTCAAAATCTTGTACATATGGTAATATTATGAGTTTGTGTGCAAGAATCTCTTTTAATGTTGATTCAAGTGATTGCCCCAAAGGTGTAAATTTTCTTCAATGTGGTGGTGGAGCTGGTTTAGATTCATTGTTGTTTTGATTGTTTTTGGGTGTAGTACCTAAAAAATTGAAGACTGGTTTTACATTATTGTGTCAACTACACCATCATTGCCAGCATTCTTATTTCTTGTCTAGAATTTGTATTTTTCATTGTTGTTATGATGGTTAGAAGAGTTAGCAGAGTTTGGTCCTTCATTATAGATTTTCAGTACTCCAATTTTATCCAAGGCTTCCTCAATCTTAAGTCTATTTTCAATTAGCTTTTCAAAATTGGGTGGACACTGTAATTGGAGTATATAACTCATCTCATTATTTAGATTATCAATGAAGATATCCATATTTCTTTCTCAGGTATAGGATGGGCATATCTAGCAAATAATCATCTCCATCTTTGTAAAAATGTAAGAAATGACTCGCCATTTTTCTGTTTTGTGTTAAATATATCTTTCATGGTTATTTCATGTTGAATGTTGTATGAATATTAGGAGATAAATTTATTTACTAGCTCCACAAATGATCTAATACCTGGTGGGAGTTTTGAAAACCATTTCATGCATTGACCACCCAAACTTCTTGGAAATAATCTCATTAGATAGGTTTCTTCATGTGCATATTCCAGACTCATGGTGCATAATTCTCTTACATGATCTTGAGGATCAGTTTTTCCATTGTATTTGTCATATTTTGGAAGTTCACAATTTGGTGGAAAAGGTATCAAGTTCATATATTTTTCAAATGGATAAGGACAAATGTCTTGCAACAAGTATCTCTTTGTTGTTCCCCTTTGCATGTCTAGGATTTTTTGTTGAAGATTTTGTATTTGGTGAGTTAAAGCATTCAATGGATCTATGTTTCGTGAGTTAGATTTTATTTTCTTGGGAGCTCCCTTTAATTGGTTGACATCAAAACCATTGGGTAGTTTTACACCTTGATTTTCTAGCATTAGAAAGTATTTCTCTCCATATTTTTCTAGAATTTTTTCCATGAACTTGTGAAATTTAGGGTCTTGTTGAGCTTGTTGAATTTCCTCATCAGTTGTCTCATCTGTTTCAGGTTGGTGAAATCTGTGAAAAGGATTTTCTTCTCCTTCTTCCATGATGGTTTGGATTTCTATTTCCTTTTCCTTGAGTTTTTGTATTTGAGCTCTTGTTAAAACAAGCATGCAAGTGATAGGGTTTTGTTATACTTTGATCTTTGTTTTGGGAGTGCCAAGAAAATACTTAAGTCAAATAGGATAGATCCTATTGATGATACTAGGCTAAATCTGATGTACAACATTTGTTTCATGATAAAGGATGATAGATCCTGATGGTGAAACTCAACTAACAATCAGAGATGAGATTGGTGATTGGGCACTTTAAGTTGTTTGATCTAAGTTTAGTTAAAGGTATTGCATTTGCAAAAGCTAGTTTCTTAAAGTTTAAACCAATGTTTTAATGAGGAATGATATCTACTCTGAAAAGGATCCCTAAAAATGATTCTAGTTGTCTGATAGAAGTTTAATTTAGCTCTCCTTTTTAATATCAGGTGAATGCGCTATAACATGTTGCATATGCATTGAAAGATGGGATAAATGTGCTAGAACATAAAGCTTATGCATTGAAATATGGGGTGAATGTGCCAAAACAAACCCTATATGTGCTGAAAGATGAGGTGAATGTGCCAAAACAAACCCTATATGCACTAAAAGATGTGGTGAATGCACCAGAATAAACCCTATTAGTGCTAGAATATGAACTCAATGCATTGAAATAGGAAGTTTATGTACTAAACTGGAAATGTCACTATTTTTTAAAGTTTTCCTAGTTTTCACTTTTTTGAATTAGTGAATTGAGTTTTTTTGGTGGATGATCTTCTGAACAATGATTTCAAACACATAAGCAAGTAGTAAAATAGTTGTTTCATCCTATTATCTAAACATCAAGTGTATGTTCTAGGATCTGCTCTAATCCATTTGATTTCCACTAGTGTTGAACAATAGCAAACAAATTAGTTAGATTCTTCTAATGTTAAGGGTCATTAATAATATCACAACCCACATCTTAGAACTACGTCAGCTCACACAACCTTGTCACCCCTAGAGGGTGCCCATGTTTTTTCCTTTTTGGGTCTTAACCAAAAGTTGAATCCTCCACTTTTGGCCAGAAATCCCTAGTAGTTATATGGTGAGTATCTTGGGGGTAGATTCTTCTCTCCCCTTGCATTGTGAACATTATAATATTCGGGAACTGACTCAACTTAGCTATTACACTTAAAGTTCTTAGTAAGGGTTTTCATTTGGTGCGTCAAATGATAAACTCCCTCAAGAGGCCTCCCAACCTTTAGAACAAAGGCTTTACGTATCTCAAGGATACTGAGGGAGGGCTATCAATGCACACTACCATTGAATGTGACTTTCATCATGATTAATGTTTGATTATAGTGGGTTGGAATGCTTGGATTTAGTTGTTCCCACTTAGGTCGTTCCCTTAGGGTGATTACTTTTTCCCAATAAGGCAAGCCTTCTAAAGGTGTTATTGTAATAAAATGAAATAGCGAGTCTAGAATTTTGGCCACCCAGTAAAGGGGAGAGCATAGGCCTATCACTTTGCAAACACAACATACATGGTGTTCTTTAACCTTGTAATTAAACTAGATGCCTAATTTAATCAAATGAAAATAAATCTAGCCCCTGCAAACATCATTAGTAGTTTCAGATATGTCTTTGATAGTGTATAGAGCACCTGCAAAATAGAAAGATACAAATCAGTCCCCCAAAATTTTAAATTTCTGCAAATAAAGGTGTATGTGCTAAAACAGAGAGCATATGTGCTAAAATATCCAATATATGCACTATTAAACACATTCAATGCTCTATTCTAGAAAGCAAAAAAGGGAAATCAAATCTTGTATATGTGCTAGAAGAGGAGGTATATGCGCTGGTATGGGTTGTGTATGTGCTATAACAAAACTTGGATACGCCAAAATTTTCCACCTACGTGCTAAAATAGGCTTCAAGTGCGCTACATCAAAATTCACGAATGAACCTATTGACAAAAACTTGCAAGAAAATGTTAAAAATGGGGCTAAGCCCCACGGTGGGTGCCAATTTATGTGTGTATGAATAATGTCATGAATAAGCAAATAAAACCTATACAACATGTGATGGTGTGGAGCCTGATCAGTCTCCAAGTGGGAGATTGTTGGTATGTGGCGACTGATCATGCTATACTGTATAGCCCATGGTATACTGTACACCCCGACATGTATCCTTGTCGGGGTCTGGGGTCAGGTCGAGCCCCGAGTGGGGGTTCGAGGGTGGCAACCCCCAAGAAAAAATTTCCTCCTACTTTTTCGCGTCATCACAGAAAAAGGGAAAAATCAATGAAAAAAAAAACTGATTTTGTAGAACCCAAAATCTGGAAGCTTCTAAGCTTGATAAAAAGGGGTTCAGATGGGTGATACAGTATGTTGAAAAACGCGATTATTCACAAGATTGTAATAAGTTTTTCACTAGATAATAAAAGTATTGAATGGTTGCAGTTTGGTGGATGTAGCCCTGATTGGGTGAACCACGTTAAATTATTTGTGTTATGATTTATTCAGTGTGTGTTTTAGTTTCTCTTTTTATTGATTAAATCTGCATTTAATTGTTAGATATCTATCTTTCTAACCCTAACAAGTGGTATCAGAGAGGGTTGTGTTTCAATTATCGTTTGTAGGAAGGTCTCACAGTTGAGTGGGAGTCTTGCAGTTGAGTGTGAGCAATGGCAGACGAGGGTAAGAGGTTGAGAATTTTAATGGGAAGAACTATTAGTTATGGAAGATGCAGATGGAGGACTATCTCTATTAGAAGGATTTATGGTAGCCATTGGAAAGGAAAACCAAGAAACCCGCAACAATGTCTGATGAGGACTGAGATATTTTGGATAGAAAGGCTCTTGGTAGTATTCGTTTATGCCTGACACAATCAGTGGCATTCAATATTACAACAGCAAAGACAACTAAAGAGTTGATGGAAACCCTAGCAAAGTTATATGAAAAGCCTTCCGCTTTGAATAAGGTATTTCTTATGAAGTGTTTATTTAATATGAAAATGGTAGAAGGTGGGTCACTTACTGATCATTTAAATGAGTTTAATAAAGTCACCGGTCAATTAAATTTGGTAAAAGTAAACTTTGATGAAGAATTTAGGGCTCTTTTATTTCTGTGTTCTTTTCCTGAAAGTTGGAATAGCTTGGTAATGGTTGTTAGCAATTCTATTTCTGGTTCAAATACATTGAAATTTGATTATGTTGTTGGTGTTATTTTGAGCGAGGAAATTCGTAGGAAAAGCTCAAGTGGAACATCCACATCAGGCAGTGTTTTGAATGCAAAAAGCAGGGGAAGAACAAAGGAGAGGAAACAATTCTAGAAATTGTGGGAAGTCACGAGGAAAATCAAAGGACAAAAGGTCCCAATCTAGAGACAAGAGGGATTGCTGGTACTGTGGTAAGCCAGTTCATTTGAAGAAAGATTGTCAGTCTCGAAAAAATAAAGAAGGAGACAAAAAGGAAGGAAGTAAAGAGGCAAACGTGGTAAGTAATAAATCTGATGAGGATGCTTTGATTCTTTCTCTTGATAATGTTGAGGATTCTTGGGTGTTAGATTCAGGGGCTTCATTTCATGCTACCCCCCATAGAATTTATTTTCTTGATTATGTCCAAGGGGATTTTGGGTTGGTTTATTTAAGAGATAACGAACCCTGTCAGATTGTTGGAAAGGGAAGAATCAAGATTAAGTTGCAAAATGGGAATCATTGGCTACTACGTAAGGTAAGGCATGTTCCAAAGTTCAGCAGAAATTTAATTTCACCAGGGAAACTAGATGATGAAGGTTGTGTTGTTACATTTAGTGATAAAAATTGGAAGGTCACAAAGGGTGCCTTAGTGGTAGAAAAATGTGTGAAAGTAGGCACCTTATATCTTTGTACAGGTCATACTGTTCCTTCTACTTTAATTGTTATGGAAAAAGGTAAATGTTCAGGAACAGTTGTTGCAGTTTAGAGGTAGAAGATCATACAATTGTTGTGGACTCTGAATCAACACTGTAGCATAATAGACTTGGGCATATGAGTGCAAAAGGTATGAAATTACTTCATTCAAATAATGTTTTACCAGGTCTAAAATGTGTTAATATGGATTTTTGTGACAGCTATGTGTATGAAAAACAAAAGAGAGTTAGTTTTCTCAAGGATGGGAAGCAAAAGAAAGATGAGAAATTGGAGCTTGTGCATACGGATGTATGGGGACCAGCTCAGGTATCTTCTCTCGGTGGCTCTCTATATTATGTTACATTCATTGATGATGCAACTAGGAAGGTATGGATTTATTTCCTTAGGAAGAAATTTGATGTATTTGAAACTTTTAAAAAATGGAGAAGCTTGGTTGAGAATGAGACGGGTAAAAAGATAAAATGCCTCAGATCTGATAATGGTGGTGAGTATTGCAGCAAAGAGTTTGAAGATTATTGTTCCTCTAATGGTATTCGTAGGAAGAAAATGGTTCCAAGGACTCCACAGGAAAATGTAGTGGTTGAGCACAAGAATAGAACAATAATGGAGTGTGCACGGACTATGAGATTGCATGTTGGGATGCCTTTAAAAATATGGGCAGAGACTGTAAACACTGTTGTTTATTTAATTAATAGAGGGCCCTCTAATCCTTTGGGTTGTGGTATTCCAGAGGAAGCATGGAAAGGTAAGAAGATGAGTTATTCTTTTCTCACAACCTTCAGTTGTGAAGCATTTGCACATGTAGATTCTAAAAATAGAACCAAGCTTGATGCAAAATCAAAGAAATGTATATTTGTTGGATATGGCATTGATGAATTTGGTTATAGGCTTTGGGATTTTGAAAATCATAAAATTGTGAGAAGTAGGATGTCATATTCAATGAGAAAGTGTTGTACAAATATCTATTGTTGTAGCATGAGAAGAAAGAAAATGATTATGTAGTGTTAGATGATATTCCAAACAATGATGTTTCAGTGGTTCCTCATGTCGGGCAACAACAACAACAACAAATACCACAAACTCCTGTTAGACGATCTTCAAGGATAAGTAGACCTCCAGAAATATTCTCTCCCTCTTTGTATACTATTTTGTTAACTGATGTTGGTGAACCAGAATATTATGATGAAGCTATGAAGGTGGATACAAAGGTTCAATGGGAGCATGGAATGGAAGAAAAAATGGACTCCTTGCTAAAAAATCAAACTTGGGAATTATGTAAGTTGCCTGCAAGTAAAAAGGTTTTACCAAACAAATGGGTTTATAGGCTAAAATAGGAGGATGGAGGTAAGAAAAAATTTAAAGCCAGCTTAGTTGTAAAGGGATTTGCACATAAAAAGTGTATTGATTTTGATGAGATTTTTTCTCCAGTTGTTAAAATGACTTCTATTTGTATTGTTTTAAGTATTGTGACTACTGAAGATTTGCATTTAGAACAACTTGATGTTAAAACAACCTTTCTCCATGGTGATTTGGAAGAGGAAATATATATGGAACAGCCACAAGGATTTGAGGTCAAAGGTAAGGAGAAACTAGTGTGCAGATTGAAGAAAAGTTTATATGGCTTGAAGCAAGCACCGGCAATGGTACTTGAAATTTGATAGTTTTATAGCTAAGCAAGGCTACAACAGGTGTAATTCTGACCATTTGTGTTTATTTTAAGAGGTTGGATAATGACAGCTACATTATTTTATGTTTATATGTTGATGACATGCTTGTAGTAGGGTCTAACATGGATCACATAAGTGAGCTAAAACAACAGTTAGCAAAATATTTTGCTATGAAGGATTTGGGGGCAGCAAAACAAATCCTTGGTATGAAAATTTGTAGAGATAGGAAAAACAAAAAATTGTTTTTATCTCAGGCTAATTATGTTTGAAAAGGTGTTGAGATTTCATATGGAGAATGCAAAAGCTGTCAGACACCTTTGCCTAGTCATGTTAAATTGACTAAGGATATGTGTCCAAAGACACAAGAGGAGGAAGAAAAAATGTCCAAGGTACCATATGCTTCAGCTGTAGGAAGTTTAATGTATGCCATGGTATGCACGAGAACGGATATTGCACATGTCGTAGGAGTTGTTAGCAGGTATTTGAGTCATCCTAGAGTTGAGCATTGGAATGCGGTAAAATGGATTCTCAAGTACTTGAGAGGTACATCTAATAAATGTTTATGTTTTGGGGGCTCTAATACTGATTTAAAAGGCTATGTTGACTCAGATTTGGCAGGGGATATAGATACCAGGCGGAGTACCACAGGTTATGTATTTACAGTTGGTGGGATAGTAGTGAGTTGGATTTCTCAATTGCAAAAGGTGGTTGCTTTATCCACCACAGGTGCAGAGTATGTTGTTGCAACAGAGGTAGAAAAGGAGATGATATGGCTATAAATTTTCATGGATGAGTTGGGAAAATAACAGGTTGAAAATTACTTGTTTACAGATAGCCAAAGTGATATACATCTTGCAAAGAATTATGCCTTGCATTCTAAAACAAAACACATACAGTTGAGATATCATTTCATTTTATTGGTGTTGGAGGATGAAAAGGTCAAGCTGGAAAAGATACATATAGATGCCAATCCAGCAGATATGTTTACAAAGGTGGTGACAAGGGAGAAGCTGAGCTCCTCTTCAGCTTCGGTTGGCTTTCAAGTATAACAGAGTAGCAGGGTCCAAGGTACTTATTTCCAATGGGAGCTGTAATTGCAGCAGTGTCGTCCAAAATCAGTCTCCAAGTGGGAGGTTATGATGGAGTGGAGCCTAATCAGTCTCCAAGTGGGAGATTGTTGGTATGTGGTGACTGATCATGTTATATTGTATAGCCCATGGTATACTATACACCTCGGCATGTATCCTTGCTGGGGTCCGAGGCTGGGCCAGGCCCCGAGCGAGGGTTCGGGGGTTCAGGGGCGGCAACCCCTGAGAAAAATTCTCCTAATTTTTTGCGTCATCACCGGAAAAGGGAAGAATCAACGGAAAAAGAAAAATCTGATTTTGTAGAACCAAAAATCTGGATGCTTCTAAGCTTGATAAAAAGGGGCTTGGATGGGTGTTACAGTATGATGAAAAATGCGATTATTCGCAAGATTGTAATAAGTTTTGCACTGGATAATAAAAGTATTGGATGGCTACGGTTTGGTGGATGTAGCCCGGATTGGGTGAACCATGTTAAATTCTTTGTGTTATGATTTATTCTATGTGTGTTTTAGTTTCTTTGCTTATTGATTAAATCTGCATTTAATTGTTAGATATTTGCCTTTCTAACCCTAACAAAACACACCAATGAAACATTATATCAAGGAATTTGAATAGTAATCAAATTAAAATAAACAATTCCCCAATGGCATCTCATTGTCCTCTATCTCCAAGAATTCTTTAAGTCATTTTTCTCTCAGATTGTTTGTGCACATGACTTTCCAAATGACAACCTAAAGAATGAGAGATGTTGGAAATGCAAGAGATGTTTCCTACATTACATGATTGATAAACTAGTTGTAGATGATATGCAAAGATAGTGATGCTGCTAGAATATTTGTTGTATGAAAATGATACGATAAACTACTGTAATTAAGATGTTGCTAATGAAAATTCCATGATTAAACTACTTGATACTAAAATGATAATGCTAATTAAAATTTTGTAGTGTAATTGCTATAAATGCTCAATTCTCCCTCTTTACAAGGATCCTTTTGTTGTAAATGATGGCCTATTTATAGATTTTCCAAGGCATGAGCCTAGGTGGCAGAAATCAATGATCTAGATTCGATCTAGAGAATAGATGGCTGAGGATGAAGAGCTTAGAGAGAAAAGGGGAAGTGTGTTCCCTTCATAAGAACAAACTTCCAAGTGTGAAGAGGAATAAAATGGAGATGAAGGCCAATTGTCCCAAATTGGTTAGAATTTGTTAAGGATAAATGCCAAATTAAATATTAGAAATATTTAATTTCTTGAGACACATGATGAGGTGGAAGGTGGGAAGAAGTTAGTAGAAATGTTCTTAAATTCGAATTTAAAATTCAAATTTAATGAGAGGAGGTTAATTAAATAAAACAAACTAATTAAATTTTTTCATTTAATTAAGATATGAAGAAAATGATTTAGGATAGAAAGAATTAGAGAAAATGAACTATATAAATAAAATTTTCAATTTATTTATAAGTAGAAGAATTAAATATTATTAATTAAATAACTTGTATTTAATTAATCCTCTAGACTAGATTTGAGTGTATACAAATTGTACTTAATAGATTTGTTTATTTTATATTCATATCATTGATTACATTGCATTTCACATCTTTCAAACTCAAAGCATTACTTCACATTGCATGACTAATAACTAGATGTTGATAGATGACAAATTTCAATTACAATATAGTTTTTAGAAAGTCAACATAAGCAGTGATGCAATTACTTCACATAGCATAACTAATAACTAGGATCAGTTTCCAATTGCATTTGCTTGTCATGGCATTCCATAAGACCACATTTTATTGAGGCATTTTTTCAAATAGATCACTGCCTTTTCTATGCTATGGATGCTTGGAAAAAATATATCAAAGCATAATAGTAAGCAATAGCATAGACAAGGCAATGAGTTGTTTGAAAAAATGCCTCAAAGAAATATGGTCTTATGGTGACGTCCATCACCATGAGACCCAATTTATTTGAGGCATTTTTTCAAACAGCCCACCACCTTGTCTATGCTACCAAATTTTTCATAAATATCTACCAAAGCATTTTATCAAAAAAATCACTTCCTTGCTACTATGGCTAAAATCCTAAAACAGGTGCTTTCCAATAAATAATGGATGCTTGGAAAAAATCTATCAAAGCATAATACTAAGCAATAGCATAGACAAGGTAGTGAGTTGTTTGAAAAAATGCCTCAAAGAAATGTGGTCTCATGGTGATGAAATTCCATTCCATCACCATGAGACCACATTTATTCGAGGAACTTTTTCAAACTCATTTCCTTAAGTATAGAAACCAAGCCTTTAGCCAAAATTCCCCTCCAAATCCTTTTCAAAGTCTTCATCCTCATCCTCAATTTACCAATCCATGGAAGCTTCCACCTCTTATTCCACTTTCATATCCCACATCCTTAAAATCCACATCACCCAACTATTACCAAGCAAAGTCATCCATGTCTCATAATAACTTCCTCCAAGGACTATTTGCAAAGGTGGTTATTTCCCCATGCAAAAACAAAGTGGTGCAATCTTCCCATTACATGCATCCACCTTCATCACCCCCACATCAAGATAAACACAAATACCCTAAATATTAAATGAATCCCCTATCAATCCATCTATCCAAGTTGAAGAGTCTATAAAACCTTCCCCCCTCATGACACCATTTGTATCAAATGAACTATGTCCATCTCCTAATCCAAAGCATTCTAACATAGATTCCCCTCCATATAAAGATCAAGGAAACCCCTCCATCAATTGATACCCTACCATCTCATTATCCCATTTCCAATTAGGAATGACATATCCCTTCCATCTCATCTAATGATATCTTTCCATCTCAAGAGAAATATATCCCTTCATCCCCCTCTTACAATCCCATCTCCCCCACTTCATCTAATGACATCCTTTCGTGTCCATATCAAAGTACCTTTTCCACTCCATTGTATGATCGCTCTTGAAATGTGGTCTCAAATTACACCTTCCACCCCATCTAATGATCCTCTTCCCATCAAGATCAAAACACCCATCCCTCTTTATCTCATGATACCCCTCCATCTCATAACCAAGACCACACTATACCATTCACCCCATCCCAGCATAATAGCATAGAGAAGACAATGAAATGTTTGAAAAAAATGCCTCAAAGAAATGTGGTCTCATAATGATGGAATGCCATGAAAAATAAATTTGTCATGGCATTCCATCACCATTAGACCACATTTCTTTGAGGCATTTTTTTGAACAATTCATTGCCTTCTCTATGCTACCACATTTGCCATACATGTCTACCAAAGCATTTTATGAAACAGTTCACTGCATCGTTGCTATGGATAAAAGCCTAAAATAGGTGCTTTCAAACAAGCTATGGATAGGGAAAATAGTAAGCATAATATTAAGAAATATATAGTTCAATAAGTACTCAAAATTTTGTTGATTATCTCATACATTATTAACCATGACTTGCATCACTATTCTACTTTTCATGATTGAATAATTTGTTGTTTTATTTTCAGATGATGGAAGCGAAATCACCTCCAAATGTGGATAGGGTAATGGAGCAATGGGTATCTTGTGCAATAGGCAACTCAATGCCTCTCACTAGGGTATGAGGCAAATTAGTAAATTTTGAAATATATTCATTGTTATAGTTAGTGAAAAATCAAATGATTATTGATTCATAGTTTAATTTCTATTTGGATGGTTTCTATAGGACTTGGGCATGCCACAACATGAGCATGTGAATCTTTTGTGTGAGGAGAGCGATCGTATATTGGCGATAAGTGATTATTTTGTTAAATATATCATTTTTTATAATAATTTCTATATATTAATGTATTTACTTGTTATCGTAATAGATAAGGCTTGATGAGGAACAAAACCATAGGAGGAGCAACCCTTGAGTTTATGGTAAATGAGTGTCATACGCATCACCATCCACCCAACCACCAAAGGCCACCCATTTGTTTCATTCACCTTGAGGGAAATGAATTTTAATTGGAGTCCTTTTTTGTATGCCTATATGACATTTTTGGATATATTTTGTATTGCATGTACTTGACATTGTATTCCTATATGACATTCTTGTAAGCCTATATGGCTATTTTGTATATATTGTATACTTATATTGACATATATTGATGTATTCCTACATGGCTATTTGGTTAATACAAATATTTTTTATTGATGGTGTCCATATTTGCATTATAAATTCATGCTTCAATAGATATTTATAGATATTTTACTTCAAATACTTAAAACCCAAGTGTTTTCTATGCACTCTTCTTTTCTATAATTATAAATATATAATAAATTTTGAACATTATTGTCCTGTAATATTGTTGAACATTAAATCAATCATAATAATACAGTAATGCTTCATGTGCTTCATAGAGGAAATTCATGTGTATGCTTCATGCTTCATGCTTTATGTGTATCCTTCATGCTTTATATCATTGAGGAATACATTTACCATTCCACATGTATACTTTGTGCTACCATTTTCTTATATGATTTATGCTTCATGTATTACGTAGATAAAGAAAACATCATAAAACTATTGAAAAAAGAAAATGGAAAATAACAACTAAGTCTCACAAACAAAAAATCAATCCATGCAAGTCTTATTAAAGATCATAAGGGAATTGGAAAGACTACAAACCTTTTATATTAAACTGTGGTGACCATGCCTAGTGTAGATGTACCCACATAGATGTGTTGGTGCTAACTGTTTGGCCCCACAAAGAAGAAAACAAAAAAGTAGCCTACCTTACAACTTTACACTACATGCAACTAACCTATTTTTCGTCAATTGAAATCTGCTCACCATGGGAAAATGACTTGAAGCTATCAAAAAATAAGAGAGGTTATTGTATACAGGCCCTATGTGATCTCATAGCCTCATACAAAGTGTTTCCAAGTGCTACAATTTTTGAGTAATCGCTCGTTGAAGTTTGCTACCCTTTTTCACTTTGGTCTCTTAAGAGACTTCACCGATAGAATATGGCTCGGACTATTTCGGCATGTTTGGGTGCAAAATAGGACCTTTCCTAGCATAAACCTACCCATACGGATGTGTTAGAATAGTTGGTTCAGTTGTATGATGAACAAAATGAAAGTTACACCACTTTCCAACTGTACACTACATGCAACTGACTCGTTTTCTATCAACTGAAAATTTTTTCACCACAAGAAAATGACTTGGAGATATCAAAAACTGAGAGAGATTATTGTAGAGGGGACCTACATGATCCCATAGCCTCAGATAAAGTGTTTCCAAGTGTCAGGATTTTTGAGTAATCACTTGTTAAATTTTGTTGTCCTTTTGCACTTTGGTCTCTTAAAAGACTTCATCGGTAGAATGTGGCTTGGACCAATTTGGCATGTTTGGGTTCAAAAGATGACCTTTCCTGGCATAAAACAACCCATACAAACATGTTGGAATTATTGGTTTGGTCGTATGATGAAAAAATGAAAGTTACACAACTTTCCAACTTTACACTACATGCAACTGACCTATTTTCCATCAACTAAAATATGTTCACCATAGAAAAATGACTTGGAGCTATCAAAAACCAAGAGAGGTTATTGTAGAGGGGCCCTATGTGATCCTGTAGCCTCAAAAAGAGTGTTTCCAAGTTCCACGGTTTCTAAGTAATCACTCATTTAGGTTTGTTTCCCTTTTGCACTTTGGTCTCTTGAGAGACTTCACCGGTAGAGTGTGGATCAGACCGTTTCAACATGTTTGGGTGCAAAAGAGGACTTTTCCTAGCATAAACCCACCCACACAAATGTTTTGGAATATTTTTTTTGGTCGTATGATGAGCAAAATGGAAGTTACACCACTTTCCAACTTTACACTACATGCAACTGACCCATTTTCCATCAATTGAAATATGTTCACCACGGGAAAACCACTTGGATCTATCAAAAATTGAGAGAGGTTATTGTAGAGGGGCCCTACATGATCTTGTAGCCTTAGAAAGAGTGTTTCCAAGTGACATGATTTCTAAGTAATTTCTTGTCAAAGTTTTTTGCCCTTTTACACTTTGTTCTCTTAAGGACTTCATTGATAGAATGTGGCTTGGACCATTTCGACATGTTTGGGTGTGAAATGGGACCTTTCCTAACATAAACCCACCCATAAAAACATGTTAGAATAGTCAGTTTGGTCATGTGACAAACAAAACAAAATTTACACCACTTTCCAACTTTACACTACATGTAATTGACCTATTTTCCATCAACTAAAATTTGTTCACCACGAGCAAGCGACTTGGATCTACCAAAAACTAAGAGAGGTTATTTTAGAGGCACCCAATTTCTGAGTAATCGCTCATCAAATTTTGCTTCCCTTT
The DNA here is from genome assembly GCA_007258455.2 of Sequoia sempervirens. Lineage (NCBI taxonomy): Eukaryota > Viridiplantae > Streptophyta > Pinopsida > Cupressales > Cupressaceae > Sequoia > Sequoia sempervirens. Next base: position 311,294,721 of record VDFB02193867.1, read on the forward strand.
TGCACTTTGGTCTCTTAAGATACTTTACCAGTAGAATGTGGCCCATATCGTTTCAACGTGTTTGGGTGTGAAAGAGGACCTTTCCTAGCATAAAACCACCCATACAAATGTGTTGGAATAGTCATTTTGGTTGTGTGATGAGCAGATAAGAATCTACACACGCACCTTCATCAACTTCTCAAGAGCAGGAAGAATCTTTTCATTAAATACATTATGTATCTCATTCAATTTGGTTTGCTTCATTTTCAAGTTTTTTAGAGCATACTAACCTCCTTTTCATTGACGATAAAATATTATTCTTGTCTTTTTATTCCTTTTATAATTGGTTAATTTTAGTCTTCAATTGTTTTGCTTCAATTTCAACACTTCCAACTATTGCCTTTGCATCTGTAACTATTGTTATCACATTGCTTCTTCCTTATCATCTATTTCTAGTTATATTTTCTCCATGAAATTCTTAAGTTCAAGAATCTTTGAATTCATTTTTTCATTTTTCAATCTTCCCATAAAGATTGGAATGATTGCAGGATATGCCCAAAATGGAAAATTTATGGAAAATGTGGTAGCATAGACAAGGCAATGAGTTGTTTGAAAAATGCCTCAAAGAAATGTGGTCTCATGGTGATGACATCACCATGAGACCAAATTTCTTTGAGGAATTTTTCAAATAGCTCAATACCTTGTCTATGCTTTTGCTTACTATTATGCTTCAATAGATTTTTTCCATTCACCCATAGTTTTTTGGAAAGCACCTATTTAGGATTTTAGCCATAGCAGCAATGGGACCTTGGAATGGGGTATGGCATCTCTCAAAACATAAAATGGGGATTTTCATGAGTGTTATGGCTGCAATTGCCTTAGTATACACATGTGAAATTTGGATGCATAGACAAGGCACATTAACTATTTGAAAAAATGCCTCAATGAGATATGTCCTCGTGGTCAATGTGGATGCATTGACAAGGTAGTGAGCATTGTAAGAAAAAAAGCCTCAAAGAGCTCATCACCTTGTCATTGCTACCTTGTAGGAAAACTAATAAAAGGACAATATGAGAACAATATAGTCAAAGTTAGATTTTATATTTTTAATGTAAATCAATGCATTTACACATTACTAAATTTAGGATGTTAATTAAAATGGTATAAAACGTAAGAGGAAAGGGCACAAACATACATTTTTTAAGAGATCAATCAAACTGATTTTTTAAAGGATGTATTGCTAGTGATTAATCATTGAGTAAAAATATTCATTCTCACAAAGGTATGCCAAAATCAATAGGATGAATGATAGAATGAGGTGATGAATAAAAAATCAATTATTGAAAATTGACTACTTAGTCAAATGGACCAACTTCTATTGAGTCAAATAATAAACTCACAACCAATGAATTAATAACAAAGTTGTCCATCTATAAGTGGGGTTAGAATGAATATTGTTTGAAATATTTAATAAAAGGTAGTGAGTTGTTTGAAAAAATGCCTCAAAGAAATTGGGTCTCTTGGTGATGTACATCACTATGAAACCCCATTTCTTTGAGGCATGTTTTCTTACAACACTCACTACCTTGTGCTCACTAGCTTTTCAATGCAATAGCAATAACAAGGTAGTGAGTTTTTTGAAAAAATGACTCAAAGAAATGGGTTCCATCACTAGGAGACCCCATTTATTTGAGGCATTTTTCAAATAGCTCACTACCTTGTCATTTCTACCACACTAGTGAGCTTGTCAAATTGTCAATGTGGTAGCATAGACAAGGTAGTGAGATGTTTGAAAAATTGCCTCAAAGAAATGGGGTCTCCTAGTGATGTACCGCATTGATAATGTAGTGAGCTTGTTAATGCTCACTACCTTGTCTATCCTACGCATTGAACCAAAACATATAATCTTCCCAATATTCATATGTAAACTTTGAACCAAAAAATATAATCTTCCCAATATTTATATGTAAACTTTGAACAAAAACATATGTACAAACTTGGAACCAAAACATATGTAAACTTGAAATACAAAAAAAAAAGTTTTGGCTATCAACTAATCTTGATGTGCATACTCTAAATTTTAATACAAATTAATATGCATACTTAAAAATTAATAAGAACCAATGTGCATACTTACAAATTAATTCAACAAACCATTCGGGTCTGCTTTACTCTTTATTGTGTCAAGTATTGCCTCATGGTCAAACTCACACACCATCCACAAGGTCTTATTCAAAGGTCCACCCCCATATTTGATCAAATGAATATTGGATGTCACGACAAGGTTCGAGTAATGAAGAATCTTATAATATGTGTCAAAGTCCTGAAAAAGCCAAACATTAACACTCTTATGTGGGTACCTTTTAAGCCATGTTCCAATAACAACCACTGAGCCTATAGGGTATTCAATGTTTTCTCCATCTATCCTCCAATTTCTTTTTGGCCTCAACACAATAACACAAGTAATAATCCATTCCCTCTTTGTTGTCTTCATTTGTAATAACTACATAAACATGCCCTACATTGATATGTGTAGAAAATTAGATGAAATTAGTAACCATTACAAATACACTACAAAGTAAGATAACAATAGGAATTTCAAAAACTATGCAAGTAGATATATTACCTGGTTGAACTAGATCTAATATGTGGTCAAATTCAACTGATGATTCCATCTATGTCAGTTCCAATACCGTTAGAGGCTAATATGTGTGAAGTGGGCTAAGATAACTTAACCACCATTCATCAACCCACTCCTTTGACTCACACTCATTCTAGGGTTGAATTGTATATGAAGAACAAAATAATGCCATCTTCTACGCATGGATACTCTATGAACCTACATTTGAGCTAAGGAAAGAGTGTAGCTCACTTGATCCTATTAGTGTATAAAAATCCTCATATGGTGTAATGTTAGTATCATCTATCAACCAAAACAATTTGTGAAATGAAGAATTACCTTCATTACCTGGACCCATCAAAGTATTACACCACTCGACGATTGATTTTACATTTTCCAACTTTTCATTGTCTTTATACTTTAACTATTCTCGTACTAATACTCTTTTGATACATACTCCTACACCATCATCCTCCCCCTTTCCATGCCTGGCCTCACAAAAGTTCCACATATGTTGAACACCTGTAATAACATGTATCCTACTCAACTAATAGAATATTTGCAAGCTCTTGAACTATGATGCACAATTATCTAACTATATTATATGCTAACTTTATGCTATGCCCCTCCTATCCAAATCACTATAGAACAACTGAAAGAAACCTTGCATGAACTCTGTAGAATATGTGCGATCATCACTAATGTAAAAGTGGTACTCCCTCAATAACTTTTTTTATCCTCTATACTATCAGTTGCATGAATGAATGTTATGTGTGCAAAATATAAAAACTTGTGTGGAGTTGTAATATTGTGATTTCACATCACGTTGTGGTTGTAGAGTGTAGTTCTCTACAAATTTGACTACTTAAACAGTGCTACCAATTGGAAAGGTGTCCTTGCATAACTTGAATTGCATGTCCAAACATCGAGCTCTATAGGTATTCCTTGCATACTCATACACTATGTTGTCATGAAATGTAGACATAAACTAATACACTATAATCTTTTGAATAAGCAAATCACACCGTTTTGCTTGATTACCATCTTTTGTATTGTAGGCCACTATTTTAACTTGCCAAACTCTACTAGTTCTTGTCCAACCACATGTGTGCTTTCCATATGTTCACATATTGGCATATGTTGCAAGCCACCTCAATGCTGACATGCAACATCCAAGCATAGTTTCCTATAGAATATTTGACCTTCCTCTCTTTCACATAAATTTTTTTATAAGAATTCACTTGAAGATGTTGGTGGGGCATGTATGCCACAATCCTACAAAACATTGTTAATATGCAAATCTAAACATATAGAATGATAAGCATCAAAATGGTTAGAAAATTCAACATGTAATCTACAACAACAAGTAGTGCGTGTATGATTTATCTTGATAGAAAAAAGGTTTAAGGATTTCAAAATATCTTTGAAAAATGCTAATTTGAGGATAATCCTCTAGAAATTTATAAAAAAAACTATGTTTGATTCATATCGAAAAAATTATTTGGATGTGGCTCATAGTTTCGACTACCGATTCTTATTCTTACCACATCCCTTTGATTCAGAGACACCCTTGTGTTATTCTTCCAATAGTCTTCAATTAGTGATATCAATGCTTCAACAATTTATTTATCTTTTCATGGGAATCTCCCTGAGAATGCCCATAAAATGAATCGGCATCCTCAATTCTTTGGTGCCTTTGAATGGCTCTTGATAAATTTTTTCTATTAATTATCAATTGTTGACTCATCTTTCTAATGATACAAGCTTTCCTTGTTTGATTACTTACTAAAGTTGATGTAATGACATGTCATGTGACATTACTATCTTTTGAGCATAAGTCTTACCCACACTCTCATATCATCCATTATATTCTTCACAATAGTTTTTCACTTGAAGCATATAATGTTCTCAAACCAAGAATCTTCATTATGGACCTATACTTTATACTTCACATCATTTCAACAAATAGTTGACATCTTGCAGTCTCATTTAACTTTTCAAAGAACAATCTCCAAATATTATGAGCATATCTTCTACAAGTGTGTTGTGGAATCTTACCTTACATTGGTTACAACATATTCTCATCAATATAAATAAAAAACTTTGGCTTTCTATGCAAAATTCTAAGTGGTGTTCTCATAGGTAAATTCATCTCAACATTAGGAATTTCATCAATATTTAAATGAGATGGGCTAGATGGAATACCTTCGATCGAGGATGGAATAAATGACATGCCTTGAGTTTGAGATGGGAATGATGGCATACCTCCTTCCTCAAATGTGAATGATGATGTGCTCTCAACTTGAGATGTGGTAGATAGTGTCCTTCGATCGAGGATGGAATAGATGACATGCCTTGAGTTTGAGATGGGAATGATGGCATACCTCCTTTCTCAAATGTGAATGATGATGTGCTCTCAACTTGAGATGTGGTAGATAGTGTCCCTTCATATTCACTTGTGGTAGATGGTGTCCCTCCATATTCACTTGTGGTAGAGGGTGTGTCTCCAACTACAATATTCAAATCTCTCTTAGCATGAAGGTTTCACATTTGTTCCCTTTGTTATGCCAATTCCATTTCTCTTCTTGATGGCTGAGGTTCCTCTTCAATTGACATGTCTTCATCAATCATTTCCAATTTATTATTCTCATGATGATCCCTCATCCATGTTGCTTTATTTGCATTCTTAGCTTCTATCTCTTCATACGTTGGTTTAATCCTTGATCATTTCCTCAGCATGATGGATAATTTTATCCATAGCATGATAAAGAGACAAATATTATTTCCTAAAAAATGAATCCATATAAATAAATGACATATATGTCATTAAACCCTTCATACAAAATACTTACAATCATCCTGTAGAAGAGTATTTCTAACATAGACAAAGCTCAAATGAATTTTTTGATAGAATGCCTTAAAGAAATGTGGTCTCATGGAATGCCATGATTTCAAGGTAGGCACAAAATGGAAGCATGGAAAAGGAATGTGAATTGTTTGAAAAAATGTTTTGGTAGACATGTATGCAAAATGTGGTAGAATAGACAAGCTAGTGGGTTGTTTGAAAAAATGCCTCATAGAAATGGGGTCTCATGGTGATGTACCAAGCTAGTGAGCTCACTACCTTGTCAATGCTCACTAGCTTGGTACATCACCGTGAGACCCCATTTCTATGAGGCATTTTTTCAAATAGCCCACTACCTTGTCAAAGCTCAAATGATTTTTTTGATGGAATTCCTTAAAGAAATGTGGTCTAGTGGAATGCCATGATTACAAGATAGTCAAAAAATGGAAGCATGTACAAGGCATGTGAAGTTTTTGACAAAAAATTTTGATAGACATGTATGCAAAATGTGGTAGCTTTGACAAGCTACTGGGTTGTTTGGAAAAATGCCTCATAGAAATGGGATCTCGCAATGATGTACATCACCGTGAGACCCCATTTCTATGAGGCATTTTTTCAAACAACCCACTAGCTTGTCAAAGCTTGAACATGAATTTTTTTATGGAATTCCTTAAAGAAATATGATCTAGTGGAATTCCATGATTGCAAGATAAGCACAAAATGGAAGCATGGACAAGGCATGTAAATTTTTTGAAAAAATGTTTTGGTAGACATGTATGCAAAATGTGGTAGCATTCACAAGCTAGTGGATTGTTTGAAAAAAATTCCTCATAGAAATGGGGTCTCATGGTGATTGAGCTCACTAGCTTGTCAAATCTCACATGAATTTTTTGATGGAATGCCTTAAAGAAATGTGGTCTAGTGGAATTCCATGATTGCAAGATAGGCACAAAATGGAAGCATTGACAAGGCATGTGAATTTTTTGATAAAAATTTTTGGTAGATATGCATGAAAAATGTGGTAGCATAGGCAAGCTAGTGAGCTCACTAGCTTGTCAATGCGGTAGCAATGACAAGCTAGTGGGTTGTTTGAAAAAATTCCTCATAGAAATGGGGTCTCACGGAGATGTAAATCACCATGACCCCATTTCTATGAGGAATTTTTTCAAACAATCCACTACCTTGCCAATGCTACCCCATTGACAATTTATACATCACCGTGAGACCCCATTTCTATGAGGCATTTTTTCAAACAATGTCGCTTTGACAAGCTAGTGAGCTCCCTAGCTTGTCAAATCTCACATGATTTTTTTTAAGGAATGCCTCAAAGGAATGTGGTCTAGTGGAATCCCATGATTGCAAGATAGGCACAAAATGGAAGCATGGACAAGGTATGTGAATTATTTGACAAAAAAAATTGGTATACATGTATACAAAATGTGGTAGCATAGACATTCTAGTGGGTTGTTTAGTGGTACATCACCATGAGACCCCATTTCTATGAGGAATTTCTCAAACATCCCACTAGCTTGTCAATGCTACCACATTGACAAGCTAGTGAGCTCACTAGTCACTAGTTTGTCAATGCACAAAATGGATTTTTTGATGTAATGCCTTAACGAAATGTGGTCTTGTGGAATGTCATGATTGCAAGATAGGCACAAAATGGAAGAATGGACAGGGCATTCAAAAAATGGATTTTTTAAAAGACATTACAAACTTTCAAGAAGATATAGTTGGCTTGAGTATAAATCCAAATTTCACAACTTTTGTCTTGACATCCTACCTTTGGAACAAGGTATCTAGGCATCAATCAAATCATTGCAAGAAAGGGGGATTGTTTGACATAATATTTTGGTAGACATGTATGGAAAATTTGGTAGCATAGACAAGGAAATCATCTGTTTGAAAAAACTTCTCAAAGAAATGTGGTCTCATGGTGATATGTATGGAAAATTTGGTAGCATAGACAAGGAAATCATTTGTTTGAAAAAAATTCCTCAAAGAAATGTGGTCTCATGGTGATGCACATCACCATGAGACCACATTTATTTGAGGAATTTTCTCAAATAGTTGATTGCCATGTCTATGTTGTTTAATAAAATTCTTTGGTAGACATGCATGGAAAATTTGGTAGCATAGACAAGGAAATCATTTGCTTGAAAAAATTCCTCAAAGAAATGTGGTCTCATGGTCATGTGCATCACCATGAGACCACATTTCTTTGAGGCATATTTTCAAACAATTGATTTCCTAGTCTATGTTGTTTGATAAAATGCTTTGGTAGACATGCATGGAAAATTTGGTAGCATAGACAAGGCAATCGACTATTTGAAAAAATTCCTCAAAGAAATGTGGTCTCATGGTGATGTGCATCACCATGAGACCACATTTCTTTGAGGCATTTTTTCAAGAAGTCGATTGCCTTGTCTATGCTACCAAATTTTCCATACATTTATAGCAAATAATTTTATCAAACAACATGTGCATCACCATGAGACCGCATTTCTTTGAGAAATTTTTTCAAACAACTGATTGCCTTGTCTATGTTGTTTGATAAATTGCTTTGCTAGACATGTATGGAAAATTTGGTAGCATAGACAATGCAATTAGCTGCTTTAGTAGAACTATTTGAAAAAATTCCTCAATGAGATATATCCTCATGGACTATAATGATTGCAAGATATGCACAAAATGGATTTGTTGAAAAGGCTTTAGAAAATTTCAAGCAAATGCAATTTCTAGGTGCAAAACTAAATTCCACTGCATTTTCCAACATCCCCCATTCCTATACCAAAATGAAAGCTTTGGAAAGGGGTATGCACATCCATAGAAAATGATTGAGAAATGATGTACTATATTACTATAGAGAAGGTGGATTCACTATTCATGAGTCTCTTTATTCTCAAGAGATTCCCAAGGGGTGAACTACCCTAAACTACCTTAGGGAACAAAGTGAGAGTTCTAGAATAAGAAAGAGCATATCACAAGATTTTTTTGGACAAACTGACATGCTCTCGATTGAAGGACGCACATGGATGATAGTGTGGCATGTTGGAGTCCCAAAGGTGCATTGGAATCTTAGGTAGATAGAAAATCGAGAATGTCGCAAAAAATAACAGTGTCTACTTCTACTCTAACTGCTAAGAAATCTTGGAATGTGAGAAAGTAACGAAATATAATAGAACTAGAATAAAGTAAAGTAAATGATAGAACTAAAGATAATAAGAGATAGAAAATTTTCACAACAACCCAAGTAATGAAGCCTCCAGCACATGAATATCTTCAATACCTTCATGTGTAAGATCTGGAGAAATTTTTGGGATGTATAGGGGTTTGCCTCAGTCAAACCCCTGTTTTGGTGTTCCCACCTCCATGGACTAGATAGATAGAGAGAAATAATAGACTAAAATGAAATGGATGTGAGAGAGATAAAAGAAATCCCCGCTCAAGGAGGAGAACCTGTATCACAAAGTAAATATGCAATAGATAGGGAATGTGATAAGTCCCAAGATTCTCACAAGCACAAGGTAAGATAGATCGTTAGTTGCAAGGCTTAAGGAATCCAAAGAGAGGGATATCTGCGAGAGCCAAGAGAGTTGCAAAGGGTGTTGTGAGAGCTTAAGAGAATGTTGTTGTAGCAAGCACAAGAGTTGTGCAAGCAAGATAGATAGAGAAAGATGGGAGAATGTCCAAGATAGAAGCCCAGAAGGAGAAGTCCCAATGAATTGAAAAGATAGCTTTTAAGGAGAGGAGAAGGAAAAGAAGCTTCCCAAGCTATTACAAGGCGTCCCAATCCATTACACCGACAAAACTCGCTGACAAGTGGAAATTATGCTCAAAAGCAGTCATTTGAATCTTGAAACATCACAAGACGCTAGTGTGGCACATGGATGTCTGCATGGCGTGCTAGTGTCCAAACACATCATGCTACAAAATGACAAGAATGGGAAAAACACAAGGTTTGACGCAAAGCGGATGTGCGAAGGTAGTTGCTGAAAAGGGGTCCTAAGCATCCTGAGAGGGGAAAAAGGCTTATGTAGGGGCTAAAATGAGCCTACACAAATTCTAAGGGAGTGGACACTAAAGTGGATACAAGAATGTATGTGAAATTGTGAGGGGTGCAATTCTACGACATTACAATTACATACTTATAACTACTCTCATATATATGTGTATACAAAATGTGGAAGCATACACAAGGAAGGTCAATTGGTTTAACAAAATTCCTCAAAGAGATGTGGTTTAAAATGTAATTGGAAAGTGTAAATAATTATGTAGTTTAAAATGTGCCAAGAGGGGCTAAGGTTATAATGACAAACAAGTGATGATGAACACAAAATATGCATAATAACAAAATCAAAGCATTGTATTAAGCATGCATGATAGGGGAGGATAAAGAAACATAATAGAATTAAGGAAAATGTGTAAAGACTTCACATACCTAATAAATGGAGATTCAAATGGAGTTCTACCCAATTATGTAGTCTTTGTTTCTTCTTGCATCAAGCTCCTCAACAATTTGAGTTTTTCACAAGCTTGTTTCATTTTCAATGTACAATTGTATATCACTCTTGAATAGAATTACTAATAACAATACAAAAAACCAAAGTATAATTTTAAATTCCTACAATTCAATCACAATTAACATTGCAACATTACAAAAATTGATACTTGAATTGATATATATCAAATTCAATGTGAAAAATATGTTATTTCCTCCTTCCTAAGTTGGAAAGCCATAAAAAGGTGGTGGAAAGTTCATGCAAAGGTAGTAGAATGTGAAAACTTTGCATGTGCACTTCCCAGCAACATCAAAAAGCTTCTTTTTGTCAGAACACATGCATAACTAGAAGAATATCAAAGCATGTGGGCCTAGATCATGGGTGTGCTGACTTTTTTACCATTTTTAGAGTAAGCCAAAGCACACTCACATTATAATGTGAGCAAGTTTTGTCTTGCTATATAAAATGACTATATCTCTCTCCCTCTCTCTCAATTATCTCCCTCCCACTCCCTCTCTCTCCCTCTTTCTCAACTATCTCCCTCCCACCCCCATCTCTCTTTGTCAAGTCTCTTCCTAACCCTTAAACCCTCAACCCTCAACCCTTAATCCATCAACCCTAATCCCTCAACCCTCAACCCTTAAACCCTCAACCCTCAACCCCTATACCCTCTATCCTATACATTGGACCCTCAACCCTATACCCTCAACCCTAAACCTTCATCCCTCAACCCTTAAACCCTCTACCCTCAACCCAATACCATAAACCCTCAACCCTATACCCTTGATTTTTAAACCCTTAAACTCTCTACGCTAAACCCTAAAACCTCAACCCTTAATCCCTCAAGCCTAATCCCTCAACCTTTAAATACTTAAACCCTCAACCCTATACGATCAACCCTCAACCCTAAACCCTTAAACCCTCAACCTCATCCCTCAACTCTTTAACCCTTAAACCCTCAACCTTTAACCCATCAACCCTTAAATGCTTAAACCCTCAACCCTCTACCCTATACATTGGAACCTCAACCCTATACTCTCTCTCTCTCTCTCTCTCTCTCTCTCTCTCTCCTTAAAACCTTAAACCCTCAACCCTCAACCCTTAATCCCTCAACCCTAATCCCTTAGCCCTCAACCCTTAAACCCTAAACCCTCAACCCTCAACTCTCGACCCTCATCCCTCAAACCTTAAACCCTTAAAACCTCAACTATTAAACCATTAAACCCTCAACCCTCATCTATCTTTCTTCTTCTCTCCTCTTCTCTCCTCTCTATCTTACTTCACCCTCAATCTCTCCCTCCCTCCATCTCTCCCTCTCTACCCTAATCCCTCAACCCTTAAACCCTAAAATCCTCTACCCTCTACCCTCTACTCAATACCCAATACCCTAAACCCTCAACCTCGTCCCTCAACCCTAATCCCTCAAACCTAAGCCCTCAACCCTTAAACCCTCTACCTTGAACCATGAACCCTCAGCCCTTAATCCCTCAACTCTCAACCCTTAAATCGTAAACCCTCAACCCTTAATCCCTCAACCCTAATCCCTCAACCCTATACCCTCAACCCTTAAACCATTAAACCCTCAAACCTAAACCCTCATCCCTCAACCCTCAACCCTTAAACCCTAAACCATTAAACTCAATACCGTAAACCCTCAACCCTAATCCCTCCACCCTATACCCTCAACCCTTAAACTCTCTACCCTAAATCCTCAAACCGTAATCCCTCAACCCTTAAACCCTAAACCCTCAACCCTTAATCCCTCAAACCTTTATCCTAAACCATCAACTCTCAACCCTTAATCCTCAACCCTAATCCCTCAATCCTCAACCCTTAAACCCTAATCCCTCAACCCTTAAACCCTCAACCCTCTAATTCCCTATACCCTATACATTGAACCATCAACCCTCAATTCTCAACCCTCTACCCTATGCATTGGATCCTCAACTATAATCCCTAAACCCTATACCCTCAATCCTCAACCCTAATCCTCAACCCTAAACTCCTTAAACCTCAACTCATCCTCAACTGTTAAACCCTTAACCCCGGGCCTCCCTTTAAATGCTTAAACCCTCAACCCTCTACCCTACACATTAAACCCTCTACCATATATAAATTGGACCCTCAACCCTAATCCCTCAACCCTATCCTCTCTCTATCTATCTATCTCACCTCCCTCTCCCTCTCTCTCTCTCTCCTTCTCTCTAATTTCTCTTTATCTACCTTCTCTCCTCTTCTATGTATTCTCTCTCTCTCTCTCTCTCTCTCTCTCTCCCTCCCTTCCTCCCTCCCTCCCACCCTACCTAGCTAATTCCCTCTCACTCCAACCCTTTCTCTCCCACTCCCTCTCTCAAGTCTCTCTCTCTCTATCTCTCTCTCTGGTCTATCCCTCCCTCTCTCCCTCCCACCCTACCTAAACAACTCTCTCTCTTTCTCTTTAAATTCTCCCTCTAAATACATACATACATACTTACATACATACAAGCATACATACACATACATATACATATACATGCATGCATACATATACATACACCAATATATACATATATACAAGCATGCATACATACATACATACATGTCATACATACACACAAACATACAAATATATACATACATTTAATAGACTATAAATTAACACAAAGCAAGACATAACGTGAGTGCATTATAAAACACTTGCCTTATGTTTTTCTTAGGCAACTATTGGGCACAAACGCAAAAGAATATCAAAACTATGAAATAATGTGAGCACATTATAATGCGTTCACAATATTTCTTGCTTTGGGAATCCCCAAGCCTCATTCTTGGTATTTGCTTTGTAATACCAACCCAAAGGCTTGGAGTGCCTTCCCAATGTCCAAAGACGTGTTTTTGTAAATTCTACAATATTTCACATAATCGTGTCCATGCTAAGCATCAAGGTTTCATGTGTTTCAAGGTCGAACAAATCGAACACCTAGGTAATGTTAGGCTCTCTCTTAGCTATCTAACAATGTAATTTTTTTCACATTTTGACAATGTTAAGCCTTTGATCTTTAATTTATTTTATTTGTATGCCTATTTTTTAGCAAAACCCAGTGTTTAGTATTTCTCTTTATAAATTAACCGTTAATCAAAATTTTAATTAAATTACATTTTTAGAAACTAGACTCCATTTTATATATATATTCAATTAGTTTTCAAAATTTATAGGGGTAGCACGGAAGTGTCCACTTTAAAAATTAGTAAAAAATAAAATATTCATTAAAAAATTATTAGAAAATTTGGGCATAAACTACATGTTGTTAGCTAATTTCTCACTAAAGCGATTTTAAAAATACCAAAAAGAAGTTAACCTTTTGAGGGAGCCAAAAAAGTTGTTATGTTACATTTTTTGACAAAAACAACACCAATTTATGTGGCTCCCTCTTTTGAACCCCTTAATCTCTACAATTTAAAAAAAAAATAGTTTAGAAAGTAGACTCAACACACTACAATCCTTTTTTTTTGTTGCACCTGAAATTTTTGAGTGTAACTATCCTCAATTTCACATCCAAGGTCACTATTTCCTGATTTTAGAAAAGAAGTGGCCACTCAAGACCCCTTTTTGGCCCCCTATCTTTTTGTGCTTACCTATATAATTCATCCTCATCCACTTCATTGGGACATCTACTTACCCAATTCATTTTTTTTTGGAGACCCCTATTTTGGATACTAATGAAACCATTTAGAAAATGCATATCCTATTATGACAACTCCTATATAGATACATCATCTTCTTTAGATTTCATGAGGGCATATTTAGGTCCTATTGTTCGTTTTCCACTTAAATTTTCTTCTGTATTGATATATTTATAGATATTTACGATTCCATATATCTAACTTAGTCATCATTTATGTTGGTACCTGTTACAAGAGTACCAAATTCATATTTTTCAAGTTGTCTTACCATGGTAAGCACCACAAATGTATAGTTATTGTATATAGATCTTACATGCTACCTAATTCATCTTATCAATGTTTATCATAGTTTGGCATCATCTTGAAGATCCTTGAGTAGTGTTATCATTGTCTTTGGATTATGTTCTACATATTTTTTCACAAGGTTCTAATTTATTTATTTTAGTTAGGTTTGTGACTCTTGATTTGATTGTGGCACCTCTCAACACTAAAATTACAATATTTTAGCATCTTCCAAACACATCATATATTTTAAGTTTTTTCCCTTATATTTATTTTAGTGATGGGAAGATAACATTGACAAACCTTTGCATTTATTTATTATTAATGGGATAAATTATGTTCAAAAATCCTAGATCATATTCAACATTTAGTGTCAATCATCTACCATTGAATCAATAAACTGCACATTGAGGGGGTTTCATGGTCTCTTTTCTTCTCTCTATTTAGGGAGGGAATTTTTAATCACATAGGGTTTCATTCTTCTCACATTTTTATGGGAACTCACTTAAGACCTCTCTCTTCATCCACTCTTAGGGATAGTTTTATCCTATATTTTTTCTCCTTCCTTTTTTTCAAGGGGATCGCAATTGTACATGAGTATGAAATTTGGCCTAGTTATCAAGACCCATTTCTCTTTTCATTTATAATAAGTTGCACTTATTGGGGTTTTTGTCTTTTATTTTATTCACCTTGAATACATTATATCCTTAGTGTGATATGAAACCTATTTAATAAGTTTACTCAAGCTAACTAGGATATTTAATTCAATTCTCATCAAGGTAGTTAATAATGATATGTGTAGCCGGTATTGGCATGGTGTGATGGTTTATAGGTGGCATTGTTGTTCTTGCCACCAAGGTTCAAACCCCGTTGGGGTGGTATTGTTGAATGGTTGTATCCGGTTCATAGCTCCGGTAAAAAGCGTTTACCCTTGAATAAAAAATAAATAATGATATGTGTACACCTTGAATTGAGGTACACAAGTGCCACCACTGCCTCATCAATCTTTGATTCATGATAATTAGGTTCCACATATATTTACTCAACCCCACTTGTATCTCAATTAGATGATTTTAACTCACCTCTTTATTGAGAGTGATTTAAATTTAACTCATACCTCTTGGACATATCATCTCCTTGATTCATGAATCCAAGAGGCATATATTTTTTTCTTACTCTTTATAATTTTTCTCTAAAATATTGAAAATAGAATTTATTTATTCATTTTTTTATTTATTTTTATTATATTATGGGTGTTAAATTTCTTGGGGTATATTTATTACTCATAATAAGTTACAATAGTCCTCGCTAAGACATCTATGACCACATTTTGATGGATCCTTATAAGAAAAGCACATTTTGTTCCTTTTCAATTTAATTATGCTATACTAATCCATATTCTTTATTTTAGGTGGTTGAGGTTTTATCTTATGTGAATATGATCACCTTTTCTCAAAATTTCCTTTGTGCTGTAAAAAAGTGATTGCATTGGATTGAGATAGAATTTTTTTGTTTAATATGCATGGATCAAGTGTTAGAGATATTTTGATTACTTCTTATAGATAATTGGCTATAAATTCCTTAACAAGACCCTTGAGGGGTTCCAATAGAGCTCAAAAAATAGAAAAGTGGTTCTCTTTAAAGATTTCACGTACTACAATTATAACTTTCTAAACTTAAGCAGCATAATTTTCCACTAAATGTTGTCTAATTCCCATAAGCTCTCTAAAATACTTATCATCATCTTTCTTCTCAAAGTGGTCCAAAACAATTGGGCTAAATCCGTCAAATGTCTCCATAATTTAAATCCATTAAATGATTATACTATAGTACCATTAATCATAGGCAACCCTCTCTAAGTGTAGTGTGGCAAATTGGATTGCATACTCTTCCATCATGGGGTTGAGAGTAAAGTAGGTTTAACATTTCTACAACTAATATTGAGTAGATGTATTTTTGGTGTCATGAAAATTGGGTGTAGTTACCTTTCTCATGTTATGATTTAATTATTTCCCAGGGTCATTTTGGTTATTCCCTTGACCTCTTTAATTATGAATAGTTTTTCCTCATAGATCCAGAAATATATCAAAGGTTATGGCCTCCTTAAATTCTCTAGTATTCCATTGATGTTGTCCAAATAATCTATCAATCTCTTTTTTGAAGTGATCTTTATGTTTTAGTAAATGTATTCTTCTCTTTTCAATAACATGGATCTAGAGGGTTTTGGAAAGGAAATTTTTGTTGGTTTATTATTCATAGAAAAAATTTCTCCTCCTTGTGTAATTTTGGTGGGACCTTGGTTTGGAGTGGTTATAGTGGGTGTATTGATCAACAATATTACTAGTAATCAATTCATTACTTCTTAGCTTGCTATCATTTTTTCATGGGATATTAATATTTTATTTTTTATTGTTATCAATATCATATGGCCTATTTCCATTATCTCTTATTCATTTAAAATCCCTGATGTAAGAGGGATTCTCAAGAAATCCTTTTCTCTAAAATTACACTCAAACAACCACTACAATGCAAGAAAATTTGCAACAAAATTTTATGAATTCATTTGAAATTTGCAACACAAAGTCTACACGATATGGAAATCTGATTACAATATTATTTTCAGTCAAAAAATGACTGAAGGGCAGAAAGATATTCCCTTTACATTATCTTAAAATAATACAAAAACAAGCCACAACAATAAAACCAATATGTGTGCTTCATGAGCACCTCGAAATCTACTCTTTCCTCCTTCAAACAATCACCTAGAACCTTCAATCTTCAACCATGGAGCCCTTAATATTTAATGATTTCCTTAATATTCTCAACCTACAACAAAATTTCTTCAAAAAATCCCATGGTATAATTTCCCACACCATATACATGCATTTGGACACATGTACAATATTCCATTACACCTCTTACAACCGTCATAAGATTTGATTCTTCCTCCTCAATCTTGGGAATCCAAAATATGCTAATAATAGCTTATGAAATATTCCTTACAACTATCATAGATTTCATCATTAAATCTTCCATACTTACAACACTTACAGTTGTAAGAGAATTCATCATAAATGACTCAAAATATCCAATTCTCTTACACCTTGTCATAACCCAACTTGGGCGCCAACTTTCTCCATGCATAAATATTCCTTATGATGCATCATAGAACCTATCATAATTCAAAGATTCCAAAGTGGGATATCTACCTCCACTTCAGATGATGATATTTCATCTAGACACCTCCAACGGGGATGCCACCTAGTTGATGGGTCCCAATTTATGACATGAAATTGTAGGAAAAAATAATACAAATAAATACAATTTAATACATCAAATTAATCACATTAGGACTCTAAGGTTGAGACACCTTAATCCTAACATTATCCCACTTGTCGAAGACCTGCCAAGAGTCATGTGAAATCATCTTCTTAGGGCCCCAAGGCCCATGGAATTGGAACACCATCTAAACATCTTTGTGCTCATTGTTTTGTTAGTGCATCTACAACATTCATCAAAGTGTCAACCTTCTCTAAATTCACATTTCCATATTTTACCATATCATGAATAAAATTATATTGAACATCAATGTGCACTTTTTTTTGACATGGAAGGTAGGATTCTTTTCTAAGAAAATGGCACTCTGACTGTCACAACAGATAGTAATTTTTCCTGCATCCAAACCAATATCAAAACAAAATCTCTTAAGCCAAATGGCTTCCTTACAAGCATGAGTTTTTTCCATGTACTTTTCTTCTATCGTGGATAAAGAAACTACAACTTTTCACTTACTCTTCCAATTGATAGCACCACCAAACATCATAAACACAACCATTGGTGGATATTTTGTCATCAATGTCACCTGCCCAATCTGAATCCACATACCCACAAATACTCACAAAATGTTGAGGTCTAGTAGGATGACCATGAAAACACAAGGAATACTTGGAAGTACCTCATAAATATTTGAACAGTCTCTTAACTGCATCCTAATGTACTCATCTAGGATTTTCCATAAAATGACTAAGGACTCCCACTACTTGAGCAATGTCTAGTCTCGTACACACCATAGCATACATCAAACTTCCAACAACACTTGCATATGGTACTATGGTCATGTCCTCCATCTCAATAGAATATTTTGGACAATCATTCACAAAAAAGCTTCATCTCCCACATCACATGAATAACTAATTGTCTACAATTTTCCATGTTGAATCTCTCCAACACTAAGTTCACATACTTGCTTAGCTTAACCAAAAATTTATGTTAGCTTTATCTCTTGTGATCTCCATTCCTAGAATTTACCTAGTTGTACCTAGGTCTTTCATCTCAAATTGTGTTGACAACTGAAACTTCAAATCTGAAATAATACTTTTACCATTCCCAACAAACAACATATCATCTACGTATCAAACAATAATGAGAATCCAACCATTATCATATTTATAATGCACACAATGGTTATATTTATATCTCTATAATACCAATGACTACACATAGTACATCAAAATTTTGGTGACACATTATAGGATATTGTTTCAAACCACAAAGAGAATTCTTCAATTTGCAAACCAATTTTTTTCCCTTTTTCAACAAAGTGCTCTGGCTGTGACATGTAAATATCTTCCTCCAAGTCACCATGAAGGAATGTTGTCTTCACATCCATCCATTCTCTTCTAAATTATACGTTGTTTCAAGTGGTAACAAGAACTATATAGATGTTGGCTTCACAACAACAGAGAATATCTCACCATAATCAATTCCCTTCACCTATGAAAACCCCTTAGAAACCAACTGTGCCTTATGCTTCTCAACACTGCCATTAGGACCACACTTTTTCTTGAACACCCATTTACAACCAACAGGTTTGAATCCAATAGGAAAAGGTTCCAAATCCCAAATCTTGTTTTTCTTTAATGCAGTCATCTCCTTGTCCATGGCTTTCATCTAAAAATTTCCATCACTCATACCCATAGCCTCTCTAACAGTCCTAGGCTCATCAGTTTTAGAAATCAAAGAAAAAATACAAGTAGAATCCAATAATGAATAACTTAACCTTTTTGTTTGTCTTCTAACTCATGCAGACCTCCTCAAAGGCTGAGGTTGAGGTTCTTCTTCTTTAGAACTTTTAGGGCTTCTTGATCTCTCCTCATCATCGGGTTCAACAAGATCATCTTTCATTGAAGTAGGTAGAATTTGAACTACCTTCTTTTGTTTCTCCTCTTTCTCTAGTTGTAGCTCAATAGTGGAAGGTTTCATCTCTCTAAAAATTACACTTCTATTGTAGAGAACCTTCTAAGATTTTGGATCCCAAAGCTTGTACCCTTTCACCTCGACACCATAGCCGATAAAGATACACTTAACTACCTTGTTTTCAAACTTTGACCTCTTCTCATCGGAACATAAGCATAAGCTTCGCAACCAAATACTCTAAGATGTCTCGTCAAAGGATTTTTACCATACCACACCTCCATGGGCATCTTTCCAACAACCATCGATGTAGGAGATCTATTGATCAAATAACATATAGTGGCTATTGCTTCATCCTAGAATTTTTTCTCAAGGCTAGAACCACTCAACATACTCCTATCCCTCTCCATCAACATCCTATTCATCCTCTCTGCAACTCCATTTTGTTGTAGAGTGTATGGATTTTTCTTATGTCTCTCAATCCCGTACTCTTTATAGAACTTTTCAAACTCTATGAAACAAAACTCACCACCATTGTCATCCCTCAAACACTTAATCTTTCTGGTAGTCATATTTTCTACCAAGGCCTTAAACTCCTTAAACTGACTGAAGACTTCAACTTTACTTCTAATAAAATAAACGAATGTCCTTCTACTATAATTATCTATGAAAGAAACAAAATATACATATTTTGATAATGAAGGAACATTCACAAGACAAAACACATCTGAATGAACATAGTCCAAAATCTTAGAAGACTTGTGAGAACTAGAGTAAAAAGAAACACAATGTTGTTTTCCATAAATACAATGTTCACAAAATTCGAACTCGAGATTACAATCATCAAGGCCTTCAACAAGGCTCTTATTTTTCAAGGTCTTAAGACCCTTCTCACCAAGATGACCAAGTTTTTGGTGCCATAACATTGTCTTTTCTGCATGAAGCTTCATTTCCATGGAATGAACACCCTTAGGTACCCAAAATGCATGACCATCATATGTAGTTGCAAAAAACTTCTCTACATGATCTGACGGCGAGGATGAAGAATCTAAAGGTCTCTTCTTCAATATGTAAGAAGAACTATTACATTAAATTTTGCATGCATCCAACTTGTACAAGGTGCCAACCTGAACACCCTTAGCCAACACCATAGCTCCTCTTGTCATCTTGCGTCCTCCACTAGAGAAAAAAACTTGCACTCCAAAATCATTCAGTTTACTCACCAAAATCAGGTTTTGTGCCAAACCTGGGATATGCAAGACACCATCAATCCCCTTCACTCTTCCATCAAGAAATTTTTTTTACTCTTCCATGGAAAATTATTTTCAAGTGAGATTCGTCACCTAGATACACCTTACCACCATCATTCTCTGTGAGAAATCATGTGGAAAGAAGCACTTGAGTCTATCAACCACAAATCTTCTGAGGCATGGGTTACCAAGGCTGAAACAAATAATTTTGCTTCATCTTGAGAAGATTTTTCAAATTCAAAATCGGAGAAAGACTTTTTTTTCTTGTTCTCCTTCTTGTAGTATTTTTAAAAATGATTGGTTTTTCCATAATTCCAACATTTTTCCTTGGACTTCTTAGAATACTTTGACTTTTATTTCTTTGATTTCTTCTTTCCTTTCTCCTTTGGTCGACCATGAACAATAAGGACCTCCTTGGCCATCTTGGAAGAATTTATCTGCATATGTTCAGATAACAAAAAAGCAACTACCTCATCCATGTTGAAAGTGGTTGTTGTGCTTCCAATTGCCATCACAAGGTGATCCCATGAATCTGGAAAAGAACACAATAGGAGCATGCAATGGTCTTGTTCATAAATCTTGTCTTCAATGGAATCCAATCGAGAAATCAACATGTTAAAGGTATTTAGGTGGTCTGCCACGGATCCTCCAACTTCCATCATAAGAGAATACATCTTCCTTCTCAAGAATAGATTTTTTACCAGGGATTTAGCTTGATAAACATCTCCAAGCTTCTTCTAGAAAGAAGCAAAGGTATTCACTACATGAACATTTAAGATAACAAAATCATCCAAACAAAGTCTAATTAGACCCTTGGTTTTTTGATCCATGAGATCCCAATCTTCTTGTTTCATGCACATTGTCCTAGTTTTGGAAACAACAAACCATAGATATCTTCCATCTTGAGATTCCAAAGCTCAAAGTTACCATCATTAAAATTCTACATCTCAATCCTCCCAAATGTTCCTATCATCTCTTAACACCTTCTACAATTACATTAAGATATCACATAGAAAAGATAAGATAGAACAACAAGTACACATAAACTAATAATACTAGATATATGTGGGGAAGTCCCTTTTGGGTAAAAAACCCCATCCTCCAAAAGCACACTACTTCTATATTACTTCAAATAAGGATTATAATGCAACTTCAAGTACAAATATTCTTCAACAAGTGTTTTGAAACAAACACCTATTTTGGAGTGAATTCGGTAGCACTTCATTACCTGCAAACAAACTATTAATTCTACAATGCAAGGCATGAAATATATAAAGAGATAAAATAAAAGAGAAGCATCTAGAAGAGGATGGGCATCCAAATTCGCATGGTACAATATCCCATTTTATATTCATGTATTTGGACACATGTACAATATTCCCTTACACCTCTTACAATCGTCATAAGATTTCATTCTTCCTCCTCAAGCTTGGGAACCCAAAATATTCTAATAATAGCTTATGAGATATACCTTACAACTATCATAGATTCTATCATAAAATCTTCCATAAAATCTACCATACTAACAACACTTATAGTTGTAAGAGAATTTGTCATAAATGACTTAAAATATCTGATTCTCTTACACCTTATCATAACCCAACTTGGGAACCAAATTTATCCATGCATAAAGATGCCTTGTGACACATCATAGAATCTTTCATAAGTCAAAGATTCCAAAGTGGGACTCCTACTTCCACTTGGGATGATGATATGTCATCCAGTCACCTTCGACAGGGATGCCACATAGTTAGTGGGTCCCAATTTATGGCATGGCATTGTAGGAAAACAAATAATACAAATAAATACAAGAATACATCAAATTAATCACATTAGGGATATAAGATTGAGACACCTTAATCCCAACACTAATATGGTTCACAAAATTAACATTCAATCTTCCAAACCTTGGCATAAAGATTGTAAATGAGGTCCAAACATTGTCTTATATAATTACAAATCATAGCTTGGATACAACTGGATTTATCCACATTTATCCATGGTGCCTAGTTAAAACAAGACATGGAATTTGTATTCTTATATAATTACAAATCATAGCTTGGATACCATTGGATTTATCCACATTTGTAGTCATCGATCTCAATTTGGCAACACAAATTTTTCACTATTTGGTCTACAATCCCATAGCCTAAATTAGATCACTTTTCATGGTGTATTATTTGTATTATTTCCCAAGGCTTGTGGATGAGGTCACCATTAGTTCATATGGGAATTTTATTCCCTTTTTTTCATTATGTGGGTATTTGGAGTCTTTCAAGCACCTCTTCTAGGTTTTCTCTCAATCCTAGTAGCTTTGAAATTAGATTCATCATTTCTTTCAACCTTTATGGCCATATCCTTTTTCCTATCATATGGTTATTTTGTGGGATTGGCCTCATTCCCCATAAATTTAATCAAATGTGGTATTCTTTCAAGGTGGAGATTCTTTTCAACACATGTAAAGATAGAATTTTTTTAATTTTCACTCATTGATCTATTGACCAAAATGTTTCTCTTTATTCTAAAGAAATTATTTGATCTAATGTGTTACTATAGATCCAAGTGCAAGCCAACAAGGTTTCCTTGGAGGTGTCTCACCTTCAAGAATCACTCGACCACTAGGGAAATACCCCTTACAACATGGCTAGATTTACTCTATCACCTTCCTCATCCCAAAGCTACTTGCCTACTCATAGGTGTCAGAGAGGTAGGAGTCTCTCTGCTCATAGAAATCAAGATTCTTAGCCACAGGATTCTCCCTCAACTGGTCAATAGGATCATGGTCATAGGAGTGTGTTTTGGACTATTCAATAGTGGTTGACCTCTCCACCCCCTTGGGATGTTTTTTTGAGCGGCCTTCTAGTGGAATTTTGGGGTGGTCCTCTAGTGGAGCTCTTGGGTGGCCTTCTAATTACGATTCCATCTAGGTTGACTCCAAAGCATTTTCTTAATTTGCATTGGACATTTATATGGATTGTGATGATAAAGATAAAGAAAAATGATGAGGGATGGGACCCTCTTGACATCACTATGAACCCTGCTAATGTATGGGGTAATTAAAGTGACCAAGACCCCTCGCCTCCCCCTTTAACTATTGCTCTTGCTTCTTAGAAGTCATTTAGGTTATGTTTTTTTATACAATTTTTAGCCCCATTTGGACTATTGGATGTGATTTTATATCCATCCACCTTTTTTTAATATGTGTATTATTATTTCTTTATAAATGATAATGGTGACACCTATTTATCAAAAAAAATAGGCCCATTAATGACATCTAATGTTGGACCTAATGATAGGTGAACCCCTTGATTAGAATGATAAGGATACCTAAATGATGCAATTGTAAGAGGGACTAGGGAATAAGAGTTTAGATGTACATCAATTGTGTTTTCATTTAGTATGTTAGCATTATGTTCTATAGAAGTATAAAGTTGTGTTTTTTGGGGATGAGATGCAAGGATGCTATGACGTGAGGAGATTAAAAGGTCTATGGTTATCCATATAGGTAGAGTGGTGGGATATCAAGGGTTAGGATTTAGATATACACAATATTGGAGAGAGTGATGATTGATATTTCGAGATGCTCAATTATAGAGGGAGCAAGGACTAGGCTTTGAACATACCAAATATAGGATGAAGTGAGGATTGAGATTTAGGAATACTTGATAGAAGAGGGAATTATGGTTATATTTTAGATATATATTATTCTATATGGAGTGGGGTATGGTTTCAAAGATTCCTAATATAGGAGGGAGTGGAGATTGGGAGTTGTCAATACCCAATGTAGCAAAGAATAGGGATCAATAAATTAAAATATCAAGTGTATGGAGAAGAAAGAGTGAATAGGGAAGAAAAGGTTCATGCGTTCATATACAATAAGGAGGTGGAGTACATGGATTGTTTTTTTGACATATATAATATCAAATAGGATTGAGGATCAAGGATAACAAGGAAATGGTACCAAGGTAACAAAAAATATTAGAAATTTGAAAATGGAAAAGGATTAAGAAATGAGTGTTGGGAATGAAGGAAGGACTAATATTATGAGAAAGACTAAAATACTACCCAATATCGGAAAGTGATCGATACATGCTCATACTCAAGAATTTGGGACATTATATATCACATGGAAAAATAGGAAAATTGTGATCCAAATACTAGTTCAAAACATCCACACAAGAATATTAAAAATGTGGTAACTCAAAAAAGAAATTAATTTCTTCTATTTTCCCTTAGTCAAAAAAATTTCACCTCTAATTGAACTATAACTAATATATAAATAAAATATATAAGATTATCTCTATTCCTTGCTTTCTTTCAAAACTTCACTTATTTCTTAACTAGAGAAACATTATCAAGTGCAAGGATTTTCTCATGTGAATCAAAACTAGAAATATTATCATGACTAATATTCTTAAATTACAACATTGCTCATACCAATCTCAAGAAAATATTGAGGTTTATTATCCTTATGAATGAAAATATCATCACACATACTAAAAACACATCCTTAGTTCCAATTCACATCTATCTCATTAGAAAATATATTATAAATTTGAGGTATAACAAGAATAAAACTAATATCACATCAATTAGTTTCAACACTTGCATTCTCTCCTTAGCAAGATTTTCCTTAATCTTGCACACTCGGGTAGCTAAAAATTCACATTCCATGACTAGTAATTAAATATTTTGTTCTCATATCATGATAAACACTAATGTATACATTTTTTTCCTAAATTATATCTTCAATATTGTAATCTCAATTAGTCATTTCATCATATAAGAAAATTGGCCCATCTACCTCCATCTAAACACTTGTTTCCATAAGAGTAGTAGTAAATTCATCCTTAAATATTGAGACTTGAAACTAAAAAGTAGATTCAAATTTTACTTTTTATTTTCATCATAACTACCAAGGTATGTAAGAACATCCATCATTTCCTCCTTTAATATGTTTTTATAACATCTTCATGAACATACTTGTGATAAGGTGCACCCTCAAACTAAGCACATTTGAATAAATGTATCAACCATTTCACAATGAAATATCTCATTAGAAACATATATGTATCCTTCATTTATTCTAGAAGTATATTCAACTCGTAGATCTTGTAAAATGTCTTGGATTTAAACTTTTTAGTAAATATATTCACCTTAGGCTCAAAAGCATTGAAGAAAATGGATAGGAAATAATATTCATTTAGTTTACTCTCTTAATAATGTATTAAACATTTACAAACCTATTATTAAAACATAAGAGTGATTCATCTTCTTAGACTCTTAATATTATATATCTCTTTGACAAGCTAGATGTGATCCATGTTGCAAGTAAATTACTCATTGAAGGAAGGTCATCCCAAGAAGAAAAAGAGTGGTTCAAGAAACCACTTAATCACTTAGTTACAAACCTAGTTAGATAATAATAAAAATTCACATCCATATATCTTCTTGGTCAATTTCAAATTGCTCTGGTATATTAGCAAATATTTGAACATGCTTCTTGTGTTAAAATATATCACACATCAAACATAGGTGACTTATTTTACACTTCTCATATAAAGGCTTCAAGTTATTTTTCACTTATAGAAAGAGACAATTTGGGATTTTAATTTTTAGATTTTACTTTAGATTGTATAAAAAACTCAAGCCTTATAATTTCCTTTTGTTGTCTTCTAATTTAACTTTTTTTTCTTATTAATGTAATCTTTTAATTGCTCATATTGAGATAAATGAAAAGGTGCAGAAATTCTTTCTATACTAATATTTGAATGTATATAAAAATAAAATATCTTTATGATTGTCAAAATAAGAGATCATAGGGGTGGAGGTCGTCCTAGTTCGATTGGCTAAAGCAACATGTTGTAGAAAAGAGGTCACGAGTTCTAGTCTCCCCTCCATCCTCGTGGTATCTGAGGGCATGTCACGCCAGCATCACTAGTCATGTGAGAAAGTTTACCAAGTGCATTCTAGTTTATAGGGGGCCACCTGATTCCTACAGTCTAAAAAAAAAAGAGACCATAAAAATTATATCACAATAAAATGTTTACATAGGGAGAACACTTTGGGAGAAAAAACCCATAATTTAAAGCATGATCATTATACTATTCAGCAATAATAGTTATAATGTAATATCTAAGTTATGCCTTTATAGGATTATCACCAACATTTAAAATTGTAACTATTCTTAACGTGATCCATATCAAAGCACCAATAAAAGAAAAATATCAAACCATAATTTAAGAGTGGTTCTCCAAAACCATGGGATAAAATAATGACCAAAATTAGGTTTCATATTTATACCAAGTTCTAATACCCAAAGCTATTTATAGAATGTGCTTTTACAACTACTATAGCTTGTCATATAATTTTCCATGCATAACTCCCCAATTTAGGTACCATATTTTGGCTTATTAAAGTCATTCAAAGATCTCTTTAAATTTTTCACAATTCTAGTAAATATTCCAATATAATCCCCCTCTTAAATACTCATGCACATCGTAAGATTTTATCACAAGTAACTCTCAAATTATAATGTCATAATATGCTCTTATATATCATGATAAAATTAGATTATATTATAAAATCTTACATGCTTCCTAAAATTTCCAACACATGAAAAATAGTATGGTCATTATTTATAATAATATATGTTAAAGTTACTCACCACACTAGTTACAAATAGGGTGTCTGCACATGCCTGATATATAAAATTGCATGACGATGATGATGATTTTGATAGAATAGTTCTACTTTGTGTTGGCCAATGCATAATGTTTTTATGTATGATATCTTAGTTAATGTTGCACTTGGTACTATAAACAATATAGTTTATCATCAAGATGCTCAATAGCCAAAGTTTTCATTGTGTACGATTGTGGAACTTGATAATTATACAAGTGTGTCATGCAACATTAATAACTCAAAGTTTGTCCCTATCCCATGTATTGCAAGAGGCAATAGTACACAAATCCTTGTCAAAATGGTATGATATTTAACCATATGCAAGTCACAAGACTAATGTTAAAAAAATCCATAATAGATATTAGTGATTTAAGAAGGGCTAGTTTGACACTCATTGTTATATGTCAAGTTGAATCTCTTCAAACATTGAGAACATCACCACCATGATCATTTGAATAATACTTTAAGATAGAAAATGTGACACCCCTCTGATTTGTTATGTTTTCTTGACAGCTCAGATACTTTGTTGGATTATATTTATGATTATGGTTATTCTATCGCTGACAGTGGAGCGATGATAGATTATATTGATGTGATGAAACATTATATGCATGATGATTATGTTAATATGCTTTATGTTTGCATAGATGCTTAGTTGTGATGGCATTGCTATATTTGTTTATCGTAGTTTAATGGATATATTATCTCGTCAGTTGATGTGACATTGTATTGGTGAAGAGAACGGTA
Organism: Sequoia sempervirens; assembly: GCA_007258455.2. Classification (NCBI taxonomy): domain Eukaryota; kingdom Viridiplantae; phylum Streptophyta; class Pinopsida; order Cupressales; family Cupressaceae; genus Sequoia; species Sequoia sempervirens. The sequence continues at coordinate 311,322,486 of VDFB02193867.1, forward strand.
TTGCATCACTCGCTTGTGAGTGCCTTGTGATTTTCGTGATTCTCTCTTCACGGTGTGTATGAATTACTATATGTATACATGTGCGACATTTGCTTGTTTACAGGTCTGTAGGTACAGGACATTAGCTTCACTTGGTTTCACAGGTCTGAGCATGTCCACTACTCAACAGTAATATTGGGAGATAGTAATGGGCTACCTAGTCATACTTTTACCCTAGTACAGTGTGTCATCAGTTTGAGTTTGGTCTTAGTTTTAATCATTGTTGTTCCGGGTATTTTATTATTGTGCAAATTTGATTTGGTAGATTAAATGTGTATTTAATTTAAATATTTAATTAAATGAATTATTGTTGTGAATGCTTTAGAATAAATAAATTTATTAATTAATTTAATTTGGTTATGTTGTTGAGTAAATTTTATTATTAAAAATAAACGGTAATTAAATAAATAAGAATATTTAAATTGGTTGCAATCAGTAAATTGTATTATTATATTTAAATGCATGTGAATGGGAAAATATCTGAGTTGTTGAGGGAAAAGATATTTTGTTGAAATAACTCTGAGTTAGGAATTTGTTATCTATCTGTTGAAAATTCATTCTCAGTAGAGATATTAGGAATTGGTGAGGAAACTGTGGATCTCTCTCAAGATTTATTTTAGAATTTTACTATAGAATTCTTGGCTGTGTATTGTGTTTTATTGGAAAGAGGCAAATTTACTAGAGGAAGTTTTGGTTACATTGGCAATTTGAAGTTACAGAGAAGCTCAGCAACAATTCTCGAGGCAAACGTTCTTCTGGAATAGACAATAGTTCTTCTGGAACAAGTTTTTTTACTGTTTTAGTGAATTTTGAATTGAAAAGTTGTTTATATTACTGTAATGCAATTTGGAAAAGTTTAGGAAAATAATTTTCAATACTGTAGAGGCTCTTGTGTTTTTCTGTTTAAAAGATTGCCTGAAAGAGGAACCTCTGTAGAAAACAATTAAAATTCTTTGTGTTATTGTTCATTTGAAATAAATTGATGCAAAAGAAATTTAGATCTCTGTGGAAAAATTTCCATTCTGTTTGTTTCCCTATTCTTTTTGGTTATATGAGGAAAAATGAAATTTATAGCTTTATGTAGAAAAAATTTCCTCTGTGAAATATTATTGCTCAACTTAAACCTGTGATTGAATTAATTGTATATAAGAATATATATATATACATATATATTACAATATATATGCATACATATATATTTATATATCTTATATTAATATTGTTGTTCCTTTTTTAATAGCACTGTGAATTTATTGAGAGACGAATTCGAAATCGTCGTACAGCAAAATTTCGTCACCGTAGGTTTTTATTTGTTTAAAAAAAATTAATTAAAATTTTTGATAGTGAATGGGGGCTGGGGGTTTGGAAACCCCAGCTGCACCCATGTTGGGGTGTGTTGTTGTGTGCAACACTCCCCACATCCGCGTGGGGGGAAGCGTTGCCCACAGGCAGTGAACCCTGTGTGGGGAGTCTGCGACCAAGGCAGCGCCTGGGTGCATGTGTATGTGGTGGTTGTTTTGTTTGCTGGGAATTTTGAATTATTACGAATTTTATATATAATATATATTTATTATATATAATATATATTTATAATATATGTGTTTAAGTTAAATGTATTCAATATTATTTATAAGTAATATGTTTATTATATTTGCATATATACATGTATATATATATATATATATATTTATATATATATATAATTATGTTGGATCTCAGTTGTGATCATATAGTTTGTCCTTGATGTCAAAATCCCTTTCAGTTGGTTCTCTTTGGTGATCAGTCTCTGTTTGGATCCTTATGATTTATATTGGCACTTCAGAATGTTATTTGTTATGATTCTAATTGATGATGTTGAGACATCTTTGACTGACAGAGTTTGAAAGATGGTTTCTTTGTCAGAATGGTTCTCCTTGCATATCACAGGCCTTGGTTGTTTCTCTCTCAAACATACTCATATTGGAGTGAACATGGCAGAGTCTCCTTGATCCACTTTGAAATGTCTGAGTTGCCTATCGACAAGACATTTCAGTTGTCATGGCGATTGAATTTAACATACAGGTTGCTTTTGGCGTAACATTAGCGTTGTCTTGGTGACCAGCTCAAGAAAGGTTATTTCGGCAAGACTTGCCTCTGGTTTCGGTGACAGAAAAGTGCTCTATCAGCATAAGTTAAATCTATCGGTATGTGGTCTCAGCGATTTTGGTTTGTTACACCGACCGGCACAGGAAAGAATCATATTGGCATAAGTTATCCCATCGGTATGATTTCACAGCAAGATTGCAATGTTACACCGACCGATGGTGAATGGAAGTTTATCGGCAAGAGCTTAAGGTTTTGGTATAATTTCGTAGCGAATTCAAGTGTGTCTCACCAACCGTATTCATATAAAGACTTATCGGTAAAGCTAATGGCTATCGATGTAATGTCTTGGCAAATACGATTTGTTACACCGACCGAAAACATAAAGGTAATCTCTTCGGTAAGAGCTAGGGTTTTCGGTGAGAGGTCTCGGCAAGTGACCTTCGGTCTCGCCGATGAAACATAAAGAGACTTCATCGGCATAAGATCTGGATTGTCTCAGCAACATCAGATGAATGGATAAAACATTTTGGTAAGACTCATGAGTTTCATTGTAGAGTCTCAGCGAACCCGTCAAGTCTTGGCGACTAAGTCTAATGAGGGGCTTTCAGTGAAAGGTTTTTCTTGTCTCAGCGACATACAAGTGGATGAAGACTTTCGGAAAGACATGGTGTGC
>VDFB02193867.1:311325382-311404106 GCA_007258455.2 Sequoia sempervirens
CCCTCCCATACTGAATGAACAATCACAGGAGTAAACACAAGCTATTCTATTTACATCAATAACTTAGCTAAGTGTATCATATGTGCCACTCATGTTCAATCATATCTAGTATGTAATACCTATGATAAACACTAATCTCCTATTATGGAGTACTTACAAGCACATCATAAAAACACCATAAAAGCTTCAATTCCCTTTTTAAAGACATTCTAATTCCTCTAAATGCACATACTTAGAAAATAAAATCCAAGCATATATGGAGAACGCGTCATTCATAAGTGAAATTACAAAGAAGAAGATCCTCATGCCTGCTATCACTTATCCAAATAACTGACAACAATGTAGCCCTTTCCAACAGCAACAGGCTTGATAATAGCTTCTCTAGAATGTCGCAATGAACTCTAACCTCAATTTGATAGTTTACTTCTCTCAAGCAACAACTCTCTCACAATTAAAATGGAGTTCTTTCTCTCTCACACAAATAAAACATAATAGAAAATAATGCAACATAAAGACTTGCAAGAAGAAAGCTAATGATGCGTCCTATCAAATGAGCAAGCACTACTATTTTTATAGATTCAAGGTAACTTCTTAGCCTTAGCCTATAGTTTAGGCATGATAATGGACAACAAAATCCATACAAAGCAACACATAAAACTCAGAAAAAAGGTGGTGGCTAAGAAAGTTCATACTTAGCAAAATCATCTACAGATCAACTTGCAATATTGACAACAAACAAAGACTTATTCAAATCTGCATATGCTCAATTTGAATTATCTTATGCAATAGACATCTACAACAATTGGATTTCCAAAGGTGGCGCCAAATCCATCCACACTCCTCACTATTAGCACAGTTTCTATGTGGTAAGAAATAGTCAATTACCAATTTGCAACACTTAACATTCATTGACTTCAATATGGAATGAGTCGATTCAAATATTTACTCTCTTATTAACAAAGTCATTGACTTTTTCTCATGTTTCAACAGATCTATTAAACATGGCATTTTATGTCTACTTAGTCAAGGATAATTTTCTCCATGGCGTGGACTAAGTCTATGTCTTGTATCGACATAATGTTATGAGCTTTAAATGAAATATATGTGTTCCATAAAGTGTGACAATATGAGTAAAACTCAGCTTCAATAAACATAATCATAAGCAACTCAAAGTCGACCTTTAATAATCGGCCTCTATCATGATAATGATAGTCGATCTCAAACAATATTAAATATGTTAAATTTATATTAATATATATAATATATAACATATACATATATATATTTAAATAGCATCGTATATTTATATATATGTATATGTATATGTATATTTATATATATATATATAAGAGTACAAGCAAGACACTATTTGCCTATAATAAACACAGTATAATATATATATGTATGTATGTATAAAATTATATGCCTCTATGTACATGTATATGTATGTATATCTATATTGCTACATCCGTACAAGCGTGTACTCCAATGTACACATGTATTAATAAATGCATACATACATACATATATATATATCTATGTGTGTATGTGTGTTTTCATTATAACCATAATAGTACAAGAAAAGTCTTGTAAAATCAATAAAATAAACATCACCCAAGAATGCATGAAGTAGTAAACAAGACTCTATGAATGCAAACATGTCAACTAAGGATGACTTACCAATTTCCCATAAACTGATTTAACTCAATCATTCTACTGTGGTGTGTGTGTATGCTCAAATAGTTTACTTTTACCAATTACCCAACCAAGATCTTCTCCCGAGTGATACTTCTCCTCCTATTGGAGGAATGGAACATATACCTGCATCCACTAACACATGCACATGTAGTCAATTGTTCACAACATATGCAGTACACGTAAAACATCTCCAAAGTTAGAATAGTAATTCAATAACCATCTATTCACATATATATAGTGCTTTTCCATGAAATAACATCAATTGAGATAACATATAATGAGATAAAATTCATATTGATAACAAGGTACCAGCACAATTTATTCATCTCTAGAATTCACATTACATTCATATTTACCCTATGTAGTAATAGTAGATAGTATTTACACAATTGGGGTGTAATATACTCCCCCCTTGTGAATCATCATCCCCAATGAATTTAGGTAGCAATATTAAATATAACAACAAAAAACACATTGTTTCAAGCACTTACATAAGCATTAAGAATATGAGGAATTTTTTGTTGAATTTCAGCATAGTCCTCCTAAGTAGCTAAGTCCTCTACATACTGGTCCCACTGGATTTTGCACTGCAAGATTTCTCTATTATGCAAGCATAGCTTATGTGTTCTGAGCACCTCGATGGGCTCGAGATTTACTACTTTGGGGTCCCTTACTTGTAAATTAGTCCAATCAATTACATGATTATCACTGAGTATATACTTTTTAAGGTAGGACACATGGAAGACATTATGCATTTTGGCAAGAGCTGGTGGCAATGCGATCCAATAAGCTACTGGATTCACTTCCTCTAGAATCTCAAAAGGTCCAACATAATGTCGGGCTAACTTAGAAGTATTTCCAAATTTAATGGATCTCTTGTGAGGGTTTCACTCTCAACAATACTTTGTCACCTAAGGAAAAATTGTGGGGTACTCTCTTAGCATCAACGTAGCTTTTCTGCCTATCGTTAGCTTCAGCTAACCTTTGCTTAACAATTTTAACTTGCTCATCCATTTCAGCCAACATGTCTGGCCCAAGACTCACTTTATCCTCAAGTTTATCCCAACTTATAGGAGTTTGACACTTTCGGCCATACAAAGCTTCGAAAGAAGTCATCTTTATCGCAAAATGATAAGAATTATTGTAAGAAAATTATACTAAGGGAAAGTAGTCTTCCCACTTGTACTGTTGATCCATGCAATACATTCTAAGTAGGTATTCCAATATTGGATTCACCCTTTCAATTTTCCCATTTGTTTCTAGATGATTGGCTGAGCTAATGTTCAACTGAGTCCCTAGTGCAAAAAACAAGGTTTGCCAAAACCTAGAAGTGACTTGTGCATCCCTATCTAAGATAATCTTCTCAAGAATCTCATGCAACCTAAACACTTCTTGATAAAATTTCCTTTCTATGATAGGTGATCCATCAATTAGGTTCCTGGGTATAAAATGTGCTACCTTTGTAAGCTTATCTACAACCACAAGAATGGCATTGTGCTTATTCTTCAACATAGGCAATCCTTGCACAAAGTTCATACTTATGAATTGCCACTTCCTCTTTCGTATTTTGTGTAGGTATAACAAGCCTGTAGGATGATGATTCTCTACTTTCACCCTTTGACACTCAAGACACCTAGCCAAAAAACTAGAGGCATCTCCTTTCATCCCTTTCTAGAAGTATAATGGCTTAACATCTTCCATCATTTTTGTCACTCTAGGGTGTCGAAAGTATGGTGCTTCGTGTACTTCCTTCCATAGCAGATTTCTCAACTTTTTTATGTCAGGCACATACATTCTACCCTTATATATAAGTAATACGTTAGGTTCAAAATGAAAACCTTCATACCTAGAATCTTGTGGATTATTAGCGAGTGCTTGCTTGACTTTCAAGTAATACTCATCCTCTTTGCACTTTTGTAGCACTTGCCCCTTAAAGTTGGTTTGAATTGTTACTATGGAAGCAATATGACGTCTTTGACTTAAGGTTTCAACACCCTAATTTTATTTCCCTTTAATATAATTGATATTAAAATCATAGCCATTAACATTAACCATCTTCTTTGTCTAGCATTCAGATTAGGTTGAGTGAAAAGGTACTTTAACCCATTATGGTTAGTTTTCATCTAAAAGGGTTTTCCTAATAGGTAGTGCCTCCACATTTTCAATGTGTGAACCACAACTTCTAATTCCAAATCATGTGGTGCATAATTCATCTCATAAGGTTTAAGCTTCCTAGATTCATAAACAATTACTTGCCCATCTTGCATTAATACATCCCCCAACCATTATCCGCATGCATATGTGATAACCGTAAAGTTACCCTCATAATCTTGTACCTTTAAGATTGGTGTGGTGGTTAACTTCTCTTTGAGTATGTCAAAAGTTTCTTAACACTTCTCAGTCCATTCAAATTTCTTTCCTTTCTTTTATAGAGAAGTAATCGGGAAAGTGATCTTACAGAAGTTTACAACAAACTTCCTATAATACCCTGCTAGACCCATGAAACTTCTTACCTCTGACACATTCTTAGGTACAGGACACTCAAGTACTACCTTGATCTTAGCTGGATCTACAAAAATTCCATCTGTTGAGATTACATGACCCAAATAATGTACCCTATTTTGGAAGAATGTACACTTAGAGAGTTTACCATACAACTTATGTTCTACTAAACATTGTAGGACCATTTCTAAATGCTTGCAATGTTCTTCCTCATTTCTACAATAAATCAAAATATTATCTAGAAAAACTAATTCAAATTTGTCAAGGAAATCTCTAAATATAGTATTCATCAAGTTCATAAATGCAGTAGGTGCATTTGTTAAACCAAAGGGTAAAACAATGAACTCATAGTGCCCATATCTAGTTCTGAATTTTGTTTGAAAGATATCTTCATCCTTAATCCTCAATTGATGATATCCAGATCTCAAATCCATTTTGGAGAACACAGTATCTCCTCTCATTTGATCAAAAAGGTTGTCAATGCATGGCAACAAATACTTGTTCTTAACTGTAGCTTTGTTAAGCATATGATAGTCGATGCACAAACGTAAGGTACCATCCTTCTTTTTAACAAAGATGACTGGCACTCCCCAAGTTGAAACACTTGGTCTTATCAATCCTTTAGACAACAATTCATCCAATTGTGCCTTAAGTTCCATAAGTTCAATGGTTGTCATCCTAGAGGGTACCTTGGAAATAGGTTTCGACCTTGGAACTATATCTATAGAGAAGTCAAATATTATTTTCAAAGGCAATCTTGGTAAATCATCTAGAAACACATCCAAAAAAATTCTCAATATTGGATATTTCTCCATATATGACTTTACAGTTTCATCCATTTCACCATACTCTAACTCTTGAAAACTTTGGAACTCCAAATCATCACTATTCTTTCCATGTTCTTCAATCTTTACGGAAAAGAGTTTACACCCTTTCTTCTTAGCTCTAAAAGTTGCATTGTCGTGATTTGGCAAATCCTAATCTCTCTAGGTACTCCTTGGAATTTTACTTGATTTCCAAAATCATCTAGGCAATCTACAGTTTTCACAAGGAAATCTACATTACCTGTATGTCTCCACAACCAATTCATACCTAAGATAACATCATATTATCCTAGAGGTGTGACATAAAGGTTAACTTTTGTAGAAAAATTGGGTAGTTCTATCCTTGCCTCAAATAGACATTGATCCACCTTTACTCTTGTCTCATTTGCATACTCTACATCCCAAGACATTGCCATGTATCCCGCCTTCCTAGATAATTGTTTAGCTACTCTAGGTGAAATGAAACTCTCAATTACACCAGTATCAATAAGAACAAAAATAGGTAAGCCAAACAAAATACCTGGCGTTTCAACTGGAGTTACTTGGTACTAAGCCTGACAATCATCCACAACTGCATGTATCTTTTGTTGAAACATTGTTTGTTGAGTGGGTAATGGATTACCATATGGTCATCATCCAGAAGTTTTATTGGGACATTTGTTATCATAGTGGTCCCCTCTAAATATAAAACATCTTGTAGCCAACCCCCTTTTTCCTATGGTTTCTCCAGACTTGTTGACATTTTCATTAGCCTTGTTGGTATTACCCGTGTTAGAATAATTCCTTTTACATCTCTTCTAGACTCTTTTCCATCATTGTGGAACCTCTTTCCCTTTTTCCTTCGAACATTTTGCATAGATTCCACCTTCTTTGGAACTATTTTGTTAGGAACTTCCACATCTTTCTTTTGCAAGCGAAGTTATCCCTAAGCTTTTGCTCATACTTAATTGCTTTCTCCTATACAAGATCCATTGTTGTTGGACCATGCATATCCACTTTCCCTCCAATCTGGCTGTTAAGTCCCATTATAAATTTTGTAATGCGGAAGCGCTCATCCTTGTGATATATGGGAACATAGCATAGAAGTCAAGTAAACTTTTCCCAACACTCGTTGACTGTCATGTTACCTTGTTTCAAACCCTAGAAATCTAAGAGCTTTTGGTAATAGTAGAGTTGTGGCAACCATCTCTTATAGAAAATCTCCATGAATTTCCCCCATGTTAATTTCCATGAGTTAATACTAAGTTGCAATTTCTTGTTCATCCACTAGTCAGAGGCTTCTCCCACTAACTGATACACACCCCATGCAACTTTTGTAACCTCATCATAATTTTGTATTTCAAAATCATTTTCCATTTGGACAAGCCACACCTTAGCCTCATCTCCTCCAACACTACCATCAAACTTGGGTAGAATAATCTTCTTCATGTCCTTGGAAAGTTTGGAAGCCACGAGCTTCTTATTCCTTTCTTCAGATGACGTAGGTGATTTTTCCTTCTCATGGTCATGGGTTTCATCATGTCCATGAGAAGAGTTTTCTCCCTCATGCTCATTAATGGGAACATCATTCTCTACCCTATCCTTAACTCTTTCTTGCTCAAGGTTAGCCAACCTTTCCAAAATTTGGTCAAGTCTAGCCTCAACTCTGGTAGTTGTCCAACCTCTTGGCTTTCACCAAGATTAGTTTGTGTCCTCACCATCCTTATGAGATCGGTCTTTTACCTAAGTGTTTAACCATGTTATACTAAATTATATTATCAACTATCTTATGGAAAACATTAAAAATGGCATTCATACTCACATAAGAATTCCACATAAGTTTAAGCACACGCTCTCTTTTTTATAAACACATAATTTTATTCATTTTATGAGGATTTCAATAACCCTTTGATGAGGATTTCAATAACCCTTTGATTACATGGAGTAACTATTGAGATAGTCGAGTGGAGAGTATCCTTTAGATTCACTCTCTAACACATAACTTCGAGGAGTATAACCTACAAACTGAGACTGTTGTTGTTCCCTATCTTTCTATTCATCCCTCATTTTTTCATATCTATCCTAAAAAGGATAATAGCCTTCAAATTTATCATCTGATACATAGTTACGGAAAGAAATGTCAATATGTTGTTCATCAACAATGTAGTCTACCCTTTTCATATACATTTGTTCATGATACCATTTCTCATTTGGCGGTGTTCGTGGTACATATCCCTCAGACTCATTACTCGAAGAAATTACTATTACGTCTACCAGTGGAAGAACTCTAGGGACCCTAAAGATGAATGTCAAACTAACACTTTCTTTTGAGGGAATTTCCCTGGAAATCAGTAATGACTCAAACTTTTCTAGTGAGATGGTTGGTAGGTAGTTGTGCATTGCCTCCATCTTCATCTTTCTCTTCACATCACTTATCCGAGAGAGTGTGTGACTAAAAATTTTAGTTTCACTCAACCAGATGATAGTGTCATATTTAGTTCCCTCGATTCTTCTAATGATGGCTTCCCTTTCCTTCTTGGCCTTCAGGTAGTGCTTGTTTTTGATTACTGACTTTTGAGTTGTTAATCCAAGACGCACCATCCTAGCACAAGAATTCACAACATGAGATAACGTTGGATTGAAATAATGATGATCTCATAGGTTCTAGAGCTAAACCTCGTAGCTCTGATACCACATGTAACATACTAACCCTTCAAAGAAGTAAAAATTTATAATTTTTCACCTTACGAGTAAATAATCTATATAACAAACCATGGTAGTAAAAATATTTCTTTTCTTTATTGAGAATATATGAAAAAAGATGCATAACATAATACAAAAAGGATTCCACTTCATTACAATAATTCATAAGTTACATCAATACAAGAATGCATACATTTACATACATAGCTCAATGAGCTTTGGAACAAATAGATGTAAGATGGTGTAGGATCCTTCCTTTCAAATCTTGGTTCTTTTGTCGCCTGCTATGGAGGAGAAGCATCACTCAAGCACTTTTGTGGAAACCTCAGACTCTTAATGTGGTCCCCCACACATCTATCATTCAATAGATGGCCCTTCCCTTCGATGAAGAGATTGGTAGAGTAACCAATAATGACAACCGACTGAGCATAGTGTTGTGTCCTACATAACTAGAACTTTGTAGCCCACAATCTCGAACTAGCATGTAATGCTGGATCACAATGAACTGACAATGGAGCCAAAGGTCATCGCAATACTTTGGCCAAAGTATTCTCAACGGTAATCCGAAGGAAGGTCATCTATCACATACACTACTTAGGGCTGATTTGACTTAAGGCCATCTTAAACTACACATAGGTATTTCCTTTAATGGATAATATATCACCCCAGAGATAACCTATCACCATTTTAACCTACTTGGAATAAACCTAATTAATAAGTACACAAGCTCCCTCCCATACTGAATAAACAATCCTAGGAGTAAACACAAGCTATTATAGTTACATCAATAACTTATGTAAGTGTATCATATGTGCCACTCATGTTTAATCATATCTAGTATATAATACCTATGATAAACACCAATCTCCTATTATGGAGTACTTACAATCACATCATAGAAACAACATAAAAGCTTCAATTCCCTTTTTAAATACATTCTAATTCCTCTAAATGCACATACTTAGAAAAGATAATTCAAGCATATATGGAGAACACATCATTCATAAGTAAAAAATAAGAAGAAGATCCTCATACCTATTATCGCTTATCCAAATAATTGACACCAATGCATCCCTTTCCAACAACAACAAGCTTAATAACGGCTTCTCTAGAATGTCACAATGAAATCTAACCCTTAAGTAGATAGTTTACTTCTCTCAAGCAGCAACTCTCTCACAATTAAAGTATATTTCTTTCTCTCTCACACACAAATAAAACATAATAGAAAATAATGTAGCATAAAGACTTGCAAGAAGAAAGCTAATGATGTGTCCTCTCAAATGAGCAAGCACTACTATTTATACAGCTTCAAGGTAACTTCTTAGCCTATAGTTTAGGTATGGTAATGGGAAACAAAATCCATGCAAATAAACACATAAAACTTAGCAAAAAGGTGGTGGCTAAGCAAGTTCATACTCAGAAAAATCATCTACAGATCGACTTGCAATATTGACAACAAACAAAGACTTATTCAAATCTGCATATCTTCAATTTGAATTATCTTATCCAATAGACATCTATAGCAATTGGGTTTCCAGAGATGGCACCAAATCCATCCACACTCCTCACTATTGGTGTGGTTTCTATCTAGTAAGATATTGTCAATTACCAATTTGCAACAATTAACATTCATCGACTTCAATATGGAATGAGTCGATTCAAATATTTACTCTCTTATTGACAAAGTCATCAACTTTTTCTCATGTTTCAACAATGTATTAAACATGGCATTTTACGTTTACTTAGTCAAGGATAATCTTCTCCATGGCGTCAACTAAGTCTATGTCTTGTATCGACATAATGTTGCGAGCTTTAAATGAAATATATGTGTTCCATAAAGTGTGACAATATGAGTAAAACTCGGCTTCAATAAGTTACATAGTGATAAGCAACTCAAAGTCGGCCTCTAATAATTGGACTATATCATCATAATGATAGTCAATCTCAAACAATATTAAATATGTTAAATTCATATTAATATATCTATATATAATATATAACATATACATACATATATATATGTATATTTATATATGTTAATATATATATATGTATGTATATATATGTTAATATATATATATATGTATGTATATATATGTTAAATATATATATATATATATATCATAAGCCACTTATGTAAGTATACATTCGATATATATATATATATATATATATAAAAGAGTACAAGCAAGATAGCATTTGCATATAATAAACATAATATATCAAATGTATGCATATATATATGTATAAAAGTATGCCTCTATGTACACATATATGTATGTATATGTATATTGATACATTCATATGAGCGTGTCCGTTCGCCAACATACATGTGTATCGATACATATATACATATGGATATGTGTATTATACTACACACACACATACTTGTTTTCATTTGATTCACATATAGCCATTCACAATTACCATCTTATTGATAAGTATTTACGTGTAGTACATCTATACATGTGCATATACATATCATTAGATCCCATTGACATGTATGTGCATATATATACACATACTCCATGTACGTCCCTCTTATAAATATAATCATAATAGTACACGAAAGATCTCATAAACTCAATCGGATAAACATCACCCAATAATGCATGAAGTAGTAAAGGAGACTCTATCAATGCAAACACATCAACTATGGATGACTTACCAACTTCCCATAAATTGACTTAACTCAATAATTCTACTGTGGTGTGTGTGTATGCTTAAATAGTTTACTTTTATTGATTACCTGACCAAGATCTTCTCCTAAGTGATACTTCCCATCTGCCTGGAGGAATGGAACATATACCTACATCCACTAACACATGCACACGGAAATCAATTGTTCACAACATACACAATATACATAAAAACATCTCAAAGTTAGAATAGTAATTCAATAACCATCCATTCACATATATGCAGTGCTTTTCCATGAAATAACATCAATTGAGATAACATCTAATGAGATAAAATTCATATTGATAACAAGGTATGAGCACAATTTATTCATCTCCAAATTTCACTTTACATTCATATTTACCCTATGTAGTAGTAGTAAATAGTATTTACACAATTGGGGTGTAACATTTTTCATTGTTAATTCTAGGCTATTTAATCTACATATAATTGTTAATATTTATTGCTCCAATTTTCTTGAACCCTAACATCTTATCTATTGATGATCTAGCTTTCTTCATCTAGTATTAATTAATAATCTTCCAACATTTCTTAGGCCCTTGCTCATAAACTTGCTTCCCTTGCTCCTTTGTCATTTTAGTCATAGTAGGATGGGTTGGAATCCCAAAAGCCTTTGTGATTGCTTCAATAGATAAATCTACTAGGACTTTTCCATTAGGAGCAAAAATCTTCCTAGACTTAGTCATCTAATGCTATCTACATTCCATGATTGGCTTTGGGCATTGAACTGATGTAGGAAATCCAACAACTTGTGCAAGTCCACCAATTTCTTTTACTTGGGAGTAGGATCGATTCCAAATATTCTCTTTGAAAGCATCCATGTTTATATAGAACATGTCAATATCTCCCATAAAATTCCATCTTGAAGTGAGTTTAGATTGGGAAGAAACCCCTTTAAATTTTTAACTTCATTTTTGTGACCCTTGTCATCTAGATCTACATGAAAAGACTTAATAAATATCCTAGAAACCATTTTTCATACAACAAAGAATCTTATACAAGGAACTTATAACCATCAAAATACCACTAATTGCATAATAAAATTCATTTTCAATTCAAGTCTATATAAGCTAAATCTCCATAAGAAAATACTCAAAAATTATAATAATATTTATTAAAATAATCACTTTACATGCTTAGTAAATCATTGCAAAATTTCCAAAGTATTAAGCTTTACAAAACTTATAGGGTAATAGGTATACAATAAATAAATCTTATCGTTCCCATAAAACTACACTTTGAAACACTATTTTACCTATTTTAGTTATTACAAACTTTCAATGGGTACATGGATTTGTGGGGTTTGCTTGTGCATAAGGATATAAAATTTAGCTTTCACTCTTTTAGCTCATTGTATAGCTTCAAGTGGCTTCAGACATTATGGAAAAACATGTGGGAATATGATATATCCTAACTATGGTTGGATTCTTATATTGAGGAACAATTTTGGTAATTTGGTAGGTATATGGATATTGCAAAAAATCTTAAGGTTATGAATATGTCCCAACCACCATGAAACCCCACGTAAAAGATTAATAAAGGTGAAATTTGTGGCCTAGTGGGGATTAGTGGGATATTAAAATATGGTAGGGATATTGGAAGTGTCGAGATGTTGCAGATGAATGAGAAGGTATTAGATGTTGTAGAACATCCAAAGATATGCAGATATATCTAGATGGTGAATAAAATGTTGCAATTTTCCTATCAATCAAAATTTGTGGTACTATTATAGAATTATGGAAATGCATGCAGGTATTGGATGAAACAGAGATATGTGAAAATGAGATTTGTAATGAAACTTCTAATAGGTGAAGGATATATCTCAATAGGGATATGAATTTCATAATTCAATAAATACAAATTATGAGGCTTTAGTCTTAGGAAAAGATATGCAAGAATGTGAATGGTTATAGGAAAAACTCTAGTATGCACTATATATCTAAATGTTTTGACCATAAAACCAACTAGAGGGTTATTCCAAGGATCAAAGCTCCATGGAATTCACTTATTTTTCCAAAGAACTCCTAATCAAAGAGGCTATCTTGTATACACAACCCTAAAATAAGAATGAGCTCCAACTATACAAATCTTGGATTATAATGTCATTGTTCAAAACCCTAGGTATTCACTGGCATAGTCAAAAGTCGAATAAAACCCCCATGAAAAGAATATAGATAAAATTCAAAACATGGCCATAATTACCCCAAATTTATAATACACACACTCAATAATTTTGAAAGGACGCCATATTTTACATGAATCTTGTGAGTTTCCTGTATAGGCCAACATCAACGAAATTCCTACAATTTTATCAATTTATTGGAATGAATGATGGATAGTGAACATACTTGGATTATTCAAATGACCCACAAAGTGGCTTACATGTGCTCAATAGCTATACTAATCAAAGGGCACCATAGCTCAATCAACACAATTAGATGCAAATGTGAATGAAATGATAAAATTCACCAACTAATAACTACATAATAAACTTGAACATCGAACAAGTTCATCACCATTAACATTTGCATGTCTCAAACAAGGTAGCAACCACTATTTAACTCAATTACCTATGCAATCTCACTCATTGTAGAATTTTGACAAGGAGATTACAATTGTGAGATTATGAGTAGATAAAGGATATATCCCAATACGAGTCAAATTTATGCAATAACCATAACATTATAGATTTCAAAATATTATGGGAATTTAAATAAATGAGGATATTGCGAGGAAATATGATTCATTCAAATAGAAATGAAAACTTTGCAACTCCTCAATAGACTCCAAAATGACCTTAAAAATTCAAAAATAACTAAAACCCCCAAAGGACCAAAACCTTATCTCGACTAGAAAGGCCAACACTTACAAAATTTCCAAAGGCAGTACACTAACTCCAAAAATACTAAGACCAGGACTAAGACTCAAAGAAAGCAAACATGAAAGAAAAAATAGGGGGGTCTTCATTTTCAACGGGGTACATGTGTAAGGCACAACAAATGTTGAATCTACCGAGGAAATTCTCTAGAGCATTTCAAAGATAAACAAGCCTCACAAACACAAAATCTTTGGTTTTGACCCTTCACTAAGTTAGACAAACCCTTACCTTCAATCAAGAAATTTGAATCATTAGAAAACACACCCAACCCTATATTGAGGATCCAATTGTGTGCATATGTGTTCATTTCCCATATAAAGCAACCAAAATCACTTAATTTCAAATACATTCAGCTACATAAATGATATTCACTCCAAAAGAAACTTGTACATTGCCTCATTACTATTCAATATTTTATAGCATCACTATGAATCCATCAAACATAGATCTAATTCCATCCAAGTGTCTATAGCCCTAATAGAGATAGCTAAAGAGTCCCTAAAGTTGAATTTCTTCAAATTTTCAATTTATTTATTTTCTTCTTTTCTTTATCTTGATATTTGTTTCAAATTATTTTCTTTTCAACTTAAGATAAATGAAGCTCACTATTTGGTTTATGAATCACAGTGGCATTGAAGTGGAGATTTTAAAATTTTCACTTAACACAATATCACTTAAACATCTCAAAAGCCTCAATTTTTTTTTAATATATAAAAAACTCAAAATATTTCAAGTTGGATTAACCACATATTCCTTTCCCAATAATGAATGCTCAAGTTATTCAACGCAACTAAATATTTCTTTCATCAAATTCATAATATCATGTGAATTATTTTTATTAAAGAAATACTCAATCACACCCCCTAATAATAATTTATTGCTCTACTAAAAACACACCAAATAGGAAAAGAAGACACCAAATCCATATAGAAAAAAAGAAAACCAATGAAACTAAAGCAAACCTAAAGATAAATATGTATAGAAGGAGAAGTCTTAAGGTGACCTAATCCTAAAAATAATTCTTAAGGATCTGCCATTTCTTCTGTGAGAGTTTTTAATCTATATGTACTATGCCCTAGAATCTCAAAAACTTGGAAAGGTCCAAGCCAAAGTTTGTCAAATTTACCATGCTCGCCCTTCCTGTCATGGGTCGTATCCCAATAAAGGACTAAGTTAGATATATGAATTTTTTTGATTTTAACCCTTTGATCAAACCATCTTCTAGCAATACCCTAATGTTTCAAAAATTTATCAATGACCACATCATATTTTTCTTCTAAATGGAGGATTTGGGACAACCTAGCCTCTCTCTTGTTCTCAACATCATCATATTTATTCATAAATTGCAAAGTGGGTATTTTAAGGTGGATAGGAAATACAAGCTCCAAGATATATACCAAATGATAAGGAGATGTTCCAAGTGCAACCTTTTTGTGAGTATGATCTTCCCATAAGGTAAACCTTAGTTGGGTATGTCATTCCCTATGATTTTTTTCTAATAGATTTCTAATGACATTCAAAAAAAATTGTGGACTCAGCTACTCCATTTCCCTAGGGATAATAGTTCAATAAAAATTTAAGTACAATCCCATAGTCAAATGCCCAATTTGAA
Organism: Sequoia sempervirens; assembly: GCA_007258455.2. Classification (NCBI taxonomy): domain Eukaryota; kingdom Viridiplantae; phylum Streptophyta; class Pinopsida; order Cupressales; family Cupressaceae; genus Sequoia; species Sequoia sempervirens. The sequence continues at coordinate 311,340,279 of VDFB02193867.1, forward strand.
AATTTCAAAGAGGAAAATCTAGGACCATTATCACAAACCAATACAAAAGGAATACCAAATGGGCTATGATATTATCTTCAATAAATTTTATTACCACTTCTATAGTTCATAGTTTACATGATTATGCTTTAGCCATCTAGTCCAATGATCCATGGTGGTGATAATATACTTATGAATCATAGATGAGGGTGGATTAATTATACCAATAAAATTGAGCCTTACTTACATGAATGGGTGTACCTCTATCACAATTTGAAATGACAAGGTTGAGTTCTTCTCTCTTGCAGTGACGGTTTGGAAAACATAACAAATGCAAACTTGCATGTGTGCATCATGGAAAAGTGTGGGATAGTAGTATCTTACTCATAGGATTTGATGTGTAGTTGTAGGGCCAGATCCATAACCAATACCAAAATTATCTTGAAAGCTAGCCAAAATGGTGAATATTTTAAGCTTTCTCAGACATCAAAGATAAATTCCCTCATGGTTCTTTTTGTATAATACTGATCCTTTTAACATGAAAATATTGATTTTCAATCTCAAAGCTCTCCATTGAACTGAATTCAAATGAGGGGGGCAGCGATAATGGAGTGGATAAAAGGTAATATCATCATACCACTCATAAGGAGAAACATCTTAAAGAGAATATTGGTAAGACGAGATATTAGGGCATGCCTCAGATATCATATGAGTGATAGATTGCCCTATTACAAGCCTCATGCGTTGAATTTCAATATCAAATTATTGTAACATCATCACTCATTTACCCCTTCTTTTTTCCTAACTCACTCCGCATTAGGATAATTTTGCTAGATAGATCTGAGACAAACACATGAGATTTTCTCCATAATATATAATGTTGAAATTCCCTAATAACCTTCATCAAAGCATATTTATTCTCTTCCACATTTGGATGCTTCAATTCATTATTCTTTAAAGGAGCACTCATGAAAGCAATTAGATAGTAATCTCCAAGTCCCTTCTTCTAAGTTAACATTATAGCACAAGTATGCTTAGATGCAAATGAATATATATATATATATATAATGACAACACATAATTGAGACTCACAGATAACAAAGATTCCACAATAGCTTGATTAATTTCCTCAAATTCCCTCTTAGCCTCAACATTCCAAATTCAATTTTTACATCTTGTTTCAACGTCACATTTAAGGGTCTTACAATTTTTATAAAACCAATAATAAACTTGTGCACAAAGTTAATTGTTTTAATTAGAATTACACCCTTGCTAAGCCTATTTTTCCACAATTCTATGGAAACATGACACTAATATCAAGGTGTGGTACACTTACAATTGAGATCATACCTTCAAAGAAAGCCAAATTCCTCTCTAATCTATATATAGAAGTGTTGATCCGACTCAACATTGAACAACCCTAAGCTAGTCATATTCTATCATCTCACATGAGGAAAGGGGGGACAATATATAAAATTAAAGGGATGGTGATGCACCAAGATTAGAATGATGTTTCTTCTTGCTTATTATAGCATAGATAACCAATGAAAATGTCAAAATGACTCACAGTCTTCTATTCTATCAATTCTTGGAAGTTATATAAAAGTTAGAGTTCAATAGATACTAAGAGCCTGGAAAGAAATAATCCAAACTAGTCTTGCCAATGAAATTAACACAAAATAATGAACATTCATTTGAAAGTGAAGGTAACATGTTTTACACGATAAATCACAAGCAAAGAGAGCTGAAATAGATAACTTTTCATTGATCAAATCCTTGAAGCCTATTACAATAGAAAAGATGCAAATTTTATAAGTCTTCATAGAAAACCAAGGGAAGACCATTTTACAATGAGGTTTAACAACCTTTTATTCTTTTGCTAGATGTTAAAAAAGATAGGGTGCATGGCAAAGAAAAACCCTATTCGTGGACCTCTACTGAAGTCTGACAAATATACACAAAAATATTTGATTGCAACATAAAAATCCCTTAAAAATGCACTATATATACTTACATTGATGAATCATAGGTAGTGTGTGTAGAAACTCCTACGAAATCTACTACAAACATGACCCATAGATGATCACCTGATAAAAGGAGCTCTGAAATTCCGTAAATGCAGTATGGTGCGACAATCCTTTTGATAATCCATGGAAATGAATTAAAATCCCCTCCAAAGACTCCATGGATTGAGATTTAGTATTTGGGAGAGTCATTGCAATGTTATGACATTTCTTGGGCATTGTCTTTGATAAATGACCTTTTGCAAAAATTGAACCCTCATTCGAACATGCAATTTGTTATCATTTTGGCTAGAATACAAAAAATTAAGTCAGGGTATAGATGCATCATATCATCTCTTGAGGTTTTGTAATATCCCTCTATCACTTTTTTATCCTTATCAGGTCCTCATTTCTCCTCTTTTTGATTTTTTTTCCTTCATTTAGCAACAAGAAAATTTCGTCCATTGGGACATATCCAAACACTTGCAAATTCCTCGTGAGGTCCCTTAGATCCCAAAAAATTTCACCCTTTTCTTTCATCTTTCTTCAAGCACTTCCAAACTCTCCACCTATCACTTGTGGAAATTTGACCCCCATCCAAACATGCAAAAAATTCAAGTGGTAAGGGATATGTTTGGATGGTGAGGAAAATCACATTGATGATGTCAATAAGGAAGTACAATGACAACATGATGATAACTTGATGGAAAAAAGTGGATTTGAGTGGGATGACATCATGATGTTGTTATAAAGAGTGGATGATGTCAACAAAGGCTATGGTGATGTCATTCTAAGATGGGGGTGGATAAGTGGAGTGGAAGTGGATATACAAAAAGATTCAACTAGACTGGATGAAAACATTCAAAATGAGGAAATTCAAATGGAAATATCCACAAAAAGATATTTAGTTATGATACGACATAAAATTGGGCTCCATCAAGCTTCATTGGGCCAATTGTAAGTTAACTAGCATTGAACCTATGCAAGCAAAGAATTTACATTTGAAATGCAACTTTTGACCTTCAAACTAATTCACTTGGGAACTCCCACAAAACCAATTAGCCACAAAATTCCCACAAACATTCAATTTATGGGACTTATATCCCATTGCACCCATGCAAGAAGTTAGCTGACATTCACCCATAAAACTATACTTAGCTAATTTTATATTTTTCCTTTTGTAGGGAAAGCCAAGTGATATAAAATTCATAGGGAAACCCAACCAAAATACTTGAATAATGTCTAATTATAGGGAGAAAACCCACAAAATCATAACTTGATCAATTTTGCTTGAAACCTCTTCAAATTTGGAACATAGACACCCAATTTTCTTCTTAATAAGGCAAAAATCTCAAATAACCTTCATGCTTAGCCAAATTTTTGGATTTCATGAATTTGGCTAACTAAATAAGGTGAAGGGAAGGGAAATAAATGACCATAAGCATAAATCACTTGAACAATATGGCCCATGAAAGATTTCTCAAATCGATTATAATTGATGGACCATAAGGTGGGTATAAAATGTCAACATTTTGGAAACTTCTACAAGATGTTTTCCTACTAAACATGGAGAATCAAAATACTTAAGCATTCATTGAGAAATAGAGTCACAAGGTTGACAACAACTAAAATAGGGTAGCCTGACAAAACAAAACATGTGCAAAATACACTTGGAGGGAAACTTCTACATTGGCTTACACAAGTTTTTCATAAATTCCTTTGCCTCTCGTGAGGTTGGTGATATTGATTTCAACATCATATTCCATCACCTTAGTGATCCACCTAGCTCTTTTTCATTGATATCATTGGTTAACAAAAAATATTTGACGTTGGCATGAGGGACCATCAATTGGATCCTATTGTAAGATAGCATATGCCTAACTTTTTTCAATGACCTAATAATAGGAAAGACCTTTTTTTCAACATAGTTGTACTTGAGCTCATAATCTTTAAGTCCTTCATTGAAGAAGGCTATGTTGACTTTTTCTTTGTGGTATATTGTCCTTGATGACAAAACTGATTGGTGATTGGCATTATGATACTTGGTGCTCTTTGTATTCAATTTGGCATATTCAATATTTTTGTGGACCATGCTTTGGATTGATGCATTTGGGTGCATTTTTTTATCATATATTGTGGTACTAATCATGTTAAGCTTCATGTGCAAATAAAAGTTAGTTTTCCTATTTAGGTGGCATTGGTTTTCAGGTGATATCATGGAATAGTTGATTTCATTTTAACAGATTGGCACTTCTTTATTGCACATCGGGTATATTATTTCAATTGCTCATTATCAGGTTGATCATGGCATCATGGAAAAGATTCATTTAACTAGGTCTTCATGGCATTTTATTGGTGATCTTCATGGTTGTCTCATAATTCTTTGGTATTCACGGTTATTATATATTATTTGGTACATGGCATTTTGGGTTGGAATTTTATTAATGCTCTTCTTGACACATGAGTTTGATATTTCATTTGGAGTCATTGGTATATATACTCTTCAGTTATTTTTTTGTCATTTATTATCTTCATGGCCATATTATTTTGGTGCATATATTAACTTGTTATTTATGTATAGCTTTACAAGGGTTATTGCATTATACATGAGGTGGCAATTATTGCTTAAAATGTTTATTTTGATACACAATATACATATTGTGATCGAGTATTATTTCATTATATCTCACCTTACATATTGACTATATTTATTTGATTGGTCATCGGGCTTTATAAGAACTCAGATTAAATGATAAATCAACCTTTTATAAGAGTTTAAAATAAAAGCCATTTGAATGGATGTCAGTGATCATAGCATTGTTACTTGTCAACCACAACATATGTATCGACCTTGGGCATACCATTCTTTTATTTGTTTCGGGATTCTTATTGCTTTTACCGAATATATCATTGGTCTTTCTAAGGTTATTATTGGCCTCATTATATTTGTAAGGAAATTGACTTTATGTTACATGGCAGTATTATTAGATTTATCGACAACCATCATTGTGTTTTTCTAATGATTGTTGGTGGATTTAAATCCATCATTATGTTTGGTTAATGATGGATCAGACTCCAAATATTATTAAAAGTTGAAAAGGGCAATCTAAAGAATGATGAAAGCTAGGGAAAGTTCATTATGTTTGTTTCGTTATTACTTTGAAGAAGTTATAGCATTGCGATGGAGGATAGAAAGTCACAGTGTATAGCTGGTGCTCGAGCTGAAAGCTAGAAGAGTTTTAGAAAGATCATTATGAAGATTTTACACAGACAGATGGTAATGTTTTGGCTGCCATGATAGGTATTAGTTTTTAAGTTTGGAAGATCTTTTGCTAGTTGAAATATATAACTGACTTTGTGGTTAAGACTTTATTGAGATTTGTTAAAGATTGATTACAGTTGTGTTTAACCTGAGGTTACACTCAAGGGTTTCATTTATCCAGTGATATTCATTGACATATTTTTTGTGATTATACTTAAAAACCCTTGATGGGTATCATGATTAAAAACAAAAACAATATTGTTCATAAAAAAAAACCCTAGTAATTGGATACAGGTTTTGAAACGAATAACTGTTTGTAAATCGTTGTATAAATTGTTGGCAAAATCATGTGACATTGTAATGAGAAGAAAAAGTCTGAACAGTATATTGATTAACATTGTGATATCATTCTGAAAAGAAGAGAAGAGGGGTTTATATTGATTTGTATCTTTGATTTGATCACAGAGATTTCATGAAATTATTTTGTATTGTTTCATTAAGTACACATTGAGTGGGCATTGTTGAAAATCATACATTATTATCTAAAACTCTAAAACAGAGGAGTTGATGCTCCTATGAAGTTGGTGCTTCATAAATCATTATTGGAGTTGGTGCTCCACATTGTAACAGAGTTGGTACTCTTTTGATTGAATAAAAGGATCAATTGTTGAGTGGTTTTTTATACCCCAAGAGGGTTTTTCTACTTAGGAAATCTTTGTGTTATGTGATATTATTTTTGTCTCTCATTCTGCTTCAAATTGATGTGTTAAGTTAGTCAATGCTCTGATACTTTTAGTTTGTTTAAAAGAAAAAGTTTAGTTTGTTCAAAAATCTTCCATAAAGCAAGTTAAAGTTGTATTGTGTAAAGTTGAAGTCCTATTTCAAAAAGCATAAATAAGATTGTTCACAATTTGATGGAACAATGCTACATGATGCTTTTAATATAATTTGATTTTCTTGCATATCTTTCTGCAAAGGTTAAGTGTTCATTTTTTTGGTTAAATCCACCACATTGTTTCAAGGTCAAAACTTTTAAGCTGTGCATTCAAATCAAAGAGTTCAAAAAAACTATATCACTCTGATTCACCCCCCCCTTCTCAGAGTGAATCCACTTCCAACTGGCTATAGGTTGCTTAAGGTTGTCATTATTAAGCTACATTAGGACAACACGTATGCTTGCTTCTCTGCCAAAAGTGTATAGGATGAAGTATTTGTCATAATTTAGATTTACTAGTGTAGGGACCTAAGAAATGGATTGCTTGATGGCCTCAAAAATATCCTTTCCTTCTTTATCCAACTGAAGACCATGTTCTTTTTCACCATGACATTGAGAGGTTTTACTAGAGCGATAAGGTTTTTAATAAACCTTCTCATGAAATTAATTCTTCTAAGGAAACTTTATAATCCTTTATTATGTCTAGGGAGTGAAATAGACAAGATGGACTCCACTCTTTCTAGGTCAATGGCCATGCCCTCTTTAGAAACAGTATGTCCAAGTAATTTTCCTTGGTTAGTGGCAAAGATACACGTGTTTGGATTTAGGGAAATACCATATTCCCTTCAATTTTTGAAGACTTGTTCAAGGTGGCTAAAGTGATCTCTTGCATATTTTAAAAACTATCATGTCATCCAAGTAGACCAACCGAGATTCTTTGAAAATACCCTAAAATGACATATTCATAGCCCTCTTAAAGATAACACCAACATTGGTTAACCTGTAAGGAATCTTTCAATAAGAATCAGCACCCCATTTGGTGGTAAATGTTGTCTTATCTTGATTAGATTCTTGGAAAATAATTTGATTGTAACCTAAAGAGTCATCAAAAAATAAAATCTCTCAAAACCACTAACTTTTGCAAAATTTACTCCATAGAAGGAAGGGGGTAATAATCCTTTAGAGAGGCTTGTAATGTCCCCAATTTAGCCCTACACTCTTCATTTGGATTTAGCCTATTTCTGGAAACTCGTAGGCTAAGCAGAAGCTCGAATCAGGGTTTCCAAACTTCTTGGAGGATGTTTTCGTCTTTTTGCAGAGTCTTCTTTTGGAATTGTTGAACTTGGATTGCGGATTCCTTCTAGGTTTTCTGAGAGCTTCGCATTGGTGGTTTCAGTTCGACATTCTAAGCAATTACATGAATTTACTATTTTTAGTAAATTCTATTTTTAGCAGTTGACTTGTTGACTCCTAATTAGTTGGCTCCACTTTGGCATTCAGTTCAAACGGTATGGTTGAATTTGGCTTCTGATGCGTTTCCATGGTGATATAAGATATTTTATATTATAATGTTATAATTTAACATTATAATTCCTTGTTCTAGCATCATGAATTAATATTGTTTTTAAAAGGGGGACATTGAAGGGTATTTTCACATGGAGGAAATATTTTAATATTTCTAAAATCCAAATATTGCTCAAGAGGAAAAGGTATGCCAACTTTTGGAGAAATGATAATTTTAAATTAAAGAAAAATTGCCTTCATGAAAAGGACGCCATTTTGAAGGAAGAATGGGTCAAGTCAAAAACCCTAAAAACATTTTGAAGTTAGGGCGCACCTTCTAGAAGCTTCTGGAGGGTCCTCTCAAAATTATAAAAGGGAGCTTTGGGTCCTCATTTTGGCATCGGATGAATTTGCAAAGTTATGTTGTCGGATTGGCTTTGGGATTGCTTCGAGGAATGAATGCCTCCTAGCCTTGGCTCGACTTCTTGCTTGAAAGACAGCAACTAGTTGAGAGGTTTAGTTGTAGTTGGTTTCCTTTCATTGTAGTTGGTTCTTCTCACATTCTGTAGTTGAGTTATTGTATTTCCTGTCAATTTTAGAGTTGCTGATTTGTATGGCTGTAGGTTGTTTTTACTCCAAGAAACAAAAATAATATTGTTCTGGGTACTGTTCCAGTCTATTTTCCTATGTAGGGCGACCATATGTGCAAGTTTCCAGAATTTTATTTGAAGTCTATGAATTATCTAAAGTAAATCGCCCTTGCTTGCAGGCTAATTCACTTCGTAAGTGCTTTGGAAGTCGTGCAAAATAAATAGGGGAATTTGTGAGAAGTTTTTGTGATCCATTTTCATTGTCATCATCATTAGAATGTTTTGCAACTGATTTCAAGTTAAATGAGTGAGTATTGAGAGAGATATGAGCATTTAAGTGAGTTCTGGAGTTGCTGATTTCACCATTTTAACTGTAGATCTGTCATATCAGACTTAGTAAAATTATTAATAGGGTTGGGATTGTTTATGTTAGTCATATTAAACATTCTGGAGTAGCTCTACATTTCAGCAATTTCATTATCACTATAATCCATCGTGCTTGCAGGAGATATATTATATTGTAAGGCTGTTAGTAGTACTAACCAGCCAATATTCACATTTGTAAGCTCTTTATTATATTTCCCACATTTCATGGAAGAGACTGATCCTTGCTCAGTCTATTGTATTTACTTTTTAGTTGCTCTGTCATATGATAATGCCTATTCATCTTGGATAGGAGTGCACATACTTGGCGTTGAGCTCCATTTCCAGTATTGTATTTCATGTAATTGCTCCGCCATATGGTCGCCTCATTTCCATTCTGGAATTGGGTAGCACATACTTGGTGTTGAGTTTGCTTTAAGTATATTAGATGGTAGGGATCCTCTGACCACATGCTCGTCGTTCGCCGGCGCATTCTTGGTTAGAGTTTTTGTATAAGCATTTCAATTAAGACCCTCTGACCATATGCTCGCCATCACTTGGTGCCATTCTTGGTTAGAGTTACTTCTAGTTGCAATTCTGATTAATGTACTGACGATCCTCTTGCCATATGATAGCCTCTCTCTTGTTGAGATTGAGTGTGCATTCTTGGCAAAGAGTTATATTGTAACTGTTGGTTTGATTTATCTAACCCTAACGGGTGTGTTGTATTTTTTATTGTAATTTGAAAATTGAAAAAATTTGGCTCAGAATATTTTAGTGGTATCAGAGCCAAGATCCTGCCATCCTGTGCCCAACAGAGTTCACTTGACAGATGAGTGACATAGATACTAGACACTACATACAGAGAGAGATGACTACAAAGAAGCCTCTACTTGAGTTAATGCATGAACTGTTTACGCTAATGAAGGATCCTGACATAAGGTGGGGAATCAGAAAGATTTATGCTAGGTCTGAAAGTCGGGATAGCAAGGTGCACATGGTTCCTCATATTGATCGTGAGCTTGATGAAGAAACTCTGACAGTTGAAAAGTGTGTAGAAGAACCCCAAAATACTTCCTTAGATTTGCATGTGATAGGAAGTGATGAAGAACAGTTCAGTGAAAAGAACATAACAACAGTCTTGAGTTCTAATGAAAATACATCCAATGAAGGTCTTTAGGCTAAGGGCCTCACAAAAATTGTTGGTATGACGGTTGTGTGGGATGAGTTCGTTGAAAAATAACAAGATGAAGAAAACACTAGTCCTTGAACCAGCTTATGATCATTACCAAGGTGATGCTGTTAATGGTGATTCTGATGTGTTTATTCCTCTTCTAGTTGAGGATTTGGTCAAGGATTATTCACCTCTTGCTGCTGTTCAAATCTCTCAAGAATTTTCACTAGACAAATGTATGACAAGTAGCCAAGAAGACCTCCTTGGTATTCATTGGGCTGCTAATGAAGAAATCAATGACATACTTCCCCATGATGAAGATAATGACAGTGATGTTTTCAAAACAGCAGGCAATGGAGATTCTTCATTTCATTATGATGGTGACATTGGGTTTGAGCATCAAACTAAGCCCTTGGAGAGAAGGACTTATGAAGAAACCAGTTCAAGTGAGTTACTGGGTGACCTATTCAAAGACTCAACACTCCAAGAGAAGCATGAAGAGTACTTTTCTCTTGATCAAAACAGTCAGCCTTTTTCCATTTGGGATCCCGGTTGGTTGACACCAAGGTATGATAAAGAACCTTTGTGGGATGAATTTCCCTTTGATCCAGATGAAGATCAAAAATAAGTTTGCATGGAAAACTATGAGGTGGCCATTGAAGAGGAAGTTGCCTTCGAAGGAGAAGAGGGTTCAAAGAAGCTCCATGATGATGTCTTTGAAGTGGTTGCAGCCGCTAAAGAAGAAAATGTTTCTACGGAAACTTTCCGAACAGCGGATGACTATGATCCATTGAGCAAGTTGGGTGTTGCTATAATGTTTGATCAAGAAGACAATGAGGAAGAAGAAGAGCTTGAAGACCATATGGCTCTTGAAGATGGAGAGTTTGAAGGTGTTACTAAACACAAAGCTGATTTATCAATGCACGAAGCTGATTGCAAGCAATGGGTTGAAGACTTTGTGGAGTATGATGCCTTTCATGACAATGAGCATTCTCCTCTAGTTGATGGTGAAAGACACGGAAGCTGGAATAGCTATGATGGCCGCAAAGACACAAAACAAAGTTCTGATTTTGACAATCAGCCAACCAGCAATCCGCGATCTTTGCATATTCTTGAGTGGGAAGGTCAAGACAAAGAGTCCTTTAAGAGGGAAGTGTGAATTCTATCCCAATTTGATCGCACTCATAGTTTGATTGAAGATCTCTACTGGAAGGCTCAGCTTGAAGAGAGAAAAAGAGGAGTTAAGGATGAAGTTGCTCTTTTCAATTTGCAACTCATCAGAGACTCTTTGGAGGCGTTGAAATCAGATTACATACACTTGATGGAGGATCAGGATCGTGCTATTGAACTTGCAAAAAATTCCTTCAGTGTTTTCCAAGAAAAGGAGAGTTTGGTTGATGAGCTCACTCTGGAGCTTAAATCAACAAAGGACAAGTTGAAAGAAACTCAGTTGGCTCTAACAGAGGTTGAAGACCGGTTTGCTGATTTCAAACTTTTTAGCAAGCAAGAGAATGAGCAAAGAGTTGAAGAAATCAAGCAAGTAATTGAGGAGCTTGATAGTCTTTGAGAGGAGTTTGATCTTGAAGGTTTCACAAGGAAATCAGAAGTTGCATGTGCAGATTTGGATCAGCAAGATGAAAAAGGGGACTTCCAAGTCTTTGACAATCCTTTCTTTGAAGTGGGTGCTGAAGCAACTTATGACAATCCTCTCTTTGATTTGAAAAATGAGTCATGTGGTGAAGCGACCAAGCATGAGGAAGAGTATGAACCCCAGTCAATGGGTGCTTTGATATCATTACACGAGGAGTTACCACCTTTGGTGATTAGTAACCTTCCAAGGCCTTTCGATAATGAATGCACAAGTGGGTTTGAGGATGGAGTCTCCACATGGGGAGTGTTGGTTCAAGGAGATTTAAACATCTTCGACACCAAGGAGTTAACAAAGCAAGACTTGGTAGCTGCCAGTAACTTCATTACAGCAGCAAGGAGCAAAGATTTTAGTTTTCTTACTCATGAAGTAGGGAAGAAAGATGGACCAGAACTTGGTGTTTGTACAGCCTGAGTTGGCCTAATGGTGGAGAACTTGTACTCTTGAAAGAGAGGTCACAAGTTCAAATCCTGTAGGGGGTAAGGTATGTACACCTCATATTGTGGAGCACGAGTTAGGTGCCTCCCTCAGATTTGGGAGTATGAAGAGTCCCATATGTACTATAAGCTGTCTGTAGACCCAAAAATAGATTGCCTAGTATTCGTGGACTGTAAAAGAATATGTATTTATTTTTTTAATCTATCCCTTTGGTTGAATGATGTTTTGGCATTTATTAGTCCATTTTTGGAGTTGGATTTGAGGTCATTTAATATTTCATGCTCTAATGTTGTTGAAACTTTCATGGATAGGCTTCAAGGGTTCAATAGAGGAGGCATCAATCTCTTCAGTATACACTTGAACCTTACTAGCTCATGGGAATGCATTGAGATTACCTTGCATTGTGTTGAAAATCATTTTAAGTTGGGTATCCGTGCATGGGATCCTCAACTTGGCTTGATAAATCTTATTACATTTGGAAAGGGCTATTGGAGGAATAAGGATCAAATTTCCAAAATTGTTGATGTTGTTCCTTCCTTTGTCTGCTACTTGATGGGTTTATTTGTTCACCAACAAATGGGTTGGAGAGGAATTTTGAGTATGGGTTGGAGAAATGAACGATTGGTTGCTCTTGAGAGTGATTCTCAGCTAAGATTAGGACAGATTTTGAGACTCAAGCTTGCTGGTTTGAGGCAGACCAGCCACCTTACATGTTGCGTTTCTCTCATTTAGGAGAGTTGGTTCATCACTCCTGATCAAAGAAGTGGTAGTTTTCTCATGGAGATGGATCTAGCATGTTTTCCAACCACTTTGGAGGTGTCACCTTGCAGCGCGATGGTCATCTCACATGCTCACACTTGGGAATTTGAGTGGTGTTGTTGTTTTCCTTTGTGTAGGACGCTTGAATCAGATTGCACTACGCTGATCCCAGCCTTGATCAGCAATAATTATTTGTTCCTTCACACCCTTCCTACTCTCCAAATTCATCTTTTGAAGGTTTGTGATGTAAACTTTGATAGTTTACTCTCAGTGTGGGTTCAGGACAGCAATCTTCCACATGCTTTGGTTCACCATTCTGAGGCTCTTGGAGTGAGAACTGTAAAAGTTTTCAGAAATCTTCGCGGTTGCATCAGAATAATTCAGGGGAGGCATAGTCGATTCATGTGGAGTCATGAGTTTGAGTTTGATGAGCTCTTGCAAAGGATTGCCTTCCTCTTTGCAAGAAGATTTAGAGAGGTCACATTTGCAGTTTTGGCTGTGTTAGATACCTTGGGGAGATATGCCGAGGATTACAATTTTGAGTTAAGTAGACTATCTTTTCCAATGCCCGGGTTTGTGATAAACAGTGGCATTGTTGATTTTAAAGATTTAGAGTGTCTTGGGCACTATGGTTTCACTATTGTGATTAGAGTAGTGCAGCATCAGCATGGTGGGTCCTCCTTCAGACACATATGGGACCCTGGGATTGTACTTGGTTTGGTTTGGTGCAGATTGAGTTTTTCTAGAGTTGTGGTGGCATTGCTTTAGGACAAGCAATTTTGGGAAGGGCGAACTATAATGTCCCCAATTTAGCCCTACACTCTTCATTTGGATTTAGCCTATTTCTAGAAACTCGTAGGCTAAGCAGAAGCTCGAATCAGGGTTTCCAAACTTCTTGGAGGATGTTTTCGTCTTTTTGCAGAGTATTCTTTTGGAATTGTTGAACTTGGATTGCGGATTCCTTCTGGGTTTTCTGAGAGCTTCACATTGGTGGTTTCAGTTCGACATTCTGAGCAATTACATGAATTTACTATTTTTAGTAAATTCTATTTTTAGCAGTTGACTTGTTGACTCCTAATCAGTTGGCTCCACTTTGGTAGTCAGTTCAGACGGTATGGTTGAATTTGGCTTCTGATGCGTTTCCATGGTGATATAAGATATTTTATATTATAATGTTATAATTTAACATTATAATTCCTTGTTCTAGCATCATGAATTAATATTGTTTTTAAAAGGGGGACATTGAAGGGTATTTTCACATGGAGGAAATATTTTAATATTTCTAAAAGCCAAATATTGCTCAAGAGGAAAAGGGACGCCAACTTTTGGAGAAATGATAATTTTAAATTAAAGAAAAATTGCCTTCATGAAAAAGGACGCCATTTTGAAGGAAGAATGGGTCAAGTCAAAAACCCTAAAAACATCTTGAAGTTAGGGCGCACCTTCTGGAAGCTTCTGGAGGGTCCTCTCAAAATTATAAAAGGGAGCTTTGGGTCCTCATTTTGGCATCTGATGAATTTGCAAAGTTATGCTGCCGGATTGGCTTTGGGATTGCTTCGAGGAATGAATGCCTCCTAGCCTTGGCTCGACTTCTTGCTTGAAAGACAGCAACTAGTTGAGAGGTTTAGTTGTAGTTGGTTTCCTTTCATTGTAGTTGGTTCTTCTCACATTCCATAGTTGAGTTATTGTATTTTCTGTCAATTTTAGAGTTGCTGATTTGTATGGCTGTAGGTTGTTTTTACTCACAACTCAAGAAACATAAATAATATTGTTCTGGGTACTGTTCCAATCTATTTTCCTATGTAGGGCGACCATATGTGCAAGTTTCCAGAATTTTATTTGAAGTCTATGAATTATCTAAAGTAAATCGCCCTTGCTTGCAGGCAATTTCACTTCGTAAGTGCTTTGGAAGTCGTGCAAAATAAATAGGGGTATTTGTGAGAAGTTTTTGTGATCCATCTTAATTGTCATCATCATTAGAATGTTTTGCAACTGATTTCAAGTTAAATGAGTGAGTATTGAGAGAGATATGAGCATTTAAGTGAGTTCTGGAGTTGCTGATTTCACCATTTTAACTGCAGATCTGTCATATCAGACTTAGTAAAATTATTAATAGGGATGGGATTGTTTATGTTAGTCATATTAATCATTCTGGAGTAGCTCTACATTTCAGCAGTTTGATTATCACTATAATCCATCGTGCTTGCAGGAGATATATTATATTGTAAGGCTGTTAGTAGTACTAACTAGTCAATATTCACATTTGTAAGCTCTTTATTATATTTCCCACATTTCGTGGAAGAGACTGATCCTTGCTCAGTCTATTGTATTTACTTTTTAGTTGCTCTGTCATATGATAATGCCTATTCATCTTGGATAGGAGTGCACATACTTGGCGTTGAGCTCCATTTCCAGTATTGTATTTCATGTAATTGCTCTGCCATATGGTCACCTCATTTCCATTCTGGAATTCGGTAGCACATACTTGGTGTTGAGTTTGCTTTCAATATATTAGATGGTAGGGATCCTCTGACCACATGCTCGTCGTTCGCCGGCGCATTCTTGGTTAGAGTTTTTGTATAAGCATTTCAATTAAGACCCTCTAACCATATGCTCGCCATCACTTGGCACCATTCTTGGTTAGAGTTACTTCTAGTTGCAATTCTGATTAATGTACTGATGATCCTCTTGCCATATGACAGCCTCTCTCTTGTTGAGATTGAGTGTGCATTCTTGGCAAAGAGTTATATTGTAACTGTTGGTTTGATTTATCTAACCCTAACAGGTGTGTTGCATTTTTTATTGTAATTTGAAAATTGAAAAAAATTGGCTCAAAATATTTTAGTGGTATCAGAGCCAAGATCCTGCCATCCTGTGCCCAATAGAGTTCACTTGACAGATGAGTGACATAGATACTAGACACTACATACAGAGAGAGATGACTACAGAGAAGCCTCTACTTGAGTTAATGCATGAACTATTTACGCTAATGAAGGATCCTGACATAAGGTGGGGAATCAGAAAGATTTATGCTAGGTCTGAAATTCGGGATAGCAAGGTGCACATGACACCTCATATTGATCGTGAGCTTGATGAAGAAACTCTGACAGTTGAAAAGTGTGTAGAAGAACCCCAAAATACTTCCTTAGATTTGCATGTGATAGGAAGTGATGAAGAACAGTTCAGTGAAAAGAACATAACAACAGTCTTGAGTTCTAATGAAAATACATCCAATGAAGGTCTTTAGGCTAAGGGCCTCACAAAAATTGTTGGTATGACGGTTGTGTGGGATGAGTTCGTTGAAAAATAACAAGATGAAGAAAACACTAGTGGTGTCCTTTAACCAGCTTATGATCATTACCAAGGTGATGCTGTTAATGGTGATTCTGATGTGTTTATTCCTCTTCTAGTTGAGGATTTGGTCAAGGATTATTCACCTCTTGCTGCTGTTCAAATCTCTCAAGAATTTTCACTAGACAAATGTATGACAAGTAGCCAAGAAGACCTCCTTGGTATTCATTGGGCTGCTAATGAAGAAATCAATGACATACTTCCCCATGATGAAGATAATGACAGTGATGTTTTCAAAACAGCAGGCAATGGAGATTCTTCATTTCATTATGATGGTGACATTGGGTTTGAGCATCAAACTAAGCCCTTGGAGAGAAGGACTTATGAAGAAACCAGTTCAAGTGAGTTACTGGGTGACCTATTCAAAGACTCAACACTCCAAGAGAAGCATGAAGAGTACTTTTCTCTTGATCAAAACAGTCAGCCTTTTTCCATTTGGGATCCCGATTGGTTGACACCAATGTATGATAAAGAACCTTTGTGGGATGAATTTCCCTTTGATCCAGATGAAGATCAAAAATCAGTTTGCATGGAAAACTATGAGGTGGCCATTGAAGAGGAAGTTGCCTTCGAAGGAGAAGAGGGTTCAAAGAAGCTCCATGATGATGTCTTTGAAGTGGTTGCAACCGCTAATGAAGAAAATGTTTCTACATAAACTTTCCGAACAGTGGATGACTATGATCCATTGAGCAAGTTGGGTGTTGCTATAATGTTTGATCAAGAAGACAATGAGGAAGAAGAAGAGCTTGAAGACCATATGGCTCTTGAAGATGGAGAGTTTGAAGGTGTTACTAAACACAAAGTTGATTTATCAATGCACGAAGCTGATTGCAAGCAATGGGTTGAAGACTTTGTGGAGTATGATGCCTTTCATGACAATGAGCATTCTCCTCTAGTTGATGGTGAAAGACACGGAAGCTGGAATAGCTATGATGGCCGCAAAGACACAAAACAAAGTTCTGATTTTGACAATCAGCCAACCAGCAATCCGCCATCTTTGCATATTCTTGAGTGGGAAGGTCAAGACAAAGAGTCCTTTAAGAGGGAAGTGTGAATTCTATCCCAATTTGATCGCACTCATAGTTTGATTGAAGATCTCTACTGGAAGGCTCAGCTTGAAGAGAGAAAAAGAGGAGTTAAGGATGAAGTTGCTCTTTTCAATTTGCAACTCATCAGAGACTCTTTGGAGGCGTTGAAATCAGATTACATACACTTGATGGAGGATCAGGATCGTGCTATTGAACTTGCAAAAAGTCCTTCAGTGTTTTCCAAGAAAAGGAGAGTTTGGTTGATGAGCTCACTCTGGAGCTTAAATCAACAAAGGACAAGTTGAAAGAAACTCAGTTGGCTCTAACAGAGGTTGAAGACCGGTTTGCTGATTTCAAACTTTTTAGCAAGCAAGAGAATGAGCAAAGAGTTGAAGAAATCAAGCAAGTAATTGAGGAGCTTGATAGTCTTTGAGAGGAGTTTGATCTTGAAGGTTTCACAAGGAAATCAGAAGTTGCATGTGCAGATTTGGATCAGCAAGATGAAAAAGGGGACTTCCAAGTCTTTGACAATCCTTTCTTTGAAGTGGGTGCTGAAGCAACTTATGACAATCCTCTCTTTGATTTGAAAAATGAGTCATGTGGTGAAGCGACCAAGCATGAGGAAGAGTATGAACCCCAGTCAATGGGTGCTTTGATATCATTACACAAGGAGTTACCACCTTTGGTGATTAGTAACCTTCCAAGGCCTTTCGATAATGAATGCACAAGTGGGTTTGAGGATGGAGTCTCCACATGGGGAGTGTTGGTTCAAGGAGATTTCAACATCTTCGACACCAAGGAGTTAACAAAGCAAGACTTGGTAGCTGCCAGTAACTTCATTACAGCAGCAAGGAGCAAAGATTTTAGTTTTCTTACTCATGAAGTAGGGAAGAAAGATGGACCAGAACTTGGTGTTTGTACAGCCTGAGTTGGCCTAATGGTGGAGAACTTGTACTCTTGAAAGAGAGGTCACAAGTTCAAATCCTGTAGGGGGTAAGGTATGTACACCTCATATTGTGGAGCACGAGTTAGGTGCCTCCCTCAGATTTGGGAGTATGAGGAGTCCCATATATACTATAAGCTGTCTGTAGACCCAAAAATAGATTGCCCGGTATTCGTGGACTATAAAAGAATATTTATTTTTTTCTTTAATCCATCCCTTTGGTTGAATGATGTTTTGGCATTTATTAGTCCATTTTTGGAGTTGGATTTGAGGTCATTTAATATTTCATGCTCTAATGTTGTTGAAACTTTCATGGATAGGCTTCAAGGGTTCAATAGAGGAGGCATCAATCTCTTCAGTATACACTTGATCCTTACTAGCTCATGGGAATGCATTGAGATTACCTTGCATTGTGTTGAAAATCATTTTCAGTTGGGTATCCGTGCGTGGGATCCTCAACTTGGCTTGATAAATCTTATTACATTTGGAAAGGGCTATTGGAGGAATAAGGATCAAATTTCCAAAATTGTTGATGTTGTTCCTTCCTTTGTCTGCTACTTGATGGGTTTATTTGTTCACCAACAAATGGGTTGGAGAGGAATTTTGAGTATGGGTTGGAGAAATGAACGATTGGTTGCTCTTGAGAGTGATTCTCAGCTAAGATTAGGACATATTTTGAGACTCGAGCTTGCTGGTTTGAGGCAGACTAGCCACCTTACATGTTGCGTTTCTCTCATTCAGGAGAGTTGGTTCATCACTCCTGATCAAAGAAGTGGTAGTTTTCTCATGGAGATGGATCTAGCATGTTTTCCAACCACTTTGGAGGTGTCACCTTGTAGCTCGATGGTCATCTCACATGCTCACACTTGGGAATTTGAGTGGTGTTGTTGTTTTCCTTTGTGTAGGATGCTTGAATCAGATTGCACTACGCTGATCCCAGCCTTGATCAGCAATAATTATTTGTTCCTTCACACCCTTCCTACTCTCCAAATTCATCTTTTGAAGGTTTGTGATGTAAACTTTGACAGTTTACTCTCAGTGTGGGTTCAGGACAGCAATCTTCCACATGCTTTGGTTCACCATTCTGAGGCTCTTGGAGTGAGAACTGTAAAAGTTTTCAGAAATCTTCGCGGTTGCATCAGAATAATTCAGGGGAGGCATAGTCGATTCATGTGGAGTCATGAGTTTGAGTTTGATGAGCTCTTGCAAAGGATTGCCTTCCTCTTTGCAAGAAGATTTAGAGAGGTCACATTTGCAGTTTTGGCTGTGTTAGATACCTTGGGGAGATATGCCGAGGATTACAATTTTGAGTTAAGTAGACTATCTTTTCCAATGCCCGGGTTTGTGATAAACAGTGGCATTGTTGATTTTAAAGATTTAGAGTGTCTTGGGCACTATGGTTTCACTATTGTGATTAGAGTAGTGCAGCATCAGCATGGTGGGTCCTCCTTCAGACACATATGGGACCCTGGGATTGTACTTGGTTTGGTTTGGTGCAGATTGAGTTTTTCTAGAGTTGTGGTGGCATTGCTTTAGGACAAGCAATTTTGGGAAGGGCGGACTGTAATGTCCCCAATTTAGCCCTACACTCTTCATTTGGATTTAGCCTATTTCTGGAAACTCGTAGGCTAAGCAGAAGCTCGAATCAGTGTTTCCAAACTTCTTAGAGGATGTTTTCATCTTTTTGTGGAGTCTTCTTTTGGAATTGTTGAACTTGGATTGCGGATTCCTTCTGGGTTTTCTGAGAGCTTCGCATTGGTGGTTTCAGTTTGACATTCTGAGCAATTACATGAATTTACTATTTTTAGTAAATTCTATTTTTAGCAGTTGACTTGTTGACTCCTAATCAGTTGGCTCCACTTTGGCAATTAGTTCAGACGGTATGGTTGAATTTGGCTTATGATGTGTTTCCATGGTGATATAAGATATTTTATATTATAATGTTATAATTTAACATTATAATTCCTTGTTCTAGCATCATGAATTAATATTATTTTTAAAAGGGGGACATTGAAGGGTATTTTCACATGGAGGAAATATTTTAATATTTCTAAAAGCCAAATATTGCTCAAGAGGAAAAGGGACGCCAACTTTTGGAGAAATGATAATTTTAAATTAAAGAAAAATTGCCTTCATGAAAAAGGACGCCATTTTGAAGGAAGAATGGGTCAAGTCAAAAACCCTAAAAACATCTTGAAGTTAGGGCGCACCTTCTGGAAGCTTCTGGAGGGTCCTCTCAAAATTATAAAAGGGAGCTTTGGGTCCTCATTTTGGCATCTGATGAATTTGCAAAGTTATGCTGCCGGATTGGCTTTGGGATTGCTTCGAGGAATGAATGCCTCCTAGCCTTGGCTCGACTTCTTGCTTGAAAGACAGCAACTAGTTGAGAGGTTTAGTTGTAGTTGGTTTCCTTTCATTGTAGTTGGTTCTTCTCACATTCCGTAGTTGAGTTATTGTATTTTCTGTCAATTTTAGAGTTGCTGATTTGTATGGCTGTAGGTTGTTTTTACTCACAACTCAAGAAACAAAATAATATTGTTCTGGGTACTGTTCCAATCTATTTTCCTATGTAGGGCGACCATATGTGCAAGTTTCCAGAATTTTATTTGAAGTCTATGAATTATCTAAAGTAAATCGCCCTTGCTTGCAGGCAATTTCACTTTGTAAGTGCTTTGGAAGTCGTGCAAAATAAATAGGGGTCTTTGTGAGAAGTTTTTGTGATCCATCTTCATTGTCATCATCATTAGAATGTTTTGCAACTGATTTCAAGTTAAATGAGTGAGTATTGAGAGAGATATGAGCATTTAAGTGAGTTTGGAGTTGCTGATTTCACCATTTTAACTGCAGATCTGTCATATCAGACTTAGTAAAATTATTAATAGGGCTGGGATTGTTTATCTTAGTCATATTAATCATTCTGGAGTAGCTCTACATTTCAGCAGTTTGATTATCACTATAATCCATCGTGCTTGCAGGAGATATATTATATTGTAAGGCTGTTAGTAGTACTAACCAGCCAATATTCACATTTGTAAGCTCTTTATTATATTTCCCACATTTCGTGGAAGAGACTGATCCTTGCTCAATCTATTGTATTTACTTTTTAGTTGCTCCGTCATATGATAGCGCCTATTCATCTTGGATAGGAGTGCACATACTTGGCGTTGAGCTCCATTTCCAGTATTGTATTTCATGTAATTGCTCCGCCATATGGTCGCCTCATTTCCATTCTGGAATTGGGTAGCACATACTTGGTGTTGTGTTTGCTTTCAGTATATTAGATGGTAGGGATCCTCTGACCACATGCTCGTTGTTCGCCGGTGCATTCTTGGTTAGAGTTTTTGTATAAGCATTTCAATTAAGACCCTCTGACCATATGCTCGCCATCACTTGGCGCCATTCTTGGTTAGAGTTACTTCCAGTTGCAATTCTGATTAATGTACTGATGATCCTCTTGCCATATGACAGCCTCTCTCTTGTTGAGATTGAGTGCGCATTCTTGGAAAAGAGTTATATTGTAACTGTTGGTTTGATTTATCTAACCCTAACGGGTGTGTTGCATTTTTTATTGTAATTTGAAAATTGAAAAAAATTGGCTCAGAATATTTTAGTGGTATCAAAGCCAAGATCCTGCCATCCTGTGCCCAATAGAGTTCACTTGACAGATGAGTGACAGAGATACTAGACACTACATACAAAGAGAGATGACTACAAAGAAGCCTCTGCTTGAGTTAATGCATGAACTGTTTACGCTAATGAAGGATCCTGACATAAGGTGGGGAATCAGAAAGATTTATGCTAGGTCTGAAAGTCAGGATAGCAAGGTGCACATGGCACCTCATATTGATCGTGAGCTTGATGAAGAAACTCTGACAGTTGAAAAGTGTGTGGAAGAACCCCAAAATACTTCCTTAGATTTGCATGTGATAGGAAGTGATGAAGAACAGTTCAGTGAAAAGAACATAACAGCATTATTGATACTTCCTTAGATTTATGAGGCCTACACAAAGCCTTATTCCCCATTATTCTTTTTTTCAAGAACCAAGTTTGCTACCCATGAAGAATGTTTGATGAGAAATATGATCCAAGCATCTATTAATTTAGTCAACTCTTTTCTCATCAAAGGCTCAATTTTAGGGTTGACATGTCTTTGTTTCTATTTGAGAGGCTTAGAATCTAGGTCTAGCTCAATGGTATGATGGGACAAATTAGGGTAAAGTAATTTTAAATATTCATAGGTTTATGCAATCACATCATCATAAATTTAACAAAGCTTAATGAAATTTTGATTGTCATACTTGGAACATACCTTCCCTAACTTCAAATATTTTCCTTCTACAATCATGATCAGATTGTAGTCATCATTATTTGCAACTAGGTTTATTTTTTCTGCCTAAGTTGGTCATTTGAATAAAAAATTCCCTCAAGGTTGATGAGACCCTTTGCTAACTTGTTAATGTTCAACTGCATGATTTGATTTCCATATTGATCTTACAGTTTGGACTGATCTTCAACAAGAATTCTACCTCCTCTTGAATAAAATTGATAATATGTCAATCATTGTCAAAAAACTGCTAGTTTTTCTAATTATCTAGTGTTGGAACATGTTTGTAGTTGCACCAAAAGATTGTCCTGTTAACGCTTGATACAAATACTTGAGATAAACAGATATGTGGGAGGTGGTTATTCTATATCCCAAATCCAAAGGGAGACAATGGTGATTAGTCCAACAATCCCCCTCTCAATATCACCTAAGGGGATTCAAACTCGTGACCACAACTCTAATACCATTTGTTGGAACACATTTGTCGTTGCACCAAAAGATCAACCTATTAATGCCAGATACAAATTTTCCAGAGATAAGAAGATCTAGGGAGGCAGTTATTTCATGTCTCAAATCCAAAGGGAGATGTTGGTGATTAGTTCAACATTTATTACAATATGCCTAACAATGAGCTTGATAGGTTGTTCCTTCTTTTCTACATAATTGGTAGGTATATCAAATTATGCTTCAATTGCCACTTGAGTTATTTAGCATGTTTATTTTATCCTTTAGGTATGGTCTAGATGTTGAATGCATCAAATCCTTCTATCATATCCCATACCATGTGTTTATAAGACTTAGAATATTATTTTTAGTTATACTTTGGGCTCTAATTTGATGCACACCCAGCTCATTGTCCCCAAAGACTTATAAAGACTTAATTCCTCTCCTCTGTGCAAGTTGAAGACCTTGAAGTAAGGCTTCATAATCAACCACACTATTGGTGCAATTGAATTACAATCTAAATTAAAATTAATACTTCTCCTTGATGGGACATACTAACATCACCCCAATGCAAACACCATTCTTATTTCTTGAACCATCAAAAAATAATTATCATAGACCTAAATCTTTTTGAGCCGTCATAAGATTAGGGGTATGAGCATGCCCCTAATGAATGTAATAGGTTCCTACACCAATTTCCTTTTCCTCGATATAGGGATAAAATTGATAGGAATTTCCCCATTCATCCAATAATCAATCATGTACCTCTTTTAGATCAGTTGCAACCTCGTGAATAATACACTCCTCTCCTTAGTCATGCAATGTGTGATTTATATTTATAGTACTATGGGTATAGGGATCAATATAATTTTTGGCATATAGCTCTCCTTATATGGTCATTTTAGTACCACATATTATTTTAGATAGTATGTGGGACCCATTAAAAGATAAGTACCCGCCTATTTTAGTAGTGAATTCCCTGGATAAGTAAATAATAAAGAAGGTAGGGAGATCTATGACTAATATATCTTACAACATAATACAAACAAGGCATGCATGTAAGGTTAATTTTATATCTTTGATGATACCTACTGTGGGACCCATCCTTTTATGGTCATTTTGATGACTAAGGTAGCTCTCCTTTTATGGTCATTTTAGTACCACATATTATTTTAGATAGTATGTGGGACCCATTAAAAGATAGGTACCCGCTTATTTTAGTAGTGAATTCCCTCGATAAGTAAATAATAAATAAGGTAGGGAGATCTACGACTAATATATCTTACAACACAATACAAACAAGGCATGCAAGGTTAATTTTATATCTTTGATGACCCCTACTGTTTTGACAACAACGCCATCCAGTTTAACAACTCCCTTATAAATTGGTTCATATTTAATGCCAAGGAGATCAACTACCTTCTTTAACATAACAAAATTGCTAGCCCCTGAGTCTATCATGCAATTTGGACTAGATGATCTCCAATGATTAAAGACATATAAAAGGGGTGCTTTAGTAATTTTATTTAAATTCCCCTCTTCTTTACGTTGCACTAGGTTGATTGGATTTGTAGTTGGACTTCTTTTGATGACACACAACCTGACTGATTGAGTCTCTTTAAGGACTCTTGTAGTAAATCCCTCTAAGATGGAATGGACAAAGCTTCCCGAATGGTGAAATTTAGATTAGCCTTCTTAATTTGATCCATAATATTAAAAGGAGGTTGACTAACCTTAGAGATTTTTTTTGTAAAAATAAGGTCCAACTTTGTTGATTTATTAGTTTGAAGTTGATCTTGTGCCTTGTTACCCTTACCAATGGTCTGACTCAGCTATAACACTATTATCTTACCTTTTGTACCTACTCGTGCAACACCTTGGGCTAGTTGGGAAGTTGATACTTGACCAACTGTGAGAGATATTCCACTCTCCATTTCTCTTTTATTTGGTCTTGTGTTATGGACATCTACACCATAGAAATCGGTCTCATGCTAATTAACCAATGTAATATGCTATGTGAATTTATCCACTTGAGAATAGAAA
This sequence comes from Sequoia sempervirens, assembly GCA_007258455.2. Taxonomy (NCBI): domain Eukaryota; kingdom Viridiplantae; phylum Streptophyta; class Pinopsida; order Cupressales; family Cupressaceae; genus Sequoia; species Sequoia sempervirens. The sequence goes on from VDFB02193867.1 coordinate 311,364,846, forward strand.
ACTATGAAATAACCCTTAGAATTAAAAGGAAGATAGAAAATAAAAGATATTATGATCCTTTGGTTAAAAGAGATATTAATAAAAGAATATGTATAAACACTCTTTAAAAAAGGGAAAGAATAATTATTTATTTAAATTATTAAAAGGCAACCTTTGTGAAAGGGTGTGATGGTTTGGTAACCACCCCTTAAATCTTATATAAATAATTTATGTGAGACTTGGAAAGGGATAGGGAGAACATTCAAGGATAGAAGAGAAAAAGGAAAAGATAAATTCAGAGGGAACAAAGGAGTGAAGGTTAGGGTCATTTGATGGCATTGAAGCATTTGGAGAAGGGGCACATAGTGTGTGTCCAAATTGGAGTACAACATACACCTGGGAGTGTCCTAGCCAGGGTTGTGTTATTTATGCCATCAGACAGGTTGGGTTATGTGTAATAATTGGTTTCCTCTGGGGGTGTTTCCTTATCATAGAGAGCTTGGACCTATAACTATTCCTTTGAGTATCAGATAGAAACCTCTCTGTGATTTATAGATATGTGTTAATCTATATGAATTATATGGATGTGTATTCAATTTATTATGTTAATTATTTACTTCAAAACAATTATCTAATTATTACATACTATAGTTTATCTTGGTTATTTTATTAGTTATTCACATCATTCTAGTAACATTATGTCTTGTAGCTTATCTTAAATCTAATATTTAACCTATTAAATCTGTTGCTAATACTTTAAAAAAATTAGGAGGGTAAGTGGCATTACATCTGGTATTAGAGCCTAATGATCAGACCTTCCTATCTTTAAATTTTTCTTTATGTTTTCAAAATTCTCCTTGTGTACATGGCCAAAATTATATGTTTTCCCTAGCCTTTGAGTCGTGAAACCTGATTTTATAAGCTATAACCTTTGTTTATATGCTAATTTTTGTTTCTCTATGTGTTCATTGGAATTATAGAAAATATTATATCATATAGATGTCTTCATATTCATATTTAAAATCTTGTTTAGAATTGATATTGCTTTGAGAACTCCCTATTTAAAACTAGACTCAACTTAAGACACCATAATTATCTTTAATTATATCTATATATATAATTCATTTAAACACATCTCTATCCACTTAGTTATGCATATATGGTAGGAAAGAAAAGGAAATGTGTCGAAACCAGTCATATCCACTAATGAACAAGAGCAAGAAGGCATAGGGGAACCATTACTGGCATGGTATCACCTAGCCACTAGTGTTATCCTTTATGATGCCATATGAAAATACAACTATTTTGAGGCTAGTGTGTCCCTATATCTATAACATTTTATTAAACTATCAAACAAGTATGATACAAATAATAGTCGATATTATAGTTGTGTAGTGGTTACACTTCAATATGATATTTTTATCTTGTGGTACATTAAATAATAAACAAATTTATGGATTTTAAGGTTGAGACTATTATTTGTTGTAGAGGGCTGCAATTTTAGAGTTATATATATTGGCAAAACTTATTACTATTTTCCAAATTATGTTGTCATAAAGAGACCACATTACTATAAATTACAAAAGAAAGTGATTGTTAGTGCAAATGTTAAAACAAGAAGAAAAGTTGTTAAATGTTGCTTGAGTCTTCCCTAGGCATGAGTTTGAATGATTGGAGCAGCATGAATTGGGTTGGATTGTGGTCAAAGTGTAAATATAGTTGTTTGAAATAAGTCACATTATGTATTTTAGTTGAAATATGTCATTTATTGTTTGTAGATGTATAATTATTATATGTTATTTTTCATAATATTATAATTAATTATTTATTATATTAATATTATTATTCATATACAAATAGAGTTTTTTATTCACTCCTAAGTATATGTTAAATACTATCATCTAATTTGATTAATTTCAACAATTAGATTTATCAAAAAGTTTTGTTCACTTTTGTATTTTCTTTTAGATTAAGTGTTTTTGGCTAGTTAAAGGGTGGTTTATTCCCCATGGTCAAGCTTGCATCTATCAACCATTTTTTTCCTGTTTCTCAAAATTCTTTCCAAATATTGTTAAAGTTAGAGTGTTGATGTTGTGGATCCTTATATCTGTCATGCTAAATTAGCATAGGTTATCATTTGAACATAAAAATTGAAGGGATAGTTATAGAAAATTTGCTTGGCAAGTAAATTTGACTAGTAAATTTGTGGCTTCATATCAGAGCCTAGGTTCATATATTGGGCACTATGAGCCCATTAAGCTAACCTAGTTGCTCTTATTCTTGAGTTTACGTCTTTTCTTTTGTGTCATCCGCACTTAGCAACCCGAGTTTATCTCTAGGTGGTGTTGATCCAAAGGTGCAAAAAACTGGTGGAAAGGATATGACCCTCGGTGTAGTGCACAATGCATCGATATTCTTCCTACCAGGAATGCATTTTGGGACTCTTGTGTTGCATTGTGGTGTGTTCCCTGTGAAGTGAATTTGAATGTGTATGCGGTGAGTGTGTACTTTAACTTGAAATTTTGTGCTTTTGATGTGTTAAATTATGTTTTATGTTTTGAAAGGGCATAAAATTATGATCTTGTGTCACACATGTTGTGAGATTTTGTATTGAGTAATGAATAGAGTGGAATGTCTGATGTGTAAATAATGATGTTTAACCAGAAATGTGTGCCTTGTTAATGAATTAGCTTGAATAACTGGTACTAATGTGTTATGTTTCCACCTTGGTTTGTGATTTTCAAGTAGTTGACTTTGAATCTCAGTAATGAAGGTAAATCAATTGGGATATTTGGATGTAGATATTACTAATGCCAAGCAATGTTTCATTTTTTATATAACACATGAGATAGATGCATGGTTATGGTCAGTATGAGATTATTATCATGATTGTTAAGTAGCGGATTGTTTACAAGTCAATTTGATTATAAGGGTTGTTCTTACTAATGTGGTTATTGTTTGTTGTCTTGGTGAGAGGGACAGAGTAGCATCACTCACTCACAAGCGCCCTGCTACATTGCGATTTCCTCTCACAGTGTGCCTATTTTTGGATATAATGTTGCTTGATGTTTGGTTGATGCAGGATTGCAGGTACCAAGCCTCGACTCCACCTGCACTGTCAGGACTGGGCAAGCCTCATAAATCCAAATGGGTATGATGTGGAAACCAGAGTTGACAAGAAATTTTCCCTATCCTAGTCTGTCACCCCGTCATTGTCGTCGATTTGATACTCCGTTTCCATTTTTGTAACGTTTTGTTTCGATTCGATTAATCTTAATGGTTTAATTGATGTTGTTTTAATTATTTGTTTTAGTTCTTAGTTCGTTGTGTTGTTTTGCATATGATTGCGTGCATTTATGTCATTATGCAACTTCCAGGAGTAAGTCGATGCTAAGGGGGGAAGGATGTAGCATCCCTCTATATCAATCATTCTGGAAATTTGTGTAAGTATTTATTCGTGATTCATTGTGTTTTGTTTTATTTCGATGAATACTTAATTCGTTTGATAATTAGAAATTAAAAAAAATAAAAATAAAAATAAAAAATACCATTTGATGTATGTGTTGTTTAATTGATACTCGTTTATATAGGAATATATAAATATAAATGTCTATCAATATATTGTTGTACTCTAACCTATTACTTGATAACAGTATTTTGTTTAACAAATATATATATATATATATAAAATTAACTTTTAAAACATATTTACAAATGTAAAAGTAAATAAGCATAAAAGAAGTATATCAAATGCATATAAGAATGTATTTTTATTTTCAATCTTTAAAATATACAAGTCAAAATAATGTTTTAAAGATAGAAGAATCAAATCTTATTTAAAATACACTTATTACTTACATTCAACATGAAGCATATATTTGAGAAAAAAAATTAAATGTTTCGAAAAATAAAACCAATTATGTCAAACTCTTCACGTGTATTGCATGTGCTTCTGCCAAGTTGTCCACGTGCCTTGTCTTTGCATCCTCCTTCCGCATGCTTTATCTATGAAAGGAAGTTGGGCATTCCAGGAGAAGGGAGGGGGGACGAGTCAGGCTGTCAAACAGCTCGCGTACTTTGTTTAGGCGGGGAGGGCACTGGAAACTACAACACTGAGAGCGCAGTTCCCAGTTTGGGCAAAGGTAGAGGGGATGTAGGGAAACATTTGCTGCAGTATTTGCTCCTCCAAACTCTTCCTATCTGGTATTAATCTTTCACTTCTGCAATTTGGCGAACTACAGTCTGAAAATAAGGTTTCATCTTACCTTTCTTTGGCATGTTTCAATCGAATGTTTTGGTTTTGTTGATGTCCTGAACACGGAGGAGAACCACCCTAAAATCTAGCGTGGTGATCACGCCTATAATGGTTCAATCGCTCTCTCTTTTCAACTCACGTTGCCTTGCGTGCTTCTTGCTCTATTATTAGCATATGCTTGATTGATCCTTGTGTTTGCTTAGTCAACGCTTTTGTTAATGATTTAAGGAGGCGTCGGTTCTCCTAATTCTTTTGTGTTCTTTGTATTCCCTCTTCAGTTATGTCTCTACCTTCTCTCCGGCCATGCGGCCTTTACCAGCTTCCTATCTTATCGCTCTCCTTTCTGATGTCAACTATCTAACATTTATAATTTTGTATAGAATATGTATTGGCATTCTCACTAGTTCGTCCCTTAGGCCTACCAAATTCATTTACGTGATTTCGAAATCAGTTCCATTAAACTTGGTGTGCATATCCTGTAATCATTTCATTCCTTGACGCCCCTTATACCTGGCCGCTTCTGCATTGATGTGTAGAACTTAAGGTTTAGGGTGACCCCATGGTAACTAGCGTGGGTATGATAGTTAGCCATGCACACCTAATAATCAACTTCATATGTAACGCAATAAGGATTACTGATGTGAGAAGTGTGCACAACTTTCATTCGCTAAACCTGCATGACTGTGTGCGCCTAGAACACAAGCAAAGCTTGCAATGTTAGGAATGGTTCTTGAGTGCTTCATTAATTTAAAGATTTTAAGAGCTTCCTTGCAAAATCCATTTTGTGCACATTCTGCAATCGTCGCTATTCATCCCTGATACCATTTGCAACTTGTCACAGCAACAACACTCGAACATAGAAGACTGTAGAGGTGTAAATAACCTTCCCGATTTCGTTGGCAACCTGTCACTTCTGCAGTACTCAAAAATAGAATGTTGTAGAGGTTTAAATAATCTCTCTGATTTCATTGTCAACATGTCTCAGCTGCAACGCTTGAACATAATAGGAAGTTTAAAGGTTTAAATAATCTGCCCGATTCTACTGGCAATCTAACGTAGTTGCAGCACTTGAACATAGAAGGGTGTAAAAGTTTAAATAACCTTCCTTAATTAATTCGGTTATGCTGGAGTTTCTCCTGAGTCACCAGTGTAGCTCTCTTTTCCTTCTCAGACTCTTTCATTGTTGCAGGTCGTATGTGGTATTTAATCATTTGTTCCTCATTGTTGATGCGCTTTGAAATCCTTGGATTTAAAGGAAATTTCCTAAACATCAATACTGCTAGTGAATTTCAATGTTGGCAGGTAGTTGGCATTTAAGTCGACGCCTGGAATATTGAAATTTATCCTTATATAAGAATTTCCCTCCATCTTGTTGGCTTGAGAGACTTTTATTGGTGGCCGCATGAAATGGAACCATAATGCCATATATCGGTGCCTGGACAGCATCTTACTTCATATCAACCTGAATCTTGAACTCTCTTGAAACTGGGATATCATCCACATTTTTGTAGGAAACCATCTCATTTTTGTAGCATTGTATAGACTCTGAATCCAAGTCAAAATTGAGTCTGATGAGTTTTGCTAAGTTGAGAGTTTTAAGATTATGTGTAACTTATCCAAATTTATGGACAAAGTATTAAATTTTAGGTTTTTGAGAATGGAGTGGCTCATTGCGCTCTTGCTTCATTCTATCCCCTAAACTCTAGATGTTGCAGGCTTACAGCCACATGCATTCATATTTCAAAGGCCAGGCTTTTAGTTTGATTTCTTTCTATATTGTTTTTCTGTCAGCCCATTGGTGTAATCCTGCAGGTTTAAGATTTCTTTTCTTTTAACAGTAAGGTTATTCTTAACAACGTATCACAATAAAGTACGGTAGGTTAAGAGAAAACACTTAATTTATTATTTATCACTGCCTTCAGCTAGGAAATTTTCCTTGTTCCTTATGATGTGGCTCCTTTACTTGGCTTGGGTCCCATACTTAGGAAGCAATTAGGTTACAAGACCCTATAAAATATAAATTTGACTCCCTTTTTCAAAGAGAACAATAGATAAGAAAGTAATTGTGTTAGAAACTTGTTCCTTTATATGAGGACATTACATGTTTAGGTTGCAAACATTGCATGACAGATACAAATGGCCATAAAATGAAAACAAAACAAAATAAAATATAAATTAAAGCAATCTCAAAATCATCTATAAGTCAATCTAAACCCTCGTGGAATTATGTAAATATGCCTACATGTATTGTAATGTAAAGATATTTAGTAAAAGATTACATAAGATAAATTAGAAAGGGAGAGAATGTTTATCATTAATGAATTTTCCTATAATTAAATCTAATACTAGAATCAATGATCTAAATTGCATGTTCTTATATTAATGAAACCCTTTATTGTAAGGGGGTTAGTTTAGGGTTAAAATTATAATCAAGTTAGAAATACAATTATCATTTCTTGGAATATCATTATTGTATTATAATAAGTTGTAATTTTAATAGGGTTTCATTTTACCTTGTTAGTGAATTTAGAAATCAAATAAGTAAATATTGATGATTAAAGATTTAATTAAGTTGAGTGAATTAAAGGTTATAGAATAGAATTTTAAATTTATAAGTAATCTTTAATTGAATTATTATGAAAGAAACGTATTTCGTAGATTAAAATTAAAGAGTTATATTTTTAGAAAATATGAGTAAATATAGTCCATTATATAATATTAAATATTTAAGTAATTATCTTTTAAGAGAATTAGTTAATTAAGTTAAGTTTAAAAGAAAATATAGAATTTATGTTTATATGATGTTGAATGGGAATTTGGAAATCTCGGGAATTTGGAAATCTCATTATTTACTGAATTTTGTACATCTAATAGCGTTACTTTCTATAGAGTATTTTTATTTATTTCGTCTGACATTATATAGTAATGTATAGTGAAGATTAGTGTTCTTCAAATAATCTAATTAAAGATAGATATATTCATAGAGTGGATTTATTTATTGGAAAGTAGTTTTAGGGTTAAAGATTTAAGAGATAATGCTTTTAGAAAAGACTAGGAGGTTACTTAATAAAATAACTCTTTTATTCAAGTGAGTAATTGGGAAAGAATAAGTAAAAGAAATTTATATAAAAATAATTATATGCATGCATTTGTGTGTTATTAATATTTATGCGATTGCTCAATATTTACAAGTTAATGATGTAAATAGGGTAAGGGGAATTGATTTAATTATACCTAGGGCATGATTAAGCAAAATGTATTCTATTATAATGAGTTTCTAATCATAGTATAAGGTTATGTTGGTCTAGCTTAATGGGTTGACTATCTATATATGCATATGAAGATATAGGTTGTATTAGGGTTAGAAAGTTAAGAGAATGTTCTTGAAGAGATTATAACTATTGTATTAGATAATGATTGGATAGTTTATGGTAAATGGTAATATGAGAAATATTTGAAAATAATGTTGTAATAAAAGGAGTATTTCCCTTATGGCTAATGAGCTTGTTGAATATGCTAGTTATGTAGTTTTATTTTAATATCTTATGGGTCACAAATGTACTCACGACAATGTTTCATTGATTGTTTGTGCCTTGTTATTTGGTTGTAATGCTTGAATAAGTGTTCTCATTGTATAAGTAGTTGATTAGCAAAAGTGTGAAGATTTTGGTTGGGTGTTCATAAAAAATTATTGGATTGGCTTTCAAGTTGAGATGTGCTCACTTGATTGTTATCGTTGTCATGATTATTACTTTTATTCTATACTTGTCTTTTTATAGATTTTATATAGTCATTTTGTGGTCCCATGATGTAATTCTTCCTTTTGTGTTAATTCTAATTGAGGAGACTTTATTGCATTGTCTTTCTTGTAGTCATATTTTGAGATGGTTGGGGACCTAATATGTTTGAATTACCTTCAATAAGAGTTTGTGGATTTTTGGTATTTTAGGCTTCTAGAGGCAATAGTGAACTTAAATTTTATTGGTTTTTCCATGGATAGACCATTGGGATTCATTGATCCTATTTCAGATTTTGAGCTTGTGGGCATTACCTTGTACCATGGTGTTGACTTTTGATGTGGTGGGTGGTACCTTCTTTTTTCATGTTTCAGTGATATGGAATGGGTTTGCAAGATGGTTCTGACCTCATGAGTTGTGTGCTATGTACACCTTGATTTTTATGTGAGATGAGGTACACCCCTTGCATGTTTTGGTTTGGTACCTATAGGGAGTGGCTCTTCATGGGGGTTTGGTGCACAAAGGGGTTGTTAGGGTAACTCATGGAAGAGTTTCCTAAACAAGTGATAATGTAATTAATGAACTAGTGGGTTCGGGTAGTTAAACACTAAACAAGATTAATTATGAGCCTCACCCATACCATTAGTTCTTTCACAAGCTAAGGATGGGATGAGAAGACCTGGCTGGTAAGATCACTGCCTTGTCCTTACAAAAGCTAAGTGGTCCCACATGAGTCACCCTCTGGAGTGGCACCTTGAGATAAGTAGTCAGGATAACCATAGATGGAGGCGATACCTTGTGATAGGTTGCTTGGATAATCCATGTAAGGCCATGCAATGATACTCTCCTACAATACCCATTTATTTTCCTTTATTGTTGAAGCCTCCAAGTTCTATTTTTTAGTGTTCCACACATGCCTCATGGAAAATTGATTGATGTTAATGAAAGGTTCCCATGATCTTTATTGTTGGTTGATATTGCGACTTCTTTTGAAGGCTTTGTATCCTATTGTTGTTGGCACCTCTTATGGTTATTTAGTGTTGTTCTATAATATTGGCATTTGGTTTTGTTGAAATATTCATTATTTTTTTCTGGCTATGTGATGGAAATGTTATGGGTTGTTATCTTATGTTGTTGTTATCCTTGTTGTGGAGTTTGGTTTGCTTTTGGTTCGTTTGACTATCTTAGTTGAGGAATGGGGATCTTTCTTGTCAACTCCTAGCACAGGGGGGGTGGTCTTTTGGGTCCACGTGGTTGGGTGGAACATGCTATGCACCCCATGAGGTCCCCAACCGAGGATCGAGATGTACAGATTTTTGCCACTTACGATGACTCCAAAATTGTACCTGAGTTGGAGCCAGTTTTGTTACTTGTATTCACCTTTTTAGTTGTATTATTCTATCTTATTGTATTGTTCTCATTTATGTTGGGGAACACTTTTGTATTACTGTAACTTGTACGATGTAAATTTTATTATCATTGTAACGAATGTAACCTTTGCCCTTAATTTATGATCTCTGATGGATGCTTGTTGTTTATGAAATGTAAATAGATACTTGGTACTATTATGTGTTATCGTTTCACAGTATGCAATCCTTAATGGTGTTGTATCTATGGAAATATTTATAATTATGTTCATAGATGTGATAGATGGTTTTATTTATATTATGTTGTGGATATTTGATCGTCAATTAGTAATTATATGTAATGGTTAAGTGGAATTCTCATAGTTAGATAATCATCGTCATGGTATGAGTTTATGTTTAGTAATGTCGTCATGTGTACCCTAGAGGACATGGTATATGATGTATATGTATAACTGCATTATATGTGATGGTTGTCAATGTTCATTATATGTTATGTTTACTTTCAAAAAAAAAATTATTGTGCTTTTATTGTGAGCTCTTGCTGTCCTTTGGGGTTCACATGGCGAGGCGTTACACTTCATAAAATTTGGATGGTGGAGCACTCTAAGTGCATAGTTAATTTTAAATGTTAAAATTATTTAATCTATAATATGATATATTTACACTTGTTGCATGAAATTCTAAACCCTGTTCAAATAGTGTTACAATATTATTTAATTATAATTTGAACCATACTATTTGGTGTTTGTGAACACTCTTAGGTATGGATTAGAGCACCCTATGTTACCACTATAATTGTATTATATATGGAAGCTTATTTATTCTATAAATAAGAATTTATTGTGCTAGTTAAAGATAATATTTGATCATTATATTCTAGAATTAGATGGAGTGATGTCATTAAATAAATTATATTATATCTTCAAATATGATTTTTTTCCAAATACCTTACATAATCATCATATAAGGTGTTAGCTTTAACAATCTCTAATATTGGTCCAAAGAGGATGTAAATCTTCACTTCATGATCCAAACAATGAGATAACCACATTACAACATTCTTATGTTGATGGGAGATGAAAAAAAACTCATATTTATATATAGTTATTTTACCCAATTTTTTTAGTTTAATGCAAATTTTAATTAGGATTACATTATGTTACATATGTTTATTTTAAAAGCATTGTGGACCCATTACCCATATGTCCTAGGATATATTTTGTCTTAAGATTGTAAAATATTAAGTTATTAGAATATATTGGTTAAAATAATACAATATTTTGCAAGACAAGGAACTAAAATGTTTCTTTTAGCCTTAGACGTGTGGACATGTCAATTTTTTACAAGGGGAGAAACCACGTCTAATTTTTAAAAAATACTCATTGATCTTTCCTGGTGTGAAAATGGTTATGTATAGTTATTCCATATGTGTGGGTTAGATTGACCAAATATATTAAATCTTTCATTTGATGATGATCATTTGAAAAGTCTATAGTTGCAACATTATTAAAAGACATAGTGAAGGTCTTGACTTATCTTCACAAGTTAGAAATCATTTATAGAGATCTCAAGCCTACTCACATTTTGGGTAGATAATGGTGTCATAGTTAAATTTGTAAATATTGGACTACATTTGTGAATGAAAATGGGAAGCCCAACAAAAGAATTCTATATGGTCTCTTGGGATCATGACAGTAGAAATTTATTGTGATAAACCTCCTTACATGAAGAAAGATATAAAGAAAGAATTTTTTGAATGAGTCTCATCTCATGGAACATAGCCCATTAAAAAATAAAAAGGGATGGGTTGGCTATAGATACCGAGTGCATTCTAGTTAATATAGTTTTTATTCTAGGTGAGTGCTCTCTAGTTAAATTAAATGAAGCATTAGTTCTAATGTTTCTTCATGAAGTGCTCTTTGCATGTTAATAATTTACTATTTTTTTATTCATGTGAAGATGCTGAGAAAGATTACCATTTTTTTGTTATCAGACTTGATCAACCCAATAACTTTGTACATGTGTCTTATAAAGTATTTTATAGGAAAAGTGGATACTCACGTAGTCTGAAATGCATGAATATCATCTTAGAATATATTTTGAATATATATATTATGTAGTTTAATGATGAGTGGCTACATAGTAGTGGATATGCATGTCATTTACTAGATAAATGTTATGTCAATACATGATAATAATTTTGTAAATTTAATGTTGAAGATTTATGTAAGTGATTAAAACATCTATATTAAAGAGAATACATAACACGAGAAAAAAATTGATAAAGTTGAAAAATATGTGATTAAACATATAGAATAAGAATTAGTTTCTTCAATTGGAAATTCTTGATATGTATGCATGTATAGTCCTTGTCGTAATTTTGATTAGAAAAATGGTTCTCTTGAAATTACTTGTTAAATTAAAAATAAATTAAAAAGAGAGAGATATATGCATTAAAATAAGAAAAGGATGGTAGATGAAGATATATATATATATATATATATATGAAGATGTATAGGAGTGAATTTACACCCCTCTCGCAAATTCCCCTTTTACATCCCTCCACCTTAGAAAATCAAGCCCGACTAAATAATTCCACATCACCTATCTGCTTTCCATCCAGTTGGCGCTTTTTTTTTTGTGTCGGTGGGGGAACTTATGTTGGGGACACACAAACAACGTGTAGATGTTTGTGTGGCATGCTGTCATCCCTGATAGATTATTGCCTCTAGAATTCGTAGAGACGTTACATTCTCCATTGGTGGTGAAGCATAATGCCTCTATACCTTCCTGTTGACCCAAGAATGGATCTTTCCCTCCTAATTATTCTTCAAATGCCTATCTTTCACTTGCACTTCATCTCTTTAGCAATTCAATCCATCTTATTCACAATTTCACATGCTAGCTTGATCTTGCTTGACAATTCCTGAGCTCCTAGACATCTTCCCTACTTCTTGCTGCACTTATTCCACCACTAGAGTTGTGATTTGGTGTCCTACGGGACTGCTTCTTCATTTTTGTGGCAATGTAGACTTTACCAAGCTTGCATCCCTCTCCTACGTGCTTGAGGGCACCTTTATTGAAAAGGTGATATTGTTTCATATCTCCATTTCCATAATATTGTCACTTGATTTACATAGCATAGTGTTATTTCTATCATTTGATATCTTTTCTATTACTTCCTTTATCATATTTTCTATCTCATGGCTATTCTAGCTATCTGTGGTGGTGGAAACACCAAAGTGGCAGTTTGATTAAGGCAAACCCCTACACATCCCAAAAAAAATTCCTCTCTTAGTTGTGTGTAGGTACATGTTCGTCTGGAGCTTGCTAGCAAACTAGACTCTTTATGAGTTATTCTTTATCACCTTTACTTTCTATCACTTCTACATCACCTTTCCAGTTATTTTACTCATTTTGTTAGTTATCATTTTAGTTAGTAATTTGAACCTTATTTGCTAAACCATTAGTAGGTTTTTGTACTTGTCACTGTACTTTTATACTTTTTCGTCATATAGATGCTAATGCCCAAAAGAGATGCCAACCTGTCACACTGTCGTCCCTGACTCATGTTGTTGTCCTCGGGTAGAGAATTTTCTAAGGTATAGTTCAAGTTCCAGAAGCCTACTCGTTTAGCCCCATTCAAACTCTTAGGTTAGCAGTGTGATAGAAGCACTTGAGAGTGCTCTTCATTCTCTATCCTTGACCTAAATACTTATCTATATTGAGGTAGATTAGATCATCCCTCCGCTCTTGGCTCTCCGTGACCTAGATCCTTGGTGTGGTATTCCCCCTCCTCTACATTTTGGTGAACCTGACGTGAAACATTTTGGTTTTGTTTAGCAGTGTTGAAAGACCCTTTCTTTGTATCCTAGGAGATTTGTGGGTGTGAGTGTTGCTAGGTGCTTAGCCTTGCAACCCAACCTATGATCCCTAGTGGCATAGTTGGGAAGTTCCCTAAGCATCGCAAAACAAAACCTTGAGTGGGTCATTGTCTAGTTATGAAACACTTGAGAGTTGTGTGAAAATTTTGCCTGGTATACATAATGGCCTCATTTTTACATCTGCCCATCCCATTTGCACAACCTATGAGTGGATCCCCTGGTATAGCCTTCACCTCACAAGACTTGTTGATGAATTATAACATAGAACAATCTCCCTTATACATCCCTACATGAATCATTGGAAACACTATAACGAGTGTTCTTGTTGACCCTATGTGTCAGGTGAATGTCATCACTAAGGAGATTATGTTGATTAATTTCCTACAAAAAGATGGGTATGATGAACCTAGGAGTACCATCCATACACATGATGGGTTTTTTTTACATTCCATTAGTTGCATCACCTTGTCAGTCTTAGTTGGACCTAAATTCGTAAATGCACTCTTAGACATAATCCTAGGGTCTAAGTTCTTCAGAGTGAAACTAGGTATCCTATGGTTGGTCGCTATGAATGTAGTTCCCTCGATGGTTCATAAGTGTCTAAAATTCATCCATGAGGGTATAGTGCATGTAGTCCATGACACTGGCTATAAATCACTAATTGCGCATGGTGGCTACTCGCTGGATCATTTTTGGCCTACCCCCATAGGTCTACTTCCTCCTAGGACAGATCTCTTTTACTAAACCTATATAAAGTACAAGAGTGGGTGAATAACGCCTAAGGTGAGATACCTTCCTTCTCCCTTTTCCATTTCGCATAGGGTTTGTCTCAAGGTGGACATCGAGGTTGCCTTGGCTCAAAAAAGGTAAGAAGAGAAGTGCACCCAACACTTTTCTTCTTTTTTTGTTGTTGTCCTGCCTGTCACTTCCTCTCACCCTACTACAACATCAACGAATTATGCTCCTAGGCATTTACTAGAGAATCTTATGGTGTCTGCTTAGTGAAAGCCCAAGCGTCCAGCATTTGAACTTCTTATCTTACCCATGGTGCTTTGACCCATTTGATATGGTCAGGTAGTCCCCGTGGGGAGTCCTCTATGTCTCAGCCTCTGTAGCATCCTACTACTCTTGTCTTTAAGGTAGTGAATGGGAAGAGGCCCGCCACTAGGGCATTAGATCTTTCTCCCCTTGTTGTTGTTTCATCATCTTCTCAACCTCTTTCTCCTATTCCTATCCAAGAGTCTCTCCCTCAGTTGAAAATGGTTGTGAAGGATACTTTGATGGTCGTACAAGAGTCTTCCGTCCGCTCTCAGCCTATGGTCTCTATCTTTCAAAGTTGTAGAAACTACCTTGTGTGTGAGCGCAAGCGTCAGAGAAAGGATCTGGCTGCTGAGCAATCCACCTTGCAAAAGAAGGAGGATTCGACAGCTCCTACTTTGGCACCTATTGTTGTATCCTCCTCTCCCGTCCCCTCTGCTTTAGATCCTTCAACTTCAGTCCTGCTTCTGGCTCCCCCCATGAGTATGAACTATCCTCACTCGAAGAGGGTGCAGGTGTTTATTGCTCCTTCATTTGAGCCGCCCCTTTAGATGTCCCTCCTAGAAATCTTGCCCTTCTCAAAACTCGTAGATGTAACGCCCCGTGGTGCGAACCCCAAAGGAAAAATAAAGCAACAAATACTGCACAATTTTTTTTTTTTAAGTAAAAATAACATGCATGAGATGTACCAAAGTTATGACATGAAAATATATTTAAACAAACCCAATAAAATTTACGTCCCTTGGGGTACACAAGGATACATTACGAAACTTAGTTCCATACATCAATGATAAGGAATGAAAACTAAATTTAATCCATGATGAAGCATACATATGAAACCATCAATAAGAATCGTTCACTTAAATAAATACAACACTTTTGGATAACATATGATATGGAACTGTATCCACACAAGGTTTAACGTTACATTACAATACAATGTTCAAGAGGTACAATGATACAAAAGTGTTTCCAAATAAGAATGGAAACCATACAATAAGATAACATGATACAACTAAAAGATGAGTACATAGTATCATAACTGGCTCCAAGATGAATACAACACTGGAGTTGCCGCAACAGCACCAATCCGCACCTCTCGATCCTCGACTGGGGACCCAATGGGGTGCTTAGCACGTTCCACCCGACCACGTGGGTCCGAAGACCCACCCCCCCGTGCTAAGGAGCTGACAAGAAGAGACCTCAACCAAGAACATCCAAACAGGGAACCACAAGACTCAACGTCATACAAAGGTATCATAAAACTCAAGGATACAATGACCTGATCAACAACATTCGTGAGTCAACAAAATCAAACAAAGCTATGAAAACTCATCACATTTAACCCAAGCAATAACAATTAAGCAAGTCACCAAAGGACATTCATAAACCATTTTCACAAGAATCTAAAACAACATAAAGATTACAATATCCAGAGGCGACAAGAAACAAGAACAAGGGTGTCTAGTGGAGAGTGTCATCGCATAGCTCTCACGGGATTCTCCTGGCCCTTCCTCCAACTGAGGCGCCGGCACCCATCTATGGATCTCCTAGCCCTTCCTCCTAACTGAGGCGCCGACACCATAGGGTAGCTAATGCGGAGCCGATAATCTCTCATGAAGACGAGACTACAACTTTGCCAACCACGGCCTTCTCAGTCTATCACTAGTCTATGGTAGCCCTAATGCATAGACGAGGAATCCAGTTTTAATTATCTTGTGTGTTTTACTACCCATCCCCCTCAATTCTATTGTTTAGGTTATCACTTGTTTTATTACTCTTTCGTGGGTTATCCTGAGCCCTTCCTCTTTCCGAGGCACCAGCGCCCATGAAGAGCCACTCTCCCTAAGACCCCTAACATAAACCAAACTAGGCAAGGGTTGTACCGTAATGGATAAAAAAGATAATCTCAAGACCAAATCACGCGAGGCATTAACCATCTCGCTATAAACACATAATCAAAGTCTCAATAATTCATGTACAACCCTTTTTAAAATCATGATATCAAAACACTTGCCACAACAAGGGCACCTAAAGAGAGAACATCAACTGGCAATAATCTCAAGCCTCTGGAAGCCAAAAGAACAACAATCCACAAACAAGGGAAAAATGAAGCAACAAGATTAAGTTAATGATGCGTGGCTTCAAGCCAATTTCAACACCAACCCAATGAATAAAAGACCCTCAAATCAACATAAACTAAGAAGGTCATACTTATCAGAACATCAAGGACTTCAAGATATTCACAAGAATCCCAACCAGAAACAACTCAAGGAAAAGTCACCTCAAGATGGAACATCAAATCATATAATAACCAACACGAACAAGCAACTACGACATCCACGAATTTCACTTTTTGAAGCAACCTCCCGTTATCAACCAAACAGTAAGACATTCCTTCTATGTGTAAACTACTAAGTAATCTCCAATAACTCAAAGTGTTTTAAGTTAAATAATCTATCAATTTCTTATTGGCTTACTCATATAAAAGACTATATCTAAAAATTAACAGACTACCTTTTATAATCCACATAACTTGGTGATACCATTAAACTAGCATTTAAGGCTTCAATTGTTGAGACATCATCTAAAACAATTTAAAGAGAACGTAGAGACATATTTTAACTATAGCTAATTCAAATATTGCCTTATTAATAATTTCTCATTAATTTTGCATATTAGGAGGTTATCATATCATAATACTTGAAAGAATTATAGTTAAAGAGAACTTAGAATACAAGTGTGTCAAAAATAAACACCTGCTAGAACTTCTAAAGGACTCCCCTATGATCTAAACCATAACCAATTAAAAATAGAAATCCTATGACAATTTAATCTCGAGTTTTCTATCAGAAATAAGAAATTCAGCATTGAATCGTGCACATATCTTTTCGATCATTTAATTACCTAATTAACTATTCCCTTACCAAAACCAACATACTTTTCTTAGTATTCCCAAACACAATAAAATATCATATAGATACTTTTATAACCACATTCAGTTTATATATGGGGTCACACACACCTGAGATCAGAAAAATATAAGTATACAAGAATGACACACTCTTTTTCCTAAAGTGATGATTATCTTTGGCCTACATTCTCCTTAGTCTAAACCTTATCTTTTATAGCGGTATAATTTTACATCTATCACAATTGTAAATTACAAATGCTAATGATCATAAACGATTCATAGAAAATAAGTACCCAAAAATATAAATGCATATAAAAATACCTACTTAAGTTCACAATACCCAATCATTTTCAAAAAACTCGTTAATTGAAATTACTCTTTCCTTAACAACTTTCTATAGATTTCAAGTGCTCGACTGTGCTAGATCGGCAAAGGACTCAGAGTGACTATTTAATTTACTACACCCTTGCAAGCCTAAAATTTGTAGCTGTGGTAGGTTGCCAATGGTTTCAGGGAGGCTATTTAATTCTGTACAACGCCTCAACTCTAAAAGTTGTAACTGTGACAGGTTTCTAGGTATATTAGAAAATCGATATTGGACTTAGGAAATATCGACATCTACTTGCATTAGTATCAAATCCCAAATGAAATCCACAAGGCTGAGGGTTAGGAGAAAAGTGAGGTGCAGATACGTGACTTAAGAGTGGGAAAAATAATGAACAAATTTCTCTCTTTTTAAAACAAGAAGCATTTTTGTTTGGTGGCGAGTTTCAGAGGCAGCCTCCAGTTGAAGTTTGGAAATTAAACTTCTTCGTGATCAATGGAAAGCTCCTTTTTGTGTTAGCATATGACAATATCCTATTTTGAAGTGCTGCAACTGCGATGGATTGATAGTAGAATCAAGCAGGTTATTTAAACCTTTGATATTTCCTCAAGCGCAGCTAAGACAAATTGACAATTGAAGAAAAACATTAGCTCCTGAAATGCAACGATTAAAGGTTTGCACAGGGTGGATTGGCAGGGAAGCTCTCAAATTTCATGAATTAATGAAGCACGCTAGAACAAATTCTAATATTATAAACTTTGCTAGTGTTCAAGGTGCATGCATTTCGCTGATAAAGATAGGTTTCGTTCAAAGTAATTAGTGTAGGTACCTAAATGCTCGAATGCTAACCACCTTATCATTAATGCCCCCCCCATCATTCCACAGATAACACTATAAGTTTTAAGACACATTGCCATTCAATTCTACTGGCTTCCAGACAGAAAAATGGCACTCATAACAGAATGAGTCTCATCTCAGGCTCTAACTCGGATACAAGGGAGGTGTTTTGGTACAAGTCTTTGACATTTAAACCTCATCTAAATTCAGGGTGCTCAAGGTAACTCAAAGCAAGAATAATGCCATCTAAGAAAGCACCAAGGCTGCAAGGAAAGAGTCACAGACAAAGAACGCCTACATAAATAGCGATTCACGAGTATATGAACAAAAATCAAATACCAGGCCAAAGACTTATAAGGTGAGGGTGCAAGGAGATCGAACTCTAAAAAATAATAATGATGGCCAATCATAAACATGTACTATGACATTTCATATAAATAAAATTGACCTATTCTAGATCCAATTACATACACCAGTAGCCAAGCATGTATGGTAGTTATCGATATCAAACAAAGTTGGTCATACAACAGCGATACCAACACCAGCCAGCTAAAAGAAGAATTCGCTTAAAGGATATATACCGGGACGAGCAATCAAGTGAGCAACGCTTGCAAGACGACCATGGATTAATAACTTATGTTTGCTCAGAAGAATAGACGACTCCCTACCACAACTCTAATGTATATAATATTACCATTAGCCAACATAATCCTTGTAACACTATATTGCCATAACAAACCCATGATCAATCGACTTCAACTTAAAAGCTATGTTTCCAAGCATCGAGAATAAAATGCAACACCCAACATCAGTACAGAAGAAAGGCACACCAGACATACCTGAATACCTCCTCTCACCGTCGACTAAACCCTTCAGCCTCTCTTTGTGTCTCACTACCCTCACGTCCAGATCCTCTTCGATCCTCTGGTACCAAACTCCCAGTGTGGCGTTCTCAAATACTAGCAAGGCAATATAGCCCCCAAAGCCCCCCCCAGATGAGCTGTCAGTCGTTCCAGTTTGGCTTTCTTCGTAGAGGTTGGGGCTCAGGAATATGATGAGCTTCCCATCACAAGAGTATTTCACATGGAAGCCATCCCCCCATCGAAATCAGAAATCAAGAAATATAAAATTGCAACCCCCCTCCTTCCTGATAATCTCTTCCTCCTTTATCCAAAACTAACTCTCCAAAGCCGACAAAGGCTAAATGCTTTTAGAAAAATCTTACACATTTCCAATTCGAAATCAGTTTAAAGCCTTGCATGGCTCAAATTCATCTTTTTTTTATTTTTTATTTTCTTTTTTTTATGATTTCTAAAACGCTTTTCCCATTCATTAGAAATCTTATCTATTATCTACTTTAAATCATTCTATTAATAAAAAAAATCTTAAACCCATCTTTTTCTATTATTCACTGGATCCTACTTTAGTTTGAGATCTTATCTCCAAAATCCCACTGTTTTATCGTAATTAACTACTTATATTATATATATAAATATATATTTAATCTTAAATCACTTTTCCATATTATTAATTAAAATCTAATGAAATTATTATTTATCTTTATTTATTTGCTTATCAATAAGCTTTTAATCTCAAAATTTTAATTTAATAAATAATAATCATTATCATGATATAACACCTCTTCAGACATATTATAATGAAACATTGGTTTAAGGTATCACGTAAAATAATTTTAACTTAATTAGCTTGATTAAACATGGTTAATCAAAATACTAGAGTTATCACCTAACCCGACAACAAACGAAATAATGAAACCACCAAATATCCATAATATCATTTCATAACTTAGTTCGCTTAGCTAACGTTTTGATTTCCTAATTAAAATAAATTGTTCTTATAATTATTTTGATTTAATCAATTAACTCAATGCTAAACAATATTACTAAATCACATAATTCATAACATAATATAGTCACGAACTCAAGATATAAAAAAAAAAATCAACTAATCACACTTACTCAAATATGACGAAGGACCAAAAGCGTAGGGGCACTACATCCTCCCCCCCAGGCTTTGACTTACTCCTGGAAGTCGAGCTCAAACATAAACATGGTCACACAAAAATATCATCATTCACCATAAATTAAATCATCAATTAAATGTCGTCAAGAAGTAATGAACAGTAAACAAACCAAAAATACCAAGACAAAAGTGGTGACGGAGTTGCAACCAAACTGACTTGCCAAACTCAAGGACGGATGATGAACTAGGTTGGGGAAACTTCTTGTCAGCTCCTATTTTCCACATCAGACCCATTGGGTGTTTAGGATGCTCACCCTTTCCTGACAATGCAGGTGGAATCGAGGCTTACTTCCTGCAATCCTGCATACAAACAAACATTGTGCACAACATATATATACCAAATCAACCTAGTTTAGAGGGAATTGCAATGTTGTATGCCTCTCACAAATGAGTGATACGACATCGTCCTTCTAACACACTATCATCAATGAAACATCATAAATGATCCTTAATACAATTACTAATCAAATGAAAACATTTTATTAATTCCAGATGCTAAACATAACCAATTAATTACCTTCATCCTCAAGATTTGAAACTAACCACCTGAAAATCATAAACTAAGGTGGAAACATAACACATTAGTACTAAGCATTCAAGAGGATTCTTTACCCTCGCTATGCCACCTTTCCATAAAACGCAACATAATTATCCACACTAGCACATATTCTCATTAAACATCATCATTTTCACACAAAGCACTCTACTTCAATCCTTATTCAACACCAAATTTCACAACAATTTTAACAAGCAAATCAAAATTCTACACCTTCACGGATTCAAGAAAACATAATTTGTCACTCAAGGCCAACAAAAGGAAAATTCCACGCATGCATGACATATTCACACACAAAAAAAATTCACATCACTGGAAACTACATCATACATTGATACAAGGGTCCATAGTGCATCCCCGATAGGAAGGATATCGGTGCATTGCGCACTACACTGAGGGTCCTATCCTTTCCCATCAGTCTCTTGCACTATCTACCCGACACCAGTTAACAGAAGGACTCAAGTTCACCACAATGACAATAGAAAAGTGAAACTCAAGACTCAAGGGTTTAGGCGAAAGGTTACATAGTGAGCACACATATGAACCTAGGCTCTGATACCATGTTGTAACACCCCGTGGTGCGAACCCCAAAGGACAACTAAAGCAACAAATACTGCACAATTTTTTTTTTAAAGTAAAACTAACATGCATGAGATGTACCAAAGTTATGACATGAAAATTCATTTAAACAAACCCAATAACATTTACGTCCCTTGGGGTACACGAGGATACATTACGAAACTTAGTTCCATACATCAATGATAAGGAATGAAAACTAAATTTAATCCATGACGAAGCATACATATGAAACCATCAATAAGAACCATTCACTTAAATAAATACAACACTTTTGGATAACATCTGATATGGAACTGTATCCACACAAGGTTTAACGTTACATTACAATACAATGTTCAAGAGGTACAATGATACAAAAGTGTTTCCAAATAAGAACGAAAACCATACAATAAGATAACATGATACAACTGAAAGATGAGTACATAGTATCATAACTGGCTCCAAGACGAATACAACACTGGAGTTGCCGCAACAGCACCAATCCGCACCTCTCGATCCTCGACTGGGGACCCAATGGGGTGCTTAGCACGTTCCACCCGACCAGGTGGGTCCGAAGACCCACCCCCCATGCTAAGGAGCTGACAAGAAGAGACCTCAACCAAGAACATCCAAACAGGGAACCACAAGACTCAATGTCATACAAAGGTATCATAAAACTCAAGGATACAATGACCTGATCAACAACATTCATGAGTCAACAAAATCAAACAAAGCTATGAAAACTCATCACATTTAACCCGAGCAATAACAATTAAGCAAGTCACCAAAGGAAATTCATAAACCATTTTCACAAGAATCTAAAACAACATAAAGATTACAATATCCAGAGGCGACAAGAAACAAGAACAAGGGTGTCTAGTGGAGAGTGTCATCGCATAGCTCTCACAGGATTCTCCTAGCCCTTCCTCCAACTGAGGCGCCGGCACCCATCTATGGATCTCCTGGCCCTTCCTCCTAACTAAGGCGCCGGAACCATAGGGTAGCTAATGCGGAGCCGATAATCTCTCATGAAGACGAGACTACAACTTTGCCAACCACGGCCTTCTCAGTCTATCACTAGTCTATGGTAGCCCTAATGCATAGACGAGGAATCCAGTTTTAATTATCTTGTGTGTTTTACTACCCATCCCCCTAAATTCTATTGTTTAGGTTATCACTTGTTTTATTACTCTTTCGTGGGTTATCCTGAGCCCTTCCTCTTTCTAAGGCGCCGACGCCCACGAAGAGCCACTCTCCCTAAGACCCCTAACATAAACCAAACTAGGCAAGGGTTGTACCGTAATGGATAAAACAAATAATCTCAAGACCAAATCACGCGAGGCATTAACCATCTCGCTATAAACACATAATCAAAGTCTCAACAATTCATGTACAACCCTTTTAAAATCATGATATCAAAACACTTGCCACAACAAGGGCACCTAAAGAGAGAACATCAACTGACAATAATCTCAAGCCTCTGGAAGCCAAAAGAATGACAATCCACAAACAAGGGAGAAATGAAGCAACAAGATTAAGTTAATGATACGTGGCTTCAAGCCAATTTCAACACCAACCCAATGAATAAAAGACCCTCAAATCAACATAAACTAAGAAGGTCATACTTATCAGAACATCAAGGACTTCAAGATATTCACCAGAATCCCAACATAAACTAAGAAGGTCTAAGTTCTTCAGAGCGAAACTAGGTATCCTATGGTTGGTCGCTATGAATGTAGTTCCCTCGATGGTTCATAAGTGTCTAAAATTCATCCATGAGGGTATAGTGCATGTAGTCCATGACACTGGCTATAAACCGCTAATTGCGCATGGTGGCTACTCACTGGATCATTTTTGCCCTACCCCCATAGGTCTACTTCCTCCTAGGACAGATCTCTTTTACTAAACCTATATAAAGTACAAGAGTGGGCGAATAACGCCTAAGGTGAGATACCTTCCTTCTCCCTTTTCCATTTCGCATAGGGTTTGTCTCAAGGTGGACATCGAGGTTGCCTTGGCTCAAAAAAGGTAAGAAGAGAAGTGCACCCAACACTTTTCTTCTTTTTTTGTTGTTGTCCTGCCTGTCACTTCCTCTCACCCTACTACAACATCAACGAATTATGCTCCTAGGAATTTACTAGAGAATCTGATGGTGTCTGCTTAGTGAAAGCCCAAGCGTCCAGCATTTGAACTTCTTGTCTTACCCATGGTGCTTTGACCCATTTGATATGGTAAGGTAGTCCCCGTGGGGAGTCCTCTATGTCTCAGCCTCTGTAGCCTCCTACTACTCTTGTCTTTAAGGTAGTGAATGGGAAGAGGCCCGCCACTAGGGCATTAGATCTTTCTCCCCTTGTTGTTGTTTCATCATCTTCTCAACCTCTTTCTCCTATTCCTATCCAAGAGTCTCTCCCTCAGTTGAAAATGGTTGTGAAGGATACTTTGATGGTCGTACAAGAGTATTTCGTCCCCTCTCAGCCTATGGTCTCTATCTTTCAAAGTTGTAGAAACTACCTTGTGTGTGAGCGCAAGCGTCAGAGAAAGGATCTGGCTGCTGAGCAATCCACCTTGCAAAAGAAGGAGGATTCGACAGCGCCTGCTTTGGCACCTGTTGTTGTATCCTCCTCTCCCGTCCCCTCTGCTTTAGATCCTTCAACTTCAGTCCTGCTTCTGGCTCCTGCCATGACTATGAACTATCCTCACTCGAAGAGGGTGCAGGTGTTTATTGCTCCTTCATTTGAGCCGCCCCTTTAGATGTCCCTCCTAGAAATCTTGCCCTTCTCAAAACTCGTAGACATGTTGAATACCTCGGTGGTGTCTACCACGATTTTCTCCTCCTCTTCCATGCCTTTTGCTTCATCTATGGGGGTCCCACATCCTCCGATGAAGCAGAAGATGGAGGATGACCCCGCTTGCAAAGGGGGTCAGAAGAAGGGTTCACCTCCTTCGAAGGGTGGTCTTGCATTAGCTTGTGTCATCCCAGTGATGGAGGAAGCCCTGACGTCCTCAGAGTTTGTCACAGCTCCCAAGTCACTCAGTGAGCCTAGTAGTGAATCTTAGGTGCCACCTCGCTCACCTATTGACTTAACACATGGAACTCTTGTGAAGTGCGTATTTAATTCTTTGGATGAGGTCCTGACCTTCTCAAAGATTTTGTGAATTCACTGACATTCACTCCACAAGAACTAAATGGAGAAGACCTCACAGAACCTTCTTCCTTACCTCTTGTTGTGGGAGGGTCAAAGGGCTCCCCAATTAATATTTTTCTCTTGTAGGCTCATCGGCCTCCCCCTTATGATGATCTAAACTAGGAGAAAAATGACCTCTTGGTTGATGAGGACTAGGGGGGTGCCTCTTCTTTATTTTTAGAGTAGATTGTGTATGTGTGTAATGTGTTCCCTCGTGCTTGTGTTATGTGTTCCTAGATGGCCCTTGTCACTCCCACAGGTGCTTGGATATAGGAGTGTTTTTTTGTCGTAAAAATTCCTCTATTTGCTACATCATCCTTCCTCTGTTGTGTATTGACTTTTCACAATTGGGGATGATGCAAAGTGTTGGGGGCATTTAGGCTCCCCATTCATGTTGACCCAGTTTTTTATTTTTATTTTGTCTTCTTGTGCCTGTATTTATATGGTCTGATATAGTAGGGGGTTGATGAAAGTTCATTTATATATTATTATACTTATTTATCTATATTTATGAGTAGCTCTGACCCTGAAATATCATATCACCCTTGTGTCCCTTGCTCGTAAATGTTATTGTCCCTTCTTGCATTTTTGTTCTCTTATCTTTTCTGCTTGTTTCATGATGTTTTGGTCCTCATGTGTTGTCCCTCATGTGTGTAACAACATTACCATGGTTACATCTCACTATGTTCCATGGGCCACAACATCACTTTTTCACTCTTGATTTTCTCTCCTTGGGATGTCACATGTCTTTTTGTTCGGCATGCACCATCCTAAGGGGGGGATATTATGTCTCTTTGATTTTCAAAAAATGCATTTAGTGGCCAATGAATCTTTTCTCAAAAATACCTTCAAACTAATTTTTAAAAATTGCATTCCTCAACAAGGACCACTGGCAGAAAATGTTTCCCTTCATCATGGATTCGTAAAGAAAGAGTTCAAAAAACATTCCTCTGAGGAGGGAACACCTTCTCCTGCAGGTGAAGTTTTGACCTTCCCCTTGCGAGGGGATCTTCTTCCTTTTGAATTCCTTGATGAATTGAACGTCTTTCAAAAGGATTAATTGATGTTGAATTGATTTACAAAATATATACTCTCTTTCAAACTGAGTGTCCCTTGAGTGGACCCCTTTTCTTTTGAAGGGTTCCTGAGGGACCCCTTTGAAAGCTCTTCCTTCAACTTTGTCTATCTACGTGACTATTTGCTTGTCTACCTGCCCGGATTTTTTTTTTCTAACATGTTTTATCTGAGGATTAACATGTTTCTTTGTAGGTGCACCTATGAAGCTACTTTCCAATCCGGCTTTGTGGAGTCCCCTACATCGAGCTTCCTTCAGGAGAGATTACCTAGGGGTGCCTTATTTGTAGGTTTGTGGACCTGTGAAGTGCTTGCATCCTATGGGATTTGTCCATCATTGGTTTGCAGGCCTTCAGTGTACTTTGATTAACTCTGTAGCTCCAAGGATCTACAAAGTTATTTGTTTGAACCTCCTCAAGAGAGAGTACCTATGGAGCCATTTGCCTACCCTGCACTTTTGAGCTTTCCAGATTGCAGTTTTCTTCCTCAACGGTTTAGGTATACATTTCTAAACCCTTTTGATCTACTTTACTAAACATTCATTGACACTCATGCTCGCTAAAGTGGGGGAAAAATGTATAGGAGTGAATTTGCACCCCTCTCATAAATTCCCCTTTTACATCCCTCCACCTTAGAAAATTAAGCCCGACTAAATAATTCCACATCACCTATCTGCTTTCCATCCACTTAGCACTTGTTTTTTGTGTCAGTGGGGGAATTTATGTCAAGGATGCACGCGTGATGCCCAGACGTCTATGCGGCACACTATCATCTGTTATAGATTGCTACCTCTAAAATTTATAGATGCATTACGTTCTCCATTGGAAGGAAAGCATAACACTTCTACACCTTCCTTCCTACCCAAGAACGGCTCTTTCCCTCCTAATTCTTCTTCAAATGCCTATCTTTCTCTTGCACTTCATCTCTTTAGCAATTCAATCCATCTTCTTCACAATTTCACATGGTAGCTTGGTCTTGCTTGACAATTCTTGAACTCCTACATGTCTTCTCTACTTCTTGTTGCACTTTTTCCACCATTGGAGTTGTGACTTGATGTCCCATGGGACTACTTCTTTGTTGTTGCAACAACACAGACTTTACCAAGCTTGCATCCTCTTCTACATGCTTGAGGGCACCTTGATTGAGAAGGTGATATTGTTTCATTTCTCCATTTCCATAACATTTTCACTTGATTTATGTAGCATAGTGTTATTACTATAGTTTGGTATCTTTTCTATTACTTTCTTTATCATATTTTCTATCTCATGGCTATAATGGTTGTCTATGGAGGTGGAAACACCAAATTTATGGTTTGACTAAGGAAAAACCCTATACAACCCCAACATTTTTTCTCTCTTGGTTGTGTGTAAGTACACATTCATGTGGATCTTGGTGGTGAACTAGACTCCTTGTGAGTTATTCTTTATCATCTTTTCTTTTTGTCACTTCTACATCACCTTTCCAGTCATTTTACTCATTTCATTAGTTATCATTTTAGTTAGTACTTTGAACCTTACTTACTAAATTGTTAGTAGGTTTTTGTACCTGTCACTATACTTTTGTACTTTCTAGTCGTACAGATGCCAGTTCCCTATAGAGACACCAACACATCGCATTGTTGTCCCTGACCTGCATTGTTGTCCTCGAGCAGAGAGTTGTCTGAGTTATAGTTTGAGTTCCAGAAGCCTTCTCTTTTAGCCCCATTTAAACTCTTGAGTTAGCAGAGTGATAGAATCACTTGAGAGTGCTCTTCATTCTCTATCCTTGACCTAAATACTTTTCTAGCTTGAGGTACATCAGGGTATGCCTCCACTTTCAGCTCTTCATTATCTGGAGCCTTGGTGTGGTTGGTCTCCCTCTATAGGAGAATAAATGTATTCAATATCAATTTCTTCAATTATTGATTATGTGTTTTTTGAGTTGTTATGTAGATGCATCTCATGCTACTGAGGACAACAACTACCTTACAAGGGGAGAATTGTTATGTAACTTTTCCCCAAGATAAGAAAAAACTATGAAATAACCCTTTAGAATTAAAAGGGAGATAGAAAATAAAGGATATTACGATCCATTGGTTAAAAGAGAGATTAATAAAGAATATATATAAACACTCTTTAAAAAATGGGTAGAATTATTATTTATTTAAATTATTAAAAGGTAACATTTATGAAAGGGTGTGATGGTTTGGAAACCACCCCTTAAAGATTATATAAAGCATTTATGTGAGACTTGGAAAGGGGTTGGGAGAACATTCAAGGAGAGGAGAGAAAAAGGAAAAGAGAAATTTAGAGGGCACACAAGAGTGAAGGTTAGGGTCACTGGCTAGCATTGAGGCATTGGGAGAAGGGGCACACAGTGTGTGTCAAACTTGGGGTACAATGTACTCCTAAGAGTTTCTTAGCTAGGGTTGTGTTATTTATGCCATGAGGCAGGATGGGTTTTGTATAAGAACTGGTTTCCTTTGGGTTGCTTCCTTTATATGGAGAACTTGGACCTATAACTATTCCTTTGATTGTTCCATAATAGCTTCTCTATGATTTACAAATGTGTTATTCTATATGAATTATATGCACGTGTATTAAATTTACTATGTTAATTATTTACTTCAAAATCCTTGTCTAACTATTACATACTATAGTTTACCTTAGTTATTTTATTAGTTATTCACATCATTCTAGTAACATTATGTGTTGTAGATTATCTTAAATCTAACATTTAATCTATTAAATCTACTACTAATACTTTAAAAACTTTAGGAGGATAAGTGACATTACATAATGTCTCCTAGAATGTGATCTTTCCTAGCATTAGTTGCTTGATTTGCATCAGATTATTGTCCTGGGGTTGGTGTTTTAATTTTAACCATTAGAGTTTACATAGATTCACTATTTTGACATGCATTCTAGTTATGTGATTGATTGCATGGGTAGCACAATTCATGTTCTTAAGAAAGGTTGTTCTAAATAGGGACAAATTATTTTGTGCTTGTGGTAGTAGGATTGATAGTATTTAAGGACTTAGCATAATTCCATTGATTATTCCCTTGATACAACTACCTATTTTGTTGTTAATTTTATTTTAAAGGCTAGTAGGGTTCGCTTCTTTGAGCTTGTTGCCTCTTCAAGGCCACTAATTCATTACCAAAATGTTGCAATGTTTTAACCTCACACAACTCATTCGAAGGTATAAATAAGTAGACAATTGAGTTGTTGATATAATGAGAAGAGGTGTAAATATGGGTTATTGTTGTGGGAATTTTGTGAATAGGGACATTGGTAGCCTTGGGGATATTTTACAAGATTGTATTGAACAATTTTCTACCCTAATTGCAATGTTATATGTATCTGAAAGAGCTTTCCCTCTCATAGATTTTATCATCATAGCTAAATCATTGTTAAGAGCTCTTAGATAATACAAAAAGGTGTGGTTGGGAGATGGTTTTACTACGAAAGGGATTTTATCCAAAGTCTTCTAGAATCTAAATTTAAAGTCTCCCAAGAATTCATGGGAGGCTTTCTTTATTGTTGTTAGTTACTCCACAAGTGATAGGTGATTACTCCTATCTTCAAATTGTTCACAAAGCTTTTAACCTAGCTCATCCTAGTTGTGAATAGAATTAGTTCTCATACATTGGTATCACTTTAGTTCTTTGGCTTTTAATGATGAGGCCAAGATTTTCACAACCACATTATCTTCTATGATGCTATGGACAAAACAAATATTAGAAATGTATTCAATATGCTCTATTTGGGTAGCAGTTGTCTCACTGGTAAAATAAGGAATTTTTTTCAAGGCATTCACTAGTATATCATACCTTTTGGTTAATGTTGTCTCATAGAAGTGCACCCTATGCTCAGTGATTGAGACTGAGCCTTCTAGAGAAACATGGGATCATTTCAAGGCTGTGGGTCACCTGAAGTTGAAATGAACCTCCGGAGAAGGCCGGCTTCCTAGTTGGCAGTATCACCTAACTACTAATTCTGTAAGGGAAAGGGAGAAGGAGAAAGCATAAAAATTAAAACTTAAACCTCTGGTGATACACCAAATTGACAGAAATCATGGAATGAGAACAAGATGAACATACACTAGAAAGCTAATGGTTAGTGTTTCACTTGCTTAATAGAACCCCTTTAGATTTATGCATCATTCTTAAAAGGTTTTATCTACATAAATATCTTAAGAAGGAAAAATAATTTTCACAGCTTTAAGGTATGAAAACAAATTTAGAAAAAAACACAGTTGAACACTTGCATAATCTAAAAATACATAACTGAGAGTAATACAAACATTAACACTGGATTTCAAGGTAAAATCTATGTTTTATTCCAGATTTGAGTTGAGTTACAAAGCATACATCAACTGAGAAAGGATTGTTAAACATCACTGACTCTTGAGAATGCATAATGCGAACTTCTTTACAAAGAGGCAAAAAATGCCCTATATACCAAAAGATCTCAGCCCCTTAGGGCTTACAAAATATCAGTCTTTAGAAAAATCCCCCTAGATCTTTTTCCTGAAATTAATACTACACCTTGTGTGTCTTTGTTGTCCATGTCGGTGAAGAGTCATTCCCCGTAGAAGCCTTTAGATCTTTGGTAGCTACCAAATGCATTTACTTCTGGTCCTTGTGTCCTCCTTGAACCTCTTCGGCTGAGCTGCCTTGAATGCTTCTGACTTCAAAGCAGATCCGTGTCAATTCACATTTTGTTGATCTTCTTGGCACCGGTCAAGCTACCAATGATTTGCCTGTAGCTCTCTCTGATTGACTGGGCACATTCCACATGGATTCCCCTACGGTCAAAAGCTTGTTCAGTCATAATTGCATCTCGTCAAGACACTGGAAGTGTCTCGACAATGCGATTATGCCCCCTACAGCTATTGGCATAACATGGAACTGTCGATGAGAGTTCTTATCGAGCTTCAAAAGTCATATCGATATCCCTGAAACCATCAGCAAGACACAACTCTTTCGCTGAGACATCATGTCAAAAACCCCATTCTTTGGCGAACTCCTTCATTTCGGCAAGGTAACATACTCTCGGCAAGACATCATGCCGAAGGCCAAACTACTTCGACGAGTTTTCCTCATCTTCTATCGGTGAGAATTTATTGGTGTCACCCCGAATGCACTCCACTCTACCAAGCTCTACATTCCTTTCGATGAGACATTGGCAAGTCAGGAAGACTTCATAGCGAGGTCCTATAGTCATACTGATATCTGCTTTTGTCGCTAAGACCACACCATGTCGGCGAGACATTGCTCCAATGGCTAGAAGTTACACCGATGTCATATATGTCATGGAGACCTGCATTCGGCGAGACCTTATGGCGAAGCTCAACCACTTCCCCAGGCTCAAACATTCCTTCGGTGAGACACTAAGCCCTCGGTGAGACATTATGTTGATATCAATTTCTTGTGGCAAGGCCTTTGCCAGTCGCTGAGACATCTTGGCGACTTGACCTTTCTTTTGTCGAACTAGGATCCTGACGGGGTGACTCTCATGTATCAGCAGGACTTCCTACCGAGCTTCTCGCATTACACCGAAGGCACAAGGCATGTCGGCGTGAATTTTCGTTATCGATGAGACTTCCTGCCGAACTCACTCCCTTTCAGCTACACTGCTTCCCTTTGGTGAGACATTACTCATCGATGAGACCTCTTAGCTAAGCCCATACTGTCACCGGGACCCTGGCCTATCAGCCAAACATTTCCTCGAGATGACCATCCTATGCCAGGAGCACTCTGTTTCTGTGTGACTTCGCTTGATCGGCCAGACCCTACGCCGAGACCTTACCTTCTGACGAGCTGGGATCTTCATTCGGGGAGACCCCTCCTTGTCAGCAAGACATTATGCCAAAGGAAAAATCCTTCGGTGAGCTCGCTATCAGTGAGACCCTTCATTAGTCACCGAGAGATCATGCCGAAGGAAAAACCTTATGCTGACGGTGAAACCCCCCTTGACGAGACTCTACATGATCGTCAAGACCTCCTGCCAAAAGCAAACCGTCTCCATGGCGCCAACTTTGTGAGCTACTGTCAGTGAGACATCCCAAGCAGAGAGATGCATAATACTTACGACGACCTGCATGTCTTGGCGACCACGAGGATTTCAAACAAGTATGACCCAAAGCTGGTCGATAAGACCCTTGGGGAAGTCTTGTTGACTTTATTCCTTCAAGGGATTTATGCCAAATTAGAGTGAGGGATCCCCTCTAATAGACCTCTTTGTGACTTAGCATTAGATGCATGATTCTTCCTTTGCACGAATGCTCCATTTGGCCCTCTCAAACATCTGTCACATGATTTATCCTGCCTAATTGAGCCCGTAGGTGAAAATTGGGCGACAGTTAACACAAGAGGGATATCACAGTTGAAGGTGACAAACACTTGATTTCTAGGTACAACCATTTGAAACAATGTTATATCTATATAGATAGTAGGTCTTCTAAGTTGTGGCAATGTACTAAATAGAGGTGTAGATTGAGACCTAGGAGATGTTACATAACTTCCATCTCCTCTCCTTGGTGGAGATGAATATTGCCTATTCTTTCTTCTTGAAGTAAACAATGATAACTTGATGAATTTGAGGTTACCTCTTGAAGCTACTATGGCATGAATCCTTGGTATTAAATTTGATTTCTGACCTAGAACCAAGATTTGTATAGTTATCTCATATTGTTGCCAAGTACTTGTAGGATGCCTCTTTCAGATTGAATATGCTAAGAGCAACATCACCTTCTCAACAAGATGAGGTAAATTTCATTTAACGTAGTCCTAACGAGTTTGTCAAAAACTATTATCACTTGGAATTTTACCCTTCCCAAACCTATTATTGAGAAATTCTAGGGAAAAATGGGACTGATATCAAGGTGTGGGACCCTTGTAATTGAGATCAGACCTCCAAAGAAGGCTGACTTCCTCTATAATCTAGATATAGAAGTGTTGATCCAACTCAACATTGAGCAACCATAATCTAGTCTTATTCTATCAACTTACAAGAGGAAAGAGGGAGAGAATAAAAAATATTAAAGGGGTGGTGATGCACCAAGATCAGAATGATATTTTTTCTTGCTTACTATAACATAGAGAAGTAATGAAAATGTCAAAATGACACACAATATTATGTTTTATCAATTCTTGATAGTTATATGAAGGTTGGAGTTTAACATATACTAAGAGGGAAAAAATAATCCACAGCTAGCCTTGCTAATGAAATTAACACATATAACATACAAAAAAATGAGCATTCATTCAAAAGTGAAGGTAAAAATTATTATACAACAAATTGGAAGGGAAGGGAGGTGAAATAGATAACTTTTCATTGATTAGAGGATTGAAGCATGTTACAATACCAAAGATGCAAAATGTATAAGTATTTATAGAGAACTATGGGAAGAACATTTTATAATGAGGCTTAACAAAATTTTATTCTTCTACTAGACGTTGAAAAAGATAGGGTATATGGAAAAGAAGAAGCCCTAGTCATGGCCCTCTGTAGAAGTTTGACAAATTTAAACAAAAATATTTGAGTATAATGTGAAAATCCCTCAAAAATTCCCCTACTATACCTGCATTGATGAATCATAGGTTGTGTGTGGAGAAACTCTCGTGAAATCTATTGAAAACATGGCTCGAAGATGGCCAGTTGATAGAAAGGAGCTCTACAACTCCATAAATGCGGCATGACATCACAATCCTTCTAAGAATCCATGGAAATGAATTAAAATCCACTTTGGAGACTCTAAAGATCGATATTTGGTGTCTCAAAGAGTTGTTGCAACATTAATGGCACCTCTTGAGCCTTATCTTTACAAAATAAACCTTTGTGGAAATTTGACCCTCATTTGAACATGCGGTTTGTTATTATTCCATATAGAAGAAAAAAA
This sequence comes from Sequoia sempervirens, assembly GCA_007258455.2. NCBI lineage: Eukaryota > Viridiplantae > Streptophyta > Pinopsida > Cupressales > Cupressaceae > Sequoia > Sequoia sempervirens. The sequence goes on from VDFB02193867.1 coordinate 311,398,485, forward strand.
TTAGGTTGAGGCATGGAATCATCCTATTGTCTCTTGAGGTTTTGTAACATCCCTCTATTATTTTTTAATGCTTTTAGGTTCTCATTTCTCCTCTTTTTAGGACTTTGGATTTCATTTGGATGTGGTAGGACAATACCATCCATTAGGACATATTCAAACACTTAAAAATTCTCATGATGTCCCTTAGATCTCAAAAAAAAATTCCTTTGCTTTCATCATTCTTCAAGCACTTCCAAACTCTCCACCTAAGGATTGTGAAAATTTGACCGCCATTCAAACATGCATAAATGTCAAAGGGTAAGAGATATGTCTAGATGGTGAGTAAAATCCTAACGATGATGTCCACAAGGAAGGACAAGGATGCCATGATGGAACATAATGGCTTTGGGTGGGGGTAACTACAAAAAGATGGGGGGCCAAAAAGGGGTCTTAAATGGTCACTTTTTTTCTTTCTAAAATTAGGAAATATTGACGTTGGACATGAAATTGAGGATAATTACACTCAAAATTTTGAGATGCAAAAAAAACAAGGATCATAGTGCTCTGAGTCTACTTTCTAAACTACTATTTTTTTTTTGAAAATGGTAGAGATTAAGGGGTTCAAAAGAGGGGGCCACAAAAATTGGTGTTGTGTTTGTCAAAAAAACATAACGTAGCAACTTTTGTGACTCCCTCAAAAGGTTAACTTTTTTTTAGTATTTTTAAAATCGCTTTAGTGAGAAATTAGCTAACAGTATGTAGTTTATGCTTGATTTTTCTGATAATTTTTTAATGAATATTTTATTTTTTACTAATTTTCAAAGTGGACTCTTCCTAAAAACATAAATTTGGTTATATTGCCCTTATAAAATTTTAAAACTAATTGAAAATCATTGTTTTTAATATGTGTAGAATGGAGTCTAGTTTCTAAAAATGTAATTTATTCGAAATTTTGATGAACAGTTAATTTATAACAAAAAAAATACCAAACACTAGGTTTTTCCAAAAAATAGACATGCAAACAAAATAAATTATAGATCAAAGGCTTAACATTGTCAAAATGTGAAAAAAATTACATTGTTAGATAGCTAAGAGAGAGCCTAACATTACCCAGGTGTTTGATTTGTTCGACCTTGAAACACATGCAAACTTGATGCTTAGCACAAACACAATTATGTGACATATTGTAGAATTTGCAAAAACATGTCTTTGGATGTTAGGAAGGAACTCCAAGCCTTTGGGTTGGTATTCCAAAGCAAATACCAAGCCTAAGTCTTGGGGATTATCAAAGTAAGAAATTATGTGAGTGCATTATAATGCACTTGCATTATGTCTTGCTTTGTTGAATGCTAGTCTATTAAATTTATGTATATATATTTGTATGTATGTATGTATGCATGCTTGTATGTATGTATGTATGTATGCATGCTTGTATGTATGCATGTACGCATGTATGTATGTATTTATGTATCAGTGTATGTATATGTATGTATGTATGTATCAATGTATGTGTACATGTAAGATTGTATGTATGCTTGTATGTATGTAAAATTGTATGTACATATGTATGTATGTATGTATATATATAAGTATGTATGTATTCTTGTATGTTTGTATGTCTATTTGTATGTATGTATGTATGTATGTATGTATGTATGTCTTTAGAGTGAGGGGGAATTTTAAGAGAGAGAGAGAGAGAGAGATGGGTAGAGAGGTAGTGAGAGAGAGACCTAAGAGAGGGAGAGGGAGTGGAAGGGAGAGACCTAAGAGAGAGGGAGTGAGAGATAAGGGCCTGGAGCAAGAGGGACTTAGCTAGGTAAGGGTGCGAGGGATAGAGGGAGAGAGAGAGAGAGGGGGAGAAAGAGAGAGAGAGGGAGAGAAAGAGAGAGTTATGTAGGTAGGGTTCCAAAGGGAGAGACTTGAGTGTATGAGGGGGGGTCAGAGGGAGAGAGAGAGAGAGAGAGCAAGTGTGAGAGAAGGGGTTGGAGTGAGAGGGACTTAATTAGGTAGGGTGGGAGGGGAGAGAGAGAGAGAGAGTTACCTAGGTAGGGTGCCAGAGGGAGAGACTTGAGAGAGAGAGGTGGTGGGAGGGAGAGACCTAAGAGATAGGGAGAGAGAGGGAGTGAGAGAGAATGGGAGAGAGAGAGTGATGAAGAGGAGAGTGGGAGGGAGAGAGAGAGAGAGAGTGGGAGAGAGAGGGAGTGATGAAGAGGGAGTGGGAGGGAGAGAGAGAGAGAGAGGGAGTGGGAGAGAGTAGAGGGAGTGAGAGAGTGGTAGGGATTGATTTAGCGAGTACATAGAAAGAGGGAGAGGATAGATAGAGACAATTAGAGAGGGTAGGAGAGAGGGAGGGAGAGATGGATGGAGATAGAGAAAGAGGGATAGGGGTTGAGGATATAGGGTTGAGGGTATAGGGTTGATGGATTAGGGTTGATGTTCCAATGTATAGGGTGGAGGGTTTAATATATAAGGTAGAGGGTTGAGGGTTTAAGTGTTTAAGGGTTGAGGGTTTAATGGTTTAAGAATTGAGGGATGTTTAAGGGTTTAGGGTTTAAGGGTTTAGGGTTGAGGGATTAGGTTTGAGGGTATAGGGTTGAGTATATAGGTTTTAGGGTATGTGGTTGAGGAATTATGGTTGAGGATCCAATGTATAGGGTAGATGGTTGAGAATTGAGGGTTTAGGGTTTAACATATATTGTAGAGGGTAGAGGGTAGATGGTTTAAGGGTTGAGAGATTAGGGTTTAAGGGTTGAGGTTTAGGGTTTAAGGGTTGAGGGTTGATGGATTAGGGTTGAGGGATTAAGGGTTTAGGGATTAAGGGTTGAAGGATTAAGGGTTTAGGGTTTAAGGGTTTAGGGATTGAGGGTTGAAGGATTAAGGGTTTAGGGTTTAAGGGTTTAGGTATTAGGGTTGAGGGATTAAGGGTTAAGGGTTTAGGGTTTATGGTAGATAGTTTAAGGGTTGAGGGATTAGGGTTGATGGTTTAGGGTAGAGGGTTTAAGGGTTGAGGGTTTAGGGTTGAGTGTTTAATGGTTTAAGGGTTGAAGGATTAGGGTTGAGGGTCCAATGTATAGGGTAGAGGGTATAGGGTTTGAGGGTTTAGGGTTGAGGGATTAGAGGGTTGAGGGTTTAGGGTTTAAGGGTTGAGGGTTTAGGGATTAGGATTTAGGGATTACAGGTTTATGGATTATGGGTCGAGGGTTGAGGGTTTAGGGTTTAAGGTAGAGGGTTTAAGGGTTTAGGGGTTGAGGGCTTAGGTTTGAGGGATTAGGGTTTAGGGTTTAAGGTATTGGGTTGATGGTAGAGGGTTGAGGGTTGAGGGTTTAAGGGTTTAAGGGTTGAGGGCTTAGGTTTGAGGGATTATGGTTGAGGGTTTAGGGCATTGGGTAGAGGGTTGAAGGTTGAGGGTTGAGGGTTAAGGGTTGAGGTTTTAAGGGTTTAAGAGTTGAGGGTATAGGGTATAGGGTTGAAGGATTAGGGTAGAGAGTTTAAAGGTTCATCGAGGGAGAGAAAGGTGAGATAGTTAGATAGAGAGAGAGGGAGAGAGGTTGAGGGTATAGGGTTGAGGTTCCAATGTATAGGGTAGAGGGTTTAATGTATATGGTATAGGGTTGAGGGTTTAAGCATTTAAGGGTTGAGGGGTTAATGATTTAAGGGTTGAGGGATGAGGTTTAGGGTTGAGGGATTAGTGTTGAGGGTTGAGGGTATAGGGTTGAGTATATAGGTTTTAGGGTATAAGGTTGAGGTATTATGGTTAAGGATCCAATGCATAGGGTAGATGTTTGATAATTGAGGGTTCAAGGTTTCATGTATAGTGTAGAGGGTATAGGGTTGAGGTTCCACTGTATAGGGTAGAGGGTGGAGGGTTTAAGGGTTTAAGAGTTGAGGTACGAGGTTTACGGTTTAGGAGTTTAGGGTTGAGGGATTAGTGTTGAGGGTTAAGGGTATAGGGTTGAGTATATAGGTTTTAGGGTATAAGGTTGATGGATTATGATTGAGGATCTAATATATAGGTAGATGGTTGAGGGTTCAAGGTTTAATGCAATGTAGACAGTAGAGGGTTTACGGGTTGAGCGATTATGGTTTAAGGGTTGAGGGTATAGGTTTCATGGATTTGGGTAGAGAGGGAGGGATGTGTTATCACAGAATCTAGCAGCGCTCGTTCCACGGATAACCCCCCTATGAAACTTGTCTGTTTCCTAGGATTCGTGAAGTTCAAGTATGCATAACGGAGTGATTTTCAAGCCACCTTGAAATGCGTTCCCAAGTCTCGAATAGCCAATTCGAGCATTCCCCCTTGTTTTCCTCGCAAAGACCTTTGAAACGAGATCTTTCGTGACGTTTCACTGTTAGTACTTTGCAAATTACGGAAGATGCAGTAGCACTGAAAAAGTGCGCTCCTGCAGGGAAAATCCAAAAATTTGGCTAAGTCTGGAAATGTAAGGGCGCTAAAATTTAGCGCCCCTACATGAAGTGAAAATTCCAAAAAATGCAAGAGCGCTAAATTTTAGCACCATTACATTTTTTCTTGACACTTAAACTTTTTTGAGCCTCTGGCACGTTTCTTCACAATTTCGCATTTTTCGTCAATCGTGCCACTTTTCGTGCCTAAATTTATTGCACGACTTGAGTTAGGTTTTTAATTTTCATTTTTGCAAGTTAAGTGAATGAATTCGCCATTTTTTTTGTTTATGTTTTATTTATTTTGCCTCTCCTCTTGCTGTGTGTTTTCCTTTCATCTGCAAAATCACGTTTTTTGGAGATTCGCCATTCGTCTCTTCAACAAGCTTCGCGTTTTGCCCTGGTAAGACTTTCATTTCGGCTTTGTATTGTCATTTGTATATGATCTATGTTCGTTCGCGTTTTTGTTTCTTTCTTTCACGTCTTTCATTTCATTCGCATTTTTTGTGTCTTACCATTCGCATTCTTCTCTTTCCTAAACCTATGCTTTCTCTCCCTTCGCGTTTTCCTCACCATGTTCACCATTCATGGTTTGCTTTCATTGCACGAGCCTTGGTGAACCTTTGCCAACCCTCGCCATTCCTTTCTTTTTTTTCTCCAAACGTGTATTGTTCTACATTCGCGTTTCTTTGTTTCTCTACGCGTCCCACCCTCATTCTCCATACACGTTTCTTTCTTCCTTCAAAGATGGCGACATTTCTGTGTTCCATGTTTTGTTCATTTCTCCTCACAAACTCATATCTCTCCAACGTTATTCCCATCGCGTTTTTCACGCCATTCTTTTCATATGCTTTGAAACAAACTTTGCAATCTCACAAAAGAAAAGATTTCTTGTGAAACCCTTAAGCATAAACATGGAAATGGAGACAAATTCGAAAGCTTTCATTCTACAAGCATTTACAAGCATTTGCAAAGCTCAAAGTGCCTTCGCCATTCCTCACTGCATTTACATCACCAAAAATTGCCAAAATTGCAGAAGCGCTAATTTTCAGCGCTATGACATTTCAAACTTAACAAAAATTGCCTAACACTGAAAAGTGTAAGGGTGCTAAAATTTAGCGCCCTTACACCAAAAGCAATTTTCTTAGAATGTAAAGGGCGCTGAATTTTAGCGCCCTTACACTTTTTGCAGGCTTTTCCCAGACCTTTCCAAATGCACTCCATTTTTGACCAGTGCATCCC
>VDFB02193867.1:311404206-311553497 GCA_007258455.2 Sequoia sempervirens
TCTACCACCTTTTTATGAACTTTCTACCACCTTTACATGAAATAATAGAGTTTTCACTTCGAATTTGATATATATCAATTCAAGTCTCAATTCCATTCAAGAGTGATATACAATTGAACATTGAAAAGGAAACAAGCCTGTGAAAAGCTCAAATTGTTGAGGATTTTGATGCAATAAGAAACAAAGGCTACATAATTGGGTAGAAATCCTCCACTTGAATCTCCATTTTTTAGATATGTGAAGTCTTTACACATTTTCTTTATATTTTCCCTAATTCTATTTGGCTTGTTCTGATTTTGTTATTATGCATATTCCATGTTCATCATTGTTTTTTTGTCATTATAACCTTAGCCCCTCTTGGTACATTTTAGACTACACAATTCTTTACACTTACCAATTACATTTTTAAACCACATCTCTTTGAGGTATTTTGTTAAACAATTGACCTACCTTGTGTATGCTTCTACATTTTGTATACACATATATATGAGAGTAGTTATAAGTATGTAATATAATACATCATTTCTCAATCATTTTCTATGGATGTGCGTACCCCTTTCCAAAGCTTTCATTTTGATATAGGCATGGGGGATGTTGGAAAATATAGTGGAATTTGGTTTTACACCTAAAAATTGCATTTGCTTGAAATTTTGTAAAGCCTTTTCAACAAATCCATTTTGTCCATATCCTGCAACCATTCTAGTCCATGGGGACATATCTCATTGAGGAATTTTGTCAAACAGTTCTACCAAGCAGCTGATTGCCTTGTCTATGCTACCCAAAATTTCATACATGTCTACCAAAGCATTTTATCAAACAACATAGACAAGGCAATTAGCTATTTGAAAAAAATGCCTCAAAGAAATGTGGTCTCATGGTGATGTGCATTTTTTCAAACAGTTGATTGCCTTGTCTATGCTACCAATTTTCCATGCATGTCTACCAAATAATTTTATCAAACAACATAGACAAGGCAATCAACTGTTTAAAAAAATGCCTCAAAAAATTTTGTCAAAAAAATCCCCCTTTATTTCAATGATTTGATTGATGCCTAGATACCTTGTTCAATAGAGGGAGTGACCCTCATTCTCTACAAAATTGGAATATACTCCTCCCACATTAATAGATCTTCATCTATCTTGGTTTTCATCTCTATTTCTAAACTTACCTCATCACTAATGTTGTGATATATTTTTAATGTTTCCTTGATTGCCCTACCTACAAGGGATTGTAACCCTTCTCTCCACTCTTTCATAACTAGGATAATTATTTTTTGGTTTGGGTTTCAAGTCTCTTTATTCAAGGCTACTAGCAACATGGGGACAAGTGTAGCTAAGTCAATAGGGCCAACTAGGTGATGTAAGCATGAAGTTAATTTCCCTACTTGATTTTTAAGTTCTTCCTTTGTGTTCTCATCCTTTTTCATTCTCTCAAGTATAGTTTCTTTTGTTCTTGAAGATTCTCTGGTTTGTTTGTTTTGTTCTTGAGCCTTAGGGTGTAGCTCCAACATTGGGTATGGTGCTTCTAACCATCTTATTGATTCAACCACCATGTTTATAGCTTTATTGTCAATATAATAATCCTTTGGATTTGAACAATCCACTTCCTCTATAGGGTGGTCAAATATCCTTTATATGTTGTACATGAGATGTAGCACTTTCCTATAAACTTATTATTCCTTGTACATCATCGTGAGACCCCATTTCTATGAAGCATTCTTCCAAACAACCCACTACCTTGTCAATGCCATTGCATTGGCAAACTCACTAGCTTGCCAATGCAATAGGTAGTGGGTTGTTTGGAAGAATGCCTCATAGAAATGGGGGCTCGTAGTGATGTACATTTATTCTAAGCATGAACCTCTTTCACATCCAAACATGCTGAATCACTTCGAGCTACGTTCAGCCGACTCGATTCCTTAACAGTTCAAGGTGCAAAATAGTTGCAATATTTGGCAGGCTATTATTCAAAAATTGTGATGCTTGCAAACTCTCTATCTGAGGCTAAAATATCACATTGGGCCCCTCTCTAATAGCCTCTCTCGGTTTTTTCTATTTTTGAGGCATTTTCTCATAGTGACAACTTTTCAGTTGAGGAAAAAACTATCAAATGCAAGTAGTGTAAAGTTGCAAAGTGATGCAACTTTCATTTTGCAACTCGTATGACCAAACCAACTATTCCAAAATATCTGAATGGGTACGTTTATGCTAGGCATGGTCCTCTTTCACACCAAAACATGTTGAATCACTCTGAGCTACATTCAATCAGTTTGATCCCTTAACAGTTCAAAGTGCAAAATGACTGTAATCTTTGATGAGATATTACTCAGAAACCACGACGCTTAAGAACTATTCACCTGAGGCTATGAGATTGTGTTGGGCCCCTCTACAATAACCTCTCTTGGTTTTTTTCTATTTCAGAGGTGTTTTCCCATGGTGACGACTCTTAAGTTGAGGAAAAAGCTGTCAAATGCAAGTAGTGCAAAGTTGCAAAGTGGTGTAACTTTCGTTCTGCAACTCATATGACCAAACCAATTGTTCCAACACATCCAAACATTTACGCTATGCATGGTCCTATTTCACACCCAAACATGTTGAATCACTCCAAGCCGCATTCAACTGGTTCGATCCCTTAACAATCCAAAGTGCAAAATGGTTGCAATCTTTGATAGGCTATTACTCGGAAACTATGATGCTTACAAACTCTCTGTTTGAGGATACATGATCGTGTTGGGCCCCTCTATAATAATCTCTCTTGGTTTTTCTATTTTAGAGGCATTTTTTTGTGGTGATGACTTTTCAGTTGAGGAAAATTTTTTCAAATGAAAGCAGTGTAAAATTGCAAAGTGGTGCAACTTTCATTTTGCAACTCGTACAACCAAACCAACTATTCAACCAAATTTGTATGGGTACATTTATGTTAGGAATGGTCCTCTTTTGCACCCAAACATGTTGAATCACCCCGAGCTACATTCAACCAATTCGATCCCTTAACAATCCAAAGTACAAAATGGTTGCAATCTTTGACGAGCTATTTCTTGGAAACTGTGATGCTTACAAACTCTCTGTCTAAGGCTATAGGATTGTGTTGGGCCCATCTACAATAACCTCTCTCATTTTTTTACTATCTCAAAGGCGTTTTCCTGTGGTGATGACTTTTCAATTGAGGAAAAATGTCAAATGCAAGTAGTGTAAAGTTGCAAAGTGGTGCAACTTTTGTTCTGCAAATCATACAACCAAAAAAACTATTCCAACATATTTGAATGGGTATGTTTATGCTAGGAATGGTCCTCTTTTTCACCCAAATACATCGAATCACTCTATGCTACATTCAATTGACTCGATCCCTTAATAGTCCAAAGTGTAAAATGGATACAATTTTTGACAAACTATTACTCAAAAACCGTGATTCTTACAAACTCTCTGTTTGAGACTATGGGATGGCGTTGGGCCCCTCTACAATAAATTCTCTTAGGTTTTGCTATCTCAAAGGCATTTTCTCGTGGTGACGAATTTTTAGTTGAGAAAAAAATTGTCAAATGTAAGCGATGTAAAGTTGCAAAGTGATGTAACTTTCGTTTTGCAACTCATACGATCAAACCAACTATTCCAACACATCTGTATGGGTAAATTTATGCTATGCATGGTTCTCTTTCACACCAAAACATGCTGAATCACTCCAGGGTGATCCCACAATAGTGGTTTACAATTTTTGGCCAAATTGGACACTGAAATATTTTTTTTTAACTAAGTTGCACACATTTGGGCACCTATAGCATTAAACCAGGGGTTTGAAGATGATGAAAACTAAGACTCAATAATTTTATTTGTAGATTCTGTAAAAATATTTTTCAAGAATTTTTGGAATTGTTACTTCTTTCTCTCCGAAAACTAGTTTTAGAAAACTGAAATTTTAAAAGTAGCCTACAGTATATACAACTTTTCCCATGATGGACCTAAAATTCTAATTCTTTCTAAATTTAGATTTGTAACTCTGAGTATCTATTGGCTCACTTATTTTAGATAGTTTTTGTGAATATTTTCCTTTGAAATAGAGTTTGAAGTCAAAGCAATTAATTTAGATACCAGCGATTGTATAGCGTAATTTTTGTATATGTAAAAGTTAATTTTTTTTTGTTGGATCAAGGACTTCAATATCTGGGCACTCATATTTTTCTTTTTTTTTTTTATAATGTTCTATTTTTCTAGAATAGAGACTTCATTTTTGATGAAAAACCTATGTTTAATAAAACTAAAAAAACAAATACATAATAAAACCAAAACATATTAAAATTATATTTTTTGGATAGCTTGTTTCGAAGACTACTTGATGCAGAGACAAAGTTTCACAACATCCAACCTAGTTCATGAAATAGAATACTCTTTCTTTGAGACAATTTGAACTACTCATTCTTGAGAAATAAGGCTCTAAAGAGGCCAATATAACAAAGCATGTACCCTAAAATCAACTCCAAAACCACAAATAACTAGAGGAAGCATTGAATCAACTCATAAAACCATCAACTCAATCATCTTTCTCAAGAAAAATCATCTATTAAAGCAGCAAATACAAAAACCCATACTCAAGGCTTGAACAAAACTCCATTCAATGAGGGTTTGTAAAAGTAGGTTTTCTAAACCTCATACCAACTTTTCACACCTTCAATCATACTAGAATATGTCTGTACAAACTCAAACAATCATCAAAAATTGCTTCCCCAAAATATTTCACACTTTTCCATGTTTGAATCTCTCTAATTCACCCAAAACATGCAATTTTAACAACTAGGCCAACCTAGGGCATCACCAAAAACATAGCAAAACTTATTAAAATTCTCTGAAACCTTGGATATAGTAAGAAAACCTCAAAATGAATCCTTCCACAAATTTTTAGAAGTTTCCACTATATAAATTAGAAGAAATCACATTTTTTTGTATGCAACCCCAAAAACCCTATGTTTAGAACAGTTTTTAGGAAATGACTTGTTTGACCCCTTAAATGGCATTATAAAAATTACTGGTAAGAATAAAGTTTTTCCACCACATCAATATCTTTCCATATATCCAAGTTTTAAGTCCGTACCATTTCGTACTTGTCCGTACCAACATATTTTTTGACTGCAATTTCTGAAAAATGTTTCTGAACTACCTATCTATACAAAAATCATCATAACTTTCTTATTACTCAATGAAAATGAGTGAGACTTGAACAATTAGAAATATTATTCAATAACCTACACCATAAAACTACTTTTATAAAGTTTCTAGGCTGTACTATTTTATACAAGGCCTGGAAACAGGGAGAAAACTGTTAAAACTTCAAAACAAGGTATTGAAATTGACAAAATTGATTCCAATTTACATTATTTTCCTTTGGTTCGCCTTTCCAAGGCTTAAATAGATGATTACAACATAAATAATAAATTCCCCTTCAATTCCAACTAATAAACTACCCTTTACAACCAAGTGGCCCTTCATATTCTTGTTTGTGTTCATATTTTGCACTTTTGCAATTTTACATGTTTTATAACTTTTGCAACAAAATGACTCAACCAACCCCTTAGTGACTTTAAATATATTAAAATATAACCACCCAAGACCTTTTACAATGTTTTTACATACATTTTACATTCAAATATTCAATTTTTGAAATTTAGCCTTTTGAAGGCATTTTAACAGGAGGCAAAGTGCTCCATACTCACCTAATTCCAGTTCAGGTTAAAATTGAAATTCTCATTTCATCCCTCAACTACAGAACTTGAGGGCAAAAATTTTAGTTCTTTGTGTGCCAAAATTAGGGAGGTGGAAGGGGTTTGCTAGAACAGTGAAGGTTCTAGAAGAACCTAGGAGTTCAATGAACAAGGCTCTGAGCCCAACTTTCAAAGGGGTTTCGTATTTTTGGTGGGATGGGTCCTACCTTGCATTAAATTGGTTATGAACCAGATTCAATTGAACCTTTTGGTTGCTTTGCCAGATGCCCCAACAGTTTACATAGACAACACTTTGGTTCTCTTAGACAAAGGGTTCATCGAATAAAACAATTTTTTGATATGGGATTTTTTTTCCACTTTTCCTTCCTCACTCAAATTGGTAACCACTTTTGTGGGTTTACCCTCCAAGCTACGTTCAACTGGCTCGATCCCTTAACAGTCTAAATTGAAAAATGGTTGCAATATTTGACGAGCTATTAATAAAAAATTGTGATGCTTAAAAACTATCTATTTGAGGCTACAAGATAATGTTGGGTAACTATACAATAACCTCTCTCGGTTTTTGCTATCTTGGAGGCATTTTCTTGTAGTGACAACATTTCAGTTGAGGAAAAAGTTGTCAAATGCAAGCAATATAAAGTTGCAAAGTGGTGCAACTTTGATTATACAACTCGTACAACCAAACCAACTATTCCAACATGTCCATATGGGTATGTTTATGCTAGGAATGGTCCTTTTTCACACCGTAACACATCAAATCATTCCAAGCTATGTTCAATCGACTCGATCCCTTTACATTCCAAAGTGCAAAATGACTACAATCTTTGGCGTGCTATTACTTGGAAACTGTGATGCTTACAAAATCTTCGTTTGAGGATAAAAGATTGCATTGGGCCCCTCTACAATAACCTCTCAATTTTTTCTATCTCAAAGACATTTTTCCATGGTGACAACTTTTCAGTTGAGGGAAAAGTTGTTAAATGCAAGCAATGTAAAGTTGCAAAGTTGTGCAACTTTCGTTCTACAAATTGTACGACCAAACCGAGTGTTTCAACATGTTCGAATGGGTATGTTTGCACTAAGCATGGTCCTATTTCACACCCAAACACACTGAATCACTCTGAGCTACATTCAACTGGCTCAATCCCTTAATAGTCCAAAGTGCAAAATGACTGCAACTTTTGACAGACTATTACTTGAAAACTGTGACGCTTACAAACTCTCCATCTAAGACTACGGGATCATGTTAGGTCCCTCTATAATAATCTCTCTCAATTTTTTCTATCTCATAGGTGTTTTCCCGTTGTAATGACTTTTCAGTTGAGAAAAAAATTATCAAATGCAAGCAGTGTAAAGTTGTAAAGTGGTGCAACTTTCGTTTTGCAAATCGTACAACTAAATTAAGTATTCCAACACATTTGGATGGGTACGTTTACACTAGGCATGGTCCTCTTTTACACCTAAACACGCTGAATCACTCTAAGCTATGTTCAACCAGTTTGATCCCTTATGATGGCATGCAAAATAAAGGAAAAGAGAAAGATTCACATGACAATTGACAAGTCAGAGTTTTCCACACCAAAAGCATATGATTGCATGAAAGAGGTAAAACATCTGGGCATCAAAATAGTTGAGGAAAGCCTAAAATTTTTCATTCTCGAAGGGATTATGATCCAATTACTATGTGGATCACATACTTACATTGAATTGATTATTATTAATATTAGTATTTAGGTAACTTTCTTATTCCTATTATGGCTCTAATCACAAATGAGAAGGCTTCATGACTCTTAAAATCTTGTATGATCATTCTCAAGTCTAGCAAAGGAAAGACATTTTTTAATTATCCTCCTTTTCCTTACAACAATATGGTTGTTTTAAAGAGGAAATTTTTCAAGATTCTAAAAAAATTTGAAAGATTTATAGCTAAACCTAATCATAGGTCAATTGAAATATGATCCCACATGGTGGCTTATGACTTGGATAAAGAGAATCAAGAACAATTATGTTAATAAATTCACACTAGAGCCTCAACCATAAGTAGAAGCTAAAAATAGCCCAAAGAAGAGGTATAAATATATGTTGATACATGAGATATTACAATACCTATTCCTACTTCACAATCATATCAAATGTTCTAGAAAAAAAATGTTGCATATCAACTATAATTAAAAAATGCATTCTTTGAAGAAGCTAGGTTGGAGTGAATATATAATAATTAATTGGTGAAAATATGGGCAAGAAGTTGGACATATGGTGGACAAATCAAGTCACTTTTCCTTAGGTAATAAATGAGATGATATAGATGAGAAGGATAATTTCAATCCCACCTCTTCCTTCACTCTAAAAAAGCCTCAAATCCAAGTAAGTGAAATAACAATAATATCATTTGGTGATGAAAAAGGAGTAAAAATCAAAACCTCCAAGTTTCCAAACCAATTAGCTAATTACATAGGTAGATTTGGTGCTAGAACAATTCACAACCTATGCATCTACTCAACCATATATTTCATTTAAAATTATCCTAGCCCCACTCCAATGAGTATTTCAAAGAAAACAAAAGAAACAATTAACTCTAGCTCTTATTGAGGGAGAATCTACCTAAAATGTCCTACAACAAAAAATGAGAGGTTCTATCTCCACCAAATTAACTATAGAATACATTGTAACCAACTAAGAAATAATAAAATCACCCAAGACAACTAAGGGGAAAACTAATGACTCCTTTGAATCTTAGTAGGTGCCCACCACAACATAGAGCTTATTTTAGAATACAACAAGTGGAGGTGAGGACCTAGAAGAGGAGAAGAAAAAAATGAGAGAAGTGATGATCCACCTATGAAAATGGGATATGAAAAGTAGAAAACGGAATAACAAAGCATACAAGAGCCATTGGAGGTTTGTATAGAGAAGGTACAATAGGTTACACAATAAATATCTATCTTCCCTCTCATCCTAGCTTTATCCCTTTTAAATTCTTCCTTGGATTCCATATTGAATTAACACATAAGTAAATGATAAATCATTGGTGAATCATTTTTGAAAATGTTAAAGATGTTTAGCATCAAATAATAAAGTTCTTTAGCATTAATTAATAAATATTCAAGACAAACCATGAAGGACAACAATGAACAATGCTAGGGCTGAGCAATTAATAAGTATACACGTGAATAAGTGAATCATACATGTGAATAATTGAAGCACAAGTACTCAAATACACGTAAGACTTGAAGTATACACATGAATACATAGTATATGTATTAATACAAAGTATATGCAAGAATACAAGGTATACACATGAAAACACATAAGTCACAAAGTATACACATAAGTTGTAAAGTATACACTTGAATACATGTAACTCATATCTATTGAAGCATGGATTTATAATGTAAATATGGACACCATAAATAAAAAATATTTGTACTAACCAAATAGCCATGTACTCATACATCAATATATGTCAATATAAGTATAAAATATATACAAAAGAGCCATATAGGCATATAATGTCAAATACATGCAATACAAACTATGTCCAAAAATGCCATATAGGCATACAACAAAGGACCCTAGAATCAAAAGTTCTTGCCCTCCAGGATCTTGAAACAAACTCTTGCCCTTTGTTGGTCGGTCAAATGGTGATAAGTTTGTCACTCATTTACTCTAAGGTTGAGGAGCGTTCCTGGTGCTCCTCCTAGGTTTAGCTCTTGATCAAGCCTTATCTATTACAATAACAAGTAAACACATTAATATATAGAAATTACATTATAAAAAATGATATATTTAACAAAATAATCACTTACCACCACTAGATGATCACTCTCCTCAAGGGAAACATCTGCATGCCCATGCAGTGGTGTGTTGAAGTCCTATAGAAACCATCCAAAGAGAAATTAAACTATGAATCAATAATTGTTTGATTTTTCACTAACTAACAGCTATAACAATGAATGCAATTTGAAATTTAGTAATCTACCTCATACCCCTGTGAGAGGAATCGAGGATTTTTTAGCAGAAGAATCACCAAGCTCCATTTTTCTATGAACATCTAGATGTGTTTCCGCTTGCAACATATGAAAATAAAACAACAAATTATTCGATCACAAAAACTACAATAGTGATGCAGGTCATGGCTTATAATGTATGAGATAATGAACAAGATTTTGAGTACTTATTGAACTATATATTTCTTACTATCATGCTTACTATTTTCCCTATCCATAACTTGTTCGAAAGCACCTATTTTAGGCTTTTATCAATAGTAGCAAGGCAATGAACCATTTGATAAAATGCTTTGGTAGACATGTACAAAAATGTGGTAGCATAGAGAAGGCAATGAAATGTTTGAAAAAATGCCTCAAAATCAGTCTCATGGTGATGAGATGCCATGACATGTGATGGAATTCCATCACCATGTGTCTGGCATTCCATCACCATGAGACTGCATTTCTTTGAGGCATTTTTTCAAACATTTCATATCTATGGTATAATGTTGGGATGGGTATGAGTGTGGTCTTGGTTATGAGATGGAGGGGGTTCATGGCATGAAGAGGGAGGGATGGGGATATGAACAAGTTCAATAAGAGGTGGAAGCTTCCATGGATTGGTAAATTGAGGATGAGTGTGAGGACCTTGAAAAGGATTTGGAGGGGAATTTTGGCTAAAGGCTTGGTTTCTATTCTTAAGGCAGTCAGTTGTTTGAAAAAATGCCTCAAAGAAATATGGTCTCATGGTGATGGAATGGCATTTTGTCACCATGAGACCACATATCTTCAAGGATTTTTTTCAAACTACTCACTACCTTGTCAATGCTATTGCTTATTATTATACTTTGATAGATTTTTTCCAAGCATCCATAGTTTGTTGGAAGGCACCCATTTTAGGATTTTAGCCATAGTAGTAAGGAAGTGAACTGTTTGATAAAATGCTTTGGTAGAAATGTATGGAATATGTGGTAGCATAGAAAGGGTGGAGAGCTGTTTGATAAAATGCCTCAAAGAAATTGGGTCTCATGGTGATGGACATCACCATGAGAGCACATTTATTTGAGGCATTTTTTTGAACAAATCATTGCCTTGTCTATGCTATTACTTACTATTATTCTTTCATAGATTATCCATAGCATAGACGAGGTAGTGAACTGTTTGAAAAAAATGCCTCAATAAAAAGTGGTCTCACGAAATGCCATGACAAGCAAATGCAATTGGAAATTGCTCCTAGTTATTACTTATGCTATGTGAAGTAATTTCATCACTGCTTATGTTGACTTTCTAAAAAACTATATTGTAATTGAAATTTTGTCATCTATCAACATCTAGTTATTAGTTATGCAATGTGAAGTAATGCTTTGAGTTTGCAAGATGTGAAGTGCAATGTAATCAATGATATGAATATAAACTACACAAATCTATTAAGTACAATTCATTAGTTAAACTTTTTATTCTATTACTTGCATGAAGGTTTGTACTCCACTGGCACTAGGAGGTGTTCCTGCGAAACCTCCAATATTAACCTAATCAACATCCAAAATCATATATTAGAATACCATTCATATAACAATGCTATTCACATGTAATATTTATAATTGTTTACTAGTTACATACCCCAGTAGTAGATGCAGTGGAGTAAAAAAAAGGTGGAGGGTCGGTGTATCCAGTATCAACACTATGACCCTGAAATTTTATTACAATCTTTAAAGTAAATTAGTTAATATTTCATTTTAAAAATGAAATTAATAAATCAAATTCAATGAACATGCCAACATTTACTTGAGTATTGATGCTAAAAGCCTCATTCAAAATGCCATATGCCATCACCAACTCCACAGTTGCAAATGTATCCTGCGGACCAGCCTCCTGACTATTTGTAGGGTCATATGTACAGGTCAACCCACAAACCTAACAAGAATGGGGTGGAACCCTACCCATCAAAATATCCCTTGGTTGGTGTTGTACTGTAGGACTGACACCTTGGATGATACTCTAGGTTAGAGAGCTAATAGACTGCAGAGTGTCCACCTCAACACTCTCCTTTATGATGAGAGGGATAGTAATGTGTTAATAAGCCGGTCTAGTGAGTGCTCGTCTCCCTTGTTGCTGATGATCCTGATGTGCACCTAGTCTATCCTGTGTTGACCCACCACCTCTCCCCTGAAAGTCTCGCATATCAAAATAGTTGGGGATTTTGTTGAGGATGAACTCACAGTAGAGTTTCATTAAGAAATATTGGGGGACCTCATTATTGTTGCATGATGGATGGTCAAAAACCATCCACCACCTTTTCCAAAAATTATTCCTAATCCCTTGATGGTTGCACCAATGGATAGGAAACCTCTTGTTATTAAGGTCAAGAGTTTGATTTGTGCGTGGGTTAGTGAATAGTGAGCACAAATCATATTTCATATTTTTTTCATCTTTTACTTCTTTATATGATAATTTATCTACATAAAAATTCCTACACTCCTGCCTCTTATCTGACCAACCACTTAATTTCTTGCTAATTGCATCTACATGTGTTAACATGGCTCAAAGTGAATTTGCAAGTGTGTTTGTTTCCAAGGTTGAACTTATAGGATCGTTCAACCTCATGATTAACTCCTCAATTTGTTTTTTGTTGTTTTCAATTTCTCTGATTAAATTTTGTTGAGTACCAAGAGGATGCTGAGGAATTGTTGGAGGAGTTTGTTACTGTGCTTGCTGAGGATTTTCATGTGCTTGTTCACGAGGAGGAGAAGGATTTTGAGGAGGAATTTTATGTTGATTATCAACTCCTATAAATTAAAGAAATGAACATAAAAAATAATCTAAATTTACCTATTTAACAACAAATTCAAAAAAAAAGCAAACAATCCTTACTTATTCGACCCCCTCATTGATGTGGTTGCATCTTGGCGAAGAAATTGCAAAAAATTGATGAAGAAATTGCAAGATTTTATGCTTTCAGAATGGGAGTGGGCAATGACAGGGTTTTTTGGTTGTAGGTAAGAAAAAATGACAACAAAAATGAAATGAATTGGATGTGCTTTTTTTTTTTTGTTATAATAGGCTATAATGTGCTCGCCTTATAATGTGAGTGTGTTATAGGCTTGGCCACAACAAGACATAATGTGAGTACATTATAACGTGTTCCCGTTATAGCCTTTCAATTTTATTTTTTTTAAATGGCCACTTTTTCACCCCCAACTTTTTGCGCCCGCCCTAGGATGATGCCATGGTGATGTTATTGAGGGTGTATGATGTCAATAAAGACTAGTGATGTTAGCATGAGATTGGGAGATAAATATATGGAGTGGAAGTGGATATGCAAAAAGATTCAATTGGACTAGATGAAAACATTCAAAATGAGAAAGTTTAGATGGAAAAGTCCAGAAAAGGAGATTTGGTTGTGATACAACAAAAAATCAGGCTCTATCGAAACTATGTTAGACTTCAAATAGCAACTTTACCCTTAAATGATGCTTAGTTCAGTAGGAAATCCTTGATAATCCATTTGGCCTTCAGATTCTTGCAAATGTGAAAAATTAGTAACTATTCGGTGCATGCGAAAAAAATTTGGCATCAAGCCCATGCAGGATGTTCACTTCCATCCACCTACAAAAGGTATACTTAGTTGAATTTAGGCTTCATTGATACAAATGTGGGAAGTTAACTAGCATCAACCATATGCGAGTAGGGAATCTACATCTGAATTGCAACATTTAACATTCAAGTTGGTTCATTTGGGAATTCTCAAAAAACTAGTTGGCCACAAAACCCCTACAAACCTTTAATTTTTGGGACTTTTACCCCTATTGGGCCCATACAAGAATTGGTCGACATCTTCCTAAAAAACTATACTTAGCTAATTTTATACTTTTCTTCCTTTTGTGGGGAAAACCAAGTGATCTGCACTTTATAGGGAAAACCGACTAAACTGTTTGATTATGTTTAGTTGGAGGCAGAAAACCCACAAAAGAATAACTTGATCAATGTTGGGAACATCTTCAAATTTGGAACATAGACACCTAATTGGATTCTTAACAAGGTGGGAATATCAAATAACCTTCGTACTAAGCCAAATTTTTGGATATCATGAATTTGAGAAATTGACTAAGGTGAAGGGAAGGGAGATCAATGGCCAAAAACATAGATGAACAATATGACCCATATAAGATTTCTCAAATCGGTTAAATTGATGGGCCATAAGGCAGGCATGAAATATCAATAATTACACATGCTTATGTAGAGGCTCCTCATTTGTACATGAAATGTAAGCACACCACACACCTTGTCATCACACAATTAGTTTCTATACAGGTGGAATTATTTTAACCTTACTCCCTCTTTTGTATCTTTAGATTGTTGATGATAAAAGTTAGGTTGTAGTTATTCTTATTTTAACTTACATTATAGAGGCTACTTGTGGAATATTTTCCCTTTATTTTGTAAGTTACCATGGAGAGTACATTCTAAAGGATGAACCTACATGCTAGTGTGAAGTAGAAAAAGTGATTATAGATCTTACTAGTAGATTAACTAAGATTAACTCTTTTTCTTTAACTCCACATTCAAACATAAACCAACTAGGATTTTATGATTGGCTATTTGCCATGAGGGAGAGATAATCTCCTAGGGTTAGATTCTCTTGAGTTGCAAAAATGAGAGATTTGATGTGTGTTTTGTTAAGCCTCTTTGACATAAACCCTAGATATGAAAATGCAATTTATCTCATAAATAGAAATGAAAATTATTGAAACTACTCTCATCTTACAACATATACTTTGCTTATGTTTGGTTTTTCAACTCATATCAGATCAATGATATCTAGAAAAGGATAAGAGTTTTCTTGTGGTCAAATGGGAAAGGTAAAAGAAAGAGTCACTCAGTGAAATGGGAATGGTGCACAATTGAAAAACTCAAGGGAGGCTTGGGGTTAAAAGACCTAAGGTTGCAAGGTATTGCATTGGCTACAAAGTGGGTGATTGGAGCATTGGAAGGAGGGGATCCTTAGAAGGTATTGATTAGACAAAACATGCTCAATGTTGTTCCCAAGCATGAAAAACATGGAAATCTCTACCACTTAGTGATATCCTTAGCAGTGAATGGACTATGTTACCTGCAGGATCCAATGTCTTAGAACCGTTTGAAAAGCCTAGGAATTGATGAAAAAGTGCCTAACAATCTACCACTTCACCAAAGGGGATAATGGGATCATCCAGGATAGCAGATCTATATGGTGGAACCTAAAACATAAAGGGAAACCACTTGCATTAATTCAAGGCTGCTCAACAAGAGGATGGGCCCACAAAGGAATCCAATGTTTCAAAGACATTCTAAAGGATGGTAAGTTGAAATATTGGAATGGTTTGAGCTTTGAATTCAATATTCCTCTCACCAATTGGAGGACTTACACAATCCTTGGGGAGGCTTGCAATTAGATAAAATTTCTTGTGGAAAAAAGGAATGATATTGCTCAATTTAGAGACTTTCAATGGAAAAATGGTAATAATATAATGAAAACCAAAGCTAAGGAAATGTACTCCATGCTAACAAAACACACAAATCTGAAAAAATATTTGAAAAAAACTTGGAAACTTAATTGGAACAAGAATCAATGGAAAAGGATCTTTCAAACTAATTAGCGTAAATAGTTAGAGGCAAAAAAAGCCTATGTCAGGTGGCTTCTAATAATCCATAAACTATCATTCAAAAGAAAAATAGATGATATTGATATATGTAGCCTCTATAGAATACCTGAGACAATTAATCATATTTTCTTTGAATGTATTTTTTCTAAAGAGATATGGAAGTTGTTTTGTAACAAGCAAGATATCTGGGGAATAATGAGCAACCCCTTCTTGAGAAGATTTTATTTAATCATAATGTAAAAATGGGGAAAACTGCTGCCTTATTTTGGCTTTGCCTTTCATCTGACATTCTTTGGGCCATCTAGAAAGCAAGGAATGGAGATAAGTTTCAAGGAAGGGAGAGGATCTGCTTACTGAGTCTTATAGAGGAGTCATGCTGTACAATGTTGCCATGCAGGTTGACATTACAATGGAACTCTCAAAGGAAAAATTTTGGAAGTACTTGGAGAATAGAGAGATCACAATTGATATCATTGAAGCAAGATATGGGTATATGTGGCCTGAGGGGCATCTAGGTGTGGAAATCTTCTTGAGGTCTCTTCATGCATTTTGGAAGGACTTGACAGAGGGGCAGGGCACTCAAGTTGACAAGATTGAAAACAAGGAGGGACAACCAATGGAACCTTCTGTTGAAGAACTGTTGGTTGCAGAGACACTCATAGCTATGAGAGGTGGTAATGGGATAGTGTAAAACAATTAGAGGACAACAAACATGCTTTGTATATATCCTTTTTGATCTACACTAGATGTTTACATAGGATAGTGATATATAATTGTATATTCTATTAATGGTGCTTTGATGTAACTAATGACACTTTGATACAGGTTTACTTTTGGGATCCACTCTTTTGACCTCATACATATGGGGATAACTGTTGATATTATGTAATGGGGTAGTCTAGAACTGATATAGATAATGTCAGGATTTTCTTTTTGACCTCATGTAATAGGGGGATAACTGATGATATGTTGTAGTGGGGGGTAATCTAGAGTTGATCCTCAAATGAGCATATGGTCTATGTGATCTGTACTTGCTGCTTCTATTATACTTAATACAAAAAAAATTTGTTGAAACAAACACTGATATGGAAAGTGATGAGAAAGGGGAACTTGTGCTTAAAATTTGAGCCTAAATTTTAGGGTCAAGGGCAAATTCATCCTAGACTAGAAATACTACTTTTTGGGGTTTGCAAACTCTAGATGATAGGTTATAGTCTGCACTGCGTGTTCCTATGGTTGTCTATTGACAAAACCCCTAAATCTGACCTGCACACATGAAAAGAGGGAAAAAGGTTGTCTCGTTTTGGTGTTTCCACCTCAAAAAACAACAAATGATGATGGTAAATAGGGAATTTCCTAGGCTAGTTGAGGCCAAATGAATAATAATTGATTGAAATCAAGTGATAATGGATAATGCTACCTTGGGTATGAAATCTCTATCAAAGTGATAAATGTCCACACCATAAGTTGCTAACAAATGTTGCTTGATGGATTCTTGGATTTCTTGAAAGACATGCAAGAGGTTAGTTCACAAGACACAATAGATTGTTGTAGCCAACATGTAGTCGATAACTCATATACATCTTCACAATATGAGAGCGTAACAATGCATGATTGAGCATGCTAGCTTCTAATGTTCAAATGAGAATAAAAATTGTTTATATATGCATCCCAATTGATATTTTAGATTACAGGTTGACCTAGGATCCTTTTAAAATTGCTAAAGGCCGACACCCAAAACATTAAAAATTGAAATAGGTCACCCTTAGGTTAGGGTCACACCTGCACCCTTGATCGAGTGATTTTGCCTCAATTTTTTTGAGGTATTGGGCAATGTAATATATTTTCAAAAATTGGCCCTGAAACAAATAAATTATTGCTCTAAATAAGTCTATATGAAAAATAGGGAGTTCGTGTAGTGTAAAATTGTCAAGGTCGATAGTTTACAACACTACAAATAACATCTTGTGTCTATTACATTACATGGACCCCAATAATATACTTTTATGTTTGAATATTTATTTTACATGCATGTTTGTGAGTACTAGATGCTTTGAGATGCACAATAATTTTCGGATTCACATGCATCTCAAATTAGTGGCAAAATGCAACGGTTAAATTTGAATACCCAATAATTTAGTTTTATGCCCAAGTTGAAAAATTTGCTAAAAATGTCATAACCACCAATACCAACTCCACATCCTTCATGAATGCATATAACATCTAATTACAAGAATTTCAAGGAACATTAATTACAAGTTATTTTCTAATTACACCTTAGGCATCCAAAGACACTTTCCAAGAGTGTTGGAGATACATAAAATATACATAGGATTGAAAGGTAAATGACACCTTCATCTTTAACAATATTTGTGGACACAAAAGAAGGCCTCATCCAATAGACTCAACCTAGGATAAAGTGTAGTTCAAACACAAATTCATAGGCAATACACAAACAAGGGGATCTCATTTCTAGTTCAAAATCATTGTTGATTCTATAATCTTCACAAGGAATAATTATACTAGGCCATTATATTTGCACCAAGTCCTCAATGGTGAATAATATTAAATTTATCAACTCCAACTATTCAACACATAAGGTATAAAAAATTAAAACCAATACATATCTTGTATTGGAAAATATATTTTTGGGTCAACAAATTATTGTATATCATTCTTTTTAGTCAATAACACAACCACCAATTTTAACGACCATACAAGGTACTGGACTTGAATCCAATGATAATACAATGTACTATTAGAATGGGAAACCACACTTGATTTATTACACTTTTTATAAGTGTTCTCCATGCATAAACACTTTTCTTATTTTTTAGTCCATTACATGTGGTTGCTTTTGATATTAATACATAAATAATTCATGCACCACTTTACATACCAATAAAAGACATGGAATCTCTTCAAGGTTAGGATCTATCAACCTATAAAAATGTGTATTTTATTCATTACATTATAATTGATGAAATGAGATCCATTGGACCAAAGTTGTTAAAACACGTTGACACTAAATTACACGAAACATTCCCACATAATAATCAAACTTAGTTCGGTGGTTGGTTAGTTATTCTTGTTTCTAATATAGGACAATTGTAGACTCTTGCCTATTCCTTTCCCACCTAGGGATGGCTTGGTGCACATTTATATGATTTATTATTGTGTTATTATACTTAAAGGTATTCAATTCCTTTCATTTTAGAAAAAATCATATAGCATTGAATATCATTCACATTATATAAATGTGCATGTTAGAAAACACTTCTATTGGAGCAATGAAATGAATATAGTTCTACATACTCATCTTGAGATAATTTGCACTTGTACTAAGGAGGGTTGCTTTTTTATCATTTAGCTAACTTTTCTAGGGATTTACCTAAGTGAACATGTCCCTTCATGACATAATGGTATCCTTTAAATATAATTTTAAATATTGGAAATCTTAGATGGCATAGAAGATAAAGGAAATAAAATCAAATCCAGTGAATTTGAGAGCAAAAGGATACAAACAACGAGGTTAGATCCTTGCATAGATGATAGATTTTTGGATGCAAAAAATACCTTGACTCACAAACTTGACCCTATATAAAGCGTAGTTTTGACATAGAATCAAAAGTGGTATGTACATATATAGGAATCTCATTTCCAATTCCAAATCATTGCATGTTCTAAAATATTCACAAGGCACAATTGGACTATTGCATTTGTACTCTCCTTGATTGGAAATGTTATTGCATTAATTGACTTCAACCATTCAACACACCAATCAAAACACATTAAAACTAGTGTATGTATTACATTGTACAAGATTTTTGTTAGTCAACTAACTACTTTTGACATTATCATGAACCATTCTTATTAGTTAGGAATGCAACCGCAATTTTTAATGATCATACAAAGGTATTATGAAAACAAAGAAAACATACTTGATTAATAGCATCAAGGTAACACATTTGGTAAATATTCTCAATGCATAAACACTCGTGGGGTTGGTTAAACCATAAGGTGTGACTACTTCCACTATCAATATATCAACCATTCATGCAACACTTCACATAATGATAAAAGAGATGGACCCTTTTCAAGGTCAACCTCTATAAAATTTTCAAAAAACACATTTCATTTATTATGTTATAATTGATGATATAAGCTTCATTAGACCAAGGTTGTTAAAACACATTGATAATAGGGTGTATGAAACATTCCCATATCACAATCAAATTCCGTTGATTGGTTGCTTAGTTGTGCTTGTTGTTGACTTGGGACAATTGTCACCTATAATATACATTCTAATGTATGTTGGCTCATTATATGAGACAAAAATTTGGAGCAACTTCTAGATATTGGTTACATTGGACATAAATTTCTAACAACATGAGAGTGAACCTACCCAAATCATTTTTCACAACATCCTTTCAATTATAGGCAACACCCTGACAACACTAACATATTATCAACTCTTTATATCATAGACCAATACCTACCTTTCTACTAATGTAGAAGAGACATTATGTTCATTTATACATTTATTTGCAACAAATGATTTGGTTGCATTAGATAACAAACAATTGTTGACATCAAAGGCCACACCTTTGGCAAATTGCATTGCTAAGAAAACAAGGGGTAGGGTAAATTAAAATTAAAATGATGAAAACATAAATGCAAATATATTGTTATGCACTTGACAAGTTATGCTAAAATTAAAATTTGAAGGTCACAACAAGACTTATTTATGGTGCAGTTGGCATAGTTTTTTCTATTGTTTACAAAAAATGAGAGTTGACCACTTGATCCACAACTCTTTGTTGTCATGAAGTTTAGGTGTTACATAGGAAAAATTGCGTTAAAGATGGCTTGGGTACTATCAATCCATAAAATATGAGCATCAATCAACATTAGAATCATAAATTGTCAAGGTCTTACATTCACAATGGTGTCATAAGCTTGAATATTGTCTAATCTATGTATCTCCCCTACATTCTCATTCTAACAATATGCTTTCACATAAAACAATATATATGAAATCCTTCAAACGGAAGATGAGGAGTGTCTTTGAGCAATGTTGACACAAAATTCTTGAAATCTATTTTGTTTACAGAAAATTCTTGAGCTCTCTTTCATCTTGATGATGGATAACGTAGTATGATTTGAAACATTGATGACAAAAAACAACTACACAATCGAATCGAGAAATCACATTCAAATAATCCATTTGGTTATCCTCATCATATAGTAATTTTTAATTTTTTTTTTCATATTAAGGAAAATAAAAGAACCGTAATATGTTTTTTTCTCAATATTAATGATATCAAACAAATGATTCTCATGGAACAACTACAACAAAACATTCTTTTTGCAATTTCTACAATTTTTTTAAGATAAATTATTAGCATGTTTATTGAACCTTTAGATATAATTACTAATTTAAATAATTACTTTTTCTATTTTATTTTTACATATGTATATATACTTTTATATAGAAATCGATTAATCTCATAAATATCTTCCATTAGAATTATGTAATTGCTAATTTAACATTTAATACATTC
This sequence comes from Sequoia sempervirens, assembly GCA_007258455.2. Classification (NCBI taxonomy): domain Eukaryota; kingdom Viridiplantae; phylum Streptophyta; class Pinopsida; order Cupressales; family Cupressaceae; genus Sequoia; species Sequoia sempervirens. Next base: position 311,425,109 of record VDFB02193867.1, read on the forward strand.
TAGTTTCTAGGCGTAAACTCACTCCAATTTTCCCCTACTCCACACAAGTTCTTTTTGTCCATCATCGTCTCAAATTTCCACTTAAAATAATAAAATAAATTCTTATCAACTAAAATATTTTCAGATTTTCTTGGAGCGAAGTGCGGGTACATAGCATTAGCTTGGTGCAATTGAAACTTGAAACATTTATTTTGACACTAATTTTCTAATTGATCGCTACCTTGAATCACCCCCGCGAAGGAAAGACAATGCTTTTTTTGAAAGACAATGCTTTTTTTGAAAAACATGTCATCCATATCCAACCGAACGGCTATCTTGCACGTGCGAGGATGATATATTTGGTATGAGAATCTTCAATCGTACCGTTGGCCATGAATATCTAACAATGGCAGCAGAGGCAAAGCAGAGGAGGGTGATAGCGGAGGAACGGGAGACAGAGAGCAGAGGCCGTGATAGCGAAGGAACGGGAGATGCAGAGCAGAGGTTGGGTAGTGGAAGACCGGGAGAAGCAGAGGAAGGCGGCAATAGCGAAGCAATGGGAGATGAATAATTTTTCTTCTTCCAGGTAATGTAAATCAGTTTTTAATGTTTATTATCTCATGTTTCTTGCCATAGCAAAAATGTCATGGGTAGACTTTGTTTATGTTATTTTCTTTACACTTCATGCTGGGTGTAATGAAATTTTGAAAAAAATTGTTGTGAAAAACTGCTATTGATGCTTCTAAATTAAGAATTTCTTTTAAAAGGCCTTTTCCATTGACCTTCCTTGAGGATTCGGTATAAGTAAAACGAATACATATTGTATTTTAAAAGAAAATGTTGTTCAAGCCAAATGGAAAACCTATTTGGTCAGTTGGTTCACATGAAGCAAACCAGGGTAGGACAATCCTGCCAGGGTCTGACAATTTGGAGCTATCAAGGTCAGGAACAAGCCCCAAGCAACATGGGTGGAATAGCTAAGCCACCCTCAGCTTCTGTTTCGATCCAATACAAACAATGCGCTACTTACCATGAAGGAAAGAAGGTACAGGTGCAATACCCGGTCCCATGATACAAAAAACTATGTCAATAAATAGAGACCTCATAATTCTCAATGGGTCCTTCAAAAAGAGTAACAAGACCGCTGCTATAAAACTACATATACCACCACAAGTATGGATTGAGCGACTAGGAAAAAATTGAAAAGGTAGGAGGTGCAACAAGTCCAACGAGACGCAAAATACCATATCAAATTTTGATGAGTTAGTCCATGCAATATCCCTAGGGTTATTTACTCATCACCAGATATAAGTAATAAGCAAATTAAACATTACAGTTGTGATATATATATTTTTTTATATATTAGGGATTTCATTCACATGAGCAGTAAGCGCATAAAACCTGAGTATTAATCATAAACAGGACTGCCAGGTTTGGGAAAGGATTAATACAGTGTTGGTTACTGAAAAATACAAGTTCAGTCCTTTCCAAATGATCCCAAAAATCATGCATACAAAGATATTTTCAGAAACACCAGATATACCCAAATCTGAGCATTGACGTTGTTGTATGACTTTTCCAAACCTGGAATATAAGCTGCTTTTACCCTTGTCAATTCAATTCTCTCACTGCTGAACAACATAGGTGTAAGATGCTGTCCCCAATTTGCTTCACCAAAAGCAGTGATTGAAAAATTTGCTGAGAGACTACTTAATCAGAATTGAAACAGTGCATATTCTATGTGAAGCTTACACTCAGATCTAGATAATTTCCAAACATATAAAGAGCTCAGAGTCACATTATCGCATAGCACAATATGATATAAGTCTTAGATCACCCACGATGCGACCAATGAAATACTTAGATTTATGTAAGTCAAGCTACAGACTTATAGCAACAGAAGTAACAACTCATGTTGTTTTGTGAGTGGCCAGCTCAATACCAATGATCAAATGACTGTATAAAAAATTAGACATAAAATTATTTCAGTGGCAAAAAACAACATTATGTTTGGTTTGCTTCAGCTTCTATGATTATATTTTATGGTTTTGAGTCTTTGACAAATGTAAGTATGCAAATAGGGTGTTGTTTGAAAAGTGTACAGATACTTGCATGAAGAATTTTGATTGTGTAGGATTTGGTTACAGATTTACAGGGACAGAACAATGATAATCCAAGTCTCTGACTTGTCTGCAGGTTTTTGGGATAATGAATATCAATTTCCTTGGGCTTGACCCTCTAGTTTCTTTGCATCTACATCCTCAATTTCCATAGATGCTCCTCATCCTAGTCATTTAACTTATTGGATTTTGGGTCTAGAATCTTAGCACTGTCATCCCTATACTTAGGTTTCTTGTTATGAGGGTGAGGTATTGTCTTTGGTGGAAGAACAGGAGGGTCAAATTCATTAGAAAGAAGATTAGCTATTACCATAAACTTGGATCATTTGCATATCAAAGAAAAAAAAAAAATATTCGTCCTGTGGAGGATGTTGTTATGACCCTAGGGTTTTAAGTCAAATAATTTCAAACTCCACTATAACTGTTGTACCTTTTTATTTTCTTTATACCACTATTAACCCTTGTGAAGGAAACAATACAGAGAAAAGCAGATTTGAACACTTTATATAATCTGATGACCAAATAATTAGTCGATGCAACTCAACTTACAAACTGATTACAGGAAGAATTACCAGCCTTCAGTAGCTGGCTGTCAACTACCATCCAGATATCATTTCTGCAGTGCAGATTTGACTATACAGTCTGACTGGCAGCAGATCATTTTCTGTAATAGTGTGAAAACACTTACACAATGATGTGGTAACGTCCAAATTTGCAGTATAGGGGTTCTAGCATGTGCTATAGGTGCTAAATTAGTTTCAGTCAAGGCCTGTGCATCAAACAATTGTCCAATCCTCCTTTATTTCTGCAACTGCGCTAGGTTTGACTTCATAACTAGAGTCTGGTCTACTGAAAGGCACCCTTGGATTTGGTTTGCCCCAAAATCACCTCCTAGGGTTTGAGGTATGAAATCCTCAGACACTAGCAACTCGTCAAGCAAGGTCTTAAGAATGAATCTCCACTTGAAGTAGGGTCTGTAGGTAATTCGCCTGTGTTGAGCTGATGATTGCCTTGGTTTAGATGCACCTCCTATGACTCAAATATCACTGGTATGCTTCCCGGGTTCATAGATTTAATCAGAAATTTGAGTTGATATCCCTCAATGGCTACAACAAATGCCCAGATCAAGAGAGCATCCTTCAATAACCTCGTATGTGGATTGCTACAAGTGTTTTTATTTGGGAAACTCTCATAAAAAGCCCTGCGCTGACCTGCTGACGGTTGTTGTCCACCTATGGGTGTGGTCCTTGAGCTGTCTTCAAGCACTGGCCACTGGTAGTTAGATCTGCTAATTAAATCAAGCCTCACTGCACTCAGTCACAGAGGTTTCCATCCCTATGAGCAGAGAAATTGAACAGCAAGATTTTCTCCTACACCTGAAAGATTCAACAAATGATTCGATTCAGTCCCACTGCAAAACCTCATTGGGCTTGCCAAGAAATGAGGCTTAGGTTTTCGTCCAAACCTCATACTGGGGTTTTTGTCCCAAGTAATAAGATGTAAACAACAGAGTTATTCCACATAAAATTCGATGATCCTAGATGTCAAAATGTTCCCTCTTTATACCTGTTGGCTCTTTGATAAAACAGAGGTTAAGTTGGCCCCAAAAATGGAAATAAGTTGGCGCCACCCAAAGAAACAAGGTGAGTCGGCCTCCAAGGAGATTTATTATTATTAAAAAAAATTATATTATTATTATTATCAATATAAGTTTAATATTAATATAAAATATTTTAAGTAAATTAAAAGTAACTAATATTTCATTCTCCGATGAAGGGGACATGATAGTCCTCCCACCCCAAATATTGGTTGTCCTCAAGCAATAACAACTCTGGAAGCTCTATCCGCTTCATGCCAAGACAACATAATATGAAATCATGCTCATCGATCCTGGGCACTATAACAAATAAACCATCTTCTTTAGCAGTAATACTCACTAACCCTAGTTTCCTCATGGTCGTCGCCTCCTCAATGATCTCATCAACAGGGGTGTAAGCTTTGGCATCATGTGCAGTTACACCTTCTAGATTTGTACCATGAAATTTACCTTGGGATCTACAAGTTCTGATCATGATACCCCAAACTGCTGATTCATAGCTGCACAAGGAAATTATGAGTAGAGTCACTCTACCATGGCTGTAACATTTCCCCATTTTGCTTTGAACACGAGTTACAAAGGTTGGAAGCCATCCTTCATCACTAATTATGGATTGCAAACTCCATCATGGGACTGGAAACTCTTCTTGTCCCACAATAGTATTGTCCCCATGGTTTCTCCCTCTGCTATTCTACTGTTCTAGAACTGAAATCCCTAGCCTTTTTTTCTTTTGAGACTTTCTTATGTGCTTCTTTTCTTCTAATTAATCCTTTTTGGGGCTTCTTGTTTCAGTTTCCTTTTGCTGGCCTTTGTAGTCATTGCCATGTTCACAATCTGCTGATGATTGAAGTCGGTTTCTACCATCACTAGCAATGAATGAATTTTTGTCTGGAGTTTTAGATTGCTTGACTTTTCTACCATTTTGATTTCCAGCACTATCAACAGCATCAATATCTGGTTCCAAAAGTTTTTTAAAGTCATGGTTAACATTAATTGGTTCTACCCCATTCTTGTCATTGATAACACTATCTTTTTCTGTAATGACCCATTTTATTCCTTAAATCGCAGCCATAAATACCAAACCCCAGGCGTTGACAACTATTAACAGTTTCCCTGTGAAGGCTGATGCAGTGTCATGCCCACGCTATGAAACATTCTCACACCCATGCTTAAAAGAAAAAAATAAAAAAAATAAAAATCAGATATATGTCAATGCTCAGAAAATTATCTTATTTATAAGACTTCACAATTTTCTAAATATTAAAGCCGGCAGCCACCCAAGGAGTTAATAATACTCATTCCTTTGATCGGCAATCTTTTAGTCTTAACAAATTATTGGACAAAGCAATTTCCAAAAGCTACAATGGATGAAGAGGCATGTGGTCAGTTTAGAAGGGCAGCGATTAAATTTTAAGAAGACACCTCATTTGGGGAAGAGGTAAGGGAGGTGTCTATTCGCCCTCTTTGAGGGCTATATATAAAAGAACTTCAATTGAAGAAAAGGCATCGAAGGAGATCGGATATTAAATGAATAATATGAATAATCTGCATTTAGAAAAACAGCAGCCATTTGATTTAATAAGTGATTGGTATGCAACATGATTGAGTATATTATTTAATATATAATCTCTTATCTATCTTAATCTTGTTACTAATGGGGATTGCTAATATATTTAGACTCTAATAGTTATTGATTTAATCTATTTGCTTCCCTACAATCAATCATGCATGGATTAGCAAGGAAACATGATTGGGAGAGGCAGCAGACCAGTTCCCACAATATAAGTAGGCCACTCCATGTTGGATGGATGGGAGTTCCTACCACTTGTGGGCCAAGGGGTGTTAACCACACTCTTGGGCTTAATTGTGATGAATAGTCTCTAGACGACCTATTGTGCTTTCCTCTCCAATCCCTACTATGGTTGGTTATTGGAAATGAAACTATAGATTAGATCCAACTAGGTGATGTTATTTATCTCAATTGTTCATTTACTCTTAAGTTCAATAACTTTTATATGATTTAATTTTAGAATACTATTTGTAAAACAAATTATATTCTTGGAATTGTTACTTTTGGGAAAAGTCTGGCATAACTCAATTAGGGGACATTACATTTTCAATCACAACTTTACTGATGTTATCCCATGTTTTTGCATTTGAAGGATTGCCAACACAAAACATTATCAGATTTTATTGAATTTTTGGTCTCACTCTTGACTTTATCTGTTTGTAACTCTTTGTCAACATAGGGGACACCCTCTACTTCAGTGACCCGTGGACAGTTGATATCCCTTGTGTTCATATATGCAGCATTCTCAACATCTATTGTCTCTAGTTTCAGCATATTTATGGAGTCATTATTAATATCCTCTGATATCAATACATTCTCAACATCAAGAGCATTATCATCATTGACAGCCACTTCACCATTGATATCCTTGGTTTTCATACTTGTTGAACTTGTCAGTGTTTAATTTCAGCACATGTATGCACTCGTCATCAATATTGTATGCTACCAACTTATTCCCAAGATTTATATTCACACCACCGTCAAAACAAACAATCTCTAATAGCAGCATATCACTAGTGTTATTGACGAGATGAAGCGATTGCAAGCCATTAGCTGCATGGGCAGTATGATTCTCTTCATTCATACCAGAACAGCCAATATCCGTGGTTAAAGTATCCCTATCACTGTCAATATCGTTGAGTTCATCACATTGATGGACCCAGATTTATTAACTACTCCCAACCTACTCCACTCATTAACAATGCTAACTTCTTCAACCTCAACTCCATGGTTGATACCTATTATTTCTCATATTCACAGAATTGTCAGCAATAGGATCTGATTCCAACACTTTTTTTAAATGATTATTAACATCTTCTTCCAAACCACTCTCAGCATTGACAACACTATTTACTTCTGTAACAGCTAGGAGATTAATATACCCATCATTGACAATAAAATCTTCTTCAGTCACACTTGCACAGTTAGTTTCCTCCATTTGCATAATTGTGGCATTGTCAGCAGCAAATCTAAAATTGGAGATCATTTTCATGGCGGCCTTTGGTTCATGTATCTTGCAGCCAACACTTATCCCTAACCTGTTTAGTTGGTGACTCTGCACCGGAAATTCCCATTTTGCAAATATCTCATTTGGTAGCCACCTTAGGAGGGTGGTATTGAATGCATCCAAGTCAAACCAAACATTATCATAATGAAATATATTCCCTTGAAATCTTCTTGCAGTTCCACTGACTCTCTCAATGGAAAAACATGCATCCTCAACTCATGATGATACCTTCTGCTCAATGATGACCCAAAAAATTTAAATATCATGCAATGCTGGTCCCACCCAAGCCAAGCATAATTACCAAAAGATGACTCACCTTTGGATTTGGTGGTGATCCATGCCCATTGATGTTCCATTCCTCTTTCCATGATACATCATGGAGTATTCTCTTTAATGCCTTGTAGCACTATTTCTGATTTTCAACTTCATGATGAGCTTTGCCATTAAATGTTTCCCATGCAATCTCCATGTTTCATTGATCTCTCAAGACCCATGATATAAAAATCTTTGCACGTCTCTAGTTCATCCCAAAGAATGATCAATTGTCTTGCCTTCATGATACTAGGAGTGTGTAGTGCCTTATCTTTCATAAACCTCCCAACTTGCTTGTAGCTCTATACCCACAATGCCATACCAAACTTAGTTAGAAAATCTTGAATGAAATGGCACTTATTTTGCTTACCTTGTTCTATCATCAAATACCCTGAGGTAACTATCTCCATTTGGTTCTCAAGTGTGGTGAGGTGACAATTTGGTGAATGCATCTATTGTCCTTCAATGTCCATTTTGGGTGGCTCTATATCATATTGCAGATCTTCATCAAGCATCCTATAAACTTGTGAGGTCTCATCAAGAGGATGTGTCAACATATTAGCCCCATAATATAAATCACCACATACTTTGTGCTTACTCATGGTCAAGCTTAATTGTTGTTCTATCCACATATAAAGGATGGGGAATCTACAACTAACGGTGGGAATAGGTCCATCAAAGACATATTTTCTTGGATCCCACTCTATTGCATGTGAGTTCCCTTGAACTTGAATAAAGGGATCCTTATGCCCCAATCTATAAAGTATAACTTTTATCTCACCAATTTTGTTAGGGTTTTCATGATAAACTTGTGTTTTCTCCTCATGAGGGTCAATCTTAGTTGCATCATTCTTCACATTAGTATAACTAATTTTTTGAATAACACCATCACATGGTTCAATCGTTTCCCTATATAGCAAATCATCATTACATGATTCAGTTACTTCCGTGCCTGAAACATGGGTGGATGCTTCTTGGACAACACTTGAAATTATTGACACCTCTTCTTTCATCTCGAGTTCTTCATGCCCAACAAATGGAGTCTTCCCACCTTCACTTCATTGGTCTTTTGCTAGTACACACAATCATTAGAGATCCACAAGGAATCTTCACCTTCAACTTGCTGATTGAGGTCCTCTTGCTCTTGCTCCATGATGTCCGATAACTTCATTTTTTCTTGCTGGTCCACTATCGCCACTTCTTTCTTGACATCCTCTTGTAATTCTGTCTTTGTTGTACCCTTCACTGTTTTGGGTTTTATCATCTTGGGTTCTCCCTCTTTTAAGAATGATTCTTTTGGCTCTTGCTCTATGCACCTTCTCCTCCTCGTCCTCCTCCCATTTCTTATTTTCATATCATAATACTCCTCAAAAGACATGTCACGATGGATAGCAGGATCGAGGACAATATAATTAGTGTGATATCTTGCCCTATCATCCATTTGTTGTGGGTGTAGAGGTTGTTCTTCTTCCCTCATCGCTACTCCTTCCCTCTCTAAGAATTTGGCTCTAAAATTCCTAGGAATTGGGTTAGCTGAAACCCTATCACCCCTGGAACTGCTGTATTCATTACCATTCTGAATAGGCTAACCAATGCTTAGCTGCTGATTCAAACCTCTTAGAAGTTGGATCATCTCTACCATGGTATCCCTCATATTGGTTTGAAATTCCTTGCTTTCCTTGATGATTTCTTGAGAGTTGTCTTCATCTCTGTCACCCATGGCTGCCTCTTTCTTCTTCTTTCTTTGTTGATATCTTAATTCTCTGTCATTCAAGCTCATGAATCTCCATTACAAATACATGCTGGTAGATTACATAGGCTTTGATACCGATGTTATGACCCTAGGGTTTTAAGTCAAATAATTTGAAGCTCCACTATCATTGTTGTGTCTTGTTAATTTCTTTATACCAATTTTAACCCTTGTAAACGAAACAATACAGAGAAAAGCAGATTTGAACAGTTTATATAATCTAATGACCAAATAATTAGTCGATGCAACTCAACTTACAAATTGATTATAGGAAGAATTACCAGTCTTCATTAGCTGGCTGTGAACTACCATCCAGATATCATTTTTGCAGTGCAGAATTGACTGTACAGTTCGACTGGCAACAAATCTTTTTCAGTAATAGTGTGAAAACCCTTACACGATGATGTGGTAACCTCCAGATTTGCAGTACAGGGGTTCTAGGATGCGCTATAGGTGCTAAATTAGTTCTAGTCAATGCCTGTGCATCAAACAATTGTCCAATCCTCCTTTATTTCTGCAATTGTGCTAGGTTTGGCATCATAATTGGAGTTTGGTCTACTGAAAGGCGCCCTTGGATTTGGTTTGTCCCAAAATCACCTCCTAGGGTTTGAGGTATGAAACCCTCAGACACTAGCAACTCGTCAAGCAAGGTCCTAAGAATGAATCTCTACCTGAAGTAGGGTCTGTAGGTAATTCGCCTATGTTGAGCTGATGATTGCCTTGGTTTAGATGCACCTCCTATGACTCAAATATCACTGGTATGCTTCCCAGGTTTGCAGATTTGATCAGAAATACAAATTTATATCCCTCAATAGCTGCAAAAATGCCCAGATCAAGAGAGCATTCTTCAATAACCTCATATGCGGACTGCTACAAGTGTTTGTATTTGGCAAACTGTCATAAAAAGCCCTGTGCTGACCTGGTGACGGTTGCTGTCCACCTATGGGTGTGGTCCTTGAGCTGTCTTCAAGCATTGGGCACTGGTAATCAGATCTGCTAATGAAATCAGGCCTCACTACACTTAGTCATAGAGGTTTCTGTCCCTCTGATTAGAGAAATTGAGCAGCAAGATTTTCTCCTACACCTGAAAGATTCAACAAATGACTCAATTCTGTCCCACTACAAGACCTCATTGGGCTTGCCAAGAAATGAGGCTTAGGTTTCGTCCAAATCTCATGCACAGCTGCTGGGGTTTTCGTCCCAAGTAATAAGCTGTAAACAATAGAGTTATTCCACATAAAATCCGATGATTCTAGATGTCAAAATGGTCCCTCTTTATACCTGTTGGCTCTTTGATAATACAAAGGTTAAGTCGACCCAAAAAATGGAAATAAGTTGGCGCCACCCAAAGAAACAAGGTGAGTTGGCCTCCAAGCAGATTTATTATTATTAAAAAAATTATATTATTATTCAATATAAGTTTAATATTAATATTATTTATAATATTATAAAAATATTTTAATATTAATATTTCACTCTGTGGTGGAGGGGACATGATAGATGTCTGCAAACCAACCTCAATAGCATTTATTAAAAAGAAAGTCCAAAATAATGTCCCAACTCCTTTTGCCTCCCAATTACTTAATTTTCTTGTGATAATCTCATAATAATAACCCATTAAAACTTGAACTGAAAATTTGCTACTAGAAAAGTGAATTTTTGAAATTAGAAACCAAGTTGAGAAGTGTCACCATGAACTAATATAATCTATGTGCCATTGTTCTACAATCCCTGTTTTACATCTAGATACTAGCATGATCATAATATAGAAAGGGAATATTTTATCCCTTGTAATGCAGAATTGTATGAATAATTATAGTCTGCTCCTCTTGCACATTGACCAACTCATACTCAACAACAGATAGATTATTGTCCTTGTTCACAACAAAATCTGCAGGTCAGCTACTTCAGCCCCACACCATTTATCAACAGCAACATGTATGGATCCTCTATAAATACCGATCGTTTTTTTTGAAAGACGATGGTTGATCCTTCATATGATTCACTGCCAAAACACAAAAACGCAATACATAAACATGAGAACTTGAAATAACGAAGAAGCGCACAAAAAAAGATTTCAAAAATTAATTAACCAAAGAAGGTTTTTGAAAACCCCCCAAAAAGGACAAACATTTGAATGATAGATATAAGGTGCAGTTGGATAACATGATAGTTAAGGTACAATATATGAAAGGACAATGCATTAAGAAAACGAATTAAGAGAATTTCTATGCTGTCAAACAAATAGACTTGGTTGGATAAATCCTATACCAAACATGTTAGCACTGCTACACATGAAACTCTAGCCTTTTAAGGTCAGGAATGGGGGACAACAGAGCATCGTCCTCAGCCATGGAAACTCCTACAACTCCAATTTGTAGCACTCAATAACTTTATGCATAAGGCACTAAGAGGTGCTCCTTATTCACTCAACACCTTATTCCCTCATGCATGGTATTGACAGCCAAGAGATTGCTCAGTGGAGTGTTGATGAAAATGGTGATGATAGTGGTGGTTGAGGCCATGGTTTGTAGAGGAAATGCAACTACCTAAACTACAAGTAGAGATTTCTTCATGCTATCATTGTGACCTTTCTTCACCTTTTGACTTAGAAATGTGGAGGCAAACGTGGAGGTGGTAGATTTGACATTGAGAGTGCATATGAGAATACAAGGTAGAGGTAGAGGTAATGGCACGAAAGACCATGAAGAATTACAAGGACCTTTTCTTTAACTGTGAGGGCCCTATATTTTCTTCTTAGCTTTTAATCTCCTTTTGTCTAGCTAAACAAACTGTCTTATTCTCTTGTAGTCATGATTCTTGTAATTTCACTGCTAGATGCTAATCATTACACTTAACTTGTAAATTTTCTTTATTAATATGAATATCACTATAAATTGGCTAAGATTGGATCCTTGAATGACCACCTGATTTGGAATCTTTGTAGCATGTTGTCTTGTAGGCCATTGTTACTCTCTTCACGTTGCAGTCCGTTTGACGGTCCTGTGTCTTGTGTTGCTGTTGCAAAGTATGTGTTGTATTGTGCAGCTTAGGTTTATATATTTTTCGTTTTTCCATTCAATTTAATTTTAGGCACAACTTTGATTTAAGGATTCTTTCCATTTTGCTTAATTTTAGGCACAATTTCTGCCAGTCTCTTATTTTTTCTGTTTGTGTGTTGGTCAATAGTCTTGTAGTTAAAATAATTGTCAAATATAAGGAAAATTGTTGCAGACCAGACTGAGAGTTTGCAGCTTCTACTACACCCATGTTTTCTTAATGGTCTCCTTTTTCACAATTTTCTTACCTTTCTTTAAGGTTATGATATTGCTATTAGGATTCAACCGTGTAGTTTCAAGTCAAACTCGTTGACCCATGTTTCATGAGTAGTGATTCATAAGAACCCATCTCTCATGATAATGAATGGTCCACTTAGCACTCATTGCATCTAGGTGATGCTCACAGAGGTGAAGCACTGGGCCTTCCTGGGAGGTCACCCATCCCAATACTACTCTAGCTCAAGCGCGCTTAACCACAAAGTTTCCTCCAATGTTAAGCCCACTTAGCTTGCAACCCCATTTGCAAAACCTTCAGCAAGTGTTGTGCCTTATGAACCACTCATTATAGAGCCCCCTTTAGCTCATCAATTGATAAGTAGGAGGTATTTTCCACAACATGTCAAATTATGATACTGCTATCAGGATTCAACCGTGTAATTTCAAGTCAAACTCATTGACCCATGTTTCATGAGTAGTGGTTCATAAGAACCCATCTCTCATGATAATGAATGGTCCACTTAGCACTCATTGCATCTAGGTGATGCTCACAGAGGTGAAGCATTGGGCCTTCCCGGGAGGTCGCCTATCCCAGTACTACTCCAGCTCAAGCGCACTTAACCACAAAGTTTCCTCCAAGGTTAAGACCACTTAGCTTGCAACCCCATTTGCAAAACTTTCAGCAAGTGTTGTGCCTTATGAACCATTCATTATAGAGCCCCTTTAGCTCATCAATCAATAAGTAGGATCAGCTCTAAATTTTTATTTGAGGATCGGCTCTAAATTTTTATTTGAAATGAAGAAACTAAATCAATTACACAAATCTAGTACAAATTAGTCATTAAATAAGCACACAAAAGTAGACTAGGAAAACGAATAGTCATAGGTTTTTAATATTCAGTTAATGGGTTGTTAATATCTGGCCATTAAGTAGCTCTCTAGCTAATTTTGCTATCTACACAGCTCCTCTCTGTATACATGATTGAATAATGGTATACTTGTAACTTAAACAACTTGAATTTGGACCACTGTTGATGAAGTTTTGATTTGTGATGATTTTGACATGTAGAACCGAAGACTATTCTTTGAACTGTTGCCTAACATTCAAAGGTTGGACCTGCCACATGGATGGCATCTATCTCATGGATTCATGATTGCAAAGAGACAACTATCTAGTACATCTATTTATTTTGAATCCATGCCATACTGTGTGGATGAATCCACATCTGTGCTTGTTTTTTCTTAGTTATTAGTAATAAATACAATAAAATTCAGAATTTAGGAATATTCATTGTGATTTATCTAATATTGATTTGTTATTATATTTGTTTTCTTTTGTGTTACAGGATTCATTGATTATGAAATGCTTGAGAAGATTGCTACGCTTTCTAGGCCAAAGCTCATGATTGCTGGTGCCAGTGTATATCCTCAAGACATTGACTATCCTCACTTTTGGCAGGTATAGCATGTGTGTTTTCACATAATATTTGAGGAATTGAACCATTCATAACTAATTTTCTTTTCTAGAAATTTAGTATTTTTAGTATGGGGACATCTTTTTGTTAGTTCAACGGGGAAAAAATTAGTCAGTTTTGTTTGTTTTCTTTTCAATTATCTGTTGGTGGGGAAGCCGATTGGATTGGGTATTGGCAAAATGCGAGTAAGATCGCAAATGCAGGGCTTTAGGCTTTCAACTGAGACTACCCTTAGCTCTCTTGGCCTTCCTAGTTGCTGATGTAGGTGTTCTTGTTCGGATGGTTGAGCAGTACTTATTAGTCTTTACTGATTTTAATGGTTTGACTTTTGATATGTAACATTGTAAACTGCAGCATCATATATTATTATTGTAAGATTTGTTCGTTATGAACAGTCTTTTTAAATGCTATTGCATACCTCAATTAGATAAGAGTCTTTGCTTGATAGGAAGCATCTTTAGCCTATTAAATGGAATTCCTTATATTTACTGCCCTTTTTGACTTTTAGAATTTCTGTTGCAGGTGAGTTGTTATGCCTTGCTTATAATGAACTTTTTTGGATAATTCTTTGATCTATCATGGTGAGTGCCCTTATTCATGCAATTATAATGGGCAGTGCATTGATAGATAATGTCACTGCTTTTTTAGGATTTCTTTGGAATGAGTCATGCAAGTAAGTTCCTTTGTTGCTTGATGTGAGGTGGTGGCCATGTAAGTTTCTGTGTATTACATATCGTTGCTATCATCTGTATGACTATGAATTTCTCAGAAAGGGTTTATTTGTTTCAGCAACTAAACCATGTCTTTCTTTATGCAAAGTTTTTACAATTTCCAATTAACTAACACTGCCTTCTTTTTCTTATATGAAATAATCTGGAGCTTTCACAAATTGTGCTGTTGGATGTAATGAGCAATGTTGCCTACATGGAGGCATATGTGGTAATGGTGTTTGCAAGTTTAGTTGCTTGGATTATGCATGATATACTTGTCAAAACAGCAGTGTTCTATTTTTAAGTCTGTCCATGTGTGGAGATGTTATGGTTTGGGATGCAGGAGGTCAACACTGCTCCAAGTGAACCAAGAATTTTGTTGCAGTTGTTATGCCAAATCATAGCAGACTGGTTCCAAGTAGCCGTGTGCTGTTTGTATTTTGGATATTGGGCACCACGCAGCAGCACCAAAGCATATGATTTCCTGGGTGAGATTTCACATCTTTTTCTATTTTTTTTTCTTGACATGTTTCTGGAAGGAGTTTCTTATGTATAAAATGCTCTTCTTGAGCTTTAGCTGAATATTGAGAATTATGGAACAAATGTGTTTCCTAAAAATATTTGATATAACTGTCAATATGTAAATGTATCTCACATGTCCAAAACATTGAAACTCTTAGGATGTTCATACCAAATTCATAATAATCACATAGTTTGCAAAGCTCAACATAAGTCCTTTTTTGTGCATGTAGAAGTAATAAATGTGATAAAGAATACAAGTGCTTTGTAGGCTGGGAGCTTTAGAAATTTCATTTTCAATTGAATCTCTAAACATGGAAAATGATTGAAATTAATTATTCAATAGGTTTTTATTTTAAGCTAATAAAATGGGTTCTATTAACGGGGTCCCTCCCAAAGACTACAAACTAGATACAACTTAAAAATTGAGAAACTGCATTAACTACCCTTAACCAAGGCATAGCAGGGATAGAATGAGATAAGGAAAGCATTAACATACTAACCTAGATGCCTAGAGAAATAATAACCATACTTTTAGAACCCTTATACATAGAAACATTAATACAACAAATATGATATCATTGCACAACCTATCTTGCAGGATTAGGGCAATTACAACATTCCCCATCTAGCCATACTTGTGGAAGGAAGAGCAGTCAGTATGTGTTATGAGCATGACTATATGCCCCATTTCTTCAAACATCGATGAACTCCACTGATGGAACAATTGAACCAACTTCAGTATCTAGCCCATCAAGTTTGAACCCTTGTATGATTTTTTATCTTTTGATTGCCCTAATTGGCCTTTTGTTTTCCTAAAAAGGCATTATGTAATCACTTGCTCTCTCCATGATCCCTATATGTTGTGAGATTACCATCCATGTCATGACCATATGAAGGTCTTGACAAAAGGTCTTAGTTTTCTAAAGTCTGAACATCCACCTTTAATGCCTAGATTATCCCACTCGTGGCCCTTATATTAATTGGCTATAAGGAATTCATAGGCTTGGAGCTCTTAGAAATTGCATTTTCAATTGAATTTCTAAACATGGAAATCAATCAAAATTAATTATTGACTAGTTCTTTTCTTCAGGCAATAAATGGGTTCTATTAATGGGGACCTTCCCCAAAGACTACATACAACATACATCTTAAGATTTGAGAAACTGCATGAACTACTCTTGAGTAGGGCATACTAGGGCTAAAGTGAGATAAGGAAAGCATTAATAGACTAACCTAGATGCCTACATAGAGAAATGGTAACTGTACTTTCAGAATCCTTATATATAGAAACAACACAACAAATATGATACCATTGCACACCATATCTTGCAGAATTAGGGCAATTGCAACACACCCCATCTAGCCATACTAGCGGAAGGAGGAGCAGTTAATCATTTGTCATAAGCATGACTATATACCTCAAATTTGGAGACATCAATGAACTCCACTGATGCAACAATCGAACCAATTGTAGTATCCAACCCATGAAATTTGAACACTTTTATGATTTCTGCCTTGGCGACTGCCCTGACAAGCCTGTTGTTTTCCTAAAATGACATTATATAACTACTCCATTTTGTTATTTTGAACATTTGTAATCATCATTGTACTCATTGTAATCATCATTATGAAATCTTGAATATAATATAAATTTTGAACTCAACATTTTCATTGTTCAGTTTTAACTTGTTAATGTTCACTTCAAAGTTCAGAGCTTAGTAGTTCTTAAGTTTTACTAATTTGCCAAAGTTTCATTTGTAATTCTTATACTTATAGTCTTATACATTTTCTCATAACTATTTTTTCAAGTACTATATGTATATTAATGCCGCCCCCTCGCCGCTCCGTCGCCATTCTCGTACCGTTTGCCCACCTTCCCCAAATTTAGGCCCTTAGTCCCATCCTCGAAACTTGTTCCTGCTTCACCCATTAGGAAAATCCATAGAACCATGCTTAAATGTTATTGGCACATTTTCTAATAATTAGGATACAAATGGGTGTTCCTGAAAATGACTTGATTTGACATCAGCTAGGATTGAGTTAGTACGCGGTATGTTTTCTTTTGTTATTCAGGCATTATGCTAAACTTCAAAAGTGGGTAAACAACTGTGATAAATTTGATACCACAATCTATTGCCAGGGAATGTTTCATTTGGAAATATTTCTAGCATATTTTACAACATTTACCTTGACTATCACTACACATAACTTGCTTTATGTTGTTTTGCAGATTTTTGCTTAATAATGCTTAAATAGATTTTTGCTTTCAGATGTGACGATTCCAATCACAAGTTTTATACTGGTGGGCCTATTTGCACTAAGGCACACATTGGGTGGGTTTCATATTTGCACTTATTATCCTGACTTGGCTAATATGCATCAGTGCAGTAAGTCTCTACAATCATTTGCTGGAATCTGCATGTTTATCAATTCACCCAAAGCTCAGACCATTTTTAACCTGTATCAAGTTGGTGCTTATTGGAGTTGTGCAAATGCAGGTAGGTAACCTTGTTTAATTTTTACCTGCTTTGTGACATTGCTCTTTCTTTCTTGTTAAAACAAGCTCATCATAGTATTTTGTTTCTGATTTCAATTTATTTATATTTTTTATTCTTGAAAATATTTTAGATGTTCCTGATGTTAAGAAATTAAGGTTTAAATATAATAAACTAGTCATTAGGTTAGTTAGTGTTGGTAGTAAGCCAAACCCAGACCAAAGAGGGGCTGGTTCTACACAGGCCAGTAGCTCAGTAGAGCACTCCAAGAGCAAATGGAAGGTCCTAGGTTTGAATCCTAGCTGGTCCATGAAAGCTCAACATGGTATTAGAGCCAGGCCAGGCTAGGAGCCCCAAGCATTCTATTAGAGTGGCTTAAGGGGCGTTATTGGTAATAAGCCAAACCCGGACCAAACAGGGGCTGGTTCTATACGGGCTAGTAGCTCAGTTGGTAGAGCACTCCAGCAGTAAATGGAAGGTCCTAGGTTCAAGTCCTAGCTGGTCCTTGAAAGCTCAACAGTTAGTTGGGTGGGAAGTTATTCTTGTAAAGGGAGAATAATGGCTTTATAAAGCCAATGTATTGGATGTGATGTGACGAATGATCATAATGAAGTTCCTCTTTATTTTTGTTATTATTTGCAATGCAAATTCTTAATCTTGCTATTCTGTTTTTGCTGCTCTACACCAAAAGCTTTTCTTTCAGTTTATCAGGCCCTTTCCCTGGCTTCAGGTCGTAGGTTTTAAACATTTAAAATGACCCATGTTAATGTATTGCAGTTTTAGAATCTCTGGCTGCTTTCTATATTAATATTTTAAATGGGTGTATGTCCTTCTTTCAGCTCAGTGCCCTTGCTGTAGCTTATACAGTGACACCATGGCCCTATTACTCACTCTTGTCTATTAGACTAAAATGGTGCGAAATATATTTTAGCTTTGATCTATGAAAATCAATTTCTTGTTTGCATCATACACACAACAAGCATTTCATGCTTCTTTGTGTGGGCATTTTTATTTATTTTAGTCTTTAATGAACCTTTGGTTGCATTTTATAATAATATTTTAACTGGGTGCATGGCCTTCTTTTAGCTTAGTGCCCTTGCTGTAGCTTATACATTGATGCCATGGTCCTATCACACACTTTCATCTATTAGACTAAATGGTGTGAAGTGTATTTTAGCTTCTATGAAATTCAATTCCCTGTTTACATCATAGTTTATGCACACAAAAAGCACTTCATGTTGCTTTGTGTGGGCATTTTAATTATTTTATTATAATTTATGGAATCAAACTGTTTTTTTGACATCAGTCAGGCAAGATTCTTATCAAGAAGATAGGCATTAATGCACATTCTGATTTATATTATACAGTTGCTTTCAGACCTGTCTTGTCTTTTTTTTTAACGTTTCCATGATGGCCATTGTGACCTTTTCTCCTAGTTTAGTTGGTCGCTACTCTTGTTGCAGCTATATACTTTAAATATACTAAAATCAGTGTTTTAATGAACTTATGGTTTTATATTGTCAGCTTTTTCAAATGTTTGTCTTTTATGCAATATAAAAATAAATGTTTCTCCTTTTAAAACTGTTTGGGACAAGCTTGATAATCATAATGATTTTCTTCTATTTAACAAAGCCCTTTCTTATGCTGTAGCTTATATACAGTACATCTAAAAGCAGATCAACAATAATAGCTATTTGGATTTTTATTATAAGTCCTTTTCTGACATTTTTCTGCTTTATAAAATATTTCCTTGATGGATCTCATGACATTGCCTCTAATTAATCCTAGTCATTGATAGGTTTGTGGCTTTATATATCAGTCCCGTCCCTTTAGGCATGGGAAAAGACCAACATTTATGGATGTATGAATTTATGTTGAACAAATAGTTATTTTGCATTCCAATATTTATGAGCTAGGTTTTTGTTGAACTGCCAATGATGTAATGAAGACATAGTGAGTCTAGTTTGCATGTTTAGTGGCATAAGCTATGCATCCTTGAACATATCCTTTTTTTTATCGTTTTCTCTGATTACTAGCTCACTTTGACTTTCCTTTTTCTTGATGATGGATCACTGAGTGTGATTTGAAATGTCGATCTAAAAACATACATAGTTGAATCCAAAAGCTTGTCTCTATTTACTTCATGGACTGTGGAAAAATCATCCGAACTAAATAATGTTTTAAGAGGCTAGGTAAAAATTTGATGAAGCCCAAACTATAGCCAACTACATTGGATCAGACATGAGCTACACACTGTCATCTGGCATTCTGAATTTATTACTTGTGAGAGCCTTCTTTTGTTTGACATAAAGAAGGTTGATGATGCATTTTTTGAGGCTAGTGCCTAGCATTATCACATCATGCATGGCTAATATGCACAAATGAATCAATGAGAGAAAGAAGAACAGCCAAATGGGTGTTAGTGTTTTTCTTTAAAGCAAATTTGTGTTTATTTATAAGGATGTTGTGGGTACAGAGGACTAGGGTAAATGAAATCTAGTGGAATGTGTGTCAGTGGCTAGAGTACAGTTTAATGTGAGAATTAGAATAGTAGGTTTGACTAACTGTGTTTTGTTGTGGGGTATAGGTTAATAAAAGTATTGTTGAAGGAGTGAGTGTGGATTGGCCTGCGTTGGTTGGTGCACCTCCCTTGCTAGTCCATTGGTGTCTAAACACTTGCTTGCTTGTAGGTCCTCGTTCATTTAATCTTTTGTAAATCCTCATTTGATTGCCGTTGTAAAATTGATTTTTTTTTTGAAAAAATGAAAATTAAAACTAAGCTAATAAAAATTCAAATTTCAATGTTGAATCTATATGACAATATGAACATTGGATATGCACTTGCAGCCAGGTCTATAAATGTGAATATGAAACTAGTTATGAAAATATTTAAAAAAAATAAAATAGTCAAAGAATCCATGTCTGAAATGTTGTCCAATTGTTCTCATGTTTGAACCTCACTTGTTTGTTCTCATGTTTGTACCTCACTCATTTTCGTCATCCTATATGCAAAAGGATCAATTGAGATTTATATATAAACAAAATTTTCCTCTCATTCGAAATAACTCGGCACTATCATGCTTTTATTTTGAAGATGTATGTGATTTATCTTTTACATGCTAGCTACAACAATCTATTGTATTATGTGTGCTAACCTCTTTCAGGTCACCAAGGCAATTCAATCATCCATCGATCAACTTCTTGTGGCAAATTATGGTGTGACATCAACTTGATAGGAGTTTCATACCTAAGGTGACATTATCATTTATGATTTGTTTTTTACAATCAATTATTGTTTATTTTGCTTCTATCTGAGTTAGGGTAAGCACTCTTTATTATCATCATTTGCTGGTTGTGGAGGTGGGAACACGAAAACTAGGGTTTGACTAAGGCAAACTCCTATACAACACAACATTTAAATGTATTTTCGCGTGTGTAGATTACATCCAAAACTTTCGTCCACAACAAGTTGTAGAAAAGTGTAGAGCAAACCTGTACCTTCAAAACCCTATTTCAAGTGTTAAAAAATTCTCAATTTTGGACAAGGGCGTTCACACTCTTGCCCCTTCAATTTAGGCTCCAACTTTATGCGCAGGTGACTCTTTGCCTTTTCCAGATCTATGTCGAATATTTATTGTGTACCAACCTTGTTTTTATATGTTCTATGTTCCATGTGTGTGAGATGCTGTCCTTATGTGAGTATAATGTTTAGTTTATGTATTCCTTGTTTGTCTAGTGTATTCTGCGCGTGTGTAATTCATGTATTCTGCGTGTGTGCTTAATGTATTTCCTGTGTTTGCTGCGTGTATTCCTTGCGTGCTTTGTGTATCCTTTGTATGCATCGTGTTTGCCTTATGTATGCTTTTGTGTATGGTTTTATGTGTACTCCATTGATTATTGTGTACTAACATTGTTTTTTATATGTTCTATATTCCACGTGTGTTATGTTTGCTTTATGTGTGTATTGTGTTTGCGCTATGTATTCCTTGTTTGTTTAGTGCATTTTGCTTCTGTGTTTTATGTATTTCGTTTGTCTACTGCGTGTATTCCTTGCATGCTTTCTGTATTCTTTGTATGCATCATATTTGCTTTCTATATGCTTGTGTATGGTTTTATGTGTACTCCATTGATTGCTCATTGTATGCCTTATTTATGATTGAATCTTGCCTTGTCTTGCGTGCGATATTTTGCTTCATGTTTTTATTAACATTATGGATTGATGGGATCGTAAGTTGGGGGCCAAAGTCAGATTGGAAAAATACATTAAATTTGCTCGATATTTGGAGAAATTTGAGCCAAAATCATTCGGACAAGTACTAGGGTGCCCTATTCCTAAACGTGTCTTAGTATGATAATTATTATTGTGAGTGTCGGCCTTGAGCGCTACAAAATGATCAAAACATTTTTCCAGATGTTTGTCGAATATTTTGTTGTGTACTAACATCATTGTTATATGTTCTATGTTCCATGTGTGTGTTATGTTTGCTTTATGTGTGTATCATGTTTGCTTCATGTATTCCTTGTTTGTCTAGTGTATTTTGTGTGTGTGTTCTTTGTGTATTCTGCTAGTGTGCTTCATGTATTTCGTGTGTTTGTTGCGTGTATTCCTTGCATGCTTTTTGTATACTTTGTATGCATCTTGTTTGCCTTATGTATGCTTTTGTGTATGGTTTTATGTGTACTCCATTGATTATTGAGTACTAGCATTGTTGTTATATGTTCTATATTCCATGTGTGTGTTATGTTTGCTTTATGTGTGTATCATGTTTGCTCCATGTATTCCTTGTTTGTCTACTGTATTTTGCGCATGTGTGCTTCGTGTATATTGTGTGTGTGCTTCATGTATTTTGTGTGTTTGCCGCGCATATACTTTGCATGCTTTGTGTATTCTTTGTATGCATCGTGTTTGCCTTATGTATGCTTTTGTGTATGGTTTTATGTGTATTCCATTGATTGCTTACTTATGATTGTATCTTGCCTTGTCTTGTGTGCAGTATATTTGCTTCATGTTTGTATTAACATTGTGGATTGATGGGATCGTAAGTTGGGGGCTAAAACCTAATTGAAAAAATATATTAAAATCCTAGACAAATCCGAGAAATTTGTGCTAAAATCACCAGGACAAGGGCAAGGAAGCCCTAGTCTTAAAAGTCTCTTATTATGATAATTATTATTTTGAGTGTTAGGCTTTGAGTGTTGCAAAATGACCTTAGATAAGCCTATATGCAAAAAAATCATTAGAGATTCATATATAAACAAGTTGTCGTCTCATTTTGCATGTTATACTGTCGCGAAGGTCTCTGAAAACCCAGAAGGAATATGCAGACATGCGTTGAGAAACCCTACATTTAAGCTCTGAAATCTACTCCGGAAGCTGAACTGCTAAAAATTGCAAGTTGTCCATTTTAGCTCAAATTTTGTACGTGAGCAGTTTGACGTGTTCTGAATGCAGTGTGACTGTTGGAATTTCAAGAGTGCTGACGGAAAGCCCTGAATTACACACTTACTAAAAATAGTAAGTACCTGGAATTTGATGAAATTTCAGTGGAAGCCCGTTGGAAGCACACTGACAGCAGTGTTAGTCTTTATTTTCAATTTATTCACCTTGCTCAACCTTGAACTGACCAGGAAAGTGCAAACCCTAATTTTCAGACTTGGCCAAATTCACGTTTAAACTCAATGGTGGAGACAATCCTCGAAAGGCAGATAGTAGAAAAAAGAGACAACAACAAAACAACTGAAAAGCAAAGCCAAAATTTCAAGACGAAGCAAAAAAATTAGGGGGTCCCCATTTGGAAGGGGGCGATGTGTGAAAAAGGTCACAACACTTATGTTGTGACATCATTTCGATAGGAATTTCATACCTAAGGTAACATTATCAATTATCATTTGTTTATTATAGTCAATTATTGTTTATTTTTCCTCTACCTGACTTAAGATAAGGACTCTACCATCATCATTTGTTGTTTGTGGAGGTGGGAACACAAAAAATAGGGTTTGACTGAGGTAAACTCCTATACAACACAACCCTTTCTTGTATTTTTGTGTGTGTAGGTTACTTCCAAAACTTTTGTCAACAACAAGTTGCAGAAAAGTGTAGAGCAGACCTGTACCTTCATAGCCCTATTCCAAGCATTCAAAAATTTTCAATTTTGGACAAGCGCGTCTGTAGTCTTATCCCTTCAATTTAGGCTCTAAATTTATGCGGAGCTGCTCTTCTATCTGCCTTTTCCAAATCTATGTCGAATATTTATTGTGTACTAACATCGTTGTTATATGTTCAATGTTCCATGTGTGTGTTATTTTTGCTTTATGTGTGTATCATGTATGGTTTATGTATTTCTTGTTTGTCTAATGTATTATGCGTGTGTGTGCTTTGTGTACTGTGTGTGTGTGTGCTTCATGTATTTCGTGTGTTTGCTCCCTGTATTCTTTGCGTGCTTTGTGTATTCTTTTTATGCATCGTGTTTTCCTTTGTTATGCTTTTGTGTATGGTTTTATGTGTACTCCATTGATTATTGTGTGCTAACATTGTTGTTATATGTTATATATTCCATGTGATTGTTATCTTTGCTTTATGCGTGTGTGCTTTTAATATTCTGCGTGTGTGCTTCATGTATTACGTGTGTTTGTTGTGTGTATTTCTTGCGTGCTTTGTGTAGTATTTTTATGAATCGTGTAAGTGTTATGTATGCTTTTGTTTATGGTTTTACATGTACTCCATTGATTATTGTGTACTAACATTGTTGTTATATGTTAAATATTCCATATGTGTCATATCTTTGCTTTATGCGTGTAACGTGTTTGCTCCAAGTATTCCTCGATTGTCTAGTGTATTCTGCGTGTGTGTGCTTCTTGTATTTTGCGTGTGTTCGTGATGGACATGATGTGTTTACTGTGTGTATTCTTTGCATGCTTTGTATATTCTTTGTATTGATCGTGTTTGTCTTATGTATGCTTTTGTGTATGGTTTTATGTGCACTCCTCCCATAGCTTCTTGGAGCATGTATTCTCATTGATTCAACATGAATGAATATTAGAAACAATAAGCATTCAAAAATACATGCTTTTCCTTCAAAAACGTAATGTAGCCTAATGACTTTTTGCACTTAAATTTGCAAAATATGCACCTTTTCAAGAGTTCAAACCTAGGATTGCAAACAAAATATGAAAAGATACCTTACATGGTCTTCCATGGTTGTCTAAGACCTTCACAAACTCAATTAAGACTCCCAACATCAAAATCAAAAGCTTAGATTTTTTAGGTTGCTAGATGCTCTTGCATCAATAGATGATTTATCTTTTACATGATAGCTAGAACAATCTATTGTATTATGTGTACTAATGTTTTGCAAGTCATCAAGGCAATTTAGTCATCTGTCGATCAACTTCTTGTGACAACTTATGGTGTGACATTACTTCAATAGGAGTTTCATACCAAAGGTAACATTATCAATTATCATTTGTTTATTACAGTCAATTATTGTTTATTTTACCTTTACCCGACTTATGGTAAGCACTCTCTACCATCATTATTTTCTGTTTGTGGAGGGGGGAACACAAAAACTAGTGTTTGATTTTGGAAAACTCCTATAGAACACAAATTTTTATTATATTTTCACGTGTGTAGGTTACTTCCAAAACTTTTGTCGACAGCAAGTTGGAAAAAAGTTTAGAGCAGTCCTGTACCTTCATAACACTATTTGAAGCAGTAAAAAATTCTGAATTTTGGACAAGGCCGTTCACAATCTTGTTGTGACGTTTTTCACACATCGCCCCATTGCAAATGGGGACCCCCTAATTTTGGCTTTGCTTTTCGTTCGCTTTGTCGTTGTCTCTCTTGTCTACTGTCTATCTTCCCGGGATTGTACCCGTCTGTGAGCTTAAATGTAAGATTTTGGCTAAGTCTAGAAATTAGGGTTTTGAATTTTCCGGCCAACCTGAAGTCAAATGAGGTGAATAAATTGCAAATTGAGCCTAACATTGATGTCAGCACATTTTTGGCAGGTTCCCACAAAATTTTCATTGAATTCTGGCAACTTACTATTTTTAGTAAGTGTGCAATTACGGGCAATTTGTCAACATTCTTGAGATTCCGACAGTCACATTGCGTCCAGAGCATATCAGGCTACTCACAGGTTAAATTTGAACTGAAACGGACAACTTGCTATTTTTAGCAGTTCTGCCTTCGGAGGCAATTTTCAGGACTTAAATGCAGAGTTTTTCAACGCATGTCTGGAAATTCTTTCTGGGTTTTTCGAGACCTTCGCAGTGATGTGACATGCAAAGTATGATGACAACTTTTAGCATTCGGCCTTCCGAGGCCAAAATTAGGGTTTGCATGCAGGATTTCTCAGCGCATGTCGGCATATTCGTTCTGGGTTTTCCAAGAGCTTCGCAATGATGTAACATGCAAATGGAACTGACCACTTTTCGAAACTTACTATTTTTAGCCAGTGCATGCAGTTGAAGATTTTTTTTGGGTTTTTCAAGATTTTTCGGGCAGTGACATGCAAGATCATCCGACAGCCGGAGGATCACTTTTCGGGCCGCTTTCTATTTTTAGCAGGTGTCACTTGAGCAGCAGCTCAACGCTTCAGAAATGCAAGCTGATCCTCATGCAACTGAAACGACGTCAAACGGAGCTCATCTAAGCAGCATGCACAAAATTAGGGTTTCGAGCTTCAGCGCTAAAAATGAGGAATCAGGGGTCGAAATGTTCAAAACTAAGGAATCCATCCTAATCAGCATCCTTCCGAGAATCCGCTGGCAAAATTTGAAGGAAATCAGAGAACCTGCTATTTTTAGTAAAGTGTTCCAGGCGCAGGCTATAAATAGAAAGTTAATCTTGGCGTCGGCGTACATAGGCAAGTTCACCAGCGATGGGCCCACTGTCCAAATTTCAAAGCAAACGGAGCAAGGAAGGCCTCAGAAACCAACACTTACTATAAATAGTAAGTCACCTCAGCAGCAGCTATAATTGGCAGGTCAGCACCAAATCTCAGCAGGTACAAGTCAAAACATGTGCTGAAAGTCCGTGGCGCGAATTTCAAGGCAAACAGAGTTACAGAGAATGAAGAATCAGTTAATTGCTATTTTTAGCGGGTCAATTAGGGTTTCCTAAAATCAAGGGCAGAACCCGGCATCCAGGCAAGAACGACGTCCAGTTACGATCACCATGCTTCAGGCATTCAACACACGAAATTTGAAGGCATTATGAGCAATTGCTATTTTTAGTAAGTTCCTAAAATAGCAAGTATAGACGGATGTCAGGCATCAGTGGCACAAACACATCCCGAGGTTCAGAACAAGGCAATATCAGGTCAGAAGTCAATTCAAAGCACAAAATTTGAAGAACTTTCTAAAAATAGCAAATTAGGGCAAGCATGAACGGGTCACCCTAAATTTGGCTAAGGGCATGAAACACGTCAAATTTGATAATTTTTCAAATCCGGCACCAAAACTTGCTATAAGAGGCTGGAGACAGGTGAAATTTTGACAAGTCACTTAAACTGGAAGTAGCTGGGTCTAAATGCGCCCAAGGTGGAGCAAGGAAATTTGAAAATTTTCTAACTCACTTAAACTGGAAGTACCATGGGTGAAATGCGCCCCTCCTTGAAGAGATTTCAAAATTGTCTAAGTGTTAAAATTGGATGCTCAGCATGTGAAATGTGCCCCTGGGTGTTCAAGGTAAGAAAAAAGTTTAAGTGTCAAAGTTGAAAGTTGCCCCTGCCAAATGCGCCCAGGAGCTAAGGAGGCCAAGTGTTGAAGAAAATTCTAAGTGTTAGAAACTGGACAGAGACCCTCCCAAATGCGCCTTGAAGTTGGATGTGCAATATGCGCCCATGGCCAAAGGTAAAAGCTCAGGGCATTAAATGCGCCCTACTTGAAGAGATGCATAAAATTTTTCTAAGTGTCAAAACTAGAAGCTCCCCCATCAAAATGCGCCCAGCTTGGATGAGCTAGTGGAAAGTTTCTAAGGCAAGTGAAAAATGGAAGTTGACCCTGTTAAATGCGCCTTTGTGCTTAAAGTGTTAAAACTGAAAGCTTGGACCTCTATATGCGCCCATGATGAGATTGAAAGTTGCAGGTGGTATATGCGCCTCTGAGTGATGAAATTAAAAGCTATGCCAGCTAAATGCGCCAAGAAGGTTAAAAGTTCTTCAAAGATGTTTAAATTAGAAGTTCAGCCTGACAAATGCGCCCATGGCAAAAAGTGAATGTTGACCCTCTAATGGGCGCCCAGTCCAAAAGTGAAACCTCCATAGTCTAAATGCGCCTGGAAGCTTATGGGTTCAACTGCGCCCATCATGTGGCATATGCGCCCCTAATTGGAAGCTCATCCTATTGTATGCGCCTAAAGAAGAAAGACGTTGGTAAAAGTTTATGTGTTAAAAATGAAAGTTAGATGGGTGATGTGCGCCCAGGAACAAATTGAAAGCTTGGCACATCATATGCGCCCCTCTTGACAAACTGAGAGTTGATGGATCCATATGCGCCTAGGATAAAAGTGACAAGATTGAAAGTGGAGACCCCAAAATGCGCCCAGCAAGGAATAAAGATGAGACAAATTCTAAGTGTCACAAATTAAAAGTTCAACATGACATATGCGCCCAGGGTGTGGAATGAAAGTTTGAACCTCTAAGTGCGCCCAAGTCACTTAAATTGAAAGTTGCCTGTAGAAAATGCGCCTCTGAGTATTGAGGGACTTCAAAAATTGTCTAAGTGTCAAATTGGATGCTCAGGGTATGATTTGCGCCCTTGAAGTTCAAGGCTTGGATTTTGACTAAGTGATGAAACTTGATGCTATGTGTCAAAATTGGAAGCTCAAGGTATGATTTGCGCCTGGCTAGGAAAAGGGTGAAAATATATTCCAAGTCTTTTAAATCTAAAAGTCAAGCCTCCTATTTACGCCTAGACTTGCCTGTGGTGGGGCCTTGAAAAACGCCAAGTTCCAACACTTGATGGAGAAGACCTCATTTGCGCCCTTGGAGAGAGAATAACAGATGAAAGTATTTAAGTATGAAAAATTGGAAGTACCACCCTCCATTTGCGCCCTTGAGCTTTAAGGATAGGAATGTGTATAAATCTTCAAGTGTTGAAAATGGAAGTCCATGGGTCCAAATGCGCCCAAGATGGAGATGGCCAGAGAAAGAATGAATTTTCCTAAGGCGTTAAAAGTTGAAGCTCACAAGCCCAAATGCGCCCAAGAGGTTGAAAATTGATAAAGGAATTTTCTAAGTGTCAAAAATGAAAGTGCAAGGTATGAAATGCGCCCAAGCTTGCTAAGGGATGAAGAAATTTGCTAAGGCATGGGTAAATCGGCAGGGATAAGTCGGAGGATGCCAATTGCACAAGGTCAACGAGAAATTTCAAGCCAGAGCAAGGAAATGTGCCTGGATATGAAGAAATAGATTAAATTTGCTAAAAAAATTATTTTCTAAGGTTCAAAATTCAGAAAATTAAATGAACCCGTTCGTTGGGTACCCATGGGTCTAGCGCGTTCTGAAGGAAATTTTCTTCTGGGTATTGATGATTGTCGATCAGGAATGGATTGTGAAGTCTTCTACGCTTTGTCGGGGCCTTCAGGGTGAATATTTTTACTGGGCGCCAGGTTGATGAATTTCCTAAGGGAAATTTGAAAATTTTTCTAAGGCATGAAATGAAATGTGGTTGACATAAAATTGCCTTGGCCGATGAATTTGAACGTGATCGCCTAGATAATTTTTGATCAAATTCCAGATGAAAGAATTTCTTCTCAAGCCAGAGTTGAATGAAATATCAAAGTAAAGAGTGTGCCAGGCAAAATGCAAGACAGGTTGAAATTTGGCTAAGGCATGAAGAACTTGAACACAAAGTTGGCGATGAACGCTTGAAAGTTGGAGCGTGAAGATCAGGTAAGTAAGGTGAATTTGTGTTATGAAGTGTTCTAATACTCTTCTCCTCGCTTGTTTTGCAGGAGGAACGTCGAGGCCAGAGCACGATGTTTGGAGGTGGTGAAGCACGATGATATTACGACCTTCGGAGGAAGATAAAGTTTTGAAGGAAAGTTGCAAGAAATGGCTAAGTGTTGGAGTTTCTCCTCAAGAATCCAATGTGCACCCATGGCAAGCGGAAATGATCTAGTCCAAGACTGAGAGGTCCTTCAAATTCAAGAATGGAAGTTCGAGCAAGGGTCAAGGAGAAAATCAAGAGCGGTCGGACTCCAGATTCTACCAAATTCTATTATTCGAGGTGGCAATCTTAAAGTCTCTTTTACCCTCCTCCAAGCGATCATCGGGATTGGCCGAGTACGAAGATCAAGAACAGTGTGAACGTGTCCGTAGACGGGAATCTTCTAGAAGGGTGGTGGCCATTAATGACGCATTTATTACCCCACTCTCCTTTCTGGCGGTTTTTAGGGCAAATCATGTTTAGGGCTGAGGTGGCACGATCTGGGCCATCCAGCCGGTTGTAATCTGAGCCGTCCGTTGGACTTGGCCAGCTATATAAAGGGGGAGTCCCCCTCATTTGTATCTTCAGTAGAGCTTAGCATGAGACAGTAGAATTAGAGTAGAAGTTAGAATAGAGAAATAACTTAGAAGTAGATTGATAGTGTAGTTGGAGGAGAAGGAAAGTTTTCCTTTGAAAACTTTTGTAAGAAATTGTCGTGTAAAACTTTCATAATAAAAGATCTTTCACTGATGGTGAAATTCATCTTTGTTGTGGATAGCTAGCGAGGTTTCTTCATCCCTTCTACTTCAAGTAGCGTAGAGTAGCGTAAATTTCATTTTCATGCAAGTAGAAGATAGTAATTGTGGAATGTGGTGTTTGATCTAAGCAACCTCATCTATCCATACCACTAGTGTATTTGCTGATGGTGAATGCGCCTTGTGTGGTCAACTGGAATATCATGTACTTAACTTCGATCATGATTTGTATGTTTATATGCGTCGTTGTGATGGTATTTTCATGCTAAGTTGTGATATGAACATCTGGAACTACTCCTTTGAAGATTGCACCGGTTCTGTGGAGGCTGTCCGAAGCGAGGCAAAGCAGAGCCTGGTTGAAGCTTGCGAAGATTGATCGCCATATCCCACACCTTAGAGTAGATTAGAATCTTCTTAACCTTACCTCATTTCAATTCAGTACTTTCTGATTAGAATAGAAACCCGAACTTCATAGACAAATCTTTCGAGCATTTGAATTCCTTTCTCCGCTGCCGAACAATTCCGTAAGTCCCCTTGAAATACCAGCAAATCACATCGAGCCAAACTGAGCCTATTCGCACTAAAAGAACCTTGGAGTTGAACGCACGAACTTTCTTGCAATCTTAGCGTGCGGAATACTTTGATCAAGAGAGAATAGGGAAGCCATTGGCAACTTTATTCTGCGTTGGTGCGGTCACGAAAAACACATCAACAAATCTTCACTCTTTAATTTAGGCTCCAACTTTATGCGCAGGTGCTCTTCTATCTGCCTTTTACAAATCTATGTCGAATATTTATTGTGTACTAACATCGTTGTTATATGTTCAATGTTCCATGTGTGTGTTTGTAGAAACCCCTTGTTTCACCTAATACTGATTCTGAAAGTTTTCTGATGATTTTGCTAAATTTTGGTTTTTTGACGTTTTTGAACAATAAATGAAGAGGGCGATTTTGCTTGGAAATAAGAACTAAATTCAAATAAAATAAATCTACCTCGACAGCAATAGTATTTGAATGCCAATACGAATACCAGTCTATTATTTGCCTTCCTGGAATGATCACAAATTTGTTCTACAGACATGCAATATAAAATAATGATTTCTTATGAAGGAAAACCTGGTAAGGAGCAGCAGGCTGATCTGATGTATTGACAGTACGGCTGCAAGTAGTGTCTTCTCCCTCTGAAGAACGATTGCTAACAGCTCCAGACTCCTAGGCGCCAGATGGAATGTAGATTACAAGATCAAAGATGAGGCGTCCTAACCCAGGTGAAGACCACGCCCTTTTTATGTGTGTACAGCTTGACAAAAAGTACGGCTTCAGCAGTATTAAATGCAGATGGTACGGCCTCCTTGTGACCAGTATCTAAACCCTCTGAATATGGTACGCTCTGATAGATGAAGACTAACTGCAAAATGAAAGAGATGCTTTGCTCTGAAAACCCAATGTATGTCTCACTTTGTACAGTACGGCCAAGTACAGAAAAAGTACGGCCAAAAATCAGATTGCTGCAATGAGTGAAATGTACGGCCTCTCTCAGAAGCTCTCCAGAACCAATAAAGATATGCGCCTTGATGACAGAAGGTATTCTGAATGATTGATTATGCTGAAGCTCTGTAAAAACAATAATCTCTGATGTTTGTATCTACTGTGATGCTCTGTAATTCCTCCTGCATGAAGAAATTTCTCAACTGGCAATAAATCAGATGTTATTTCACATCCTCTGAACTGCTTCGATGGAGATGGCTCGTTCTCCAACGATTTCGAGATGAAACCCTAAGGCTTCCGTTCTCTGACGAAGACTGGCAATTTCTCAATTCCTCAAATGTCATAATCGCTCATTTTCCAAGGCAAAAACCCTTTATTGCACAAAAGTGCGATTTCCCTGAAAATAGGGTTTTAATTAAAATATTCATATTTTAATCTTTTAATTATTCAATAGTCTCCAGCCAAAAATATTTTATAATATTTTAATTCTCAAACTGGCCCCTTTCTGATGATGGGCGCACCCCTCAAGGCAGGTAACTTAAGTTATAATTAAAAATTATAACTTTATAATATAATCATTAATTAATTAATATTTAATTAATATAATTAAATATTAATATCTCGTCAGTTACTCATCCGATTACCGATCCGTCGATCTCGAATTGAAGTGACTCCGGATCTGCCAAAGTCATGCTGCTAAAAATAGCGTGGTCCCACTCCCAATGCCAGGAACTGCTAAAAATAGCAATTCGAAAAAGGTCTCCGTCGAGCCCAAACGAAAGCCAATGGATCAATACGCCAATCTGATGAGCCAAGCGAAACGACCCTCTAACCACTCGGTCCCTACGAGGGTCTCATGATAGGCCAATCTCACGATCACTGATGCTTGCCAAAAACGGGGACATGACAGTCCGCCCTCCCTAAAATTGCTTGACCCCAAGCAATCTCCTCTGCAAACAAACTCCAATCCTCGGAAGGCCCCAAAAGGAAAACTGTGTAATGTCCCACACATCTCGAACTATCTCCTGTAGCATCATCAATCTCAACCGCGCAATCAATGCCTGGATCCCAAACCCAGAGTGAAAATCTGTCGTGACGGTCCTTCTCAGGCTGCCACTGCGCTCTACGGTCTCCAACTTCACCATGCTGAGAATAGTGAAGTGACCCATTGGGACCCATCCCATACTCGATGCCAAAGCTGTCGCCACCGGGATCCCAATACAATCTGAATCCACATCCATCCGTCATGTAGAGATAAAATCTCCTAGAAGCATCTACTGTCCGGAATCTCTCCCTGTCCTCTGCTAAACCCTCATGGATGTAATAACTGTCCCAGCCATCATGCCAACTAATACCATAGTCGCCCTGAAACCATGTACTCATATGAAAAGTCTGCGACATAGAATTATCAAGCCCTGTCAAATACATATCGGCATGATAGATGACTGACTGCGGCCCCTGCAAGTAATACCCCACAAACTGCTGGAACACGTACCTGCATCTGCTAATTCCATCTTGTGAAGATGGTAACTCTGCACATAATAAGGAAGTACTCCCCTCAACTGAACCGAGAGAATCACCCTGTGCGCCCGTATTGTGCATCGAATATGAATCATGTACCGGTGGGTCAAAGACAAAACTGTAAGCACTCCTCACCGTGTACACCTCTTTGAACTCCTCTGTGAGTTTGGTTTGGAATTGCGATGCACTGCAACAATCCCAAACACTACGATCATCACCCAACTCAGAACTAATGTCAAGAGTACTATCGGCATCCAACTCGAAGAGTGGGTTATCATAGATCACCCCACCATCAAATTCAAACAATGGATTGTTTACAAACTGCACAGTCACGCTATCCTGATCGGAATCATCCATCTCTGAATCGCTGGAATAATACTCTGAGTTGTACTCCTGACTAGGCTCAACGAGCTGCCGACCATAGTCAACTGTATCAAATGAAAAGATTGATTCGCTTCCAGGAGAGGGAAACAAATCAACACAAGTACCAATCTCCCAACTGGATGAGACTCTGAATATCTGCTGTGAAGATGGACAAGTATCAAGGGTTGTCACACAACTCTCCAGTGTATCAACAACCATGTCACAGGAACTATCAACGATCTGCCCTGCATCACCTATCGCGGGACTAGTCTCATGAGAACCGGGTGCAATGCGTGGCTCACTGCAACTCTCATCGAGTGCACTCATCCTATCTGTATCAACTGATCCTGTGACCGAGATGGAGGTAACCTCATCCTCAACATCTCCTACACTGCTATGAACCATGGGTGTATACTCCTCACCAACCACTGCCATGCAAGACTGCACGATGTCCAAAGGTGGTGAAGACTGTGCTAACCTCAACGACACGGTAAGCCTCTCAATCTGTAACTGTGACTCCCGAAGAGCCAACTAGGTGCTCTGCAATGAATTCGCAGTCACCTCAAGCTCACGAGTGAGCTCATCGATCCGCTCCTCTGTTCCCCGCCATGCATCATAACAAATGCACTCCCACTCGAGAAGGAAATCTCTGTCTGCTAGTAGTTTTAGATAGTTTTGTTTCATCGTTCCCATTGCTTCTCGGAGTGCATGTATCACCGCAAGGGAAAAACCACTCTCACTGTGCTCATCTGTCGAAGAAGGACTCCAACTGTAGGTAGTCAACATCTGACGAGCAACGTCGAAATGCTCAAGGGCGGTGGTAATCATAGTGTCATCCACATGTAGTTGCCCAACCAAATGATGAGGATTCTGGAACTCACGACCCCCATACAAGATTTCCGGTTCACCATATGCACTATGATATGACGCTGATCCGTCATCACTCTCCTCATGATCTGCAGCATCGTGTGTGCTCTCACCCATGCACACCTCAACATCTAAGGTACTGCTGCTCTGTACCTCGAAGGATGGCTCAACTGGTACGGTAGAAGTCGCTGGTCTGACAGTATCCTCACACGCTTCTACTCCAACAGTGACTGCATGCTCATCCAACGCATGATCCTGGGATTCCGTGTCAACATACGAATCCTCTAGCTGGTTTTCAAAGGTCTGATCCGGAAAATCAGACTCGTCATAACATAAATCCTCAATACCAACTGCATCTGTAGTACCCAACTCTGGAATCTCTTCACGTGACGACTCCATAGAGTTACTTTGCACCTCTGAAACAGCTGTTATATCATGCTCACACAAAGTTTCACCATCGCTGTTATAAAAATCAGAAGTGGCTTTTAGGGCAGAAATTTCTTGAGTCACCTCCTGCAAAGACGATGTAGGTAAGCCATTACCCGAAGTTGTGCTAGTGTGCTTATGGATCAAATAAGCACTTCGATCAAATTCATCACACAAATTTCTGCCTACTTCATAAGAGACTGAAGATATCAAATCACTCTCATGAAGAATTGTACAATCATCAGATGTAGATTCTCTATCTTTCCCAGGTGTAAACAACTCACGAGCTGTAGTGAGATATCTCTGTTTTTCGAACTCCGTCTTATGGCAAAGACTCGGGTGCACATCCACGTAACTCACGAAAGAAAGTTTCTCTTTAATCTTCTGAGGTAGATTGCTATACTCCCGAAACATGCTAATCACTTCTCCATCTGTGCTCTGCGGTGTCCTGTCAATGTT
Organism: Sequoia sempervirens; assembly: GCA_007258455.2. Lineage (NCBI taxonomy): Eukaryota > Viridiplantae > Streptophyta > Pinopsida > Cupressales > Cupressaceae > Sequoia > Sequoia sempervirens. The sequence continues at coordinate 311,460,234 of VDFB02193867.1, forward strand.
AATCCTCCCACTAATCTCAGGTGCTTCTAACTGCCACTCGTTGTTCGCTGCCCTGAGTGTGCCGGCGAACAAACCCTCATACCTTTCACCTGCTATATCCTCAACGGGCTCCTGTCTCGTGAAGGTGGGCCTCGTAGGCCTATCCGCTGTCCGTGACACTGACCTAGGAGCTCTCCGCGAACCTGTAACACTTCTGTCATCGTCACGAGGTGGTGACGATCTCCTCGGAGTGTCCAGTCTCTGAAGTGCAACTGCCACCTGTTGTAATACACCATTTGACCGCCGTTGACCTGCACTAAGTTCTCTGAGTGCATGCAAGACCTCCGCACGGTTCTGACCTCTGTTATTGTAAGGAGTCTCTGTTCTAAGATCAACTGTTCTATCAGTCCTGTAATACCTGTCAGCCATGATTCCCGGCTGCCAGATCAAACCCTGGTGCCTGTCAACCAAAGTTCGCCTGAATAAATAAATACCTGGTAAAACCCTAACTGTTCCGGCTGCAGAAGACGGCTAAACCCTCAGGATGGCAGGATTTAGCTCTGATACCACTGTAGAAACCCCTTGTTTCACCTAATACTGATTCTGAAAGTTTTCTGATGATTTTGCTAAATTTTGGTTTTTTGACGTTTTTGAACAATAAATGAAGAGGGCGATTTTGCTTGGAAATAAGAACTAAATTCAAATAAAATAAATCTACCTCGACAGCAATAGTATTTGAATGCCAATACGAATACCAGTCTATTATTTGCCTTCCTGGAATGATCACAAATTTGTTCTACAGACATGCAATATAAAATAATGATTTCTTATGAAGGAAAACCTGGTAAGGAGCAGCAGGCTGATCTGATGTATTGACAGTACGGCTGCAAGTAGTGTCTTCTCCCTCTGAAGAACGATTGCTAACAGCTCCAGACTCCTAGGCGCCAGATGGAATGTAGATTACAAGATCAAAGATGAGGCGTCCTAACCCAGGTGAAGACCACGCCCTTTTTATGTGTGTACAGCTTGACAAAAAGTACGGCTTCAGCAGTATTAAATGCAGATGGTACGGCCTCCTTGTGACCAGTATCTAAACCCTCTGAATATGGTACGCTCTGATAGATGAAGACTAACTGCAAAATGAAAGAGATGCTTTGCTCTGAAAACCCAATGTATGTCTCACTTTGTACAGTACGGCCAAGTACAGAAAAAGTACGGCCAAAAATCAGATTGCTGCAATGAGTGAAATGTACGGCCTCTCTCAGAAGCTCTCCAGAACCAATAAAGATATGCGCCTTGATGACAGAAGGTATTCTGAATGATTGATTATGCTGAAGCTCTGTAAAAACAATAATCTCTGATGTTTGTATCTACTGTGATGCTCTGTAATTCCTCCTGCATGAAGAAATTTCTCAACTGGCAATAAATCAGATGTTATTTCACATCCTCTGAACTGCTTCGATGGAGATGGCTCGTTCTCCAACGATTTCGAGATGAAACCCTAAGGCTTCCGTTCTCTGACGAAGACTGGCAATTTCTCAATTCCTCAAATGTCATAATCGCTCATTTTCCAAGGCAAAAACCCTTTATTGCACAAAAGTGCGATTTCCCTGAAAATAGGGTTTTAATTAAAATATTCATATTTTAATCTTTTAATTATTCAATAGTCTCCAGCCAAAAATATTTTATAATATTTTAATTCTCAAACTGGCCCCTTTCTGATGATGGGCGCACCCCTCAAGGCAGGTAACTTAAGTTATAATTAAAAATTATAACTTTATAATATAATCATTAATTAATTAATATTTAATTAATATAATTAAATATTAATATCTCGTCCGTTACTCATCCGATTACCGATCCGTCTGATGCTGACGAATTCAGAAGTGACTCCGGATGCTGCCAAAGTCATACTGCTAAAAATAGCAGTGGTCCCACTCTGCCTGTCAGGAACTGCTAAAAATAGCAATTCTGAAAAAGGTCTCCGATCGAGCCCAAACGAAAGCCAATGGATCAATACTGCCAATCTGACGCTGAGCCAAGCGCCGAAACGACCCTCTAACCACTCAGTCAGCCTACGAGGGTCTCATGATAGGCCAATCTCACGATCACTGATGCTTGCCAAAAACGGGGACATGACAGTGTTATGTTTGCTTTATGTGACTATCATGTATGGTTCATGTATTTCTTGTTTGTCTAGTGTATTCTGCGTGTGTGTGCTTTGTGTACTTTGTGTGTGTGCGCTTCATGTATTTCGTGTGTTTGCTCCCTGTATTCTTTGCGTGCTTTGTGTATTCTTTTTATGCATCGTGTTTGCCTTTTGTATGCTTTTGTGTATGGTTTTATGTGTACTCCATTCATTATTGTGTGTTAACATTGTTGTTATATGTTCTATATTCCATGTGATTGTTATCTTTGCTTTATGCGTGTGTGCTTTGTGTATTCTGCGTGTGTGCTTCATGTATTACGTGTGTTTGCTGTCTGTATTTTTTGCATGCTTTGTGTAGTCTTTGTATGAATCGTGTATGTGTTATGTATGCTTTTGTTTATGGTTTTACGTGTACTCCATTGATTATTGTGTAATAACATTGTTGTTATATGTGAAATATTCCATATGTGTCATATCTTTGCTTTATGCGTATATTGTGTTTGCTCCAAGTATTCCATGGTTGTCTAGTGTATTCTGCGTGTGTGTGCTTCTTGTATTTTGTGTGTGTGTGTGATGTACATTGTGTGTTTGCTGTGTGTATTCTTTGCATGCTCTGTGTATTCTTTGTATCGATCGTGTTTGTCCTATTTATGCTTTTGTGTATGGTTTTATGTGCACTCCTCCCATAGCTTCTTGGAGCGTGTATTCTCATTGATTCAGCATGAATGAATATCAAAAACAATAAGAATTCGAAAATACATGCTTGTCCTTAAAAAACGTAATGTAGCCTAATGACTTTTTGCACTTAAATTTGCAAAATATGCACTTTTTCAAGAGTTCAAACCTAGGATTGCAAACAAAATATGAAAAGATACCTTGCAGGGTCTTCCATGGTTGTCTAAGACCTTCACAAACTCAATTTTGACTCCCCACATCAAAATCAAAAACTTAGATTTTTTAGGTTGATAGATGCTCTTGCATCAATAGGTGATTTATCTTTTACATAAATCAATAGCTAGAACAATCTATTGTATTATGTGTACTAACGTTTTGCAAGTCATCAAGGCAATTCAATCATCCATTGATCAAATTCTTGTCACAACTTATGGTGTGACATCACTTCGATTGGAGTTTCATACCAAAGGTAACATTATCAATTGTCATTTGTTTATTGCAGTCAATTATTGTTTATTTTACCTTTACTTGACTTAGGGTAAGCACTCTCTACCATCATTATTTGCTGTTTGTGGAGGTGGGAACACAAAAACTAGGGTTTGATTGAGGCAAACTCCTATACAACACAAATTTTTATTGTATTTTCACGCGTGTAGGTTACTTCCAAAACTTTTGTCGACAACAAGTTGTAGAAAAGTGTATTGCAGTCCTGTACCTTCATAACCCTATTTGAAGTAGTAAAAAATTCTCAATTTTGGACAAGGGTGTTCGCAATCTTCACTCTTTAATTTAGGGTCCAACTTTATGCGCAGGTGCCCTTCTATCTTCCTTTTCCAAATCTATGTTGAATATTTATTGTGTACTAACATTGTTGTTATATGTTATATGTTTTATGTGTGTTTGCTTTATGTATATATCATCTTTGGTTCATGTATACCTTGTTTGCTTAGTGTATTGTGCGTGCGTGTGCTTTGTGTGGTCTTCATGTGTGGTTCATGTATTTCGTTTGTTTGCTTCGCGTATTCTTTGCATGTTTTGTTTATTCTTTGTATGCATCGTGTTTACCTTATGTATGCTTTTTGTGTATGGTTTGATGTGTACACCACTGATTATTGTGTGCTAAAATTATTGTTATATGTTCTATATTCCTTGTGATTGTTATCTTTGCTTTATGAGTGTGTGCTATGTGTATTCTACGTGTGTGTGCTTCGTGTATTGTACGTGTGTGCTTCATGTATTTCATGTGTTTTCTGCATGTATTTTTTGCGTGCTCTGTGTATTGTTTGTAAGCACCATGTTTGTCCTATGTATTCTTTTGTTTATGGTTTTAGGTGTACTACATTGATTATTGTTTACTAACATTGTTATTATATGTGTGCTTTGTGTATTCTGCGTGTGTGTGCTTCTTGTTTTTTGTGTGTTTGCTTCATGTATTATGTGTGTTTGTTGCGTGTATTTCTTGCGTGCTGTGTATTCAAAAATTCTCAATTTTGGAGAAGGGCGTCCACAGTCTTGCCCCTTCAGTTTAGGCTCCAACTTTATGTGCAGGTGCCCTTCTATCCGCCTTTTCCAAATATTTGTCAAATATTTATTGTGTAGAAACATTGTTGTTATATGTTCTATGTTCTGTGTGTGTGGTATGCTTGCTTTATGTGTGTATCATGTTTGGTTCATGTGTTTCTTGTTTGTCTAGTTTATTCGATATGTTTGTGCTTCATGTACTCTGCGTGTGTGCTTCATGTATTTCGTGTGTTTGCTCCCGGTATTGTTTGCGAGCTTTGTGTATTCTTTGTATGCATCGTGTTTTCCTTATGTATGCTTTTGTGTATTGTTTTATGTGTAATCCATTGATTATTGTGTGTTAACATTGTTATATGTTCTATATTCCGTGTGATCGTTATCTTTGCTTTATGCGTGTGTGCTTTGTATATTCTGCGTGTGTGTGCTTCGTGTATTCTACGTCTGTTCTTCATATATTTCGTGTGTTTGCTCTGTGTATTTCTTGCTTGCTTTTTGTATTCCTTTGAATGCATCATGTTAACAAAATATGAAAAGAGACCCTACATGGTCTTCCATGGTTGTCTAAAACCTTCACAAACTCATTTAATACTCCTAACATCAAAATCCAAAACTTACATTTTTTAGGTTGTGAGATGCTCTTGAATAGATATGTGATTTATATTTTACATGCTAGCTACAACAATCTATTGTATTATGTGTAGTAACGTCTTGTAGGTCATCAATGCAATTCAATCATCCATCAATCAACTTTTTGTGGCTACTTATGGTTGGACATCATTTCGATAGGAGTTTCATACTTAAGGTAACATTATCAATTATCATTTGTTTATTACAGTCAATTATTGTTTATTTTTCCTCTTTCCGATTTAGGGTAAGCACTCTCTACCATCATTATTTATTTTTTGTGGAGGTGGGAACACGAAAACTAGGGTTTGACCAAGGCAAACTCCTATACAACACAACCCTTTCTTGTATTTTCGTGTGTAGTTTACTTCCAAAACTTTCATCAACAAGAAGTTGCAGAAAAGTTTAGAGCAGACCTGTACCTTCATAAGCCTATTGCAAGCATTCAAAAATTCACAATTTTGGACAAGGGTGCCCACAGTCTTGCCCCTTCAATTTAGGCTCCAACTTTATGCGCAGGTGCCCTTCTATTTGCTTTTTCCAAATTTATGTCGAATATATATTGTGTACTAACATTGTTGTTATATGTTCTATGTTCCGTGTGTGTTATGTTTTCTTTATGTGTGTATCATGTTTGGTTCATGTATTTCTTGTTTGTCTAGTGTATTTTGGGTGTGTGTGCTTTGTGTACTCTGTGTGTGTGCTTCATGTATTTCGTGTGTTTGCTGCGTGTATTCTTTACGTGCTTTGTGTATTGTTTGTATGCATCATATTTGCCTTATGTATGCTTTTTTGTATGGTTTTATGTATACTCAATTGATTATTGTGTGCTAACATTGTTGTTATATGTTCTATAGTTCTATATTCCGTGTGATTGTTATGTTTGCTTTATGCGTGTGTGCTGTGTATTCTGTGTGTGAGTGCTTCATGTATTCTCCGTGTGCGCTTCATGTATTACGTGTGTTTGCTGTGTGCATTTCTTGTGTGCTTTGTGTAGTCTTTGTATACATCGTGTTTGCCATATTTATGCTTTTGTTAATGATTTTACGTGTACTCCATTGATTATTAAGTAATAACATTGTTGTTCTATGTTCTATATTCCATATGTATGATATCTTTGCTTTATGGGTGTATTGTGTTTGCTTCTAGTATTCCTTCGTTGTCAAGTGTATTTTGCATGTGTGTGCTTCTTGTATTTTGCATGTGTGTGTGATGTACATCGTGTGTTTGCTGTGTGTATTTCTTGCATGCTTTGTATATTCTTTGTATGCATTGTGTTTTACTTATGTATGCTTTTGTCCATGGTTTTTTGTGCACTCCTCCAATATAGCTTCTTGGAGCGTGTATTCTCGTTGATTCAATATGAACGAATATAAAAAACAGTAACTATTTGGAAATACATGCTTTTCCTTGAAAAACTTAATGTAGCCTATTGTCTTCTTGCACTTAAACATGCACAATATGCACCTTTTCAAGACTTCAAACCTAGGATTGCAAAAAGAATATGAAAAGAGACCCTACATGGTTTTCCATGGTTGTCTAAGACCTTTACAAACTCAATTAAGACTCACAACATCAAAATCAAAAACTTACATTTTTTAGGTTGCTATATGCTCTTGCATCAATATGTGATTTATGTTTTACATGTTACCTACAACAATCTATTGTATTATTTGTACTAACGTTTTGCAGGTCATCAAGTCAATTCAATCATCCATCGATCAACTTCTTGTGACAACTTATGGTGTGACATCACTTCGATAGGAGTTTCATACCAAAGGTAACATTATCAATTATCATTTGTTTATTACAGTGAATTATTGTTTATTTTTCCTCTACTCGACTTAAGGTATACACTATCTACCATCATTATTTGCTGTTTGTGGAAGTGGGAACGCAAATGTAGGGTTTGACTGAGGCAAACTCCTATACAACACAACGTTTTATTGTATTTTCGCGTGTAGGTTACTTCGAAAACTTTCGTCAACAACAAGTTGCAGAAAAGTGTAGAGCAGTCTTGTTTCTTCATAACTCTATTTCAAGCATTCAAAAATTCTCAATTTTGGACAAGGGTTTCCGCAATCTTGACCCTTCAATTTAGGCTCCAACTTTATGCGCAGGTGCCCTTCTATCTGCCTTTTCCAGATCTATGTTGAATATTTATTGTGTACTAACATTGTTGTTATATGTTCTATGTTTTGTGTGTGTGTTATGTTTGCTTTATGTGTGTATCATCTTTGGTTATGTATTCCTTGTTTGTCTAGTGTATTGTGCGCGTATGTGCTTCGTGTATTCTTCATGTGTGGATCATGTTTTTCGTGTGTTTGCTGTGTGTATTCTTTGTGTGCATCGTGTTTGTGTTATGTATGTTTTTTGTGTATGATTTGATGTGTAGTCCATTGATTATTGTGTGCTAAAATTGTTGTTATATGTCCTATATTCCATGTGATCTTTATCTTTCCTTTATGTGTGTGTGCTATGTGTATTTTGCGTGTGTGTGCTTCGTGTATTGTACGTGTATGTTTCATGTATTTTGTGTATTTTTTGCATGTATTTTTTGTGTGCTTTATGTATTCTTTGTATGCATCGTGTTTGTCTTATGTATGCTTTTTTTTATGGTTTTAGGTGTACCATATTGATAATTGTGTACTAACATTGTTGTTATATGTTAGATATATTCCATATGTGTCTTATGTTTGCTTTATACGTGTATCATGTTAGCTCCATGTATTCCTTGTTTGTCTAGTGTATTCTGCTATTGTGTGCTTTGTGTATTTTGGCTTTGTACGTGATGTATTTTGTGTATTTGCTGCGATTATTCCTTGCCTGCTTTGTGGATTCTTTGTATGTATTGTGTTTGCCTTACGTATGCTTTTGTGTATGGTTTTATTTGCTCTCCATTGATTGCTCATTGTATGCCTTATTTATTATTGAATGTTACCTTGTCTTGCGTGTGATATATCTACATCGTGTTTGTATTAAAATTGTGCTTTGATGAGTTCGTAAGTTGGTGGCTAAAACCAGATTGGAAAAATACGTTAACATACTTGACGTTCCAAAAAAATTGGGTTAAAATCACATGGACAAGGGCAAAGATTCCCTAGTCCTAAAGTTGTTGTATTATGATAATTATTATTGTGAGTGTCGGTTTTGAGCGTTGCAAAATGACCTGAGATTAGCCTATATGCAAAAAGTCAATTGAAATTCATATATAAACAAGTTTTCCCTCTAATTTGAATAACAAGGCACTATCATGTTTTTATTATGAAGATATATGTGATGCAGAATAATAAACAAACGCAAAAAAATTAAGGTTTTCAGATTCTAAAGACTGTATTGAAGTTGTCTCGAACCCAACTTGTTAGGGTGACCTCAAAGAAACAAGTTTCTTGCTTAAGCCCTCAAAGAAACCTAGGGTTTTGACAATCTTTGTGACTAAGAACACACTCAGACCTTCATAAATCACACAAATGATTGAATTAAGACTTCTGCTTTGGTGGGGACATGGGCAGCAATCTAAACAAGAACTTCACTATGTTTTATCAATTTTTGATGGTGCAAACAAAAGTTATGATTTTTTTAAACTTGCTGGAAACCCTAGATCTGTAATAGAGCTGCAGATAGTATTTTGGCCATATCTTGCTCAAAACACAATGAAATCACACCAAACCAATTGCATTGGATTCTTAAAAGAATTCTCTATTGTCCCATCCAATCATAGATCCTGATATGGCTCTGTACAAGGCCGTACAATGCTGTTTTCAGTCTGTAATTGCAGAAAATTGACAAAAAAGTATATTTCATGAAATCTTGCTCCCATAGCTTCTTGGAGCGTGCATTCTCATTGATTTAACATGAATGAATATCAAAAACAATAACCATTCGAAAATACATGCCTTTCCTTCAAAAACCTAATGTAGCCTAATGTCTTCTTGCACTTAAACTTGGAAAATATGCTTTTTATTCAAGACTACAAACCGAGGATTGCAAAAAAATATGAAAAGAGACCCTACATGGTCTTCCATGCATGTCTAAGACCTTAACAAACTCAATTAAGACACCTAACATCAAAATCCAAAACTTAAATTTTTTATGTTGCTAGATGCTCTTGCATCAATATGTGATTTATCTTTTACATGTTACTACAACAATCTATTGTATTATGTGTACTAATGTTTTGCAGGTCATCAGCGCAATTCAATCATCTTCTTGTGTTAACTTATGTTGTGACATCATTTCGATAGGAATTTCATACCTAAGGTAACATTATGAATTACCGTTTGTTTATTACAGTCAATTATTGTTTATTTTTCCGTTACTCGACTTAAGGTAAGCACTCTCTACCATCATCATTTGCTGTTTGTGGAGGTGGGAACACAAAAAATAGGGTTTCATTGAGGCAAACTCCTGTACAGCACAACCCTTTCTTGTATGTTTGCATGTGTAGGTTACTTCCAAAACTTTTGTCAACAACAAGTTGCAGAAAAGTGTAGAGCAGACCTTACCTTCATAACCCTATTCAGGGCATTCAAAAATTCTCAATTTTGGACAAAGGCGTTTGCAGTCTTGCCCCTTCAATTTAGGCTCAAAATTTATGCGCAGGTGCCCTTCTATCTATATTTTCCAAATCTATGTCGAATAGTTATCGTGTACTAACATTGTTGTTATATGTTCTATGTTCCATGTGTATGTTATGTTTGCTTTATGTATGTATCATGTTTAGCTCATGTATTTGTTGCTTGTCTAGTGTATTCTGCGTGTGTGTGCTTTGTGTACTCTGTGTGTGCTTCATGTATTTCGTGTGTTTACTCTGTGTATACTTTGCGTGGTTTGTGTATTCTTTGTATGCATCGTGTTCACCTTATGAATGCTTTTTGTGTATCGTTTGATGTGTACTCCACTAATTATTGTTTGCTAAAATTATTGTTATATGTTTTATATTCCGTGTGATCATTATCTTTTCTTTATAAGTGTGTGCGATGTGTATTCTACGTGTGTGCTTCATGTATTTTGTGTGTTTTCTGCATGTATTTTTTGTGTGCTATGTGTATTGTTTGTATGCATTGTGTTTCTCCAATGTATGTTTTTGTTTATTGTATTAGGTGTACTACATTGATTATTGTTTACTAACATTGTTGTTATATGTGTGCTTTGTGTATTCTGCGTGTGTGGTTCTTGTATTTTGTGTGTGTGCTTCATGTAGTATGTGTGTTTGCTGCGTGTATTTCTTGCGTACTGTGTATTCTTTGTACGCATCGTGTTTGCCTTATGTATGCTTTTGTTTATAGTTTTACGTGTACTCCATTGATTATTGTGTACTAACATTGTTGTTATGTGTTCTATATTCCATATGTGTGTTATGTTTGCTTTATGCATGTATCATGTTTGCTACAAGTATTCCTTGGCTGTCTAGTGTATTATGCGTGTGTGTGCTTCGTGTATTTTGTGTGTATTCTTTGCATGCTTTGTGTATTGTATGTATGCATCATGTTTGCCTTATGTATGCTTTTGTGTATGGTTTTATGTGCACTACTCCCAAAGTTTCTTGGAATGTGTATTCTCATTGATTTAGCATAAATGAATATCAAAAACTATAACCATTAGAAAATACATGCTTTTCCTTCAAAAACCTAATGTAGCGTAATGTCTTCTTGCACTTATACTTGCAAAATATGGTTTTTTTCAAGACTTCAAGCCGAGGATTGCAAACAAAATATGAAAAGAGACCCTACATGGTCTTCCATGGTTGTCTACGACCTTCACAAACTCAATTAAGGCACCTAACATCAAAATCCAAAACCTACATTTTTTTGGTTGCTAGATGCTCCTGCATCAATATGTGATTTAACTTTTAGATGTTACCTACAACTATGTATTGTATTATGTGTACTAACATTTTGCAGGTCATCAACGCAATTCAATCATGCATCGATCATCTTCTTGTGGCAACTTATGTTGTGACATCATTTTGACAGGAATTTCATACCTAAGTTAACAATATCAATTATTATTTGTTTATTAGAGTCAATTATTGTTTATTTTTCCTCTACTCGGGTGACTTAAGGTAAGCACTCTCTACCACCATCTTTTGCTGTTTGTGGAGGTGGGAGCATGAAAACTAGGGTTTGACCGAGGCAAACTCCTATACAACACAACCCTTTCTTGTATTTTAGCGTGTGTAGATTACTTCCAAAACTTTCGTCAACAACAAGTTGCAGAAAAGTGTAGAGCAGACTTGTACCTTCATAACCCTATTTCAAGCATTCAAAAATTCTCAATTTTGCAGAAGGGCGTCCACAGTCTTCCCCCTTCAGTTTAGGCTCCAACTTTATGCGCAGGTTCCCTTTTGTCCGGCTTTTCCAAATATTTGTCGAATATTTATTGTGTAGAAACATTGTTGTTTTATGTTCTATGTTCCATGTGTGTGTTATGTTTTCTTTATGTGTGTATCATGTTTAGTTCATGTATTTCTTTTTTGTCTAGTGTATTCTGCATGTTTGTGCTTTGTGTACTCTGCGTTTGTGCTTCATGTATTTCGTGTGTTTGTTCCAGGTATTCTTTGCGTGCTTTGTGTGTTCTTTGTATGCATCGTGTTTGCCTTCTGTATGCTTTTTTGTATTGTTTTATGTGTACTCCATTGATTATTGTGTGCTGACATTTTTATATGTTATATATTCCATATGATCATTATCTTTGCTTTATGCATGTGTGCTTTGTGTATTCTGCATGTGTGTGCTTCATGTATTTTGTGTGTGTGCTTCATGTATTTCGTGTGTTTACTTCGAGTATTTCTTGCTTGCTTTGTGTATTCTTTGAATGCATCATGTTAACAAAGTATGAAAAGAGACCGTACATGGTCTTCCATGGTTGTCTAAGACCTTCACAAACTCATTTAATATTCCTAACATCAAAATCCAAAACTTACATTTTTTAGGTTGCTAGATGCTCTCGCATATAGATGTGATTTATATTTTACATTTTAGCTAGAACAATCTATTGTATTATGTGTAGTAACATTTTGCAGGTCATCAACGCATTTCAATCATCCATCAATGAAATTCTTGTGGCTACTTATGGTGGGACATCATTTTGATAGGAGTTTCATACCTAAGGTAACATTATCAATTATCATTTGTTTATTACAGTCAATTATTGTTTATTTTTCCTCTTTCCAATTTAAGGTAAGCACTCTCTACCATCATCATTTATTCTTTGTGGAGGTGGGAACACGAAAACTAGGGTTTGACCAAGGCAAACTTCTATACAACACAACCCTTTCTTGTATTTTCGTGTGTGTAGTTTACTTCCAAAACTTTCGTCAACAAGAAGTTATAGAAAAGTGTAGAGCAGACTTGTACCTTCATAGCCCTATTCCAAGCATTCAAAAATTCGCAATTTTGGAGAAGGGCGTCCGCAGTCTTGTCCCTTCAATTTAGGCTTCAACTTTATGTGCAGGTGTGCTTCTATCTTCTTTTTCCAAAGTAATGTCGAATATTTATTGTGTACTAACAATTTTGTTATATGTTCTTTGTTTTGTGTGTGTGTTATGTTTTCTTTATGTGTGTATCATGTTTGGTTCATGTATTTCTTGTTTGTCTATTGTATTCTGGGTGTGTGTGCTTCGTGTACTCTGCGTGTGTGCTTCATGTATTTCGTGTGTTTGCTGCGTGTATTCTTTACGTGCTTTGTGTATTCTTTGTATGCATCGTGTTTGCCTTATGTATGCTTTTGTGTATGGTTTTATGTATACTCAATTGATTATTGTGTGCTAACATTGTTGTTATATGTTCTATATTCTGTGTGATTGTTATCTTTGCTTTATGCGTGTGTGCTATGTATTCTGCGTGTGTGTGATTCGTGTATTCTCTGTGTGCGCTTCATGTATTCGTGTGTTTGCTGTGTGTATTTCTTGTTTGCCATATTTATGCTTTTGTTTATGGTTTTACGTGTACTCCATTGGTTATTGTGTAATAACATTGTTGTTCTATGTTCTATATTCTATATGTGCGATATCTTTGCTTTATAGGTGTATCGTGTTTGCTCAAAAACAATAACTATTTGGAAATAGATGCATTTCCTTGAAAAACTTAATGTAGCCTATTGTCTTCTTGCATTTAAACATGCAAAATATGCACCTTTTCAAGACTTCAAACGTAGGATTGCAAACAAAATATGAAAAGAGACCCTACGTGGTTTTCCATGGTTGTCTAAGGCCTTCACAAACTCAATTAAGACTCACAATCTCAAAATCGAAAACGTGCATTTTTTAGGCTGCTAGATGATCTTGCATCAATAGGTGATTTATCTTTTACATGTTACCTACTACAATCTATTGTATTATTTGTACTAACGTTATGCAGGTGATAAAGGCAATTCAATCATCCATCGATCAACTTCTTGTGACAACTTATGGTGTGACATCACTTTGATAGGAGTTTCATACCAAAGGTAACATTATCAATTATCATTTGTTTATTATAGTGAATTATTGTTTATTTTTCCTCTTTCCGACTGAAGGTAAACACTCTCTACCATCATTATTTGCTGTTTGTGGAAGTGGGAACACAAAAACTAGGGTTTGACTGAGGCAAACTCCTATACGACACAATGTTTTATTGTATTTTCGCGTGTGTAGGTTACTTCCAAAACTTTCGTCAACAAGAAGTTACAGAAAAAGTGCAGAGCAGTCCTGTTCCTTCATAACCCTAGTTCAAGCATTAAAAAATTCTCAAATTTGGACAAGGGTGTTTGCAATCTTGACCCTTCAATTTAGGCTCCAAATTTATTCGCAGGTGCCCTTCTATTTGCCTTTTCTTGATCTATGTGAAATATTTATTGTGTACTAACATTGTTGTTAGATGTTCTATGTTTTATGTGTGTGTTATGTTTGCTTTATGTGTGTATCATCTTTGGTTCATTATTCCTTGTTTGTCTATTGTATTGTGCGTGTGTGTGCTTTGTGTATTCTTCATGTGTGGTTCATGTTTTTCGTGTGTTTGCTGCGTGTATTCTTTGCGTGCTTTGTGTATTCTTTTTATGTATTGTGTTTGCGTTATGTATGTTTTTTGTGTACGATTTGATGTGTACTCCATTGATTATTGTGTGCTAAAATTGTTGTTATATGTCCTATATTCTGTGTGATCGTTATCTTTGCTTTATGTGTGTGTGCTATGTGTATTTTGCGTGTGTGTGCCTCGTGTATTCTACTTGTGTGCTTCATGTATTTCGTGTGTTATTTGCGTGTATGTTTTGCGTACTTTGTGTACTCTTTGTATGCATTGTGTTTGTCCTATGTATGCTTTTGTTTATGGCTTTAGGTGTACTACATTGATTATTGTGTACTAACATTGTTGTTATATGTTAGGTATATTCGATATGTGTGTTATGTTTGTTTTATGCATGTATCATGTTGTCTCCATGTATTCCTTGTTTTTCTAGTGTATTCTGCTCGTGTGTGCTTCGTGTCTTTTGTATGCTTTTGTGTATGGTTTTATTTGCTCTCCATTGATTGCTCATTGTATGCCTTATTTATGATTGAATCTTTCCTTGTATTGCTTGCGATATATTTGCATCATGTTTGTATTAACATTGTGCATTGATGAGTTTGTCAGTTGGTGGCTAAAACCAGATTGGAAAAATACGTTAAAATTTTCGACATTCCCAAAAAATTGGGTTAAAATCACACAGACAAGGACAAAGATGCCCTAGTCCTAAAGTTGTTGTATTATGATAATTATTATTGTGAGTGTCGGTTTTGAGTATTGCAAAATGACTTGAGATTAGCTTATATGCAAAAAAGTAGTGTTCCATGGGCCTGTGGGACGGGGAAATGGGGGAGTTCAGGGACGCGTTTCGGAGATTGGGGGACAAAGGGCCTAAGTTTGGGGATAGCGGGGAGACGGCAGAGGGAAGGCAGCAGGGGGGTGGCGGGGTGGTGGTGCTGATATAGTTATACATATACTTATAGTACTTGAAAAACTAGTTTTAAAAAGATGTATAAGACTATAACAGTATAAGAATAACATTTCAAATGAAACTATAGGAAATTACTCAAATTAGTAAAATTATAACATAGCAAAATTTGAAATACTAAATCTAAATATGAAGATATCTTGAATGCTAATTGCTAAATAAAATTTGACCAATGAAATTGTTAAATTGTAGATTTTTATTATATCGAAAATATGAATATCTGATGTCATATGAGATATCACAAAGTCTATAAAGATGATTACATGATTCATCATTACAATGAGTAGCAAATGCCAAATGGAAAATAGTAAAACAGTAAACTAAATATAGATACTAATAGCAAAATGTCAAAACTCAAAATGTAGTGAATGGAGGCCTCTAATCATTTGCAAACTCCTCATCACTGGAACTGCTGGACTTGACAAGGTCAAGATCCCTCAAGCTCACACCAACCAGGCCTGCATCTGAAGTGGTAGGATCATCCTCATCAATCTGTGAAGGCTCCTCTGGCTCCACATCCCATCGTGCTGTTGGACTCTCCTTGTACCCAATTGTCTTGCTGTCCATGAGACGCAAAGCACTGTGTACAACCACAAGCTTCTTTGCTCTCTTAGAGGTAAGTCTGTTCCTCTTAAGAGAGTGGATGAAGCTATATGTAGACCAGTTCCTCTTAGCAGTTGAAGAACTGAAAACTTGGGATAGCAGACAGATAGCTATAGTGGTGGTCAAAGATTTCGGACCATGATAATTCCACCACAAAAGTGGGTCCTCCTGTGCTGTAGATTTTATATCCATCTTTGTCGCATCTGAATAGCCTCTAAGAGTGGAAAATTTGGTCCACTCAGTGCGAATTGTGCCGACATCTCTAGAATCATACATCTTCTCTATGCACCTAAAGAAACCCGCTTTCATCTCATCATCTTGAATCGATGTCACTCTACCCAGTCTAGCCTTGTACCACTTAGGATTCAAGGCAAAGACAACCATATGCAAAGGAGTGTTCAACTTGTCCCATTTGCGCTGAATGATTGGCTAGATGTGCTCATTGTAGAATGCTAGAGAGGGGTCCTTCACTCACACAACAACCCTCATCTGGTCAAGCAGAGAGTCGATGCACTCATACACCTCTCCAAGGTTAGGTGCATCCCCATCCCCATATCTGATAACCTGGAATACTGGAGAAATGGAGACAATGTATTTCGCATCAGTCCAAAACACATCACTCTTTACTATCCCCTTCACCCTTATCCCCTGTGTTGTCTTGGGCTCGACCCACCTATTCCACTCATTAGTCATAACCATGAGTTGCAATGCCTCTTGCAACTCAATCATTCTCTCCAAAAGAATGAAATATGATGCATATCGGGTCTCCACTGGTTGCAAGAACTCCTTCGCAAAGGTCCTGAAGAGTGCATGGGAAGTGTGGTAGTTGCAGATAAACATCTACACGTCTCTTGCATCAGTGACCACTCCTCTAATCCAATCAATTTTCCCCATGTCCTTGAGTGCATTGTTCATGGCATGCACACAACATGGGGTCCACCAAATATGTCTATAGGCTGACTCAATGAGTTTCTCTGCTACTCTACACACATGGGCTACATTTGTGACTACTTGACCACATTTTGTGGCCCAACCTCCTCAATTGCCTCTTTGAGGACATGAAACTGAAAATCGGCATCTTTGCGATGCCCTATACAATCAACTGCTCTAAGGAAGTATGGGCCCTCTGCACATGTGACCATGATGTTGATGAGTGGACGATGGCTAATGTCCATCCACCCATCCATAACTATGCTGCACCCATACGCCACCCAACATGCCTTAATCTTCTCCATCAAAATATTGATCTTGGAATAGCACTTAT
Organism: Sequoia sempervirens; assembly: GCA_007258455.2. Classification (NCBI taxonomy): domain Eukaryota; kingdom Viridiplantae; phylum Streptophyta; class Pinopsida; order Cupressales; family Cupressaceae; genus Sequoia; species Sequoia sempervirens. The sequence continues at coordinate 311,477,021 of VDFB02193867.1, forward strand.
CCAAGATCGAGGTCCTCATTTTTGTCTCACTTGGTGGCACATATGATGTTCCTCCCTTCGCCACCATAGCCATGATCTCCCTATAATAAGGAGACCGTGTAACATGAAATGGAATGCCATTGGCAAAGAAGATCTTGCCAATGGATTCATTTATCTCGTCTCTCAGCTGCACATTAAACATATCAGCTATGGGGTTACTCTGCGATGTCTACAACTTACGTTTCCCTATGGCTGTTCCCCTAGCAACACTAGAAGTGGAAGTGGATGAAGATCCAAACATCATTCCTCTCGTCTGAGAAGTATGTGGCGCATGATGGGTTTGCTGAAGGGCTGCCCTAGCAGTCAAAGTAGTAGGGACTGAAATATTTATGTCCTTTGGAATGCCCCAAAGCTTGTTAAACTCCATTCTATAATGTAATTTTGAGGCTCCTTCAAAAACTTACAAGGCTCCACACCTTTTCCTGTCCAAAAAAGAAAGTGTGCATTCACTCGAGTGATGCTACCAAACCAGTCAGTCCCACAAATGTTGCACTTCCACTTCCTTGTTCCCCCACCTGAATGTGATGTGCCTTGTATTCTTGTAGCAAACTGTTTTAGAGGAGACTTTGGATCAAAAGGACCCCTAGCATACTTTGCCAACAACTTGAAGGACAACCTGTACTAGCTGGTGCACTCACCATGGAACTAGATTGGGTTGTAGGATCAGCCCCATGGTCATCCCCCTCATTCTTAGGTTCAAAATCTGAATCATGTTCACTATGAGAATGTTGGGTGAAAATTATGTAATCAGCTTTTTCAATAGATTACACAACTAGGACTTCAGCCACAGCTATGTGAGATTCAATCTCTCCTCTCAGCAAGGGGAGGCGCCCTTCTTACAATTAGAAACCAGCTAGAGTATTTACAAAATATTTACAGTATTTACGAAGTGGAGGGTGCATGTCGCATTCATCATTCTCTCTTTTTTCAGAGGAGATGTGTATAATGCTTCACAATTGAAAACATTCTTAATTCAAAGTACTAGAAACCTACCAAAAACAGTACAACTGATTCCCTATCTTGGCAAAGCATAGCTTAGAGGTATCATATAAGATTATAACAAAAGAAAAATGGAAACAAGTAAGGCTCACGAAGGCGCAAAGTTGTTTAGTAGTCTTTTCAACTGTAGATCTGTGAGAACAATATAGTTTGTTGGATTAGAAGCACAAAGTCTTCTTAGATGCAGGAATTCATTCAAACAACATGAGAGATTACAAGCTCAAAGTCTTGTAGATCTTTCAACCAAAACATTAAAACATAAACACAAATTCAAGTTAGAAATGTGACACAAAGTCCACAAGAATCACTTGAAGTCCTTTAGATTTCATAAATTAATCACCACCAATCTCAATCAAATTCAAGAGACAATCGATCCAACGAAAAGTCTGGTATGCAATTTCTTCCTTTATTGATCAAATTTAGATTCACAAAACATGAACACAAAGTTTCACAATTTGTTGCAAATTGAGCAGGACTTCGTTGCAAAAATTAAAAGCCCCTATTACAATAGAAATCCCTCATATTTATAAAAGAGAGGGAAGAGTAAATCTAGGAAAGTTAGGTGAGCTAATTTAGTAAAATCTCACCTAACTTTGACTAAAGTCAAAATGTAATTTGTTTTCACGAAACTACATCTTGGATATTAGTGTAGTTACATTTTGCAAAATGACATTTAAGATGTCAAAAACTATTTACAAGATGCACAAAGGGACGCATCAGAAAGTGTAACACTAGAGATCAGGAATCTTCATGGTTCCTTGCTTGGGCGCATAAGTCTTCATATTTCTTCCTGGTCTCCTGCATGAATGTGTCATCTAGAAGAACCAAGATCAAAGGACATAAGCTTCGGGATCACTTGATGAGATCTGAAGAGAAACTACAAGGATGGTGAATCAATAGGCGTTATCAGAAAAAGTAGCATTAGGAAGCGTGAAGCGAGAAATGATGTTGAGCAAGCGTGAAATGAGCAACTAAGCATGGAAAATGATGGGAGCGAAGAAACGGGGTCCGGAATGGAAATAGAGCAAGTTTGAAGAGACTAAGTTAAAAACTGCCAAAAGTGTAAAGGTGCTAAAATTCAGCACCATTGCACAAAAAATGACTAAGTTTGGAAAAAGTGCAAAGGTGCTAAAATTCAACACCTTTGCACAAAAAATGACTAAGTTTGGAAAAAGTGCAACGGTGCTAAAAATAATGCCATAGTAAAAAATTGGCTAAGTCTGGAAGAAAAGTGCAAAGGTGCTAAAATTCAGCACCATTGCACAAAAAATGACTAAGTCTGGAAAAAGTGCAAAGGTGCTAAAAATAATGCCACAGTAAAAAATTGGCTAAGTCTAGAAGAAAAGTGCAAAGGTGCTAAAATTTAGCACCATTGCACAAAAAATGACTAAAGTCTGGAAAAAGTGCAAAGGTGCTAAAAATAATGCCATAGTAAAAAATTGGCTGGAAAAAGTGCAAAGGTGCTAAAAATAATGCCATAGTAAAAAATTGGCTAAGTCTGGAAGAAAAGTGCAAGGGCTAAAAATAATGCCATAGTAAAAAATTGGCTAAGTCTGGAAGAAAAGTGCAAGGGTGCTAAAAATCAGCGCCATTGCACCAAAACAAAGATCACTTAAGTGCAAGGGCGCTGATTTTTGGCGCCCTTGCACTTTTAACACTTAGTCAATTTTCCAAAAAGAAGTAGAGCATCGTTTTTTCAGACAACTGAACTTTTCACAATTTTACTAAGTATCAACAGTGAGAGCTCGAGAAGGTACTCGTTTCGAAGGTCTTCACGAGGGGAATGTAGGGGGATGCTCAAACTAACTATTTGAAGCTTTGGAACACACTTTGAGGTGGATTGAAAATCACCTCGTTTTGCGTGCTTGAACTTCACGAACCTAGGAAACAGACAAGTTTCGTAGGGGGTTATCCATGGAACGAGCGTTGCTAAATTCCATGATAACAGAGAATGGATTTCCATGTCATCCCCACTCATGTCTTGGGTGCTCATTGTGAAAGTGACACTGCATTTCACAAAATTAAAATAAAATTAACTTAGTTTAACAAATTGAAATGCAAATTTGAAATTTTAATTTTGAAAACAAAATTTACAATTTATAATTTAAATTTTTTATATTATTTAAAAATAAAAATAAAAATATTAAATAATAAAATTTGATGTTGAATCTTGAGCGAAAAATGATGAAGATGAATGAATCATTCATCATTTTGCCCTCAAGAATCAACATCAAATTTGATTTTGAGATGAATAAGAAAAAAAAAAAAAAGTTTAATATTAAATTTTTAAAAATAAAAAACTTGATGTTGAATCTTGAGGGCAAAATGATGAAATGATAAATGATTCATCATTTTCATCATTTTTCCCTCAAGATTCAACATCAAATTTGATTTTGAGTCTTTGAGATGAATAAGAAAAAAACAAACAAGTTTAAACTTAGAAAATAAAAGAAAAACAAGAAGAAATCTGAAAAAAACTTCAAAAACCCTACCTTGTGCTTGAAAAATCTCTCCAAAATGAAGTAGAGTCCTCTTCCTCCTCTTTTTCTTGTTCCTTCTCACTCCTATCACCCTTGCAATCACTTTTTTCACTCCTTCAATCAAACTTCTTCATTGTTTTTCCTCCTCTTCAGCTGGCTGCAAAAAAAAATCAGTCTTTGAAAATGAGATTGAAATGATAGAATTTCAAGGTTTTGTGCTGTTTTGGAGGAAGGGGTGGGGCCCACGCCAAATTAGGGTAACCCCAATACAATTAAAAATGAAAATTTATTTTAAATTTTTAAGTTAAGTTGGCCCATTGACGTGGGGCTCAACGGGAAACTCCTGGGTGTCTCCTAGTCTCTTGAGAAACGCCTAGGCATCTCCCAAGGAGACTTGGAGACTTGGAGACGTCTCTCAAGGAAACTTGGAGACGTCTCCACGTCTCCAAGTCTCCTTGGGAGACGTCTCCACGTCTCCAAGTCTCCTTGGGAGACGCGGAGACGTTTTCTAGTCTCCGGTGGAGCACCGGTGGCGGTGGAGGGATGGCGGGAAACGCCAAGTACTCGTTTCCTCATCCCCGAAATGTCCCCGTTTCCCAAATGCGGCCAGATAGGGGGGGACATGCGTTTCTGTGGAATATTGCAAAAAAGTCAATTGAAATTCATAGCTAAACAAGTTTTCCCTCTCATTTGAATAACTAGGCACTATCAAGTTTTTATTATGAAGATATATGTGATGCAGAGTGATAAACAAATGTAAAAAAATTAAGGTTTTCATATTCTAAAGACTATACTGAAGTTGTCTCAAACCCCACTTGTTAGGGTGACCTCAAAGAAACAAGTTTGTTGCTTAAGCCCTCAAAGAAACCTAGGGTTTTGACAATCTTTGTGACTAAGAACACACTCAGACCTTCATAAATCACACAAATGATTGAATTAAGACTTTTGCTTTGGTGGGGACATGGAAAGCAATCTAAACAAGAACTTCAGTATGTTTTATCAATTTTTGAAGGTGCAAACAAAAGTTATAAATTTTTGAATCTTGCTGGAAACAATAGGTCTGTAATAGAGCTGCAGATAGTGTTTTGGCCATATCTTGCTCAAAACACAATGAAATCACACCAAACCAGTTGCATTGGATTCTTAAAGAATTCTTTATAGTCCCATCCAATCATAGATCCTGATATGGCTCCGTACAAGGCCGTACACTGCTGTTTTCAGACTGTAATTGCAGAAAATTGACAAAAAAAGTATATTTCATGAAATCTTGCTCGCACCACTTCTTGGAGCGTGTATTCTTATTGATTTAGCATGAATGAATATCAAAAATAATAACCATTCGAAAATACATGCCTTTCCTTCAAAAACGTAATGTAGCCTAATGTCTTCTTGCACTTAAACTTGCAAAATATGCTTTTTATTCAAGACTACAAACCTAGGATTGCAAACAAAATATGAAAAAGGACCCTACATGGTCTTCCATGCATGTCTAAGACCTTCACAAACTCAATTAAGACACCTAACATCAAAATCCAAAACTTACATTTTTTATGTTGCTAGATGCTCTTGAATCAATATGTGATTTATCTTTTACATGTTAGCTGCAACAATCTATTGTATTATGTGTACTAATGTTTTGCAGGTCATCAACACAATTCAATCATCTATTGATCAGCTTCTTGTGGCAACTTATGTTGTGACATCATTTCGATAGGAATTTCATACTTAAGGTAACATTATTGATTACCATTTGTTTATTACAGTCAATTATTGTTTATTTTTCCTTAACTTGACTTAAGGTAAGCACTCTCTACCATCATCATTTGTTGTTTATGGAGGTGGGAAGCCAAAAAAATAGGGTTTGACTTAGGCAAACTCCTATACAACACAAACCTTTCTTGTATGTTTTGCGTGTAGGTTACTTCAAAAACTTTTGTTAACAACAAGTTGCAGAAAAGTGTAGAGCAGACGTGTACCTTCATAACCCTATTTAGGGAATTCAAAATTTCTCAATTTTGGACAAGGGCATCTGCAGTCTTGCTCCTTCAATTTAGGCTCTAAATTTATGTGTAGGTGCCCTTCTATCTGTCTTTTCCAAATCTATGTCGAATAGTTATTGTGTACTAACTTTGTTGTTATATGTTCTATGTTCCATGTGTGTGTTATGTTTGCTTTATGTATGTATCATGTTTGGTTCATGTATTTGTTGTTTGTCTAGTGTATTCTGTGTGTGTGTGCTTCGTGTACTCTGTGTGTGCTTCATGTATTTTGTGTGTTTGCTCCGTGTATTCTTTATGTGGTTTGTGTATTCTTTGTATGCATCGTGTTTACCTTATGTATGCTTTTTGTGTATGGTTTGATGTATACTCCACTAATTATTGTGTGCTAAAATTATTGTCATATGTTCTATATTCCGTGTGATCGTTATCTTTGCTTTATGAGTGTGTACTATGTGTATTCTACGTGTGTGTGCTTCATGTATTCTACGTGTGTGCTTTATGTATTTCGTGTGTTTTCTGCATGTATTTTTTGTGTGCTATGTGTATTGTTTGTATGCATTGTGTTTGTCCTATGTATGCTTATGTTTATGGTTTTAGGTGTACAACATTGATTATTGTTTACTAACATTGTTTTTATATGTGTGCTTTGTGTATTCTGCGTGTGTGTGCTTCTTGTAGTTTGTGTGTGTGCTTCATGTATTATGCGTGTTTGCTGCGTGTATTTCTTGTGTGCTGTTAATTCTTTGTATGCATCGTGTTTTCCTTCTGTATGCTTTTGTTTATGGTTTTATGTGTACTCCATTGATTATTGTGTACTAACATTGTTGTTATATGTTCTATATTCCATATGTGTGTTATGTTTGCTTTATGTGTGTATCATGTTTGCTCCAAGTATTCCTTGGCTGTCTAGTGTATTATGCGTGTGTGTGCTTTGTGTATTTTGCATGTGTGCGTGATGTACATCGTGTGTTTGCTGCGTGTATTCTTTGCATGCTTTGTGTATTCTTTGTATGCATCGTGTTTGTGTTATGTATGCTTTTGTGTATGGTTTTATGCGCACTACTTCCACAGCTTCCTGGAGAGTGTATTCTCATGGATTTCACATAAATGAATATCAAAAACTATAACCATTTGAAAATACATGCTTTTCCTTCAAAAACCTAATGTAGCTTAATGTCTTCTTGCATTTACACTTGTAAAATATGCTTTTTTTAAAGACTTCAAACCTAGGATTGCAAATAAAATATGAAAAGAGACCCTACATGGTCTTCCATGGCTCTCTAAGACCTTCACAAACTCAATTAAGGCACCTAACATTGAAATCCAAAACTTACATTTTTTAGGTTGCTAGATGCTCCTGCATCAATATGTGATTTATCTTTTAGATGCTTGCTACAACAATCAATTGTATTATGTGTACAAATGTTTTGTAGGTCATCAACGCAATTCAATCATCCATCGATCATCTTCTTGTGGCAACTTATGTTGTGACATCATTTCGACAGGAATTTCATACCTAAGTTAACAATATGAAGTATCATTTGTTTATTATAGTCAATTATTGTTTATTTTTCCTCTATCGGACTTAAGGTAAGCACTCTCTATGATCATCATTTGCTGTTTGTGGAGGTGGGAACACAAAAAGTAGGGTTTTACTAAGGCAAACTCCTATACAACACAACCCTTTTTTGTATTTTCGCGTGTGTAGGTTACTTCCAAAACTTTTATCAACAAATTGCAGAAAAGTGTAGAGCAGACCTGTACCTTCGTAACCCTATTTCAAGCATTCAAAAATTCTCAATTTTGGAGAAATGCATCTGTAGTCTTGCTCCTTCAGTTTAGGCTGCAACTTTATGCACGGGTGCCCTTCTATCCGCTTTTTCCAAATATTTGTCGAATATTTATTGTGTAGAAACATTGTTGTTATATGTTCTATGTTCCTTGTGTGTGTTATGTTTAATTTATGTGAGTATTATGTTTGGTTCATGTATTTCTTGTTTGTCTAGTGTATTCTGCATGTTTGTGCTTCGTGTACTCTACATGTGTGCTTCATGTATTTTGTGTGTTTGCTCTTGGTATTGTTTGCGTGCTTTATGTATTCTTTGTATGCATCATATTTTCCTTATGTATGCTTTTGTGTATTGTTTTATGTGTACTCCATTGATTATTGTGTGCTAACATTGTTATATGTTTTATATTCCATGTGATCATTATCTTTGCTTTATGCATGTGTGCTTTGTGTATTCTGCGTGTGTGTCCGTCGTGTATTCCGCGTGTGTGCTTCATGTATTTTGTGTGTTTGCTCTGTGTATTTCTTGCTTGCTTTGTTACTTCTTTGAATGAATCATGTTAACAAAATATGAAAACAGACCCTACATGGTCTTCCATGGTTGTCTAAGACCTTCACAAACTCATTTAATACTCCTAACATCAAAATCCAGAACTTACATTTTTTAGGCTGCTATATGCTCTCGCATATATATGTGATTTATATTTTACATGTTAGCTAGAACAATCTATTGTATTATGTGTAGTAACATTTTGCAGGTCATCAACGCAATTCAATCATCCATCAATCAAATTCTTGTGGCTACTTATGGTTTGACATTATTTCGATAGGAGTTTCATATCTAAGGTAACATTATCAATTATCATTTGTTTATTACAGTCAATTATTGTTTATTTTTCCTCTTTTTGATTTAAGGTAAACACTCTCTACCATCATCATTTATTGTTTGTGGAGGTGGGAACACCAAAACTAGGGTTTGACTGAGGAAAACTCCTATACAACACAACCTTTTCTTGTATTTTCTTGTGTGTAGTTTACTTCCAAAACTTTCGTCAAGAACAAGTTGCAGAAAAGTGTAGAGCAGACTTGTACCTTCATAACGCTATTCCAAGCATTCAAAAATTCACAATTTTGGACAAGGACGTCTGCAGTCTTGCCCCTTCAATTTAGGCTCCAACTTTATGCGCAGGTGCGCTTCTATGTGCTTTTTCCAAATTAATGTTGAATATTTATTGTGTACTATCAATTTTGGTATATGTTCTTTGTTCCATGTGTGTGTTATGTTTTCTTTATGTGTGTGTCATGTTTGGTTCATGTATTTCTTGTTTGTCTAGTGTATTCTGTGTGTGTGCTTCGTGTACTCTGCATGTGTGCTTCATGTATTTCGTGTGTTTGCTGTGTGTATTCTTTATGTGCTTTGTGTATTCTTTGTATGCATCATGTTTGCCTAATGTATGCTTTTGTGTATGGTTTTATGTATACTCAATTGATTATTGTGTGCTAATATTGTTGTTATATGTTCTATATTCTGTGTGATTGTTATCTTTGCTTTATGCGTGTGCTGTGTATTCTGTGTGTGTGTGATTCGTGTATTCTCCGTGTGTGCTTCATGTATTATGTGTGTTTGCTGTGTGTATTTCTTGTGTGCTTTGTGTAGTCTTTGTACACATTGTGTTTGCCGTATTTATGCTTTTTTTTATGGTTTTACCTGTACTCGATTGATTATTGTGTAATAACATTGTTGTTCTATGTTCTATATTCCATATGTGCGATATCTTTGCTTTATGGGTGTATCATGTTTGCTCCAAGTATTCCTTGGTTGTCTAGTGTATTCTGCGCGCGTGTTTCGTGTATTTTGCGTGTGTGCTGGATGTACATCGTGTGTTTGTTGTGTGTATTTCTTGCATGCTTTGTGTATTATTTGTATGCATCGTGTTTGGCTTATGTATGCTTTTGTCCATGGTTTTTTGTGCAATCCTCCCATAGCTTCTTGGAGTGTGTATTCTCATTGATTCAACATGAATGAATATCAAAAACAATAACTATATGGAATTACATGCTTTTCCTTGAAAAACTTAATGTAGCCTATTGTCTTCTTGCACTTAAACATGCAAACTATGCACCTTTTCAAGACTTCAAACCTAGGATTGTAAACAAAATATGAAAAGAGACCCTACATGGTTTTCCATGGTTGTCTAAGACCTTCACAAACTCAATTAAGACTCACAATATGAAAATCAAAAACTTAGATTTTTTAGGTTGCTAGATGCTCCTACATCAATAGGTGATTTATCTTTTACATGTTACCTACTACAATCTATTGTATTATTTGTACTAACGTTTTGTATGCCATCAAGGCAATTCAATCATCCATCGATCAACTTCTTGTGAAAACTTATGGTGTGACATCACTTCGATAGGAGTTTCATACCAAAGGTAACATTATCAGTTATCATTTGTTTATTACAGAGAATTATTGTTTTTTTTTTCATCTACCCGACTTAAGGTAAACACTCTCTATCATCATTATTTGCTGTTTGTGGAAGTGGGAACACAAAAACTAGGGTTTGACTGAGGTAAACTCCTATACAACACAACGTTTTATTGTATTTTCGTGTGTGTAGGTTACTTCGAAAAGTTTTGTCAACAAGAAGTTGCAGAAAAGTGTAGAGCAGTCCTGTTCCTTCATAACCCTATTTCAAGCATTCAAAAATTCTTAATTTTGGACAAGGGTGTCCTCAATCTTGACCCTTCAATTTAGGCTCCAACTTTATGCTCAGGTGCCCTTCTATTTGCCTTTTCCAGATCTATGTCGAATAGTTAGTGTACTAACATTGTTGTTAGATGTTCTATGTTTTATTTGTGTGTTATGTTTGGTTTATGAGCATCATCTTTGGTTCATGTATTCCTTGTTTGTCTAGTGTATTGTGTGCGTGTGTGCTTCGTGTATTCTTCATGCGCGGTACATGTTTTTCGTGTGTTTGCTGCGTGTGTTCTTTGCGTGATTTGTGTATTGTTTGTATGCATCGTGTTTGCGTTATGTATGTGTTTTGTGTATGATTTGATGTGTACTCCATTGATTAAAGTGTGCTATAATTGTTGTTATATGTCCTATATTCCATGTGATCGTTATCTTTGCTTTATGTGTGTCTGCTATGTGTATTTTGCGTGTGTGTGCTTCGTGTATTCTACGTGTGTGCTTCATTTATTTTGTGTGTCTTTTGCATGTATTTAATGCGTGCTTTTAGTATTCTTTGTATTCATTGTGTTTGTCCTATGTATGCTTTTGTTTATGGTTTTAGGTGTACTACATTGATTATTGTGTACTAACATTGTTGTTATATGTTAGATATATTCCATATGTGTGTTATGTTTGTTTTATGGATGCATCATGTTAGCTCCATGTATTCCTTGTTTGTCTAGTGTATTCTGCGAGTGTGTGCTTCGTGTATTTTGCGTTTGTATGTGATGTCTTTCGTGTGTTTGCTGTGTGTATTCCTTGACTGATTTATGGATTCTTTGGATGTATTGTGTTTGCCTTATGTATGCTTTTGTGTATGGTTTTATTTGCTCTCCATTGATTGCTCATTGTATGCCTTATTTATTATTGAATCTTGCCTTTTCTTGTGTGCGATATATCTGCATCGTGTTTGTATTAACATTGAGCATTGATGAGTTCGTAAGTTGGTGGGTAAAACCAGATTGGGAAAATATGTTAAAATTTCTGACATTCCCAAAAAATTGGGGTAAAATCACACAGACAAGGGAAAAGATGCCCTTGTCCTAAAGTTGTCGTATTATGATAATTATTAGTGGGAGTGTTGGTTTTGAGTGTTGCAAAATGACCTGAGATTAGCCTATATGCAAAAAAGTCAATTGAAATTCATATATAAACAAGTTTTCCCTCTCATTTGAATAACTAGGCACTATCATGTTTTTATTATGAAGATATATGTGATGCAGCGTAATAAAGGAAAGCAAAAAAATTAAGGTTTTCAGATTCTAAAGACTGTACTGAAGTTGTCTCAAACTCCACATGTTAGGGTGAGCTCAAAGAAGGAAGTTTCTTGCTTAAGCCCTCAAAGAAACCTAGGGTTTTGACAATCTTTGTGACTAAACACACACTCAGACCTTCATAAATCACACGAATGATTGAATTAAGACTTCTGCTTTGGTAGGCACATGGGCAACAATCTAAACAATAACTTCACTAAGTTTTATGAATTTTTGATAGTGGAAACAAAAGTTATGAATTTTTTAAGCTTGATGGAAACCCTAGGTCTCTAATAGGGTTGCAGATAGTATTTTTGCTGTATTTTGGTCAAAACACAATGAAATCACACCAAACCAATTGCATTGGATTCTTAAAACAATTCTCTATAGTCCCATCCAATCATTGATCCTATATGGCTCCGTACAAGGCCGTACAATGCTGTTTTCAGACTGTAGTTGCAGAAAATTGATAAGAAAAGTATATTTCATGAAATTTTGCGCCCACAGCTACTTGGAGCGTGTTTTCTCATTGATTTAGCATGAATGAATATCAAAAACAATAACCATTCGAAAATACATGCCTTTACTTCAGAAACCTAATCTAGCCTAATGTCTTCTTGCACTTATACTTGCAAAATGTTTTTTTTCAAGACTTCAAACCTAGGATTGCAAACAAAATATGAAAATTGACCCTACAATTACATGGTCTTCTATGCATGTCTAAGGCCTTCAGAAACTCAATTAAGACACCTAACATCAAAATTCAAAACTTATGTTTTTTATGTTGCTAGATCCTCTTGCATCAATATGTGATTTATCTTTTACATGTTAGCTACAACAATCTATTGTATTATGTGTACTAATATTTTGCAGGTCATCAATGCAATTCAATCATCTATCGATCATCATCTTGTGGCAACTTATGTTGTGACATCATTTCGATAGGAATTTCATACCTAAGGTAACATTATCAATTATGATTTTCTCATTACAGTCAATTATTGTTTATTTTTCCTCTACTCGACTTAAGGTAAGCTCTCTCTACCATCATCATTTGCTGTTTGTGGAAGTGGGAGCACAAAAAATAGGGTTTGAGTGAGGCAAACTCCTATACAACACAACCTTTTCTTGTATTTTCGCGTGTGTAGGTTACTTCCAAAACTTTTGTCAACAACAAGTAGCAGAAAAGTGTAGAGCAAACCTGTACCTTTATAACCGTATTCAGGGCATTGAAAAATTCTCAATTTTGGACAAGGGCGTCCACAGTCTTTCCACTTCAATTTAGGCTCTAAATTTATGCGCAGGTGCCCTTCTATCTCCCTTTTCCAAATCTATGTCGAATAGTTATTGTGTACTAACATTGTTGTTATATGTTCTATGTTCCATGTGTGTGCTATGTTTGCTTTATGTATGTATCATATTTGGTTCATGTATTTTTTGTTTGTCTAGTGTATTCTGCGTGTGTGTGCTTCGTGTACTTTGTGTGTGTGCTTCATGTATTTCGTGTGTTTGCTTCGTGTATTCTTTGCGTGCTTTGTGTATTCTTTGTGTGCATTGTTTTTGCCTTATGTATGCTTTTGTGTATGGTTTTATGTGTACAACATTGATTATAGTGTGCTAATATAGTTTTTTTTTTTCTATATTCTGCGTAATCATTATCTTTGCTTTATGTGTGTTTGCTTTGTGTATTTTGCGTATGTGTGCTTGTATTTTGCGTGTGTGCTTCATGTATTATGTGTGTTTGCATTGCGTATTTCTTGCGTGCTGTGTATTCTTTGTATGCATCGTGTTTGCCTTATGTATGCTTTTGTATATGGTTTTATGTGTACTCCATTGATTATTGTGAATTAACATTGTTGTTATATGTTATATATTGCATATGTGTGTTATGTTTGCTTTATGCGTATATCATGTTTGCTCCAAGTATTCCTTGGCTGTCTAGTGTATTCTGGGTGTGTGTGTGTTTCATGTATTTCTCGTGTGCGTATGATGTACATTGTGTTTGCTGTGTATATTCTTTGGATGCTTTGTGTATTCTTTGTATGCATCGTGTTTGCCTTATGTATGCTTTTGTGTATGTTTTAATGTGCAGTCCTCCCATAGCTTCTTGGAGCATGTATTCTCATTGATTTAGCATGAATGAATATCAAAAACAATAACCATTCGAAAATACATGATTTTCCTTCAAACCTCATGTAGCCTAATGCCTTCTTGCACTTAAACTTGCAAGCACTTAAACTTGCAAAATATGCTCTTTTTCAAGACTTCAAACCTAGGATTGCAAACAAAATATGAAAAGAGACCCTACATGGTCTTCCATGGTTGTCTAAGACCTTCAGAAACTTAGTTAAGACACCTAACGTCAAAATCCAAAACTTACATTGTTTAGGTTGCTAGATGCTCCTGCATCAATATGTGATTTATTTTTTACATGTTAGCTACAACAATCTATTGTATTATGTGTACTAACATTTTGCAGGTCATCAACACAATTGAATCATCCATCGATCATCTTCTTGTGGCAACATATGTTGTGACATTATTTCGATAGGAATTTCGTACCTAAGGTAACATTATCAATTACCATTTGTTTATTAGAGTCAATTATTTTTAATTTTTCCTCTACCCGACTTAAGATAAGCACTGTTGTTGCGTTTAAATCAGCACCTCTGGAGTGTTGATTGTAAACGTTCAGCTATTTCAAATGTTTTGCAACACTTCTTCGTTATTTAAAGAGGAGAAGTCCCTCTCTGCTGAAAGCAATGCGTAGGGAATGGAATGGTAAACTAAGATTCCTATCTTTTTGTACTTCAGCGGTAGGACACAAGGGTGCACAAACACAATGCGCTGTAGCTAAGCTTTTTCTCTGGTTTCTACAGATCTTAACTACGACTATTCTAGCTTTTAATCTATCCTATACCTTCAAGGTAAACAGAGCATGAGGGTAAAGGAGCAGAATGGATTGGTTGGATCACCTGAATTCGCCGTCTCCTGAGAATATGGCCGAGGCTCTGAACTCTCGGATATATACCGGGATAAGGTTGGTACAAGCAAACACTCTTTACGGTAAATTGGATCTGAGACCTACCAAGGAGGAGGAACCCCTATCCGAGGTATGGGCTAGGAAACGGTTTATGAGAAACAACAAATTTACAATGTCTTGGCCAACAAGCTTGCTAAGGAGGAGGAACCCCTATCTGAAGTATAGATTGAAGGACAATACATTCAACAACAATAAACGATAACTGTCGATGATAAATATCCAAGGAGGAGGAACCCCTATCCGAGGAGGGAAATGAAACAACAAGCTATTTGATACAAGACGTGGAAATAACTCAAATAGGTAGATCAAAATGCAAGCGCCTTCTGATATTCTTCTTCAAGCTTCATCAACGAATTACAAAGGTTGGGATAGCAAAGGCACAAAATCATGCACAACTACAATCGACCAACGAACTCTCATTCGAGAGTGAACAAATAGTCGCTTTCAAAGCTGTTGGCAACAATGGCGCAGCAATTTTGCATAGTAAGTAAAAGTTAAACAAACAATGAGCCCAAGACTCTTATTTATAGAACTCAAAGGAGTGGGCAACCCCAAAATCTCCTTGAGTTAACAATGAGTTCTTGCCAATCAATTAGCAAGATTTATTCCTAAAAAGGGGGAACAGACAGTTAACTGGAAAACTACTTCAGTTAACTGAAAGTAAACAAAGAGTCAACTAGAAACTACTTAAGTGGATTGAAACAAGACTAAAAGTGAACTTTAATACAAAGTATCCCTCCAAAATAGACATCCTTAATCAGTGGAGATCTGAGATCCACAAATTATGGAAGTCAATTAGACATCCTTAATCAGTGGGATCTGACAACTCATGATTTGTGGGATGTGGAGTTAAATTGGAAAGGGGCATCAAGTTAACTCCAACTACATTTAATGCCTTCTTGAGTTGATTTGGAATGAGGCATCAAGTCAACTTCAAGTATCATAAATGCCAATTGGAAGGTAGGATGTCCTTCCTAGGTGTCTTTTCACACTTCACTTCTGGTCAACAGCTCCTTGATCCATGTGTTGATTCTTCCGTTTCCGAATAGTAAATGCTTTGATGACACGACATCTCCTCCTCTTGTGCAAGCTATTGCTCTTGGTAACTTTGGCGGCTCCGTGCTTGGAATGACCTCTTCGCAGCTGGCAAGCCAAGGTGCTTATTGCCACGTGGGAGGTGGTAAAATTGGTCTTTTTGCTACGAGATCAGCCTTTCTTCTTCGTCCAGAGTAATTGCTGCGGCTCTCCATTGAGCGGGAGGTGTATTCTTTTCAAAGATAAAGATCTGCAGACTGTTGATGATGTCCATTTGCTCTCCAACAATGTGTAAGATCTGGTTGGAGAGTTGCTGGTGCAAGGTCCGGTTGTTCAATTAGAGCCCAAGGACGCCAAATTGTCATTCTGTGAAGAAGAACTCACTTGTTGACTGTAAACACGGATGTGTTCAGACAACTTCTGAAAAACCCTTGAAAATAGCGCGCTGCCGAGAAGTATTTTTTTGGAAAAAGTCTAGCACATGGGTTTTGTTCGTGCTTCAATGCTGAACAAGCCCAGTTCCTTAGAATTTTGATTCTGAAACTTTTTGGGAAAAACCCCCAAAAATAGGGGCAGCAAGTTTGTTGATTTTGGAAAATCTGACGAGATGGGTTTCACTGGAAAATTATGCTGAATCTACCCAGTTGATCAGATCTAATGTAGCCTGCTGCTTTGTGTGACATGCAAGAAAACCTAAGACAAGAAAAGAGGAAGTAGACAGAAGATGGATTGGAAGTTTTTTATCTGACTCCCTGAGAAAATCTGTCTCTGAATCCAACCTCAGATTAGAAATCTTCTTCTGCTTTAGATCTGCAAGAAATATTGAAGAATGGATGAAAACCTTGGTCAGATCTGTAAATGGCGTCCTTGAGAGTTTATGGCTGTTCTTGATCATCAACCTACAATGAAATAATGAAATGGGATGCCTATACCTTGATTACATAGACTCAAGCCTTAGATCCACAAGTTTGGGGACTTAACTCATGATCAAAAGTTGTTTTGGCTTGATCTGGAGTTCAAAAAGGTGATTTCCACTGATCATGGAGTGAGTTGGCCAAGTTTATCTCAAAATATCTTTACTTTAGTCAACAACTTGACCTTTGACTTCTTCTAGGCGTCCCTTTTGATTTTTTGCAAGTTTTTTATTATTTTCTCTCTTGAATGACCTCAGTTCAATCCTGAATCTTGCCTAATCTGTTGATCTTGAGCTGTTGCCGACACATTCATCGTTGAGCTGGATCTAACCTGAAGAGAAGTGCCTGGGAGACATGATGGTAAAAAGCTGAGTTTAGGGCTTCAAAAGAAAGGGTGCCTTTTCCAAGAAAGGGCGCTTTTGCTTGTGCCTTGGTGAATTTTCAATCTTCATTCTTCAGCCTTTTGAAATGACCTCTCGTGCTTTGATCTGGATTTCTCGTTGATCAAAGAATCAAATGATTTCGCTTGATATCTCGCCAGGTAGCCAGCTCTGTGTCGCCGAAGATGACTGAAATAAGAAAACTTAGAATTCATTCTAGGGTTCCTTTATTGAAGGGTGCCCCTCATTGAAAAGGGCGCTTTTGTCCTTCAACTTAGTTATCTTCATCTGAAAAGTTGCTTGGTTTGATCTTGATTATTTGTTAACTGCTTCGTCAGATGCCTGTGCTTGCAGTTGCGTTGCTGAGATCTACCTAGGCTGAGAAGATTGTCCTAGGAAGCCTTTGGTCATTTATCAGCATCTAGAGGTCCAAAAAGAAGGGCGCCTTTCTTTTGAAAAGGCTCTTTTTTCTTTGAACTTCACCTTCGACAGCTGTTTCTTGACATTTCGTCAACTGCCTCTTTTTGCTTCATCAACAACTGCTTATGGTCAATTCATTAGATGATCTAGTTGTTTTTTTCGTTGTCGAGCCAGCAAGCAAACGCCGAGGATGACTGCCTGGGATGATCCAACAGACTGCATTTGACCTTTAAAGATCATGGGCGCCCCTACTTGAAAAAGGCTTTTTTCAGCATTGCGAACTTGTCTCTCCTTCGTAACGTTTCCAAAGTTAGTCAAATTTTGACCTTTTTGGGTTTCAGGAATCTCCTTCATCAAACAGCATCATTTTAGATCTTTTTCGCCATGGTTGCGTTGTTGAAGCTTTTGAAGCTTAGCCTTCAACACCTAGTACTGGCCAATCTGCCATTAATGGCTGTGGAGCTCCTAACTTTGTTCCTGAAAAATATAAATAGACCCACCAGAGTAAAACTTGTCTTTTGATGATTCCGACTTGACCAATGTGATCGTGAAGCCTTTTAATCCTATCAAAATCATTTTCAATCATTTTTGGGAAGGTCCTATTTTTGGGGGTTTCCCTGAAAATAGGGGCGTAAAACCCTGATTTTCAAATTTTCAGAATTTTGCACGTGTTCCTTGACAGAAACCCACAAAGACCTTATGTTTGGTTTGACCTAAAACAGACTTTAAACGGCATTTTAACAAGATTTAGCTCAATTCATACAGAATGCCAAATTTTTTATTTTGGGTACAACATTAGGCTCCTTCTGGTGACCATGTCGGATACCTACGGCATAGGAGAACCGAGAATCTCAAGTTTCGTAGACCAATATATCTTATCAGTTGGGTAATGGAGTCAGGACTTTGGTTCCATACATACCTAAAAATAGAGTTCACCTCATTTATTGGGTTGCCCAATTTATTCACCTACAACAAAACATCTAAAACACGACAATACTTCACGGAACGGGGAAAAACATAACAACATAACGTTAAAGCGAGAAAAAGTATTTACAATATATACTCACCCCATCCACGAAGGGATGAAATGCTTTAAATACTACCCATTGTAGGGTAGCGGAAAGAGCCTCCCATTTGAATGTGAGAGAATATAGGAATTCTCTCTTGCAATATCATGAATCAGGAACGGCCCTAGCCAAAGGGAGTCAAATTTTCCGTGCATTCCCTTTGGTTCGTGTCTCTTGTCCCATAACAGGACTTTATCTCCAATCTCAAAGTCTCGTTGCCAAGCCTTCTTGTCGAAGATCTTCTTCACTCGCTCTTGATGCTGAGTGATCTTATCAACTATCTCCACCCTTTCTTCTTGAAGTTTCATTAGGCACAAGATACGTTTCTCGATGGGATCTCTGAATTCCTCATCTTCTATTGTGGATGCCAGCTGCAAAGCAGACAACTCTAGAGTGATGGGTAACACAGCTTCCGTGCCATATAGGATTATGAAAGGTGAAGTGCCGATAGCTCTCTTGGGCGTGATTCTATCAGCCCAAAGAGCATCATACAACTTTGTGTGCCAAGCCCGTTGATTGGAATCAACCATCTTGCACACTATCGTAACTATGTTCTTATTTGATGATTCGGCTTGTCCGTTGCCTTGTGGATAGTTACCTGAACAGTGGGACAAAGTGATGTCGTAGTCAAAACAAAATTCTACTAACTCCTCTGATGAGAAGCTGGTAGCATTGTTAGTCACGATCTTTTTGGGTACTTCGAAGTGTGTAATGATGTTCTCCTTGAGGAAGTTACACACCACTTCAGAAGTAGCTTGCTTTATAGGGATTGCCTCAACCCACTTAGTGAAATAATCTATCGCCATTAGGACGTAGACATGTCCCTTGCTGGAATGAGGGTTGATGGGTCCTACAAAGTCTATGCCCCATTGTTGGAATGGAGCATCTATCACCACCGGCCTTAGTGGAAGGGTTGATAGCTTAAGTTTACCAACAAATTGTTGGCACAACGTACATTTGTGCACCCAGTCATATGCGTCGCGGAATAAAGTAGGCCAAAAGAATAATGCCCGTAGGATCTTGAATGCAGTAACCCTTGATGAGAAGTGGCCTCCGCATGCTTGATCGTGAAATGCTTCCAACAATCGTTGTTGTTGATCCTTACTGACGCATAGTAGGAATGTTCCATCAAGCCCACGCTTGTACAAAACATTTTCTCCAAGTACATAACTTTGTGCTTGTAATTTCAAAGTTCTTCTCTGCTGTTTACCCAAGTGTGTTGGGCATTCCCCGTAGGTTAGGTAGTACCACAATTCTGTGTACCACTCTTGAGCAGATTCAACTAGTAAGACCATTTGGAGTTCTTCTTCCATTTCTGTTCCTGGGATGCCATCTTCAGCTTGGTGCTTTAAATCACCATCTTCTGCCAGGAGGTGACATAGGCCTCTTCCGCGAACGAGCCTAGTAGGCTTGATATCCAAGTCATATTCCTGGACTCTTGCAATTCAGTTGCCTCTTTTGGTGCCCATTTCTTGTTGAGTAAGGACACTCTTGACCGCGGGGTCTGTAACATACACAGTGGTGTGAGAGTTTAGGATGTAGAATTTGAAATTCTTAACAGCTCTCACAACCGCATATGTGTTTTTCTCTATTTGGGAGTACCAGGGCTCGCTATCCTTGAAGCTGTTGCTCATGAAAGCGATGGGTGATTCAGTTTCCTCGTTCAACTTCTGAGTTAGTATGGCGGAGAGAGTATGCTCTTATGCGTAACAATAAAGAATGAATTCTTTATTGAAATCGGGTTGAACAAACATTGGTGCTTTACTAATGGCTTCCTTTATTTTCTCGAACGCCTTCCTTCATCGGTCCATTTGAAGGCGGTCGTCTTCTTCATCATTGCTGAAATGTCTTTAGTCAGCTCTGAGAAGTCGGGTACAAATCTCTGTATAAAGTTGACTTTGCTGAAGAAGGAATGTACCCTAGTTTTATTGGTGGGGAGAGTCAGGTCCTTGATTGCATCTACGCGATTAGGGTCTATCTGAGTCCCTTCTTTAGAGACGATGTGACCAAGCAGTTTGCCTTCTGTCACCGCGAAGATAGACTTCTTCGGATTCAGTGATATGTGGTGGTACCTGCATCTCTCAAACACTTTCACTAAGTGTTGAAAATGATCTTGCCGCTTCTTTGAGAAAGCGGTAAGGTTGTCAAGATAGATGACTATCAATTTGTCCTTCAAGTTGCCAAACGCCAAGTCTATGGCTCGCTGAAAAGTAGCACCAACGTTGATGAGGCCGAAAGGCATCCTCTCGTAGGTGAACGTTCCCCATGGAGTGGTGAACGCTGTCTTGAGTTGATCCTCTTCAACCACTGCAATCTGGTTGTATCCCAAAAATCCGTCAAGTAATGACAACATCTCCGAACTGGTTACTATTTGCAATGTATGTTCCATGATAGGCAAAGGATAATTATCCTTTAGTGACGACTGGTTCAGGTTCCTGAAGTCTATGCAAATCTGGATCTCTCTGCTCTTCTTGCGTACATGAACGATATTTGACACCTAGGTGGAATAGTGGATCGGGTATATGATCTTAGCATCCACCATTTTTTTCACCTCTGCGTAGATTGTATCTTGGACACGCGGGTTGTAGTGTCTCTGCTTCTGCTTGAAAGGCTTGATGTCAGACTTAAGTGGAATCGTATGAGACAATTCCTTTGGCTTGAATGCTTTTAGGTCTTCATAGGACCATGCAAAGATGTCTCGGTATTGCCTGAATAGAGAGATGAAATTGTCGCTTTCTTCTGCAGTGCAACACTTGCCTAAGTTGACAAGCCGAGGCTCATCTTCCGTACCAATGTTGACTTGTCGGTAATCAGCTGACGTCTTGTCATTAGAATTCCTTTGATCCTGAACACGTCTGTCGTGTCTATCAAATATATCCTCCAAGGATACTAGACCCTTGGGGATATTATTGCCTTTTAGTTGGATGATGCCGGATTTCGTAACTTTAGAATCTTCTGCTACAGATTCTTTGGAGGGAGAAACACTACCTTCAAAGAATAATTCTTGGTAATTGTCCTCCATGCAGAGGAACTCTTTAATATCAGCATCATTAGTAAAGACCTGCCAATTGTTGCAGTTGTCGGGGATAGCTGTCCTGTAGATGAGCTCAATAGCAAAGACATTCTGACCAAAATCAGAATGGGGCATGAAAAGAGCTGCTGATACCACAAGGGCATCTGCTCTGCTATTCTGCTCACGTGGTATGTACTTGATGTTGAATGCTTCAAACCAGTCGATCGCATTCCACACCCTTTGCCGGTAAGAAGCAAGGCGACTTTTCCTTACTTGATACAGTCCTCTGACCTGTTGAACGATCAGCTCTGCATCGCCTTCGACTTGAAGGTATTTTATATCCATATCTCTTGCATTTTTGAGGCCAAGTATGAGCGCCTCATATTCTACAGTATTGTTCGTGTTATCGAACTGCAAGCGATAAGCAAATGGGTACAGTGTTCCTTTGGGAGAGGTAATGACAACTCCTGCTCCTGAGCCTGCTGTTGAGCAACTACCGTCGAATTGCATATTCCACATTCTTGAATCTTCATTTAATGTTTGTGTGGTAAGTGCAAAACTTTCATCTTCTTCGGTTATTTCTGACAGCATGGCATACGCGCTAGGACCCGTGCTCTAATGTAACACTTGTGCTTGTGGGTCTTGAGATTTCACCACCGTGAATCTTGACTTAGCCTCAGGTTCCAACTTGAAGGTGCCCTTTTTCAATGGGATTGTCGCGTACGACCAATCTAGTTGAATCTCGCCTTCGGGATCCTTGTAGAAGCTTCTGCTCAGGAGCATTCCATAACTGATTGGGATGTCAGCTACGAGAAAGGTCATCATGATCTTTTCTGGGCAGGATGCCAATCTTGCTTGAGCATCCTTCAGCTGGCCCACCAATGGCACGAGTTTTGATTCAAGTGAATAACACTTGTCTTGTGTTTCCGTGCATGATAGTCCTAAAGATTTCATGATTTGTAAAGGCATGACATTGTCAGATGCCCCTGAGTCAATTATGCAATTGTTGAGCTTATATCCTCCCATATACAAAGATATGTAGAAGGGCTTTGGCTTCTCTCCCGTTGGTACAAAAGATGCTAGCAATGTGGGCTGCATGATGATCGGCTTTTGCACTACTTTGAGAATCCGATCCATTTGATCAGGATGATCCTGGAGATATTCCAGCTGTGAAATTCGTACCTTCGTCTTCATCATGGATGTCACTATGTCAAAACTCGTCGAGGACGGATCTTGAGAAGCTGGTGTGATGAACTCATGTGTAGACTTGGGATTAGAAGTGCAAGCTTCTTTTCCCTTTTCATTGGACTTCCATCTTTCGTCTTCCTCTTTCTGTGCTTTGAAATGCTGAGCACGTGTAAACACAGGTGTTGACAGGTTCTTGTGATTAACAGTAAGATTGTATTGACGGTAGTCTTCTTCTCCTTGATTTACGGGTTCGCTATGAAAGTATCCCGTTGCGGAGTCGCCATCGAAGTTGTCCATTTGAGGTGGAGCAACGTTCGCATTTGAAGGTACTGAATTTGAGCTTGGAGTTGCATCTCCGACATATCCCATGATCTGGTTCATTCTCTGATTCTCAGGGCATGAAGATCCGATGTGTTCGTCTGAGTCGTGGAAACAACAAAACACATTAGATTTCTCAAGTTTTGCTTGTCTAGGCGGTCCTGAAAACTTCAGCTTGAAGTTGTTGAAAGATTGGAAATTATTTTTCTTCGGCTGGTACTGCTGGTGAGGCTGGTACTGCTGTTGTTGTTGGTATGGCAGTGGTGTGGGTATTGCTTGCTGCCCTTGGTTAGGTGACTGTGTTTTGAGGATTGCCACCTCATTTGCTATCTTTTGTAGCAGTGGATCTGCTGATGCTTTGACCAGCAGTCTGATAGCATCGTCCTTCATCTTTCCCGTGGTGATCATGTGATCTTTGAGCTCGATAGCCTTCTCTTGAGCGACTAGCAAGTCTTCTTCATGACTGCCTTTTATGAAAAAGGCTATCTCTAAGGGAAGGGTGTTGATGAAGCTGCTCATCAGGATTTCATCAGATGGATTTAGTGTGTGAGAAAGTCGTGTAACAAGGTGGTTAAACCTTGCTACGAACTCCCTCATCGGTTCTGTGGACTCCATCTTTGAGTTAGATAAATGGGCAAATAGTTGATGACTGTCTTCGGCAGGCCTGAATCTGGCTAAGTACATTTCACTCATGTCCTCCTAGTTTGTGATAATTCCTGGTTGCAAATGATTGAACCAGTCAGCTGCATTTGCTTCAAGAGTTTCGACAAAGAGTAGAATGGCGATATCTTCATGTATTTTCGCGTGTGTAGGTTACTTCCAAGACTTTCGTCAACAAAGACTTTCGTCAAGAACAAGCTGCAAAAATGTGTAGAGCAAACTTGTTTCTTCATAACCCTATTCAGGGCATTCAAAAATTCTCAATTTTGGACAAGGGCATGTGCAGTCTTTCCCCTTCAATTTTGATTCCAAATTTATGCGTAGGTGCCCTTCTATCCGCCTTTTCTAAATCTATTTTGAATATTTATTGTGTACTAACATTGTTGTTATATGTTCTATGTTCCATGTGTGTGTTATGTTTGCTTTATGTGTGTATCATGTTTGATTCATGTATTTCTTGTTTGTCTATTGTATTATGTGTGTACTTTGTGTGTGTGCTTCATGTATTTCGTGTGTTTCCTCTGTGTATTCTTTGTATGCATCGTGTTTGCCTTATGTATGCTTTTGTGTATGGTTTTATGTGTACTCCATTGATTATCGTGTGCTAACATTGTTGTTATATGTTCTAGATTCCGTGTGATTGTTTTCTTTGCTTTATGCGCGTGTGCTTTGTGCATTCTGCGTGTGTGTGCTTCGTGTATTCTATGTGTGTGCTTCATGTATTACATGTGTTTGCTGTGTGTATTTCTTGCGTGCGTCTTGTAGTCTTTGTATGAATCGAGTTTGTGTTATGTATGCTTTTGTTTATGGTTTTATGTGTACTCCATTGATTATTGTGTACTAACATTGTTGTTATATGTTCTATATTCCATGTGTGATATCTTTGCTTTATGCATGTATGTAATGTCCTTATTTTGGAGGCAGAATAATCTAATTAATTTAATTAATTAATTTGTCCAAATTAATGATATATCTTAAGGATTGCTTAATTGATTATTTTCATTAGAGTATTAAGTTAATTATTTATAAAGTTATCAAATAAATAAACATTAAAAGGTAACTTTATATTTAATTAATTTAATAAAGTGACTTAAATAAAATATCATGAAGTCACTTAAGTGAATAATATTATATTATTTATGGAAGCTTCTAGATTGAGGGCCGACCTATTGGTGAAAAAGAATAAATAGGAGAGGCTAGGCATTGTCTCATCATCCTATTGTTGAATATTGCTCTGATTGATTTGATTGGGGAAGCCTATGGTTTCTGCAGTTTCTACATTCGATCATTGAGACCGAAAGCTCTCTTTGATTGACATAACTGAGGTAGTGTAACTATTTATTGAAGGGTTGCAATGTTGGAGGTGATATTTCAGTCATCTCACTTGGAGCCAAGATTGTGGCCAAGGGCCAATTTTGTGATTAGTTCGATTGGGTTTGAGGATATAGCTTTGCATTTTAATTGTAGAGTTTATTTCAGATTTGCATCTGCAGATTGGAGAACAAGTAAGAGTCTGATAACGACTTTGCAGACACAGCTGGAAGCCATTAGAGACTATGATTTGCTTGTGGATGCTCCAATTTTGCATAGTTCAATTTAGGGTTTTGAGTAGAGACATTTGGGGCATTGTATCTTCATCGATTCTGCCTTGCGAGAGAGGGTTTGCATTCTACAGCATCATTATACATTCTGATTATTTTATCAGTCCTTAAGTCAGCTTTGGTGACCACAAATTCAGTCATGGGGGCACTCTCATGCACCGATTTATTCTTCTAAAAGGAGTGGTTCATCTGTGGGACAGTGGTGATGATATTTGGTGATTGATAAAGGAGGTAGAGGCTGCATATTATTTAATATCTCCTTCACATCAAGAAAACAGGGGCGGCAGATTGGAGCCTTCGATTTGAGTTTGAAAGAGGTCATTCTAAGTGGGGATTGGTTGCTACTTCATCTACAGTCAAGGACGATTTTCTAATCAGGTTTCTCACATCAATCTTTGTACTTTGCATTTATGTGTGTCGCTGCTGTAGGTTGACATTTTATATTAGACTTGATATTATAGCTGTGGTCTTGTTGTAATGCCAAGAAACTTGGGCAAATCTATATCAGCAATGTACTTGAGGGGGATATTAATAAAGGGACTATGAGTTGCATTCCACATACTCATTGTAATGTTCATCTTTATAGTATTGTAATCGGCATAACAGTTTACAGGCCAACTGTTCGTAAAAATGCTTAATGGCTGTAGGTGCATGTTTACATCTAGAATTGATGTATATGCATTTTAGAAGTCAAAAGGGAAGCCGTATATGCATCTAGATTATTTCTTTAACATTGTAGTATTGATTTGCAAGCATTTGGAGTAGTCTATTATCATTTTTCAAGCATACCATTAGACTGATAACACAGAC
The DNA here is from genome assembly GCA_007258455.2 of Sequoia sempervirens. NCBI lineage: Eukaryota > Viridiplantae > Streptophyta > Pinopsida > Cupressales > Cupressaceae > Sequoia > Sequoia sempervirens. The sequence continues at coordinate 311,502,770 of VDFB02193867.1, forward strand.
CAGCAAGCTGAAAGTTTACATCAGAAGTGTTTGACAATATTCCTTGAGTGCAAATCCACATCAGTTTGTCAAGGGATATTATAGTGTATCGTGTTTGCTCCAAGCATTCCTTGGTTGTCTAGTGTATTCTGCGTGTGTGTGCTTCGTGCATTCTTCATGTGTGCTTCATGTATTTCGTGTGTTTGCTGCATGTATTCTTTGCGTGCTTTGTGTATTCTTTGTATACATCGTGTTTGCCTTAAGTATGCTTTTGTGTATGGTTTGATTTATACTCCATTGATTATTGTGTGCGAACATTGTTGTTATATGTTCTACATTCCGTGTGATTGTTATCTTTGCTTTATGTGCGTGTGCTTTGTTTACTCGGCGTGTGTGTGCTTTGTTTATTTTGCGTGCGTGCTTCATGTATTAGGTGTGTTTACTGTGTGTATTTCTTGCGTGCTTTGTGTAGTCTTTGTATGCATTGTGTTTGCCTTACGTATGCTTTTGTTTATCGTTTTACATGTACTTCATTGATTATTGTGTACTAACATTGTTGTTATATATTTTATATTCCATATGTGTAATATCTTTGCTTTATGGGCGTATCGTGTATGCTCCAAGAATTCCTTGGTTGTCTAGTGTATTTTGCATGTGTGTGCTTCATGTATTTTGCATTGTGTTTGCCTTATGTATGCTTTTGTCTATGGTTTTATTTGCACTCCTCCCATAGCTTCTTGGAGCATGTATTCTCATTGATTCAGCAAGAATGAATATACAAAACAATTAACATTCAAAAATACATGCTTTTCCTCCAAAAAGTTAATTTGGCCTAGTGTCTTCTTGCACCTAAACTTGCAAAATATGCACCTTTCCAAGACTTCAAACCTAGGTTTGCAAACAAAATATGAAAAGAGACCCTACGTGGTTTTCCATGGTTGTCTAAGCCCTTCACAAACTCAATTAAGACTGCCAACACCAAAATTCAAAACATACATTTTTTAGGTTGCTAGATGCTCCTGCATCAATAGGTGATTTATCTTTTAAGTGTTAGCTACAACAATTTATTATATTATTTGTACTAATGTTTTGGAGGTTATCAAAGCAATTCAATCATCCATCAATCAACTTCTTGTGACAACTTATGGTGTGACATCACTTCGATAGGAGTTTCATACCAAAGGTAACATTATCAATTATCATTTGTTTATTACTGTGAATTACTGTTTATTTTTCCTCTAACTGACGTAGGGGGAACACTCTATACCATCATTATTTGCTGTTTGTGGAAGTGGAAACACAAAAACTAGGGTTTGATTGAGGCAAACTCCTATACAACACAACATTTTATTGTATTTTTGCATGTGTAGGTGTGATGAGCCCTGCTAGCTCACAATTTAAACCCCTGTATTTTTTCTTATCTTATTTGTGTTTTTTATTTTTTAAAGAAAGTTTGTAGACAAAAGAGAAGGGGCACATCATATAAAATGCTCATAAAATGTAAATCTGAGCTATTTTCTACAGAATGGAAGTGCAAAAGGTATTATTCAACTGAAACAAATAGATCACAAATGATAAACATACCCGAAAGCTTCTAGATTATTTATTTAAGGAAAGAAGTCAACTCGTCAGCCAAGAATGGTGAAAACTGGCAAATATGGACGCCTGGCCTCCATAAATGACTTCTCCCACTCTGAAACAGGATACAAAGGGCTAATAGGAGTAGCCGCCAAGAATGAAGCACAAACAAGAATCAAAGAGAAGGGGTTTTAGCTTCAAGCTTCACATGCCAAACCTCGAGGAAGGCACAAATTCCAAGGCAAATGGTACGGCCAAAGGAAGAAACCAAAGGAACCAAACTGAAAGCTGAGATCTATTGAAGATGACATCTCTGGTGAAGAAAACCCCCTTCCTTATTGCAAACAAGTATAAACTGAATAATAAAACTCTGATTGAAGCATGTAGAACCTCTGAATGAAGCCCTCACAGTTGCACTAATTCGACTGGTCTCTCATAGTCTCAAAAATGCTCAACATTGAAGAGATCACGTTCTCCAATGGAAGATTTGCTCAAACCCTGATTACAGAGCAAAGCACAGAAGAAAACCCAAAGGCAAAGTCGAAATAATCAATAATAGAGTTTCTCATTGCCAAAATGCCTTATATTCCAAAAGGCACGCATTCCAAGAAAATGAAATGATGTGTTTTTCGTGACCGCACCAACGCAGAATAAAGTCGCCAATGGCTACCCTATCCTCTCTTGATCAAAGCATCCGGCACACTAAGATTGCGAGAGAGTTCGTGCATTCAACTCCAAGGTTCCTTTAATGCGAATAGTCTCAATTGGCTCAATGTGAGTTGTTATTTCAAGGGGACTTACGGAATTGTTCGGTAGCGGAGAAAGGAATTCAAATGCTCGAAAGATTTGTCTTTGAAGCGTGGGTTTCCTATTCTAACCAGAAAGTACTGAATTGAAATGGTGTAAAGTTTAGAGAGTCTAAATCTATTCTAAGGCGTGGGACATGGCGATCAATTCTCAAAAGCTTCAACCAGGCTCTGCTTTGCCTCGCTTCGGACAGCCTCCACAGAACCGGTGCAATCTTCAGAGGAGTAGCTCAAGGTGTTCAAATTATAATTCAACGCGAAGACACCGTCACAACGACGCATACCAACGTGTGAATCACAAACGAAGTTAAGTCCGCAATGTTCTAGTTGACCACGCAAGGCGAACTCACCATTAGCGAGCCCACTAGTGGTATGGATAGACGAAGTTTTGCTCAAATTGAAGACCACATTCCACAGCTAACATCTACTTGCATAATAATGAAATTACGCTACTCTACGCTACTTGAAGTAGAAGGGATGAAGAAACCTCGCTAGCTATCCATAACAAAGACGAATTCCACCATCAATGAAAAGATCTTTTATTATGAAAGTTTTACACAACATTTCTTGCAAAAGTTTTCAAAGGAAAACTTTCAAAGGAAAACTTTCCTTCTTCAACTACACTATCAATCTATACTAAGCTACTTCTAAGCTATTACCTAGTTGTCTCTCTATTCTAATCTCTACTATCTAACTCTACTTCCAATTCTACTTAGTACAAATGAGGGGGGGACTCCCCCATTTATAGCTGGCCAAGTCCAACGGACGGCTCAGATTACAATCGGCTGGGTGGCCCAGATTGTGCCACCTTAGCCCTAAACAAGATTCACCCTAAAAACCGCCACCAAGAGGAGTGGGCTAATAAATGAGCCATTAATGGTCACCATCTTCTAGAAGATTCTTGTTTTGAAGTGCGTTCACATTGTTCTTGATCTTCTTCTTGACGTTGTTCTTCAACTTTTCTCGAGCTTCTATTCTTTTCTCCATCTTGAGTTTTGAAAACATTTCTTCATTGTCACTTGAGCTGGGCACATACGAAGTTTCAACACTTAGCCATTTTTTCCAACTTTTCTTCCTTCATGATTGAAATGTATTCGTGGAGTACTTGCTTCATCACTTAAGTCATCACCGCTTGGTCTCGACGTTCCTCTTGCAAAATAAGCAAGGAGAAGGGTATTAGAACACTTCATAATATAAACTTAACTTACTTACCAGGATTTTCAAATTTTGACTTCCAAGGGTTCATCGTCTTCACTAGCCAACTTTGCGTTCAAATTCTTCATGCCTTAGCCAATTTTCCAACCCATCTTGCATTCTGCCTGGCGCACTTCACTCAGATATTTCATCCAACTCAAACTCGAGAAAAATGCCTTCGTCAGGAATTTGATAAAAAATTATCTAGGCACTCAACTTCAAATTCATCTGCCAAGGCATTTTATCTTTACAAACATTTCTTTCCTTGCCTTAGAAATTTTTTAAACTTTTACTTAGGAAATTCATCAACCTAGTGCCCGTTTAAAATCTTTACCTCATAACCCTTGGCAAGCTGTGGAAGACCTTAAAATCCATTCCTCATCGATAATCTTCAATACCCAGAAGAAGATTTCTTTAAGAACTTGTCGAATTCATGGGTATACAACGAATGGGTTCATTTAATTTTGAATTTTGAACCCTAGAAAACTAACTTTCAACAAATTTATTCAAGCTCTTCATCCCTGTGAGTACTTTGTTGCTCTGACTTGAAAATTCTTTATCAACCTCGCGAAGCAGGCACTTTCTGACTTCATCTCTGACAAATTCATTCGTGCCCAGGAAATTTCATCACTTCACCAGACTTAGGCGTTTTTTCTTAAGGAAGAAAATATTTCGTGCGTTAGAAACTTTTTAAATCACTTAGCACTTTTATTTCATCAACTCACTTAGAAAAATTATTTCCATTACCTTGGGCGCATTTTATAACATGGACACTTTCATTTAAAAATCCCAACGCCTAGCATATTATTTTTATTCATATCACCTTGCAGTTGGCGCATTTAGCACTTAGAAGAGGATACTTCACATCCACGCCTAGCATATTTCCCACTTGGCATTTTCAACGCCTAGCAACACTTACACCACCTTTGTACTTTACTTTCTAACTCAACATCTTACACACTTGGGCGCATTTTAGCATGAGAAAAGGATGGGCGCATATGACAAGAGGAGAGGAATAAAGCCTTTCAACGTGACTCTTGAGCTTCCTTGTTTCGTCTTCACATGGCCTCACTTGGGCGCATATAGCATGTAGAGGAGAATAACATTTCTAACGCCCCCCCTCTTTTGACTTGTTGACCTCCTTTTAAGATGGGCGCACATTGCCATGTGAGGTGGACGAGTTTCATACTTAGAGAATTTTTATTTGAACACCTAGCATCTTGCTTGTGAGGGCGCAAATGGAGGGTGGTGGAAGATGAAGTACATTGACCCTTTTTGACTTTCTCATCAAACTCTTAGAGTGGGCACATTTGGCTATGTGTGAGGGATAAACTCAACACTTAGAAATTTTTCAAACACGAGACCTTGCATGAGGGCGCATTTTGCCATAGGAGGTGGATGAAACCTTTAGAAATTCTCATTGACTTTTCTACCAACTTTTCCTTGGGCACATTTTAGCTAAGCAGGAGGATATTCATACTTAGAAATTTTCTTGCATCATGTCTGTGAAGAGGGCTTATTTTGCCCAGGCAAGAGGATAAACTTTATGCCTTAGAAATTTTTCTGGCTTCAGCTGAAGATGGGCGCATTTTCATCATGGTGCCAGATAAAGCATCTTACTTAGCCATTTTTCTTGTCTTCGCCAGTTTCTCCCTGCCTTACTATAAATAGTAAGTCTTTGATTTTCATTATTCAGAAGCTCAGATTGATTTGAAATTTTAAACACTGGATCTTCATGACTTTGTCAGCCTGTTGACACTGCTATTCTGAGCCGGCCTGCTATTTTTAGCCCATTTCTGAAGGTGGTTTACTATTTATAGTAACTGCTCGTTTCTGATACCTCCACAACTCCGTTTGATTTGAAATTCGAATGAGGCGCTCCTCACCATGTGACCTACCTGTTCGCACTGGTGCATGCTGCTGACTTACTATTTTTAGCCAGTTTCTGAAATGACTTACTATAAATAGTAAGTGCTCCGTTTGCCCTCAAATTTTATTAGTAGATAGCTTGGAAGACATTGATCGCGGTGGTATACACCGGTTTTTGAAAATTCTGACTTTTTACCCCTCTTTCTGGGTCCCGAAGCCGGAAACCCTAATCTGTCCTGCATGTATATCAAACAATCTCCGTTTGTTCTCGTTTCTGTTGCATTGTGATCAGCTCGTGATTTTGAAGTACTGGGAGGCGGCTGTCGGGATGCATCTGCTAAAAATAGTAAGTTCCTAAATGAGTGACCATCTCCGTTTGCATGGCACATCACTGCGAAGCTCTCGAAAAACCCATAAAGAATATGCAGACATGCAAAGGAAACCTTGACATGCAAACCCTAAAAATAGCCTCGGAAGGCTGAATTCTGAAAGTTATCATCTCGCTTTGCATGTTATACCATCGCGAAGGTCTCTGAAAACCTAGAAGGAATATGCAGACATGCGCTGAAAAACTTTGTATCTAAACCTTGAAATCTGCTCTGGAAGCTAGACTGCTAAAAATAGTAAGTTGTCCGTTTCAGCTCAAATTTGGCCAGCGAGCAACTTGATGTGTTTCGGATGCAGTATGACTGCTGGAATTTCAAAAAAATGCTGAGAGAATACCTAGAATTACGCACTTACTAAAAATAGTAAGTTGCCAAAATCTGATGAAATTTCAATGGAAGCTTGCTGGAAGCATACTGACCTCAATGTTAATCCCTGTTTTCAATATATTCACTTCATTTGATCTTGGATTGACCAGAAAGATGGAAACCCTAATTTTCAGACTCAACCAAATTTCACGTTTAAGCTCAATGGTGGGCACGCCCTGAAAGACAGACAACAGAAAAGGGACATAAAGAGTGAGAGAGACAATAGGAAAACTAACTAAAATCAAGCCAAAAGTTCGAGACGAAGCAAAAATTAGGGGGTCCCCATTTGCAATGGGGCGATATGTGAAAAAGGTCACAACAGGACGCCACTTTCATCATTTAAATCTTTTAAAATATATTTAAGTCCTTTTTCAATAGTTTGGACTTAAATACTTGGGCGCCAACTTTTATGTGTTAAGTGATTTAATTTTAAATCACCCTTTTATGAATATTTAAGTGATATAAAAAGAATAAAGTCAATTTGACTTTATAATAAAGTATTAAGTTAATATAACTTAAATCACTTAAATAATCATAACTTCCTCAAAACTCCATATATCTCTGTGCCGTCAGAAGCTGTCACCTCCTGAACTGCCAAGGCCTTCAGTGAGCCAATCACTAAACTCTGAAAATGAGAACGACCAACTCCTCCAGAAAATACCACTGACCCTCTAACCAATCCAGTCAACCCACAAGGGTCCAAGAAATAGGCTAACACACTGTACCTGATAACTGACTAGAGCGGGGACATCATAGCAGGTTACTTCCAAACCTTTCGTCAACAAGAAGTTGCAGAAAAGTGTAGAGCAGTCCTCTACCTTCATAGCCCTATTTGAAGCATTCAAAAATTCTCAATTTTGGACAAGGGAGTCCGCAATCTTGACACTTCAATTTAGGCTCCAACTTTATGCGTAGGTGCCCTTCTATCTGCCTTTTCCAGATCTATGTTGAATATTTATAGTGTACTAACATTGTTGTTATATGTTCTATGTTTTATGTGTGTGTTATGTTTTCTTTACGTGTGTATCATCTTTGGTTCATGTATTTCTTGTTTGTCCAGTGTATTGTGCGCGTATGTGCTTCGTGTATTCTTCATGTGTGGTTCATGTATTTCATGTGTTTGCTTTGTGTATTCTTTGAGTGCTTTGTGTATTCTTTCTATGCATCTTGTTTGCCGTATGTATGCTTTTTGTGTTTGATTTGATGGGTACTCGATTGATTATTGTGTGCTAAAATTGTTGTTATATGTCCTATATTACATGTGATCTTTATCTTTGCTTTATGTGTGTGTGCTATGTGTATTTTTCGTGTGTGTGTTTCGTGTATTCTACATGTGTGCTTCATGTATTTCGTGTGTTTTTTGCATGTATTTTTTGCTTGCTTTATGTATTCTTTGTATGCATTGTGTTTGTCTTATGTATGCTTTTGTTTATGGTTTTAGGTGTACTACATTGATTATTGTGTACTAACATTGTTGTTATATGCTAGATATATTCCATGTGTGTTTTGTTTGCTTTATGCGTGTATCATGTTAGCTCCATGTATTCCTTGTTTGTGTAGTGTATTCTGCGCATGTTTGCTTCGTGTATTTTGCATTTGTACGTGATGTATTTCGTTTGTTTGCTGCGTGTATTCCTTGCATTCATTGTGGATTCTTTTTATGTATCGTGTTTTCCTTATGTATGCTTTTGTGTATGGTTTTATTTGCACTCCATTGATTGCTCATTGTATGCTTTATTTATGATTGATTCTTGCCTTGTCTTGCGTGTGATATATCCACATCATCTTTGTATTAACATTGTGCATTGATGAGTTAATAAGTTGATGGCTAAAACTAGATCGGAAAAATATGTTAAAATTTTTTGACATTCCGAAAAAATTGGAATAAAATCACAGAGAGAAGGGCAAAGATGCCCTAGTCCTGAAGTTGTCGTATTATGATAATTATTATTGTGAGTGTCAGTTTTGAGTGTTGCAAAGTGACCTGAGATTAGCCTATATGCAAAAAAGTCAATTGAATTCAAATATAAACAAGTTTTCCTCTCATTTGAATAACTAGGCTCTATCATGTTTTTATTATGAAGATATTTGTGATGTAGAGGGATAAACAAATGCAAAACAATTAAGGTTTTCAGATTCTATAGACTTTGCTGAAGTTGTCTCAAACCCCACTTGTTAGGGTGAAATCAAAGAAACAACTTTCTTGCTTAAGCCCTCAAAGAAACCTAGGGTTTTGACAATCTTTGTGACAAAGAACACACTTAGACCTTCATAAATCACACAAATGATTGAATTAAGACTTCTCCTTTGGTGGGGACCTGGGCAACAATCTAAACAAGAACTTCACTAAGTTCCATCAATTTTCGACAGTGCGAACTAAAGTTATGAATTTTTTAAGCTTGCTGCAAACCCTAGGTCTGTAATAGGGCTGCAGATAGTATTTTTGCCACATCTCTCTCAAAACACAATAAAATCACACCAAACCAATTGCATTGGATTTTTAAAACAGTTCTCTATAGTCCCATGCAATCATAGATCCTCATATGGCCCCATACATAGCTGTACAATGCTGTTTTCAGACTGTAATTGCAAAAAACTGACAAAAAAAGTATATTTCATGGAATCTTGTGCCCACAGCTTCTTGGAGCGTGTTTTCTCTTATTGATTTTGCGTGAATGAATATGGAAAACAATAACCATTCGAAAATTCATGCTTTTCCTTCAAAAACCTAATGTAGCTTAATATCTTCTTGCACTTAAACTTGCAAAATATGCTTTCTTTTCAAGACTTCAAACCTAGGATTGCAAATAAAATATGAAAAGAGACCTTACATGGTCTTTCATGGTTGTCTAAGACCTTCACAAACTTAATTAAGACACCTAACATCAAAATCCAAAACTTACATTTTTTATGTTGCTAGATGCTCCTGCATCAATATGTGATTTATCTTTTACATTTTAGCTACAACAATCTATTTTATATTGTGTACTAATGTTTTGTAGGTCATCAACGTAATTCAATGATCATCTTCTTGTGGCAACTTATGTTGTGACATCATTTCGATAGGAATTTCATACCTAAGGTAACATTATCAATTACCATTTGTTTATTACAGTCAATTATTGTTTATTTTTGCTCTACTCGATTTAAGGTAAGGACTCTCGACCATCATTATTTGCTGTTTGTGGAGGTGGGAACATGAAAAATAGGGTTTGACTGAGGCAAACTTCTATACAACACAACCCTTTCTTGTATTTTCGCGTGTGTAGGTTACTTCCAAAACTTTCGACAACAAGAAGTTGCAGAAAAATGTAGAGTAGACCTATACCTTCATAATCCTATTCAGGGCATTCAAAAATTCTGAATTTTGGACAAGGCATCCATAGTCTTGCCCCTTCAATTTTGGCTCCAAATTTATGCACAGGTGTCCTCCTATTTGCCTTTTCCAAATCTATGTCGAATATTTATTGTGTACTAACATTGTTTATATATGTTCTATGTTCCATGTGTGTGTTATGTTTGTTTTATGTGTGTATCATGTTTGGTTCATGTATTTCTTCTTTGTCTAGTGTATTCTGCGTGTGTGTGTTTCATTTATTTCGTGTGTTTGCTCTGTGTTTTCTTTGCTTGCTTTGTGTATTATTTGATGCATCATGTTTTCCTTATGTATGCTTTTGTGTATGGTTTTATGTGTACTCCATTGATTATTGTGTGCTAACATAGTTGTTATATGTTCTATATTCAACGTGATCATTATCTTTGCTTTATGTGTGTGTGCTTTGTGTATTCTGTGTGTGTGTGCTTCTTATATTTTGCGTGTGAGCTTCATGTATTATGTGTGTTTGCTGCGTGTATTTCTTGCGTGCTGTGTATTCTTCGTATGCATTGTGTTTGCCTTATGTATGCTTTTGTTTATGGTTTTACGTGTACTACATTGATTATTGTGTACTAACATTGTTGTTATATGTTTTATATTCCATATGTGTGTTATGTTTGCTTTATGCGTGTATCATGCGTTACATCCCTTTTGTCTTGAACAAGATTATGACAATGAAATTATGGTCGTTATGTTAGTTGTGATTAACTACTTTTCATGAGAATGTGAAATTGGGATTTTTTTTTTTAATTTATGTGTTAACTACAAATATGAATGATTTTCTTATATATGTGAAAAATGAATGTGTTATGAGTTTATATTTAAAATATATATATATGTCGAGAACGATCTAACCCTAATTCTTTTTCAAGTGGTTGCAAGATTGCCAATAGCTCGAGGGAAAGGGAAATATCATCAAGGAGAGGTTGTAGTTAATAAAGGATAAAAATTATCATCAAGCCACAAGTTGGTGTAAGATAGCTATATTGAAGACGTAACTTTGGTTGAATATCTCACTTCATTAAATAATTATCAAAGTGAGTCAATTTAAATTGTGCATCACTGTAATTTTCTAGAAGTCTTATAATTAATCTTATGCACACCTTGGGAGTCATTAATACAAAATATTTAATTAAAAATAAAAGTAGCCTGATAAGCCGTTGTTTAAAGAATAAAGTTAATAATAATAAAAACTAGCTTTGGCATCGGTATTGTGGGGAGGCTGTAACACCCGCCACCCTGGCCACCAATCTTGGGAGAAAGGTCCAAGAAGAGAAGGCATGCAGATGTCTTTTGGAAAAACAAAGGAAAGTATTTGTCATTCTTGCATTTTCTCATCTCGTATTCACTCTCTCTTTTCTTCCTCATTCGTTTGGGCTTGAGCTATCTTCTCATTCTTTCTGCAATCACCTATGACTCTCTCCATTTCTGTGGAACAACATTCTTTATTTTTCTTGGGGCTTCACTTACTACTCTCTCTGTTTTGGTGTCGACCGTCAATAGCTTACATTCTCTTTCCCATCGACATTGTCTCTCGCTTCCATTATTTTGGCATTCTTCTTTGGTTCTTGAGCTGAACATCAATCTACTCGTCTCTTCATTTTGTCTTCTAGGACGACAAAAGCATTCTTTAATCACGTGAATTTCTCTAGTTAAGCAATCATCTAAATGGCAAGGTAGACCATTATTCTGTAGTTGATAGCAGGATCATTGGAGGAAGATGTTAAGAGTATAGTCGGGTTTCATACGACTTGCCAGGCACATTTGTATTAGTCTTGGTTTCTCTTAATTTTGCGTAATTTATTTGTCGCTTTAATAACTATCTTTGAATTTAAAGAATGAATTAAGAGTTGGGTCTCTTATAATAAATACTCGTTGGGTTAAAATTTAAATGCCGAGCAAGGGTGAGAGTGCTGACCGCACGAGATGTGTGCTCGTTATTGATAAATCCTTGGCCAAGGTTATGATGCTTAGATTAAGCATTTGTTAGCTATCAAGAACCAGATATACCTTTGGTTAGATTGGTCTTTCTAGTTAGGAGTACCCTATAGTGAAGGATCGACTAGGGTAGTATAGGTTCTTGACACCAGGCTTAGATAGCATGATGGTATTTATGTGATCCTTTATTGACTGCCCTTGTGAAGGCTCGGGTTTCTTTAGTGTAAGAAACACGGGAGACCAGTAGGTCTTTGGTTTGGCGGAAAAACCCTTGATGATATTTCTTTATCCCTTGAAGAGAGAGTTCTGTTCAAGCATTCCAGCTTTTAGACTGTACTTTCACATAACTCTTTCTCTCACTCTTAATTTCAGCTACATTTACTTTAACATGTTTATTTCATAGTTGTAATAAATGCTCTTTTCATTTTGAAATTAAAAGAAAAGTTAGTTATTAACCAACTGTGGTTTTCGGTTATATAAAAAATTAATTGTTTCTTTTTCAGCTGAAAATGAAAACTAGAAGTTAGTTGAGGAATTGTTTATGTAGTTATGTTTTAGATTGTTTATCTTTTCTGTTCGTTATTGCAAAAGGAAACTCTAGTAAGAAAACTAGTTAGTTAGACTCCAGCTGAATCTGGTAGTTAGTTTCCATTGTTAACTGTAGATTAGATAGAGTGTTACATCATATTTGCTTCAAGTATTCCTTGTTTGTCTAGTGTATTTTGCGTGTGTGCGTGATGTACATCGTGTGTTTGCTATGTGTATTCCTTGCATGCTTTTTGTATTCTTTGTATGCATCGTGTTTGCCTTACGTATGCTTTTGTGTATGGTTTTATGTGCACTCCTCTCAGAGCTTCTTGGAGCATGTATTCTCATTGATTTAGCATGAATGAATATCAAAAACAATAACCATTCAAAAATACATGTTTTCCTTCAAAAACCTACTATAGCCTAATGTCTTCTTGCACTTAAACTTGCAAAATATGCTTTTTTTCAAGACTTCAAACCTGGGATTGCAAACAAAATATGATAAGAGACCCTACATGGTGTTCCATGGTTGTCTAAGACCTTCACAAACTCAATTAAGACACCTAACATCAAAATCCAAAACTTACATTTTTTAGGTTGCTAGATGCTCCTGCATCAATATGTAATTTATCTTTTACATGTTAGCTACAACAATCTATTGTATTATGTGTACTAACATTTTGTAGGTCATCAACACAATTCAATCATCTTTTTGTGGCAACTTATGTGGTGACATCATTTCGATAGGAATTTCATAGGTAGGGTAACATTATCAATTATCATTTGTTCATTAAAGTGAATTATTGTTTATTTTTCCTCTACCTGACTTAAGGTAAGCACTCTCTACCATCATCATTTGTTGTTTGTGGAGGTTGGAACATGAAAATAGGGTTTGACTGAGGCAAACTCTTGTTCAACACAACCCTTTCTTGTATTTTTGTGTGTAGGTCACTTCCAAAACTTTCATCAACAACAAGTTGCAGAAAAGTGTAGAGCAAACCTGTACCTTGATAACCCTATTCCAATCATTAAAAAATTCTCAATTTTGGGTAAGGGCGTCTACAGTCTTGCACCTTCAATTTAGGGTCCAAATTTATCCGCAAGTGCCCTTCTATTTGCCTTTTCCAAATCTATGTCGAATATATATTGTGTACTAATATTGTTGTTATATGTGCTATGTTCCACATGTGTGTTAAGTTTGCTTTATGTGTGTATCATGTTTGGTTCATGTATTTCTTGTTTGTCTGGTGTATTCTACATGTGTGTGCTTTGTGTACTCTGTGTGTGTGCTTCATGTATTTCGTGTGTTTGATCCATGTATTCTTTGCGTGCTTTGTGTATTCTTTGTATGCATCATGTTTGCCTTATGTATGCTTTTCTGTATGGTTTTATATGTGCTGCATTGATTATTGTGTGCTAACATTGTTGCTATATGTTCTATATTCCGTGTGATTGTTATCTTTGCTTTATGCATGTGTGCTTTGTGTATTATGCGTGTGTGTGCTTCGTGTATTCTGCGTGTGTGCTTCATGTATTACGTGTGTTTGCTGTGTGTATATCTTGTGTGCTTCATGTAGTCTTTGTATGAATCGTTTGTGTTATGTATGTTTTTGGTTCTGGTTTTACGTGTAGTTGATTGATTATTGTGTACTAACATTGTTGTTATATGTTCTATATTCGATATGTGTGATATCTTTGCTTTATGCGTGTATCGTGTTTGCTCCTAGTATTCCTTGGTTGTCTAGAGTATTCTGCGTGTGTGTGCTTTGTGTATTTTGCGTGTGTGCGTGATGTACATCATGTGTTTGTTGTGTGTATTCCTTGCATGCTTTTTATATTCTTTGTATGCATTGCGTTTGCCTTATGTATGGTTTTGTGTATGGTTTTATGTGCACTCCTCCCATAGCTTCTTGGAGCGTGTATTCTCATTGATTCAACATGAATGGATATCAAAAACAATAACCATTCGAAAATACATGCTTTTCCTTCAAAAACTTAATGTAGCCTAATGTCTTCTTGCACTTAATCTTGCAAAATATGCACCTTTTCAAGACTTCACACCTAGGATTTGAAACAAAATAGGAAAAGAGACCTTACATGGTCTTCCATGGTTGTCTAAGACCTTCACAAACTCAATTAAGACTGCCAACACCAAAATCGGAAACTTATAGTTTTTTAGGTTGCTAGATGCTCCTGCATCAATAGGTGATTTAACGTTTACATGTTAGCCACAACAATCTATTGTATTATGTGTACTAACGTTTTGCAGGTGATCAAGGCAATTCAATCATCCACCGATCAACTTCCTGTGACAGCTTATGTTGTGACATCACTTCGATAGGAGTTTCATACCAAAGGTAACATTATCAATTATCATTTGTTTATTATAGTCAATTATTGTTTATTTTTCCTCTACCCGACTTAGGGTAAGCACTCTCTACCATCATTATTTGCTGTTTGTAATGTCCCCATTGTAGTCATTCGCTCGTTGGAAATTGATAGCCTATTCCTGGAAGCCTGTAGGCTCGTTAGAGGTAAAATTAGGGTTTCCTATTTTAGAGGGGTTCTGAAGCATTTTTGAAGGTTGGCATGTAAGAGCTTGTGATGCATGTTTGGTGGAGTTTTTAGGGTTTTGGAGGTGAGTGGAGCATATTGGATGAAGATAGGAGCAAATTGGTGACAGTATTCTTGCTGGTCTGAACATTTAATTTGCTGGTTCAGCTAATTAGGTCTGGTTATTTCCTTTCATGTTACGTTCCTTTAGCAATTCAATTCATGCTTGTAATTGGAGATGAAGTGTGAACTTTGCAGTAAGTTTGGCGCAGATTCCCATGAGAAATCATTCTAATAAACACTTGTAATTTGCAGACAATATGTATTGTAAGGCTGAGAATTAGTAGTACTGTTCCAATCATTCATGTTTTGCATTTACTTTGTGATTTTAATGCAAACACTATGACCCCTGGATGGTTTACTGCTAGTGTGGAGAAATAAACTATTGTATCATCATCTTTCACCCACTGTTTAAGTGGCAAACTCCCACTGCTGAGTGGATGCCTGCTATTAGCAGATGAATTGAATTTCATTGTAATTATCTTTCCCCCCACTGAACAAGTGGTAGAGTGGAGTCTTGATGGTCGGTTCTCTGCCTGTTTCAATTCAGTATTATTCTTCATTCCAGTTTGGTTGCTAACGACCCCTTCCCATATGCTATCACCTTGCCTCTTAGAGGATCTTGGTGAACATTCTTCGCGAAGGTTACATTCAGTTTGATTATCTTTTGAAAACTAACGTTAATCATTGGCGTAGTGCTGGTTTGTGTTGTGAAAATATTGAGAAAAAATTAAGGGGCTTATTTCGCTGCTTGTGGAGGTGTGAACACAAAAACTAGGGTTTGACAGAGGCAAACTCCTATACAACACAACGTTTTGTTGTATTTTCGCGTGTGTAGGTTACTTCCAAAACTTTCGTTAACAAGTTGCAAATAATTGTAGAGCAGTCTTGTACCTTCATAACCCTATTTCAAGCATTCTAAAATTCTCAATTTTGGACAAAGGTGTCCGCAATCTTGACCCTTCAATTTAGGCTCCAACTTTATGTGCATGTGCGCTTCTATCTACCTTTTCCACATCTATGTCGAACATTTATTGTGTACTAACATTGTTGTTAGATGTTCTATGTTTTATGCGTGTTATGTTTTCTTTATGTGTGTATCATGTTTGGTTCATGTATTCCTTGTTTGTCTAGTGTATTGTGGACGTGTGTGCTTCGTTATTCTTCATGTGGTTGTTCATGTATTTCGTGTGTTTGCTGCGTGTATTCTTTTTATACATCGTGTTTGTCTTATGTATGCTTTATGTGTATGGTTTGATGTGTACTCCATTGATTATTGTGTGCTAAAATTGTTGTTATATGTTCTATATTCCGTGTGATCGTTATCTTTGCTTTATGTGTGTGCATGCATCGTGTTTGTTCGATGTATGCTTTTCTTTATTGTTTTAGGTGTACTACATTGATTATTGTTCACTAACATTGTTGTTATATGTTAGATATATTCCATATGTGTTATGTTTGCTTTATGTGTGTATCATGTTAGCTCTATGTATTCCTTGTTTGTCTAGTGTATTCTGCGCATGTGTGCTTCGTGTATTTTGTGTTTGTGCATGATGTATTTCATGTGTTTGCTGTATGTATTCCTTGCATGCTTTGTGGATTTTTTTTTCGTATCGTGTTTGCCTTATGTATGCTTTTTTTTATGGTTTTATTTGCACTCCATTGATTGGTCATTGTATGCCTTGTTTATGATTGAATCTTGCCTTTTCTTGCGTGCGATATATGTGCATCATCTTTGTACTAATATTGTCCATTGATGAGTTCGTAAGTTGGTGGCTAAAGTCAGATTGGACAAATACATTATAATTTTTGAAATTCCCAAAAAATTGGGTTAAAATCACACGGACAAGGGTAAAGATGCCCTAGTCCTAAGGCTCTCCTATTATGATAATTATTATTGTGAGTGTCGGTTTTTTGTGTTGCAAAATGACCTCAGGTCAGCCTATAAGCAAAAATGTCAATTGATATTCATATGTAAACAAGTTTTCCCTCTCATTTGAATAACTAGGCACTATCATGTTTTAATTATCAAGATATATGTGACGCAAAGGGATAAACAAATGTAGAAAAAATAAGATTTTCAGATTCTATAGACTCCACTGAAGTTATCTGAAACCCCACTTGTTAAGGTGAACTCAAAGAAACAAATTTCTTGCTTAAGCCCTCAAAGAAACCTAGGGTTTTGAGAATCTTTATGACAAAGAACACACTCAGACCTTCATAAATCACACAAATGATTGAATTAAGATTTCTCCTTTGTTGGGGACCTGGGCAACAATCTAAAGAAGAACTTCACTAAGTTTCATCAATATTTGAGGTGCAAACAAAAGTTATGAATTTTTTAAGCTTGCTGGAAACCCTAGGTCTGTAATAGGGATGTAGATAGTATTTTTTCCATCTCTTGCCGAAAACATAAAGGAATCACACCAAACCAATTCCACTAGATTCTGACAATAAGGGCGTCTGCAGTCCTGCCCCTTTAATTTAGGTTTCAACTTTATGTGCAAGTGCCCTTCTATCTGCTTTTTTCAAATCTATGTCGAATAATTATTATGTACTAACATTGTTGTTATATGTTCTATGTTTCATGTGTGTTTTATGTTTTCTTTCCGTGTGTATCATGTTTGATTCATGTATTCCTTGTTTGTCTAGTGTATTCTACACTAGTGTGCTTTGTGTACTCTGCGTGTGTGCTTTATGTATTTCGTGTGTTTGCTCTGTGTATTCTTTGCATGCTTTGTGTATTCCTTTTATGCATCGTGTTTGCCTTATGTATGCTTTTGTGTATGGTTTTATGTGTACTCCATTGATTATTGTGTGCTAACATAGTTGTTATAGGTTCTATATTCTGTGCGATCGTTATGTTTGCTTTATGCGTTTGTGCTTTGTGTATTCTGCGTGTGTGTGCTTCTTGTATTTTGCGTGTGTGCTTCATGTTTTATGTGTGTTTGTTGGGTGTATTTCTTGCGTGCTGTGTATTCTTTGTATGTATATATTTTTCTTATGTATGCTTTTGTTTATGGTTTTACGTGTACTCCATTGATTATTGTATACTAACATTGTTGTTATATGTTCTATATTCCATATGTGTGGTATGTTTGCTTTATGCGTGTATCATGTTTGCTTCAAGTATTCCTTCGCTGTCTAGTGTATTATGCATGTGTTTGCTTCGTGTATTTTGCGTGTGTGCGTGATGTACATAGTGTGTTTGCTCATGTATTCCTTGCATACTTTGTATGCTTTTTTTCAAGACTTCAAACCTAGGATTGCAAACAAAATACGAAAAGAGACCCTACATAGTCTTCCATGGTTGTCTAAGACCTTCACCAACTCAATGTAGACACCTAACATCAAAATCCAAAACTTACATTTTTCAGATTGCTCAATGCTCCTGCATTAATATGTGATTTATCTTTTACATGTTAGCTACAATAGTCTATTGTATTATGTGTATTAACGTTTTGCAGGTCATCAATGCAATTCAATCATCCATCGATCATCTTCTTGTGGCAACTTATGTTGTGACATCATTTCGCTAGGAATTTCATACGTAAGGTAACATTATCAATTATCATTTGTTTATTATAATCAATTATTGTTTATTTTTCCTCTACCCGACTTAAGGTAAACACTCTCTACCATCATCATTTGTTGTTTGTGGAGGTGGGAACACGAAAAATAGGGTTTGACTAAGGCACTCCTATACAACACAACGCTTTCTTATATTTTCACGTGTGTAGGTTACTTCCAAAATTTTCGTCAACAAGAAGTTGCAAAAAAGTGTAGAATAGACCTATACCTTCATAACCATATTTCAAGCATTCAAAAATTCTCAATTTTGGAGAAGGGCGTCTGCAGTCTTGCTCCTTCAATTTAGGCTCCAACTTTATTTGCAGGTTGCCTTCTATCATCCTTTTCCAAATATTTGGTGAATGTTTATTGTGTGGAAACATTGTTGTTATATGTTCTATGTTCCATGTGTGTGTTATGTTTGCTTTATGTGTGTATCGTGTTTGGTTCATGTATTTCTTGTTTATCTAGTGTATTCTGCATGTGTTTGCTTCGTGTACTCTGTGTGTGTGTTTCATGTATTTTGTGTGTTTGCTTTGTGTATTCTTTGCGTGCTTTGTGTATTCTTTGTATGCATCATGTTTGCTTTATGTATGCTTTTGTGTATTGTTTTATGTGTACTCCATTGATTAGTGTGTGCTAACATTGTTATATGTTCTATATTGTGTGTGGTCGTTATCTTTGCTTTATGTGTGTGTGCTTTGTTTATTTTGCGTGTGTGTGCTTCGTTTATTCTGCTTGTGTGGTTCATGTATTTTGTGCGTTTCCTGCGTGTATTTATTGTGAGCTTTGTGTATTCTTTGAATGCACCTGCTTTTGTTTATGGTTTTATGTGTACTCCATTGATTATTGTGTAGTTACATTGTTGTTATATGTTCTATATTCCATATGTGTGTTATGTTTACTTTATACGTGTATTAGGTTTGGTGCAAGTATTCCTTGGTTGTCTAGTGTATTCTGCGTGTGTGTGCTTCATGTAGTTTGCATGTGTACGTGATGTACATCGTGTGTTTGCTGCGTGTATTCCTTGAATGCTTTGCGTATTCTTTGTATTCATCGTGTTTGGCTTATGTATGCTTTTGTGTATGGTTTTATGTGTACTCCATTGATTATTGTGTGTGAACATTGTTACTTGTTGTATGTTTCATGTGATCGTTATCTTTGGTTTATGCGTGTGTGCTTCGTGTATTCTACTTGTGTGCTTCATGTATTTCATGTGCTTACTTCGTGTATTTCTTGCTTAACTTTTTGTATTCTTTAAATACGTCGTGTTCGCTTTATGTATGCTTTTTTTTAATGGTTTTATGTGTACTCCATTGATTATTGTGTAGTAACATTGTTGTTATATGTTATATATTCCATATGTGTGTTATGTTTGCTTTATACGTGTATCATGTTTGGTCTAAGTATTCCTCGGTTGTCTAGTGTATTCTTTGTGTGTGTACTTCGTGTATTTTGCTTGTGTATGTGATGTACATCGTGTGTTTGCTGCGTGTATTCCTTGCATGCTTTGTGTATTGTTTGTATGCATCGTGTTTGTCCTATTTATGCTTTTGTTGAAAGTTTTAGGTGTACTCCATTGATTATCGTGTACTAACATTGTTGTTATATGTTAGATATATTCCATGTGTTTTATGTTTGCTTTATGCGTGTATCATGTTTGCTCCATGTATTCCTTGTTTGTCTAGTGTATTCTACTTGTGTGTGCTTTGTGTCTAACGCGCGTGTGCGTGATATATTTCGCGTGTTTGCTGTTTGTATTCCTTGCATGCTTTGTGTATTCTTTGTATGTATCGTTTAATAGGGCTGCTAATAGTACTTTTTCCCTATCTTGCTCTAAACATAATGAAATCACACCAAACCAATTGCATTGGATTCTTAAAACAATTCTCTATATTCCCATCCAATCATAGATCCTAACATGGCTCCGTACATTGCCGTACAATGCTAATTTCAGACTATAATAGCAAAAAATTGACATAAAATTGACAAAAAAGGATATTTCATTAAATCTTGCTCCCACAGCTTCTTGGAGGTGTACTCTCATTTATTCAACATGAATGAATATCAAAAACAAATACCATTTGAAAATACATGCTTTTCCTTGAAAAACCTAATGTTGCCTAGTGTCTTCTTACACTTAAACTTGCAAAATATGCGTTTCACCAGACTTCAAATCTAGGATTGCAAACAAAATATGAAAAGACAACCTACATGGTCTTCCATAGTGTTCTAAGACCTTCACAAACTCAATTAATACTCATAAGATCAAAATCCGAAACTTACATTTTTTAGGTTGCTAGATGTTCCTGCATCAATATGTGATTTATATTTTACATGTTAGCTACAACAGTCTATTGTATTATGTGTACTAATGTTTTGCAGGTCATCAACGCAATTCAATCATCCAGTAATCAACTTCTTGTGGTTACTTATTGTTGATGTGATTTTTGTGACCGCACCAATCAACAGAACAAAGTTGTCCGAAGGCTACTCCATTCTCTCTTGATCAAAGAATCCCGTGCGCTAAGATTGCTAGTAAGATCGCACGTTCAACTCCAAGGTTCCGAAATGCTTTGGAATACCCTCAGTAGGTTTGTTGTGATTTGCTGTTTTTCACGAGGGGACTTACACAATCGTTCAAAAGGTTTGTAGTTGACAACAAGTTAAAGATTTGAAGGGGATTTCGTGCGAATGATTTAGCTTTGATGTGCGACTTTTCCTAAAACTAACCAAAATTATGCGGAATTGAATGGTTGCAGAGATTAGAAAATTACGTCCTAGTCTAAATGCAAGAGGTATTGAGCTTGACTTCAATGAACTTCAACCGAACGTTGCCTTGCCTCCTATTGGACAGCTTCGACAAGGTTGGTGCAATCTTCAAGGGAGCAAAAAGATGTTCGATTCACGATTCAACAATGCAAATACCATCAAAGTGATGCATACATGCACATGAATCTTGACTGAAGTTAAATTTAAAAGGTATTCTAGTTGACCACACAAGACAAACTTACCATCAGTAAGCTTGTTAGTGGTATGGATTAATGAAACTCATTTAAATCAAACACAACCACCCATAATTAACTACTTGCATGAAAATTACTCTAATTTCAAATCCTACTTGAAGTCGAAGGACGAAGAAACCTCACAAACTACTCATGACAAAAGTGGAGTTCACCGTCAATGAAATTCTTTTATTATGGTAGCCTTCGTAACAATTTCTTACAAAATTCTCAAAGGGAGAATTCCCCTTCTCCTTCAAACAATGCAATGAAACTATTCTAACTCTAATTATCCCTTTATGCTGTAGCAAAATGTCTACTCTATAGTCTGATCTGATGTCTAACTAACTAGTGTACAAATGAGGGGACTCCCCTTTATATAGCTGGCCAATCCAATGAATGGTCCAGATCAAATTACAATGGACGGCTCAGATCGAGCCACCTCAGCCCTAGACAAGATTCACCCTAAAAACCACCAGAAGGTGGAAGAGTGGCGTCATTAATGATCTCAAAAAATAGCATATTCCTCCTTGACCATTATGGGCAATTAATGCCCACTATCCCTCCAGAAGATTCTCGTCCATAACTTTGTTTCCATTGCTCTTCTCTCTGACCGCGTAAGGTACGAATCGGGCCAACACTGATTCAACTTCCAGTTCTGAAATCGCCGGAGTAAGGTTGAGCTGATATTCGAGGATGGCGACCATTTGCTCCTGTCGGTCACATGACTTTCTCCAACCCTCAATGGACTCCTGCGTACTCTGAATGATAGCTGAAAATGTAGAGATATTCTCAAAGTCTAGTTGAGCAAACCCCCTCATCTCCAAGAAGAACGGCTGCAACCTCCTTTTTAGTCCATCGATCACCACCTCCTCAGGAGTTAATCTCTTGGCGAACAATGCCTCCAATGTGTTGAAGACGCCCTCATGGATATTTCTCATAGCTTTTCTGATTTTAGATGACTCTGTCGCTGCCATGTCGAAGAAGCCTTTGCTAGTGAACGCAGCCGAATGCCAACCAAGAAAGTCATATCTATTGCCAGCTTTAATCACCCCTTCATCAACTAAAGTCTGCATGGGTACACGCATCAAAGCAGCCAGGTGAGGGATGGTCTTGTCCCAGAATATATGAGTGTCACCCCAAGCCTGCTCAATGTTCTTCAAGCGTGAGAGGATACCAGAAGCACTCTGAAAAGAGGAGACAAGATCAGCCATGAATTTCTTAGCTTCAACACGGACACCGCCTACCCACTTATCTCCTTCTTGAATAGCCTTCCTCATTTCTTCGAGTCCACTAATTGACTCCCGTGGCAACTCAGGTGGAAGCTCTACTGCTGGGTTCTCTTGAGCACATGGATGTGCTAGATGCCGTACATATCCAACTAATGCCTTATGCTCCTTCTTCAATCTCTTATACTTTTCCTCCTTTTGTACCATCCTATCCCTCAGCGCCTGGAAGGAATTTTCTGCCTCCTCAACAACCTGAGCTTCGGAAGGACGCCGTAACTCAATCGTAGTGACTGTATAGTTTTCAGGCATCACATCACCTAGATCATAGTGCTCCCTCGGAACAGCAACATGGAAAGTGTGCGAACCAGCCTCATCCATTTCCATTCGGGAATATTTTCTGGCTCTCTTCCTCTTGGGTGACCCACTTGTTCTATTCAAGAGCTCCTCCATTTCTATCGTCGGGTTGGTGTCATCTTCCTGATCTCTTCTTATTCCACATGAGAGCTAATTTGGAGCATTCTGCTGAGTGCCATAGATAATAAGAGGCTGCTCCTCTGTTGCCTCAACTTCATGAACCTCCTCTTCTGGAGCAACATTTGGCCGAGGCTCATTCGTCTCCATATGTTGACAATCTTCCTCATGAGCTCTAACCTCAGGTTTCGTAATATCTTCCTCCGCAAAAGCTGCCTCAAGTGCATGATCAAAGCGAATGTCTGTCTCTGTTTCTTCTCCTTCTAGCTGATCGGCACTCTTGGGAGCATTGGCACTCTGATTGTCCAGTTCTCTTGGAAACGGCTGGTTAACTTCTCCAATTTCTTGCTCCTCATTCACTCTAGCCCTTTGGTTTGCAAACATCGAGACTTCATGCACGTTGGAGGATTGAGCCAACAACTGAGTAGGCGATGTCTCCTCCGATCTCTGAGGTTCAAGCTGAATTGGTTCTTTCTGCTGTTGCAGCTCTACAGCTTGGGCAATTCGCTTCCTCTTCTTTGCTGACACTGGTGGCCTCCGATCGCCCATGAGACTGTATGAGAAGGCAATGGATCTTCTCTTCAGCCTATGAACATGCCCATCCACCCAACTTCTCGTGAAGGTCAAGACAGGCATAGACAAAGTGTCTAAGTCTGTAATCTCTAGCTTAGCCCAATCTGGTGGTGGGATTGGCGTCTTCTTTATTGACTCGTAGTCTGGGTGTGTAAGTTTGGCATCTTCATCAACTTGATCTGGAACCTGGACCAGCTCGCACTCTCTGATTAACTTAAGAGGCAATTTGGAGAACATTCTTCTTCTAATCTCACCTTCATCTTGTGCATTTTCCCAAAAATCCTCTAAGTGAGCCTTATGCCTGTATTCTTCACCCTGTATAGTTCCAATCTTCCCTCGAGGATCAAAGTCCTACCGGCTGGAGTGGAGACTGAGGCAATAAAATTGCAATTCATCCTCTGCTTCCCTGGCTGCCTGCAGAGAAGGGCACTCCTTGGTTGAATTTCCCATGACAATAGGAAACTGCAAACCTCCTTTCTTCTTCTTTTTTATAATTTTGTCATAGGCAATGAGTTGCCTAGACACTTCTAACATCACCATTCTATTAGTGGGGTACCTTGGCAGTCAGAAGGTATAGGAATGGAACCCTGACAGCCTTATGTATGTAAACTTCGGGAATTGGACAAACCAAAACCCGTACTGCTCGATCAACTCTTGCGCCTCCTTAGATATTCTCTGCTGCAATCTCCCTTGAAGAGACCTCGTGAGATACATTGTGAAGGCGTCATTCACCCTCTTGAAGTGAGAGGTGCTCGTCAAATGTAATTGCCTGCATGCTTCATGAATCTTGAATTGATTAAAGCCACACCCAATCGGCTCCTGGTACCCTAGCCCCTTATATCTTGTCATTCGAGCCAACATGTAGATGACATATGAGTTCATGTAGAACGTCTTCGTTCTCCTTAGATTCTTGAACTGCTCATTAATGTTATCACTGATCATTTGTGCCCAATCTACATACTCTTTTCCTTCTAGTACCACGTTGATATAAAAGAACATGCACGGCTCAAACACATATGCTTGTGGGCTGCCATTAACTCGACTGAGCATCATGATGAGATTGCAGTACTCCTGCTTCAACTCCTTCAAAATAATCTGCTTTGGCAACTTGGCGCCAGGAGGCTTGGGCTTCCTCATCCACGTGGTATTAATCCTCTTCGCACATTTATCAAAAGATGTAGCATACATCTTATCAGCCCTCTCCTTAGACTTGTATAACATTTTATCTGCTGCTGGAATTCTGAATGCTTCGCCAATTGCGTTAGGTGTGAAATTAGCCAGCGGCATGCCATCTGGAGAGACAATTGTCCAGTGGTCAGAATCGTAGAAGTTCGCACATTCCATAATCAGCTCATGACACCGAACTGTTGGTGGAAAATCGACAGCTGCATACAACCCACTTCTCATAATGTTGTGCGAAATCACCGTCGGAGGATTGCCACCTTGCCCATATATTCTTCTCTTGAAGGCTTCAAGGTTGAAAGAATCGAGGTTGGTGTCTGTCAGACTTCCTAGCTTCGATACAATCACTTTCCAGCTTTTCATTTCTATTCACAAAATTGCGAAGCTGGAATTTGTGCTGGAGAGCTGAAAGTGATTGTTGAGTTTGAGTAATTGTTGAGAGTTGCTTAATATTGAGAAATTTATGAAGTTGGATTATTTTCTGAGTTGTTGAAGTTGAGAAAATTATTTCTCCAAGTTGCTGAAAGTTGAGAGTGCTGAGTTTGATTTCTTTTCGAAGAGCTGAAATTATTGTGGCTGCAAGTTGCTGAGAGTTTGAATTCGACAAGTTATGAAGAAAATTTTCTTCTGGGTATTGAAGATCTTCGACGAGAAGTTGATTTCCAAGTCTTCTACACTTCACCAGGGCCTTCGGGATGAAGAATTTAATCGGTGCTCGAGTTATGAATTTTCTTAAGGGAAAATTTAAAAATTTTCTAAGGAAAATTAAATAAAATGTGTTTCTAAGATAAAGTTTTTCCAGATGATGAATTTGAAATGGATTGCCTAGATAATTTCGATTGAACTCTTCACGAGATGAATTTTCCAGAGTCAGAGGTGAATGAAATTAAAAAATTTGAATGACAGAGCTCCAGTTGGTGAATAAAATTGATTAAAAGATGAATTTAAAATAAATATTTTTGAAAGTTAAAAATGCTCCAGTCAAAGTTGAACTTCTAGAAGATTAAGATTCTAGGCGTCGAAAGACAAGTGTCGAAAATGCCAGAGGGGGGAAATTCGGATTCTTGAAGAGAGGTAGTGGAGCTTTAATGTACTGGCTAAAATAAGCTCCCTTCTAGAATTCGATTTTTGCTATAAGAATTGAGAAGTTTTCCATTTCTTTTCACAGTTGAAGAAATTCGATTTGCTCTAAGCTTGATGTTGCAGTGAGTTGCTGAGGCTGAAGTGTTGAAGAAGTTCAAAATTTTGCTGAAGCTGAAGGTTGCTGAAGAAGTACAATTTGAAGAAGACTGCTGAAGCTGAAGCTTGAAATGATCACATTGCTGAAGTTGAATGTTATTGAGGAAGTGCGCACTTGCTAAGTTACTTGAGATTGCTGAAGTTCGAATTTAAAAGAATCTAAGTTGCTGATTGAAGTTGGGCAATTTTCTCTAGTGTTGAAGTTATTGCAGCCAACTTAGAAAATTTGCTGAGAGTGTGAAGTCGCTGAAGCTTAGTTGTTGTAACTTTCTAAGTGTTGAAAGTTCAAATTTGTTGAAGGAGAAGTGAGGTTTGCAAAAGAAATATGAATGTTGCAACTTCTTGAAGTCGACTGGCAGCCTTGCAAAATATTTTATTTATTTTTCTAAGTTAATTTGCTGATGGATGTTTATCGTTTTTTAGGATGGCTAAAGCAAGAACAACTGGCAAGGACAACAATGGTGCATCCAGGCAAGCTGTTATCAAGAAGCTGAGCAAGCCTTTCATGCCGGAATCAAAGTTTACTTCAAAGTTGGCCAAGCTTGCTGACACGAATTTGGGCTCTTTCAACTTGGAGACTTTCAAGAATCGGATGCTGGGGATTGGCAGTCATCAACCTTCAGCCACTTCACACAACATCATTTGAAGTGGATTATATGCAGTTGCTGGTTTCCCACCAGCTATTCAGTGCTCGGAGCTGATGATGGAGTGCACCAACTGCTATGAGAAGGATCACAGATCAATTATGTCACTAGATGGTCAAGTGCTCGCCAACCTCACTCCTGCTGCTATTGGTGAAGCTTTTGGGATTCCAACACACAGGAATATGATTTACAAATCAAGGGAGCGAGCTGAGCGAATGTATGCTTCTGCATTCGAGAGATGTACAGAGACAATCAATACTCGTTGGATGAGCAACCCCAAGCCCTCTCGTACAAAACTGCCAAGGCAGATTATATCAGATGACTTGAAGCAGGAGTATTGTGATCTTATCATGATGCTGAGCAGAGTTGGACGCTGCCCTCAAGCATTTATTTTTGAGCCGTGGATGTTCTATTACATCAACCTCGTGCTGGAAGGAAAGGAGTACGTCAACTGGGCTGCAATGATCAGTGACAATTTACACGAACAACTCCTGAGCTTGAGAAGAACGAAGACCTTTTACATGGGCTCTTACATTATTTACATGCTGGCCCGTATGACGAAGTATAGGGGGATTTCATATAAGGAGCCTGTTGGTTGTGGCTCTCACCAATTCAAAATTCACGAGGCTTGTCTGCAGCTGCGTTTGACAAGTACTATTCATTAGAAGCGTGTCAATGACGCCTTCACCATGCACATCACGAGCGAATGCATCACAGGATCTCGAGGGAAGCCCAAGAATTGATTGAGAGGTATGGGTGCTGGTTTATATAGTTTCCAAAGTTTTCTTATATAAGACTGCAAGGATTTTCTTCATACCCATATAGGCTACCTAAGTACCCAACCAACAGAATTTTAATGTTAGAGATATCCAGGCAATTGGTTGCCTTCGATAAGATTTAGAAGAAAAAGAAGGTAGGAGTTGACTTCCCAATTGTCATGGGCAATTCAGATGAAATGTGTCCATTACAGGCAGCTAGAGAAGCTGAAAGTGAGCTTCAATTCTTTCATTTTTCCTATCACACCAGCAGACAACACTATGATCCGCATAACAATATTAGATGGGTAATGTTAGAGGAATTTAAACATAAGGCAAACATTGAGGATTATTGGGCTGGTGCATTAGACGAAGCAGAAGTCAAGAAGAGAATGTTCTCTAGGTTGCCAATAGGCATGATTAGGGAGTGTGAAGTCATTCCAGTACCAGACCAGGTGGATCAGGACATGAACGTTGTCCATCCGGATTATGAGGCAGTGAGAGATACTCCACTTCCACTCCCAGATTGGTCAGAACCAGAGATTGTTGATTTGGACACACTTTCTATTCCAGTCTTGACATTTACTAGAGCGTGGGTTGATAGGCATGTGAGTAGATTGAAGAGTAGGTCAATTTCCTTGACTTACAATTTGATGGGAGATCACAGGACACCCACCACTAGCAGGAAAAAACAAATTACACGAGGTCCAAAATCTCGAAGGAGCCAGTTCGGCAGGAGCCTGTTCAGCCGGAGCCTCCAAGAGTTGTAGTTGAATCACCCACGCCATTGGAGACACGTTCTCCAAGCATACAGGAGGTTTCTTTATTTGCTGATCAAAGGAATGCATTGAATCAGGTGCAGGAGGTACATGAAGATAATCAGTCACCACGGAGAGAGTCAGTTGGCCAGAGTGTCAACGCACCTAGTAGAGATGATTAGCAGACCGATGAGGGGACTACTA
Source organism: Sequoia sempervirens (assembly GCA_007258455.2). NCBI lineage: Eukaryota > Viridiplantae > Streptophyta > Pinopsida > Cupressales > Cupressaceae > Sequoia > Sequoia sempervirens. Next base: position 311,531,030 of record VDFB02193867.1, read on the forward strand.
CCGACCCTCAGTTTCAGCATGAGTTAGAGGCGGCTTTGGAAGATGATGATATAGTTTCAGGAGATACTTAGCCACTTGAGGCCGATGAGCCTCGCCAGAATGATATAGAAGTTGAACAAGTCCGAGAAATAGAAGCACAAGAACAACAACCCTTTGTTATCCAACATATTGTATATGATTGGCTCAGAGATAGGATGAGAGAAGCCCCAGTGAAGAGATTGATCCAGAGATAGAAATGGAAGAGTTGTTAAACAGGATCAACGCGCGTCCACAAAAGAAGAGAGCACGAAAATTTTCAAAGATATCGACTGATGAGGATGGCTCTCGCACCCTTCATATAGCGGTGCCACAGGTTGATTGTGATCGAGACGAAGTAGTGCCAGAGAATTATGTGATCACAACTATGGAGTTAGGACGCGCCACAGGTGCACAGATTGTGGAGGAATGTGATAACTCCTACCACGCACTCAAGGACAGATTATTTAAAAAGGAAGGAAAGTATAAGAAGTTGAAAAGGGAGCATAAGGCTTTGATAGGATATATGCAGCAGTTGTCTCGTCCTTGTGGGCAGGAGATTCCAGCAATAGAACTTCTAGCTGAAATACCTAGAGAGTCAATTAGTGGCTTGTTGGAGTTGGGGAAGATGGCACAGGAGGCAGATAAATGGGTTACAGGAGTTCGTGCTGAGACAGAAAAGTTCATGGAAGACCTTGCTCATGCTTTCCAGCAGGCTTCCAATATTTCAACACGGATGGAGGCAGTTGATCAGGCCTGGGGTGATGCTTCTGTTTATCAGAGCAAAGTTATTCAGTGTCTTGAGGCATTAAGGCATACTCCTTTGCAGATGTTGATCGATGGAGGAGTCATTCAGGAGAATGATAGATACGACTTTTCTAGATGGTACTCTTCAGTAGTCACAGGATGTGGTTTCTTTGACACAGCACAGGCGGATTCAGCTAGAGTTCGAAAGGCTATGGAAAACATTATTGATGGGGTCCAGAATACTTTGGAGGCAATATTTGCTATACGCCTGAATCCCAATGAGGTGACTACTGATAATTTGAGTAGGCTGGCACCTTTCTTTTCAGAGGTGAAGACCTTTGTGCAGGACGACTTTGAGAACACTTCTACTTTCTCCAGCTTGATTCAGAGTACACAGGATGCCTTAGTTGCTTGGAGAAAATCTTGCACACGGCACGAACAGTCAATCATGGTGTTAGAGTTTCAGCTTGATTGCATTCCACCTATTTCAGTTTAGGAGGTTGAGGCTATACTTGCCAGATTCATTGAGTTTGCAGCCAGGGAGAAGGAGAACGGGAATGCACTACTGGACGATGATCTTCTAGAAGACTGATTGTGGGCATTAATTGCCTTTACTATTTTGGGAGTGAGTGGGGAATCTTTGATTCATTTATTGCACCACTCCCTATTCTGGTGGTTTTTAGGGTTAGGGCTGAGGTGGCTTAATCTTAGCCGTCCATTGGACCGGGCTATCTATAAAAGGGGGAGTCCCCCTCATTTGTAATTCATTAGAATAGAGATTAGATTAGAGGAGACATTAGAGAGTAGACATTTTGTTAGAGAGATCGTTTGATAGCTTAGCATAGTGTGGAGGAGGAAAGTTTTCCTTTGAAAACTTTTGTAAGAGATTGTTGTGTAACACTTTCATAATAGAAGATCTTTTCATTGATGGTGAAATTTGTCTTTGTTATAGACAGCTAGCAAGGTTTCTTCATCCCTTCGACTCCAAGTAGCGTAAAGTAGCTTAAGATTAGCATTTTCATTTCATGCAAGTAGATAGTAGTTGTGGATTTGTGGCATTGATCAAGGCAACTTCATTTTATTCCATACCACTAGCGGCTTGCTGACGGCAAGTTTGCCTTGTGTGGTCTACTGGAGCATTTCATAAACTTAACTTCAGTTGTAGCTCATGCCTTGGTATGCGTCGTTTTGACGGTATCTTGATGTTGGGTTGTAACTTGAAAATTTCTTACCATTCCCTTGAAGATTGCACCTACTTTGTGTAAGCTGTCCAGCGTGAGGCGAAACAGAGTTTGGTTGAAGCTTGTTGAGATTGATCCCACGTCCCGCCTTAGAATAGAATCTAGAACCTTCTTACCCTCATACTCATTTATGTTTAGTTCATTTCTGGTTAGCTTTAGGAAAACATACCCTACTGCTAAATCATACGCATAAAATCCCCTTCAAATCATCCATCTACTGTTAACTGCAAGTGTCTTGAACAATTGTGTAAGTCCCCTTGTGAAAACAACAATTCACAACCAACCAACTGAGGGTATTCCAAAGCATTTCAGAACCTTGGAGTTGAACGTGCAATCTATCTCGCAATCTTAGCGCATGAAATACTTTGATCAAGAGAGAATGGAGTAGCCTTCAGACAACTTTGTTCGGCTGATTGGTGCGGTCACAAAAATCACATTGTAAGCACTCTCTACCATCGTCAATTGCTGTTTGTGGAGGTGGGAACACGAAATCCAGGGTTTGATTGAGGAAAACTCCTATACAACACAACTCTTTCTTGTATTTTCATGTGTGTAGGTTACTTCCAAAACTTTCGTCAACAACAAGTTGTAGAAAAGTGTAGAGCAGACCTGTACCTTCATAACCCTATTCCAAGCATTCAAAAATTCACAATTTTGGGCAAAGGCGTCCAGAGTATTGCCCCTTCAATTTAGGCTCCAACTTTATGCGCAGGTGCCCTTCTATCTACCTTTTCCAATTCTATGGCGAATATTTATTGTGTACTAACTTTGTTGTTATATGTTCTATGTTCCATGTGTGTGTTATGTTTTCTTTGTGTGTGTATCATGTTTGGTTCATGTATTTCTTGTTTGTCTAGTGTATTCTGGGTGTGTGTGCTTCATGTACTCTGCATGCGTGCTTCATGTATTTCATGTGTTTGCTTCGTGTATTCTTTGCGTGCTTTGTGTATTCTTGTATGCATCGTGTTTGCCTTATGTATGCTTTTGTGTATGGTTTTATATATATTCCATTGATTATTGTGTGCTAACATTGTTGTTATATGTTCTATATTCTGTGTGATTATTATCTTTGCTTCATGCGTGTGTGCTTTGTGTATTTTGCATGTGTGTGCTTCGTGTATTCTACGTGTGTGCTTCACCAATTGCGTGTGTTTGCTGTGTGTATTTCTTGTGTGCTTTGTGTAGTCTTTGTATACATCGTGTTTTTCTTATGTATGGTTTTGTTTATGGTTTTACGTGTAACCCGTTGATTATTATGTACTAACATTGTTGTTGTATGTTCTATATTCCATATATGTGATATTTTTGCTTCATGTATTCCTTGGTTGTCTAATGTATTCTGCGTTTGTGTGTTTTGTGTATTTTGCGTGTGTGCGTGATGTACATCGTGTGTTTGCTGTGTGTATTTCTTGCATGCTTTGTATATTCTTTGTATACATCGTGTTTGCTTTATGTATGCTTTTGTCTATGGTTTTATGTGCAGTCCTCCCATAGCTTCTTAGAGCATGTATTCTCATTGATTCAGCATGAATGAATATAAAAAACAATAACCATTCGAAAATACATGCTTTTCCTTCAAAAACTTAATGTAGCCTATTGTCTTCTTGCACTTAAACTTGCAAAATATGCACCTTTTCAAGACTTCAAACCTAGGATTGCAAAAAAAATATGAAAAGAGACCCTACATGGTTTTCCATGGTTGTCTAAGACCTTCACAAACTAAATTAAAACTGCCAACATCAAAATCGAAAACTTACACTTTTCTGGGCTTTAGATGCTCTTACATCAATAGGTGATTTATCTTTTACATGTTAACTGCAACGATCTATTGTATTAAATTTGCACTAATGTTTTGTAGGTCATCAAGACAATTCAATCATGCATCGATCAACTTCTTGTGACAACTTATGGTGTGACATCACTATCAGAGGTGTTTCATACCAAAGGTAACATTATCAATTATCATTTGTTTACTATTGTCAATTATTGTTTATTTTTCCTCTAGCCGACTTAGGGTAAGCACTCTCTACCATCATTATTTGCTATTTGTGGAAGTGGGAACACAACAACTAGGGTTTGACTGAGGCAAACTCCTATACAACACAACATTTTATTGTATTTTCGCATGTGTAGGTTACTTCGAAAACTTTTGTCAACAAGTTGCAGAAAAGTGTAGAGCATCTCTGTACATTCATAACCCTCTCTGAAGTATTCAAAAATTCTCAATTTTGGACAGGGGCAATCATAATCTCCACCCTTTCATTTAGGCTCCAACTTTCTGCATAGTGTGATGAACCACACTCCAGTGATCCACTTTGCTACCACTGTAGTGATATGCTCTGACACCACTGTGATGAACCGACACTTTAGTGCAATGATTTCACGGTGCTTGTAGGTCTGATTAGGGCGTTGGTGCTTGTCTTTCTTGTGTTTGGGAATTAATGCTAATGATAATACATAAATTTAACAATCAATTGCATGTAATATGAACCCGAAATGAACTAAACTTCAATTGATAACACAAGAAGTCCCAAATTCATAATTAATAGACTTTCTTCATTACAAGAGAGAGTACATAATGGGACGGCTTGCATACAATTCAAGAGATACTCAAGCAAGATTCAAAATGACCTTTAAGATGCATTCTACATGATATAAGAGCTTACATGGCATAGATAACTAGCATCAAATTCAGGAGGCAATACATCTTATGTCTTAATTCTACTTACAGCCAAACTTCACTGTGAACAGTGACTGCTACAGTACCCGCGCCCATTAAAATGCACATAAAAACAAACTTACAACTTTCTCCCACCGAATGTTTGAAGAAATAGCTTCTAATACTAAGGGCGCCCCCTTAGGGAAAGAAAGCAGCCACAAAGATGAGGCGTTTTATTTCCTCCAAGCTGATCAAACCCTCAAGAAGGTGCGGCTGGTTGTAGATGAAGAAATCAGCTTTCAAAAACTTCCAAAATGCAAATAACTACCTCTAGATGGCGAATGGAGATGCTGGCAGCAAAAACCCTTCCGAAAGATGCCTCCAACAACTTGTTATCAGCAATTCCAAGCTCCAAAAAGTAGCAACAAGAAAATAACCAGCACTTTAGGGTGGTCTTTCACACCTTCAAGATGCCAAATCCTAACTACAAGCCCCAAACCAGGCTTACCCACTGCTGAAATTGAGAAACCCTAGTTTCTCTCTTCCACAATCTCCAACTCCCAAGTTTCATTCAACAAAATATCATCATGCATGAATGGGTCGAACTTTCTCTTCTCCCTTTATAATTTCACTTTGAAAACACTATTCATTAAAAAATCACTATTCACTTAAGTTATTTCTTTTTTTCACTTTAGGGATGAATAGTAACAAAATAGAAAGTGACCCCTTTAAAATATAGACACATGGTCCCTAAGCCTGAGAAAGTGACATAAGTGGTGATGATCAATAATTTAAGCTCCAATTACACGCCAAACGCGCAAATTCACCACGTCACCAAGCTCCGGATACTATTATTGCAATTTACCGACCAAGTGCTCGGTCAAGTGTCCCTCTATCTAGACCCATTAGCCTACGAGGATCGACATAATAGGCTAATCCAATGACTCTGATGCTCGTGAAAGAATGGGGACATTACAGTCCGCCCTCCCTGAGATTGCTTGTCCCCAAGCAATCATTACTGCGAAGAAACTTCACTCCTCGGAAGGCCTGAAAGAAGAACTATGGAATGTCCCATGCATCGTTAACTGCCTCCTGACACGCCGGCATAAACACACCTACGCAAAAAGTCCCTGGGTCTTGTTGACGTGGTTTTTGTGACCGCACCAAACAGCAAAACAAAATAGTTTGGGGCTACTCCGTTCTCTCTTGATCAAAGTATCTCGTGCGCTAAGATTGCGAGAAAGTTCGCACGTTCAACTCCAAGGTTCCTTAAGTGCGAATAGACCCAGTTTGGTTGATGTGTATTTGCTGTGTTCTTACGAGGGGACTTACGCAATTGTTCAGACTTCTTGCAGTTAGCAGCGGGTATAGGATTTGAAGGAGATTCTTGTGTATATGATTTGGCAATGAGTTTCATTTTCCTAAAAACTAATCAGAAGTATACTGAAAGTAAGTGAGTATAGGGCCTAAGAAACTTATATTCTACTCTAAATGCAGGATATGTGGGGCTTCGTTCCAATAGACTTCAACCAGATTTCACCTAGCCTCACGTCGGACAGCCTCAGTAAAATCGGTGCAATCTTCAAAGGGATAGCAAAAGATGTTCAAACTATGACTCAACATGCATACACCATCACAACGATGCATATAAGCATACAAATCACAATTGAAGTTAAACTCAAGATGATTTCCAGTCGACCACGCAAGGCGAACTTATCATCAACGAGCCGCTAGTGGTATGGAATAAAGTGAAGCTATCTCAATAAAACACCACACATCAAAGTAAACTACTTGCATGAGATGAAAATTATACTACTTGGATTCGAAAGGAAGAAGAGACCTTGCTAGCTATTCATGACAAGACGAATTCCACCATCAATGAAAAGATCTATTATCATGAAAAGTGTTACACAACAATCTCCACAAAAGTTTTCAAAGGGAAAACTTTCTTTCTCCTCCACACTAACAAAATGTCTACAATGCTCTACTATACTCTACTCTCTAGCCTCTAAGCTCTAACTCAATTCTGATTCTGATCTCTAATGTCTTACAAATGAGGGGGACTCCCCCTTTTATAGCTAGCCAAGTCCCAAAAGACGGCTAGGGTTACAATTAATAGAGTGGCCAGAATCGTGCCACCTCAGCCCTAACCCTAAAAACTGCTAGAATGGGGAGTGGTACATTAAATGAATCAAAGATTCCCACTCACTCCCAAAAATAGTAAAGGCAATTAATGCCCATATTCAGCCTTCTAAAAGATCCTCGTCCAGTAGTGCATTCCCATTTGCCTTCTCCCTGGCTGCAAACTCCACGAATTTGCGAAGTACAGCCTCAACTTCCTGAACTGAAATAGGTGGAACACAATCTAGCTGAAACTCTAACACTGTGACTGAATGTTCATGTCGTGCACAAGACTTTCTCCAAGCAGCTAAAGAATCCTGCGTGTTCTGAATCAAGGTGGAGAAGGTAGAAGTATTCTCGAAATCGTCTTGTACAAAGGTCCTTACATTAGAAAAGAAAGGCACCAGCAAACCCCTCAAATTATCAACATTTACTTCATCCGGACTCAATCGCCTAGCAAATATGGCCTCAAAGGTATTCTGAACTCCATCTATAATATTGGCCATAGCCTTATGTACTCTAGCTGAATCCGCCTGTGCCGCATCGAAGAAGCCACGCCCCATGATAGCTGAAGAATACCACCTAGAGAAATCATACCTGTCGTTCTCCTGAATGACACCTCCATCGATTAGCAGTCGCAATGGCACATGCCTCAATACCTCAAGATGCTGGATAACTTTGCTCTGGTAGATAGAAGCATCTCCCCAAGCATGATCCACTGCATCCATCCGTGTCAAAATACTAGAGGCCTGCTGAAAAGCAGAAGCAAGGTCCTCCATAAATTTCTCTGTCTCGGCACGAACTCTTGTGACCCATTTGTCTGCCTCCTGTGCCATCCTCCCCAACTCTACCAAGCCGCTGATCGACTCTCTAGGTAACTCTGCTGGAGGCTCTATCACTGGAATATTTTGCCCTTGAGATCGAGACAACTGTTGTACATATCCAATTAAAGCTTTGTGTTCTCTTTTCAACCTTTTGTATTTTCCTTCTTTCTTGAATAATCTGTCTTTGAGGGCAAGGTAGGAGTTATCACACTCCTCTACAATTTGCGCACCAGTGGGGCGTCCCAAATCCAAAGTTGTGACCACATAATTCTCAGGTACTGCTTCATTTCGGTCACACTCAACTCGTGGCACAGCTACATGAAGAGTGCGAGAGCCATCCTCTTCAGTGGATATCTTCGAAAATTTTCTTGCTTTCTTCTTCTGTGGAGGTGCACTGATCCTGTTCAGAAACTCTTCCATCTCAACTGCTGGATCAAGCTCCTCACTGGGGCTTCTTCTCATTCTGTCCTTAAGCCAATCAGGCACATCATACTGTATATCGAAGGGCTGTTGCTCCTGTGCCTCGACTTCTCTAACCTGTTCGACCTCTACATCATTCTGGCAAGGTTCATCATCCTCAAGTGGCTGAGTGTCACCTGAAACTATATCATCATCATCATCATTCATGGCCGTCTCTAATTCCTGCTGAAACTGGGGGTCATTAATAGTCCCCTCATCATCCTGCTGATCAACCCTAACAGGTGCGTTGACGCTCTGGCCAACCGACTATCTCTGTGGAGGCTGAATATTATCCTGTACCACTTGCACCTGATTCAGTGCATTTCTCTGATCAGCAAATAAAGAGACCTCCTGTATACTTGGAGAACGTGTCTCCAATGGTGATGCAACTGTAACCCGTGGAGGCTCTGGCTGAGTAGGCTCCTGTCTAACTATCTTCTTCCTTCTGGACTCTGGACCTCGTGTAATCTGCTTCTTTCTGCCAGTGGTGGGTGTCCTGTGATCTCCCATCAAATTATAAGTCAGGGCAATTGACCTACTCTTCAACATGTTTACTCGCTTATCAACCCATGCTCGAGTGAATGTCAGGACGGGGATAGAAAGCGTGTCCAAATCAGCAACTTTAGGCTTTGACCAATCTAAAGGTGGAAGTGGAGTATCTCTTACTGTTGCATAATCCGGATGAACAACATCCATATCCTCACTGACCTGGGCTGGAACTGGAACAACCTCACACTCCCTGATCAAAGTGATGGGCAACCGAGAAAACATCCTTTTCCTTACTTCAATCTCATCCACCGCATCAGCCCAATAATCTTCTATAGTGGCCTTATGGTTAAATTCTTCTGACAACACCCATTTGATGTTGTGATGTGGGTCATAGTGCTGTCGGCTTGTATGATATGAGAAATGGTAAAATTGGAGTTCACTTTCAGCTTCTCTAGCTGCCTGTATTGAGGGACACACCTCTTCCGAGTTGCCCATGACAATAGGGAATTCTACCCCTCCCTCCTTCTTCTTCTTTTGAATTTTATCAAAGGCCAGCAACTGTCTAGATATCTCTAGCATTAAAACTCTATCTGTTGGGTATTTAGGCAGCCTATATGGGTATGATGAGAAACCTTGCAGCCTAATGTAAGAAAATCTCGGAAACTGTATGAACCAGCACCCATACCTTTCAATTAGCTCTTGGGCTTCTCTCGAGATTCTGTGATGTAACCGCTCCTGAAGCAATCTCGTGATATACATGGTGAAAGAATCGTTGACACGCTTGTAGTGAGTTGTGCTCGACAGGTGCAACTGTGGACACGCCTCATGGATCTTGAACTGGTGAGAGCCACAACCGATAGGCTCTTTGTAAGATATCCCCCTGTACTTCGTCATACGTGCCAACATATAGATAATATAGGAGCTCATGTAAAATGTCTTCGTTCTCCTCAAGCTCAGGAGCTGCTCATGCAAATTATCACTTATCATCTCGGCCCAATTAACATAGTCTTTTCCTTCTAGCACCAGGTTGATGTAGTAAAACATCCAAGGTTCAAAAATGAACGATTGTGCACAACCTCCAACCCTGCTCAGCATCATGATGAGGTCACAATATTCCTGCTTCAAATCCTCCGCTATGATCTGCTTGGGCAACTTCATACGAGAAGGCTTGGGAGTGCTCATCCAGTGAGTGTTAATTGTCTCTGTGCATCTTTCGAAAGCAGAAGCATACATCCATTCAGCTCGCTCTCTGGATTTATAGATCATATTTCTGTGCACCGGGATCCCGAAAGCTTCACCAATGGCTGCCGGAGTAAGATTTGCCAGCACTTGGCCATCAGGTGACATGATCGACCAGTGTTCCTTCTCGTAGCAATTAGCGCACTCCATCATCAGCTCCGAACACTGAATGGATGGTGGGAAACCAGCAGCTGCATATAACCCACTTCGAACAATATTGTGTGAAGTGGTTGAAGGCCGATGACTTCCAATTCCCAACATCCGGTTTTTGAAGGTCTCCAGGTTGACGGATCCCAGGTTGGTGTCTGTCAACTTGCCCAACTTCGAAATGAACTTTGATTCCGGCATGAATGTTTTACTCAGCTTCTTGATCATGGCTTGCCTGGATGCACCATTGTCCTTTCCAGTTGTCCTTGCCTCAGCCATCTCAGCTTCTTCTTCAATCGATTCGAACTTCAACACTTAGAACAGATTTCTAAGTGACTTCACTTCACTACTCTTAATCAACAATTTGAACTTTATAACTTCGTATCAGCGATCAACAATTAGCAAATTCACACTTTGAGAGCTCTCAGCAAGTCATCCTAAGGCGTCTTTTTCAACTGGCAACTTTAACTTTAGCAACGAATCAAACTTCAGCCACTTACACCAGCAAAGTCGTACCTCTTAGCTTTGGCAACTTCAGCAACAAATCAGACTCTAACAATCAACAAGTGCGCACCTCTTAGATTTTTGGACTTCAGATTTTGCGAAGCTCAGCAACAAGCTCAAGTCGTACCTCTCAGCACAAGCAACTTCTTCAGTAACTCAAGGCGTCCCCTTCAACTAGTCTCAGCAACCAAAACTTCGAACTCTTCAAGCAATTCACTGCAATGCTTTACTTAGAGCAAATTCGACTTCTTCAGCTGTGAAAACAAGTGAAAAGCTTCTTCATTTTATAGCTCAAAATCGAATTCTAGAAGAAGCCAATTTTAGCCAGTGCATTTAACTTCCACTACTCCACTTCAAGAATTCGAATTTTCCCTCTCTGGTATTTCTGACACTTGTCTCTCGATGTCCGGAATCTTGCTCTTCTAGAAACTTGACTTTGATTGGCATCTTTGAATTTGTTTTTGAAAAATTCAATTTAAATCCATCTTTTTAACTCACCAGCCGGAACTCTGTCACCTGAATTCGATTTTAACTCTTCATCATCTTTGGAAAATTCATCCTCGAAGAATTCGATCAAAATTATCTAGGCAACTCATCTGGAATTCATCATTTGAAGAAATTCATTTTGAAAACACATTTTATTCAAATTTGCCTTAGAGAATTTTAAAATTTTCCCTTAGGAAACTTCACATTTTGAGCACTAATTAAATTCTTCACTGAAAAAGTGTCGGCGAAGTTTGGAAGACTTTGAAATCCATCTGTCATCACGAACGTCCAGTACCTAGAAGAAAATTTTCTTCAGAACACCTCGAATCCATGGGTACCCAATGAACGGGTTCATTTAATTTTTGAATTTTGAACCTTAGAAAAATATTATTTTGTCAAATTAAATTCATTCTTCGCCTGTGATCCTCCTGTGTTGCTCCAACTTGAAGAACTTGAATTCATCCTGCATTATCATCGTTCTGACTTCATCACTGAGAAAATTTGCCAGTGTTTCAAAAAAATTCACCACCCTGGGCTCTAGGCGTATTTCCAAAGGGAGAAAATATTTGCCTTAGAAAATATTTCAATCATCACTTGGAAAATTTTGAGAATTTGCCTTAGAAAATTTTATCTACTCGCCAGTGGGGACAATTTTATCAACTTCATTTAGAAAATTTTTATTCACAGAGGTGCCTTGCATATTTCATTTTTCACTCCCCACCTTGCATTTTACTCCACACTAAGAAAATATTCCAACACCTTAGAGATATTTTATTTTTTTATTTTATCACTCAACATCTTAGGAGCATATTGTGTCTGAAGGAGGATATTCAACTTGTGCTTAGAAATTTTCACTTTCAACGCCTAGGCAACACATCCATCACCTTGCAATATTTTCTCACACATATCACTTGGGCGCTTATCACTTAGAAGACATTTGAAACCACGCCTTAGCATTTTATTCTCAACATGCCTTAGAAAATTTTCTAACACCTTATGACTCCCATCACCCTTGGCGCATATAGCACACTTGAGAGAAAATTTAAAAAAATAACGCCCAATATTCATCACCTTTCACCACGCCCAGCAAAAATCTTCTAAGACTTACCACCTTGGGCGCATTTTGCACATGATGGAGGATAACGCCTAGCATTTACCTTGAGTTTACCACGCTCTGAAGCATCTTTCACTTTATTTACCATCTTCGTTCACTATTTACACCTTAATGTGGGCGCATTTAGGCATGCAAGAGGGACGACCTTTCAACTTCACTTTTTTTTGTCCTCACATGCATGTATTTGGGCGCATTTTGGCCCTAGAGGAGGATAAAAACTTTGACTTGTTGACTCCCTCTTTCCTTGGGCGCATTTTGGCCTGTGTGAAGGATAAACTTGCAACTTGGGCGCATTTTGAGGGGTGAGGAGGATATCCAAACTTAGAAAATTTTTCAACCCCTTCCTTCTTCAAGTTGGGCACATTTTGACTTGTTGACTCCCTCTTTCCTTGGGCGCATTTTGATGCATGAGAAGGATAAGAACTTTGACTTTGCTTTGACTTATTTCATCTTTGGGCGCATTTTGAGGGGTGAGGAGGATATCCAGACTTAGAAATTTTTTCAACCCCTTCCTTCTTCAAGTTGGGCGCATTTTCCCATGCCTGCAGGATGAAAATTGTTGACTTCCTTTGACCATTTGTGCTTTGGGCGCATTTTGCCCCTGATGAAGGATGAACTCATACTTAGACTTTTTTTTTCGTGCTCGGCATATGCTTGAAGGCGCATTTGGGCTAGGCAGAAGGATGAAAAGGCGTCGACCTTATTTGACTTTCTCCAGTTTGGGCGCATTTTGGCCTATGTGAAGGATGAGCTTCATTTTTAAGATTTTCCTGCCTCCTCATCAACTGGGCGCATTTTGCCATGTCAACTGGATGAAGTTCCAGACTTAGAACTTTTTTCATCATTTTTCGCCAGCTTACATGCCTTGCTATTTATAGTAAGTCTTCTGAATTTTGCACCTCTGAAGCTCGGAACGACTTGAAATTTTACACACTGCATCCTTATCACCTCGTTGTGCTGTTGACACTGCCATTTTTAGCTGACCTGCTATTTTTAGCCGATTTTTGAAGGTGGTTTACTATAAATAGTAACCTCTTGTTTCTGATAGCTCCATTGCTTCGATCGACTTGAAATTTGAATGAAGCGCTCCTCACCACGTGACCTGTTGGCTGACACTGACGCATGCAGTCAATTTACTATTTTTAGCTTGTTTCCAATCTGACTTACTATAAATAGTAAGTGCTCCGTTTGACTTGAAATTTCACCAGCAGATAGCTTGAAGGACGTTGATCGCGGTGGTTTACACCGGATTTCGAAAATTTTGGCTTTTTACGCCTTTTTTGGGTCCCGAAGTTGGAAACCCTAATTCGCTCTGCATGCATATCAAATGAACTTTGTTTGCTCTCGTTTTTGTGGCATTGCGATCAGCTCATGATTCCGAATTGCTGGGAAGCGGCTGCCGGGACACACCTGCTAAAAATAGCAAGTTCCTTACTGAGTGGGTATCTTCATTTGCATGTCACACCATCGCGAAGCTCTCGAAAAACCCATCAGGAATCACCCGACATGCAAAAGAAACCCTGACATGCAAACCCTAAAAATAGCCTCGGAAGGCTGAATTCTGAAAGTGGTCGTCTCGCTTTGCATGTTATATCATCGCGAAGGTCTCGAAAAACCCAGAAGGAATCTCCAGACATGCAAAGAAGAACTCTGCATCTAGGCCCTGAAATTTGCCTCGGAAGCCGGACTGCTAAAAATAGTAAGTTGCCTGTTTTCGCTCAAATTTTGCACATGAGTAGCCTAATATGTTCTGAATGCTGTGTGACTGTCGGAAACTCAAAAATGCTGACAAATTGTCCTGAATTTCACACTTACTAAAAATAGTAAGTACCTCGGAATCTGATGAAATTTTGCTGAGAGTCTGCTGGAAACACACTGACAACAATGTTAAGCGTTATTTTCAAATTATTGACTCTATTCAACCTCGGATTGATCAAGAAAGATAAAACCCTAATTTTCAGACTTGGTCAATTTCACATTTAAACTCACTGACGGGTGCAACCCCTCGAAAGGCGGACATCAGAAAAGAGACAGAGCGAGAGAGAGAGAAAAACCCAAGCCAAAAGACCAGAATGGAGCAAAAATTAGGGGGTCACCATCTTGAATGGGGCGATGTGTGAAAAGGTCACAACAGGTCCCAAACCCAGAATGGAAGTCTGCCATGTCTAATAACCTTTGACTTCCGTTGCGCAACTCTGATCACAATTTCACCACGCTGAAAATGGTGAAGCAACCTGTCGGAACCCAACCAAACTGCGGTGCCAGAACTGTTACCACTCGGATCCCAATACAACCTGAAGTCATCCATCTGTTATGAAGAGATAAAAATATCTAGAAACTTCCGCAACACAATATCTCTCTACAGCCTCTCCAAAACACCCATGGAAGTGATAGCTAATAAACCCATCATGTCCGATGATACTGTAATCACCTGGTAACCATGTATCCGTGTGAAATCCCTGTGGCATTAGAGTAACAAACCCTGTCGGATACCTATCAACATGATGGATAACAGACTGTTGTCCCTGCCAGTAATCCCCCTCAAGCAACTGAATCGGGTATTGGTAGCCTTTAGTCCCATCTTCTGAAGATGGCAACTCTGGACACAATAAAGAGTTACTCCCCTTGACTGCACCAAGAAAATCACCTTGCGCCTAAGAACTGTGCATCGAATATGAATCATGTACAGGTGGATAAAGGAAAAACTATAAGCACTCCTCACCGTGTACACACTATTAATCTCCTCCGTGAGCCCTGCTTGGAATCTCGATGCACTAGGACGATCCCAAACACTATGATTATCACTCAGCCCTAAACTAGTATCAGGAGTGTGACCAGCTTCCAGCTCGAAGAGTGGATTATCATAGATCAAACCACCATCAAACTCAAGGGATTATTCACAAACTGCACAATCTCTGTATACTGGTCTGAATCATCCACTACCAAGTCCCTGGAACAGTACATTGAATCATACTCCTGAATTGGCTCATCAGTCTGCCCATCATAATCAGCTGTATGGGGTGAAATGACGGATTTGCTCCCAGGAGAGGGAAACAAATTGACATTAGAACCAATCTCCCAACTAGATGTTGCCCTGCATATCTCCTGTGAAGTGGATGGAGTAGTGTCGTGAGTTGACACATAACTCTCTAGTGATTCGACTACCATGTCACAAGAGCTATCAATAATCTGTTTTGCATCACCTGTCATGGGACTAAATTTAGGAGAACCGGGTGCAACACATGGCTCTCTGCAATTCTCAACCAAGGCTCTCATCCTGTCTGTATCAACTGCACCTGAAATCAGGATGGATGTAGTAACCACATCCTCAATTTGCCCACAACCACAATCCGTGGACATATGTTCTTCACCAACCGCCACCATGGAAACCTGAACTGTATCGGAAGCTGGTGAAGACTGTGCCAAACTCGGGACCACAGTAAGCTCCTCTAACCGTGAGTGTGACTCCTGAAGGGCCAACTGAGCACTCTCCAATGAATCCATAGTCACCTCGAGCCCATGAGTGAGCTCGTCAACCTCCTCTTTCCTCTTTAGTGCATCGTAGCAAGTGCACCCCCACTCGAGAAGATAATCCCTATCAGCTAGTAACTGTAAGTAATTTTGTTTCATCATCCTAACGGCTTCTTGTAAGGCATGGAATTCTGCAAGGGAAAGGCTACTATCACCGTGCTCATCTGACATAGGAGTACCCCAACCATACGTAGCTAACATCCGTCGAGCAACATCAAAATGCTCTAATGTTGTAGCAATCATGTTATCATTGACCTTCAGTTGCCCAACCAAATGATGAGATCTCTGAAACTCAAGACTCCTATGCAAGTCCTTTGAAACAAAGTCTGCACTGTGATAAGAGGCTGAATCATCATCGCTCACTAACTGATAAGCAGCATCGTGTGTGCTATCAGTGTCACCCACAATATCAACAAGGGTACTGTTGACGTGGTTTTTGTGATCGCACCAATCAGCAGAACAAAGTTGCCAATGGCTACTCTATCCTCTCTTGAACAAAGTATTCAACATGCTAAGATTGCAAGTAAGATCATGCTTTCAACTCCAAGGTTCATTTAATGCGAATAGACTTAGTTGGCTCGATGTGATTTTGCTGTGTTCTTACGAGGGGACTTACACAATTGTTCAAGATACTTGCAGTAAACAACAAATGTATGCTTTGAAAGGGATTTTTGTGCGAATGATTTGGCCTTGAAGTACGAGTTTCCTAAAGCTAACCAAAAGTATGCGGAATTGAATGGCTGCAGAGATTTCGAAATTTTAAATTCTAACCTAAATGCAAGGGATGTTATGCTTAATTTCAATGAACTTCAAACAAACGTTATCTAGCCTCCTGTTGGACAGCTTCGACAAAGTTAGTGCAATCTTCAAAGGATAAAAAGGATGTTCAAATCATGATTCAATAATGCAAGTACCATCACAACGATGCATAGCTACACATGAATCTTGATCAAAGTTAAGTATAAAGTATTCCAGTTGACCACGCAGGACAAGCTTACCATCAGTAAGATTGTTAGTGGTATGGATCGAAGAAGCTCACTTACATCAAACATAAGCATCCATATCTAACTATTAGCATGAAATTAAGTCCTAGTTGAAGTCAAAGGAAGAAGAAACCTCACAAACTACTCACAACAAAAGTTGAATTCACCATCAATGAAATGCTTTTATTATGATTAGCCTTCGTGACAATCTCTTACAAAAATTCTCAAAGGGAGAATTCCCCTTCTTCAAACAATGCAATGAAAACTACTCTAACTCAAAATGTCTACTCTCTATTCTGCTCGAATATCCACTACTTGCTAACTACTTCTGATTCTAACTAGATTACAAATGAGGGGGACTCCCCCTTATATAGCTGGCCAAGTCCAACGGATGGTTCAGATTGAATTACAATGGAGGGCTTAGATCGAGCCACCTCAGCCCTAGACAAGATTTGCCCTAAAAACCGCCAGAAGGTGGAGGAGTGGTGTCATAAATGATCCCAAAAATAGCAGATTCCTCCTTGACCACTATGAGCAATTAATGCCCACTACCCTTCTAGAAGATTCTTGTCCATGAATCGGATTCCCTTGCTCTTCTCTCTGACCGCGTATGCTACGAATCGGGCCAGCACCTCATCAACTTCCTCCTTAGAAATTGTTGGAGTAAGATTAAGCTGATATTCTAGGATAGCCACCGTTTGCTCATGTTTATCACAAGACTTTCCCCAAGCCTCAATAGAATCCTATGTACTCTGAATAATTGCTGAAAATGTCGAAATGTTCTCAAAGTCCAGTTGAGAGAACATCTTCATCTCGGAGAAGAAAGGTTGCAACCTTGCTTTCAATCCGTCAATCTCCACCTCCTCGAGAGCCAGCCTCTTGGCGAACAATGCATCCAATGTGTTGAGGATGCCTTCGTGAATATTCCTCATCGCCTTCTTGATCTTGGAGGACTCCACAGCCGCCGTGTTGAAGAAGCCCTTTCCAGTGAATGCAGTCGAATGCCACCCACGAAAGTCATACCTGTCACCAGCTTGGATCACTCTTTCATTCACCAAAGTTTGTGTGGGCACACGCATCAAAATAGCAAGGCGAGGAATAGTTTTGTCTTGGAAAATATGGGTGTCTCACCAAGCTTGCTCGACACCAACCAAGCGTGAAAGAATACCAGACGTAGTCTGAAAAGATGAGACAAGATCGGTTATGAATTTCTCTGCCTCAGCACGAACGCCACTTATCCACTTGTCTCCTTCTCGTATAGCTCTCTTCATTTCCTCTAGCCCACTGATTGGTTCACGTGGCAGCTCAGGTGGAAGTTCTATTGGTGGGTTCCCTTGAGCAACTGGATGTGCCAGCTGTTGCACATATTCAACCAATGCCTTGTGCTCCTTCTTCAATCTTTTATACTTCCCTTCCTTTTTCACTAGCCAATGCTTGAAAGGAATTTTCAGCTTCTTCAACCACTTGCTCTCCAAAAGGACGTCCCAATTCAATTGTGGTGACAGTGTAATTTTCCGGCATTGCGTCACTCAAGTCGTGATCCTCTCTGGGAACGGCAATATGGAGGGTGCGTGAATCAGCCTCATTAGTCTCCATTTTCGTATACTTCCTTACTCTCTTCCTTTTAGGCGACTTACTTGTCCTGTTTAGAAGCTCCTCCATTTCAATTGCTAGGTCAGCATCATTGTCCTGATCCCTCCTTATTGCCTGTGAGAGCCAATTACGCTGAATGTCGTAAACAATAAGGGGCTGCTCTTCAGTTGCCTCCATTTCACGAACCTCCTCTCGAGCAATATTTTGTTGAGGCTCATCTATCTCCATATGTTGACTCCTCTCCTCATGAGCGCCAACTCTTGATTCTATAACATCTTCCTCGAGAGCTGTCTCAAACACATGATCAAAGTGGGTGTCTGTTTCCGTTTCCTCCCCTTCATCTGGCTGATTGGCATCTTCAGGAGCATTAACACTCTGAGTATCCAACTCTCTCGGCATTGGCTGGTTAACTTCTCCAACCTCTGGCTCTTCATTCCTTCGAACCCTCTGATCTGCAAACAGCGAGACCTCGCGCACATTGGAGGAATGGGTCACCAACTAAGTAGATGACGTGTCCTCCGATCCCTGAGGTTCCAGCTGAACAGGTTCTTCCTGCTGTGGTGGCTCCATAGCCCGGGCAATTTGTTTCTTCCTCTTCGCCGACACCGGTGGCCTTCTATCACCCATGAGGTCGTATGTGAGGGCAACTGACCTTCTCCTTAATCTGTTAACGCGCTCCTCTATCAAGACGGGAATAGACAAAGTGTCTAAATCCGTAATCTTCGGTTCAACCCAATCTGGTGGCGGAATCGGTGTGTTCTTTATAGATTCATAATCTGGGTGAATAAGCCTTGTATCCTCATCAACCTGATCCGGCACTGGGACCACTTCACATTCTCTGATTAATTTGAGAGGCAACCTCGAAAACATTCTTTTTCTAATCTCAGCCTCGTCTCCAGCATTTGCCCAAAAGTCCTCCAAGTGAGCTCTGTGTCTGTACTCCTCACCTTGAACTGTTCCAATCTTTCCCCGAGTATCAAAATCTTGCCGGCTGGTATGGAGAGTCAACTGATAGAACCGCAATTCATCCTCGGCCTCCTTGGTTGCCTGTAGAGAAGGGCACTCCTCAAGTGAGTTTCCCAAAACAATGGGGAAGTGCAAACCTCCCTTCTTCTTCCTTCTTATAATCTTGTCATAGGCCACCAGTTGCCTAGACAGCTCAAGCATAATCATCCTGTTCGTGGGGTACCTCGGTAGTCGGTAGACGTATGAGTTGTACCCTGGCAGCCTCAAATAAGTGAACTTTGGGAATTGGACGAACCAAAACCCATACTCTTCTATCAACATTTGCGCCTCTTTGGAGATCCTCTGTTGCAATCTTCGCTGAAGGGTCCTCGTGATATACATGGTGAAAGCATCATTCACCCTCTTGAAGTCAGCCGTGTGCGTGAGATGTAACTACCTACAAGACTCATGAATTTTGAACTGATTAAAACCACAGCCAATCGACTCTTGGTATGCCAACCCTCTGTATTTTGTCATCCGAGCAAGCATATAGATGACATACGAACTCATGTAGAATGTTCTTGTTCTCAAATTCTGAAACTGCTCATTGATATTATCGCTGATCATCTGAGCCCAATTTACTTCCACCTGTCCTTCGAGCACCACACTGATGTAGAAGAACATCCATGGCTCGAACACATATGATTGCGGGCTGCCGTTAACCCTACTGAGCAACATAATTATATCACAGTACTCCTGCTTCAGCTCTTCTGAAATTATCTGCTTTGGCAGCGTTGCAGCAGGAGGCTTTGGCTTTCTCATCCAAGTGGTGTTGATTCTCTTCATGCACTTCTCGAAAGATGTGGCATACATCTTATCGGCCTTTTCCTTGGATTTGTATAACATCTTGCTTGTAGCCAAGATCCCAAATGCCTCGCCAATTGCGTCAGGTGCAAAGTTGGCCAATATCATACCATCCGGAGAAACAATAGTTTGATCGTCTGGGTTGTAGAAGTTTGCGAACTCCAAATTCAGCTCTGGGCAACGAACTGCTGGTTGGAACCCGGCTGCTGCATATAATCCACTCCTCAGAATGTTCTGCGATGCTTCCGTCGGAAGATTGCCACCCTGCCCATATATCCTTCGCATGAAGGCTTCGAGGTTGAAGGACCCAAGGTTGGTGTTCGTCAAGTTCCCAAACTTTGACACGATCTTAGACTCCGGAATGAAGGACTTCTTCAACCCTGACATCGGGCCGCCTGGAGTATGCTTTTAATGTAGCCTTTCACTATTTCCTCTGTACTTTAATTCGCTGGTTCTGCAAGAACATCACTTCGCCCTTCGACCATCTCAAGAAAACAGTAAAGCAAAATCGCCATATCTTCAAACTTTTAAAATAAAAATCAATGGAGACGGCCGCAAACCTGAGTTGGCTGCAAAATAAATATAAGTTAATAGCTTCAAAGAGGTAAACTTCGACTTCAAACCTCAAATAACTTTTTATACTTTGAAATATAAAACTCGACTTCAACAATTTTGCAGCCAAAAGAATTTTCAGCTCATCGAAAAAAATTAATTCCAAAGAAACCCAATCCCGAAAATGCTTCAAGTTTCAAGAACTTTTCAATAATTTTAAATCGCGAACTTCAAAAGTTTCAAATCAGCTTCTTCTTCCGCCGATTTGATTTAAACATTTAGCAACTTCAGATAATTCAAATCAAGAACTCCAAGTTCAAACAATTTCACTTCCAAGACTTCAATTAAACGCCAGCCTTTTCAACTTTCAACTTCAAAACACACTTCAACTTTCAACAACTTTTGGAAAATATTGAATCTTAGCAAATACTTTACCTTTAGCAACTTGAAGAAATAAAATTCTCAACCTCACAAATTTTATACTTCAAACTTTCTTTCAATCTCAAAGAACTTCAAGTAGAAGAATAGACCAACTCCAACAACTTCTTCAAGAACTCCAAAGAAATTAAATCAGCCTCACAACCCCTTGAAAAATTGAATTCAACCCCTCACACACTTTCAGCAACTCTCAACTTCGAATTTACTCACAACTCAACAATCACTCTCAACTCTCCAGCATAAATCTCAGCTTCAAATTTTGTGAGATGAAAATGAAAATCCTTGGAGTTTTATAACCAAAAGTTGGTGCTAATTTTAGCAAATGCCATTAATTCTCTTCATCATGACTTACGCATTTTCTAAATTTGAAAGAGAATATTCCAGTCGTCTTACAGTCGTCATAGCAATTTGCTATTCAGGGAGATTCTTTCCTCGATTTAAATTTAAAACTTCCCTCCAAACTGCCAGTTACCTCCAGTGATTTTGAAAAAATCAATTTACTTTGATTTGAAATAATCTCATTGTTTTAAAATGGCATATTTAATTTATTAAAATTTAATTCAAATGCCATTTAATTTATTTTACCAGCATCTATGAAAATTCGATGTCAGCACTTCAAAATGGCTAGGCATAATTTATTTTCCGTCCGTAATAACTCCAAAATAAATTCCCCACCATTGAACTCGTCCGAATTTTAAAATCTCATGTGTCTAAATTTAAAGGGGAATTTTTAATTTAATACTTAGGAAAATAATTAAATTAAATTTTAATTTAATTTCTCCGACTTAGGCAAATTTCAAATTTAACTGCCTAGAGAAATAAATTCCTTCCAAATGCCTTTTAATTTTTTATCTTCAATCTCGCTTTTTTTGTCGAGCTTTCATTTTAAAACAAGTTAGCCAAATCTCCAATTTCAACTTTGCTATGCCTTAGAAACATCCAAGTTTAGGTGTATTTAATACTTCAAGCTTTATTTTAAAATTTGCCCCATTTAATTGCTATAGTCCAAATTCAAACGCCTCATTTAAAACTCAACCTCTTTTTGCCAAGGCGCATATGAGTTGATCAACTTCAAATTTTATCTTCTTCAAGATGTTGGGCGCATATTATAGCTTGAAATTTCATTTTAAATGTCTTGGATGTCTTTATATCATCTCCATTTCAAGGCGCATATCCAAGGGTTGGCTTTCTCTTGGGGCGCATCCAATATACTGAGCTTTCATTTTTAATGCTCTCCCTCATTCTTCTAACTTGGGTGCAAATAACCCCTTGAGGTTTCAGCTTCGATAACTTAGTCAAATTTTATTCTCCATCATTCTTTTTGAAGGCGCATATGGGTGTGCTGAGTTTCAGATTTCGAACGCCTTTGAAGATTTCTATTCTTTTCACTTTTGGGCGCATATGGGAGTTGAGCTTTTATTTTAAATGCCTTAGTCGTAATTTTTTGATCTCCCTCTTCAAGGCGTGGCTGGATGGGTGAAGTTCAATTTTGAACACTTAGCAATCTTCAAGCTTTT